>CM053581.1:190072757-190108016 GCA_028627135.1 Pseudochirops cupreus | reverse complement strand
TTTCCCCCTGAACTAGGTAAATGATATTTGATTGATTAAAGTAAGATTGTTAACCCATTTTGAGTTGCTTTCCTTTAGAAAAGCAGATCTAAGAACCTGTGCTAGTAGCCGCCCTGGGTGTGCTGGGGTGCTTGCTGTTACAGCAGGTCTACTCCTCTTTTTCTGAAGGACCCCCTTCTGAAAGCAACAACCCCCTCGCCCCACCCCAGCTTCCAATCTAGGCCTCAAAAGCCTTCTAGGGACCCCAGGGCAGAATTCAGTCCACACTCAAAGCTTCAGTCTTCCAAAAACAGCTGTGAAAATGCTGACTCCCCTTCTTTTTACACAGTTTTAGGAGAACAGTCCATGTTTAGGATAGGCATCTGCCTGCTGCCATTGGTATGAGGGGCAGACTCTGAAGTCAAATGGAGAAACAGGCTCAGTGGTAATGGGAGGCAGGTGAGGTGAGTGGTTGGCAGAGTGTTATTGGTTTGCCAGCCCCAAGGCCTATTTCCAAGTGGGTTTTTTTTAACCTCTTTTTTTTGGTCTGGGGAGACGGGAACACATGAGAAGCAGTACCCAGAGAGATGTTCTCCCTAGAGATGGCTACATTCTTAGCCTTGCTAGGTTTCCATAGAGTTACTCTTTCTAAACATCTCATGCTGCTACAGTTTCCAATCCCTAAATTAAGAAGATAGCCTTTCATATAAATACAGGAGATTGCCCAGGTCAATAACATTTTCCCTACAGAAAGCCCCCCAGCCTATATGACACAGGTATATGACCAACAGGCCTCCTGGGCTGCTCACCCACCCAAAACTGTTCCTGGCCCCAGACCAGAGCTTTGATGAGACTATCTGGCTAACAGGCATCTCCCTCGTCACTGTGGGGAAATAAAACCCACTGTAAGATACCTGTCCCAGGGTACTTGGTATATTCTAGACCAAAGTGACGAACCAGTGGCCTCAAAGCTACATGTGACCCTCTAGGTCCTAAGGGGAGGCCCTTTGACTGAATCCAAGACTTATGCCCTTAATAAAAGGATTTGTTTTGTGAAATTTGAAATCAGTCAAAGGGCCACACTTGAGGACCTACAGGACCACATGTGGTCTCCAGGCATAGGTTTCCTACCCCTGTTCTAGACTATCAATCCAACTTTTCCAATAGAGAAATTAATCTACCAGGAGGGAGGGGCAAAGCCAATAAATGAACCTAGATAAGCCCTGTGAATTCCACCCTAATTTTCTGGATAATATGCTAATATCTCTTAATGAACACCAAATAATAAATGAACATTAGAATATATTTTGTACTCCCTGTAACCCTGAAATTGGAGGGGCCAGAAGTGCGGGCTCCCTCCCCTCTGGGGGAGGTAGACTTTGGCATCTACTCTCCTTATAGAGGCCCTAAAGATTGACACAGTTTTTCCTAGAAAAGTTCCCACAGGGGAACCTAGCAATTCCACCCTACCCAGAGGATCTCTAAAATTTAGCTTCTAAAGGGACCTCAGTGGCCATACCAAAGAGTGCATCCACACATCAATATGCCCCATCCTTTGCTTGAAGATTTCCACTGACTGGGAGCTCACCAACTCCTGAGGAAGCCTATGTCACTTCTGGACAGTCCTATTTGATAGGAAGTTCTTTCTAACATCAAGCCTAAATTTGCTTCTTTTCTATTTCAAGTCTATCGCTTCTTGTTTTGTCCTCTGGGGACAAACAGCACAAGTTCAAGCCCCCTTCCAGTATCATACATCAATTTAGAGTTGAGCTAGCTCTCAGAGCTTTTGCCCTTTCCTCTCATATGGTCATTGATCAAGAGTCCCCCCAGAGGCCATCTAGATCCAGCCCCCTCATTTTCCAGGTGAGGAAATAGAGGCTTAGAGAGAAGAGATTTGTCCAAGGTCACATTTGTATTGAAGAAAGTATTTGAACCCAGGACCTTCCACATTTCTTCTCAAACCCAATCCAAACTCCATACTCAACAAAGGAGACAAAACCCTTTAGACTCTCCCCTCTGACTTTCTTTCTAGGAGTGATACTTTTAAACTTTCTCTTCTTCAAACCATGTTGAGAACACCAGGATTTCCTCCAGCCCCATCTATCTTTGTTTCAAGATTCCCCCCTTCCCCCCCCCCCAGGATCTATTTAACAGAGGAGGAATTGTTCTGTCCTTGTTTGTCCACCAGAAAAACAATGAATGAAATCACATTGTCAGGAAATGAGGGGTTGACTGCCTGTTGCCTTCTGCCTAATTCTGAACCCTGAGAAATCATCTGGTCTAAACTTCTCATCTCATAGAGGAAAAAAGTGAGACCTAGAGAGGTATGAGCCCAAGGTCACAAACAGCTCATCGGTAACAGAGTTGTTCCAGAACCTGTAACCTAGCTGAGATGTCAGGGTTCTTTCAACTACACAAGAGGCCATAACTTCAGGGAATCGTGCCTTAGTCCCTCCTTTCCCATTGACCTTTCAAAGTCCACTTTGCAGAAGAGCCCTTCCCTCCCTCCCATGCCCATGTGCAGTTGGTGAAGACCACCATGAATGGCTCAGTCACTATTTGGGTGCCTCTGTTCATTGGAAGGCCCTGGAAGAGCCTTGATTGGACCTAACCCGAAGCTGGGGCCTTTTGTGGGGAAGTGACCGGCACACATCCACTTAGCCCAAGGAGGATGTAGGAAATAAAATGGGAACAAAACAAGCTCAGTAGTACCAGGGCAGCAGGAGGAAGTGTCCCCTTGGGGCTTGTGACACCCGCGCTGTTTTTGGTGCTGTTCGTCTGGGGCTGCGAAAGAGGAAAGAGACAGAGACAGAGACAGCAAACAAAGACAGAGACAGAGAGCAGTAAAAAAGCCATGAGCATACTTCGATCTACTGCAAAGATGAGAGGGTATCCCTAATTAGACACCCCTTTTAAGTATATCCTGGGAAAATTTGGACACCGGTTGGGATGTCTATAGCAGGAAGGGGACAGGGAGAGGCAGCACTCCTGTGGCTACATGGAAAAGGTGGGAGAAGAGAGAACTGCCAGGTGGGTGTAATCAAGGCTACAACTCAAAGCAGGGTTGCCACTGGGCCAAAGGACCATGGATATGGAGCTGGAAGAGACCATAGTGGTCGTCTAGACCAGCACTTCTTAAACTGTGGGTCTTGACCTCATATGGGGTCACGAAAGATTTGGCAACAGTAAAAGGTTTCTGAATGTGAAACGACCAAAAAGGAATTAAAAATCCAAAGTGTAATGAATCCAAGGTGTTTCTGGCAGCGCTTGACTGGGCTGCATCAGGCAACTTTACTGCAGCCTTGGTTCTGAACACAAAGCACTTTGCACTGTACATGCCCTCAGACCACACAACACCAACTAATGCTGCCAAAAGATGAAAAGGGGTCTCAGGTGGAAAAGTTTAAGAAGCCCTGGTTTAGACCAACCCCTTTCATTGTATAGATGAGGAAACCAAAGTGCAAAGAAGTTGTGACCCGCTCAAGGTCATGCAAGGAATCACTATTCAAACTCCTAATCTAGTAGTATTCTTTGACTACAACATGGGCATCAGAACTAAGAACAAAAGCTGCCAGGGGAAGCCACCCTGCCATCCCAGAACTGGTGGGGCCCAGAAAAGCCAACTAGGGAATACCTCACCTTGACTCCATCCGCCTTCTTATTCAGTAAGCTCTTAGCTGCTGCATTGGGAGGGAAAGAGCAGGTGTTAGAGCCAGAAATCACACCCTGAGGCAGCTTCCTGCTGCAGAACTGGTGCTGGCAAATAGACCCCATGCTGCCAGGGGGCCCCCACTGATAATGTACACAGGCCCAGCCACCAGTTCCCACCTGATCCCACTTAACCTCCACAAGAGGAGAGTAAAGGGTCTGGACGGTCCTGCATGAATTCTGGAGATGTCCATCTACAGAGGGAGAAGCTGGGCTCCCTGAAGTCAGTGAGAGAAGGGTTCCCAGGAAAACAATGGTCTTTACTTATCAAGGTGGTTCAGTCCCCAGAAGGAAATGGTCACATTCTAGAATTTTCCAGGAACCTGGACTTAATCAACCACCAAGATCCCCAGCCCAAATGAGGAGAGTTCACAGGACAGGCTCCACAATGGCTGGGTGGTGGCTCCGAGCATCTCTCATTTCCCTGGGTTGACATTTTCTCCTAACCTTCTTGCATAGCCCCTCGAAGTCCTTTCCCCCTCCCTGAAACCCACGAAGAGTGTTTAAGGGTCCCTCACTATATTAGTGGTTTCCAAGGGGCTAACCCATTAGAAAAATATTTTCTGATCCTGTTTGTAGCAGGCTGCAGTCTGTCCTAATGGAAAGTAGGGTTGGCCAGAGAGAAAGAATGTTTTAGACATTAATCTCACCTGCCTCCTCTGCCACATCTGCCCCATATACTCTGCAGTCTTTGCCTAGACACAGACCATACTTGAAAGCAGGGCCTGACAACTTTTGGAAAGTCTCCCACAGGGTACCTACCCCTGATGTCAGAAGGGTGTTGAAAAAGCTCTAGCCATGAGTATGCCATACACCCAGGCAGGCACAGATTCTCAAGGCCAGCTAGCCACTTTCCCCAGCAATAAAGAGAGGTGTGTGGCAGCGGCAGCTGGCCCATATGCCAAAGAAAACTAGCCTGACCCCACTCTTAGGTACTCGTGCCAAGGGTTGGCAAACCCTGCTCCGAGTCATCTCCTTCCCCCACACGCTGTCTCAGGCCCCTCAGTGGACTATGACTCAGCACGCTGTAAAAAACCCTCTAAGTGGCCAATCCAGGTTTACCTCTCCAACTCTGAGCACCGCCAGTGGTAGCTTCTCTTCCCCATCCCTAGGGCCACATTCAGATAACTCAGAATCTCCTCCTCTAGGCCAAGGACAGGTTCCCTAATCCTCTAAAGAACCTTCCATAGCATTGTGAGCCCACAAAGGAGGGGTGGCCTCTGAGCAGGCCAGTCAGTAAGATGGGTGGGGACCTGACCAAAGAGCACATTTAAGCGGGGGAATAAAAAGAGTTTATTCTCTCCCCACATTATCTTTCTGAAAAGGAAAACAGAGCATCTCTGATGCCTGCCTGACTGGGTATGGCTTAGGGATTTCCCTTCATCTTAATGTGGCATGGAGGCATTTAATGGATGGCTCAGGAACAGAGAAAATAAAAAAACACCCAGGAATTCTGTGTTGCAAACATCAGGCAACCTTCTGAGGAACATGGCCTCACATTCCCCACCCTGCCTCCCTCCCTGAGGGCATCCCAGCCCTAGATATAACTTATATTCCTTTTCAGAGCAACATTTTTATCCCTTACAACCCATCCTCCCTCTGGTCAAGTTCCCTCCCTCCCCACCCCCCATTCCCATAAGCCCCTGCCTTTAACGCTTTCTGATCAATTAGCCTACCCCCCACAAGCGTATTGTTTGTGGTTTCATGTTTCTTTCCACAATGCCAGCTGGCTTTGGCCCAGGAGGGAGAGATACCTTGGGTGGTAAGACCAGGTACCAAGGATGCAGACAAGAGGCATTGACCGATGGAACTCTGGGAGTGGGAGGAGACAGAGAAGAGCTCAAATCTTTGAGAGGAAGAATGGAGACCCTAGGAGAGCTGGAGCTGGTGTGAGAACTGGCTGAAGGGATTTAGGATCATCACTTTTGAGCTGTAAGGGGCCTTAGAAGCCATCTGGGCCAATCTCCTCATTTTACAGATGAGGAGATTGAGGCCCAGAGAAATGAAGTGACCTGCTCAAAGTCACAGAGGTGGCAGAACTTAGATCTGAACCTGGGTCCTTTGACTTCAAGTCAAGCACTTTCAGCTACACCAAGAGGAATCCCCTGATAGTGAAAAGAGAAGAAAAGAGGGAGCTTTGCAATGATTGGGGTTCACAAGGCCCTGACTAGGGGCAGTGGCAGAGAAATGGGAGTGGGGTTAGAATGGAAGGCTGGGAAAGGAGGGTGAATGTTTGAGGACTGGTCTTTGGGCAGTATAATGAGACATGAGAAAAGCTTGAAAACCCTCCAAAGCTGTGCCCTCTAAACCACATGAAGGCCACAGACTCGCCCTCCTGATGGAACCACACAGCTTCCCCAGGACCAGGTGTGGCCTGGAGGAGCCATGCTACTGCTAGAGCCTCAGAGCTCTTGTCCCAGACACAATGCAACTTTTCTGAATATCCCAGGTCCCCTCCCTCCCCCCAGAAGCATCAGGGGCTTCCCCCTATGCAGGTTAGAGTCTAGGTACAGAACTGCAATAAAAAGTTGGCTTACCTTACAGAAAAGTAAAGCAAAAGAGACAGGCAGGTGAGGGAAGGAGAGAGTTGAAAGGGACAGGGAAAGGAGAGAAGGGAAGAGAAGAGAAGAAAAAGGTTTGTGTTGATTCAGGCAGAGAGCATATCTTCTAGGAGCAGGACTCATAACACCCGAAGGAGAAGCAGAGCCAAGTTTTTTTTCTGCCCCTTTTCCCCCTTCTCCCCCCACCCCCTGCCAGCCCATGCTTACTATTGCCACCCCCCCAGGTCAAAAAGGGTGGCCATACCAGGCAGCCATCCTAACTTGGCTGGATGCAGTGATGGTCAGAGAGGCAGCGACCTGCTTGGGGATGCTCAAACACAAAGGTGAGAATGGTTTCTACATTGGGCCCATGCAGTGGAGGGGACAGGATGACTGCAGAAGCTGCGATCCCTGCCTCCCACCCAAACAAAGCTTTGGCAGTCCTGCTGCCACCACTGAGGCCCGAGGGAGAAACCATGTGGGCCCTGCCTCAGCTTTGCCTGTCTCCAAGGGCTCCTGGCAGGGCACCCACAGTCCTAAAGGCCTAGACCGTTAGGCCAATCCCCATAGTCCTAGCTCTTCTATTGCCTTCCCTGAGACCACCCAGAGCCACTTGAATGAGATGCAATGAGCCTGGTTCCCTGAGGTTTTCCAGAACATATTTTATTTTAAATGCCTTTATGGGGTCTATCAGACTTCAGTCCTGCTAACGTTAACTCTGACAATAGAGGGCAAAGGGGAAATGAATATGAGCTCAGAATCTATTACAGGGGTTGACAAAGTGCCTTCCTCATAACAACCCTGTGAGGTATGTAGTCCAAATGTTTAACCTATCTTATGGATGAAGATACTGAGGTTCAGAAATGTGTAGTCATGGTCCCATAACTAGTAAATGTCAGAGCTGGGATCTAAGCTCACCTCCTGCCTCTGAGAGCTCTTTCTACCCCATCATTCTGCCTTTCTTATGTCCTGTCTCCCCAACTACATTTTTAGTCTCTTGAAGGCATGGGCCATCTTACATTTCCGTATATCCTCATACCCAGCACAGAGCTCTCCACACAATCTGTGCTCAGCAAATGTTTGCTACTACCAATTCCCCAGAAATTCCTCATGCCTAGAAGTGTGTGCTCTGTAGGTAAGGTGTGCAATTCAAGAATACTTTTCGTTGGCATTCTCATTGGAAAGTAGGTGGCCCAGTGGAGAGAATGCCAGACTCAGAGACAGGAAGACCTGAGTTCAAATCCTGCTGCAGACATTTACTATCTGTGTGACCCTGAGGCAAGTCACCTCTCTCAGGTTGAGTTTTCTCCTGTGAAAAATGGTGACAAAAATAGGCATCAGTCTCCCTATGTTATTGGAAGGCTCAAATGAGATCGTACAGGCAAAAGTGCTTTGCAAACCTTCAAGTGCCATATAAATGCTAGATGTTTTTATTCTTAAGGCTCAGAGTTCTTTATGTTTTGTTGTTGTTTAGTTGTTTCTGTCACGACCCACCTTTTGTGGCTCCTTTTCTAGTTAGAGATACTGGAATGGTTTGCCATTTCCTTCTCCAGCTCATTTTACAGATGAGGAAACTGAGGCAAACTGGGTTAAGGCACTTCCTTTACACAGCCTGGGGCTAATTAGACTCTCAGTCAGCCTGTACTCGCCACCAACTATCCCAGAGACTGGAGGAACCCAGGAAAGTCTGAGCCCTTGAAGCAGGAATCTCAAGTTCCATGTATTCTGGAGTATAAGAATGAGACTAGGAGCCTCATCCAAGCTTGGGCTCAGCCCTTCCCTATCTGAAACATGTTAGTGACCACAACCCAGCTGGCTCCAATGAAGGTAAAATGAAGTAAATATAATTCTTTCAAAGGGGCCAAGAGTATGTTATGGTTAATAACTATTTGGCATCTTCTGAATGCCTTGTTAGCAACACACTTGCTTAGACAGTGACTTCCAATCCTACCCTTCAGCATAAATATTCTCTCCTTGCAACCTTAATTGCAAACTCCTTCCCTCAACTTCTAAGGGTCGTCAAGAGATCTTAAACATCAGAGTAAGCACTTTCTTTGGGGTACTGGATGTAGGGAAGAACACAGGAGTTTACTGCATGAGTCAAAAAGAAAAAAAAAACCTATGGATTGTAGGGCTAGCATTTGTGGCCCACTTCTCAACAAGCCTTCATTTTGAAGGCCAAGATTAAGCAACTTGGTCTGGATCCCAGGCCCCATATATCCCATCCTAGGCTACCAGGCCTCACATTTCACACCAAGAGAACCTATACCTTGCCCTTGCACCCTACACAAGCTAGCCTGATGTGTGAAAGGTTACAATAGGCATTGCTGTTTACAGCCATCCCACACAGTAATTTTAAGGACTGTAATTAAGGGTCATAATTTTTAAGGCCTGGGCTTTAAATCTGTTTTCAAGATCCCAAGGTTCACAGAGACAAATGCAAATTTTAACCTAGCTTATTACATCAGTGCCTACCCAATGGTCATCAATCTATATAGATCGTGACTTCCCCATTCTTTGGCACCCACAAATGCGGAATTCCTCTATTTTACTAAGGACACAGTAGCTCTTCAGCCATAGTGACATGTAACACGAACCCAGACTCCAAAGAACTTCCCTCCCCCATTCTTCTTCCTAGAAATGACAGGGTGGGGAATGACAGAAAATAATACCAACTGGTCTCCTGAATGAGCCAGTCATGATTTTCTCCCTGCAAATCTGCCTGGATATCTCCTAGAACTCAGCTTTTACTGGCTTAAAAATGAACTGAGACAAAATCCTCTTTATCTCGAATAAAGGCTGGTGCTCCCCACCAGCAAAAAGAACAACCAAAAAACCATGAGAATTGTCCATTCAGCACTGTGCCGAGTCCCAACCAGTGAGCATCCCCAAAGCTGACTGGGCTCATTCACCAAGGATCTTCTATCTAGCAATCCCAGATTCTGCATCAGAGCTCAGGAAGGGATCTGTAGTAGATCTGAAATGAGAATTTTTGCCTAGATTTTAAGTACAAGGGATGAAATCAGAATGTAGAGCTGGAAGTAACTTTAGAAATCATTACTTTCAAAAAAAATAATGGTTAACATTTACATACCACTTTAAGATTTGCAAAGCACTGTACCTTTGAATAAACTGGGAGTACTGAAGTAGGGTCATGCCCGTGTTCACACAGATCCAGGCAGAACTGGGACTTCTTTTTGATAATAATAGCAGTTAACATTTAGATGGCACTTTAAAGTTTGCCATTATCACTTTTTATCCTCCCAACCTTATGAGGTAAGGGCAATTATTGCCTCCATTTTACAGACTGAGACCTACCCAGGGTCATAAATGACTGAGGCAGAATTCAAACACAGCTTTTTCTGACTCCAAAATCTAGTGTTTCCATTCACGATAAAATCCTGCCTCTCAGAGTTTCTAGCATTCCAGCCTAGTGCTCTAATCAGTACCCTGCTTCAGCAGGAGGAGCTGAAATTCTTCTGCACTTTGCCTCAGCATCAGTCAGAAGAGAACCCCACAGCCAATTAATCCAACTCGTACTCAAAAGGAGTCCTCCCCACACCCTTACACAGAGGAGTGGTTATCCAGGCCCTGCTTAAGGCATCTCATGAGGGGCAGTCCATTTTACTTTAGAGTTGCTCTAGATGTTAGGAAGCTTTGCTTCTTTCTCTCCCTGATATCAAGTCAAAATTTGTCTCTTTGCAAATACATACTCCTTTCCTCTTCAGATGCTATGGACTTTTTTATGGGGGGGATGAGAGAACAGGTTCCAGAGGAACATAGGAATGACCACAGTGGCATGGGCCCATGGTCTGCCCAGCCCAGGACATGCTGTGAGAAGGCACAGCTATCCTCCCTGTTGTTCTACCCTAAAAGTTCGATATATCCTAGCTTCTATTTAGGAGCTGCTTTTGGCTTTATCAATTCATTTATTTGTCCAAACTCTTCAAGATTACTGTCAGAATCACATCTTGGGGGCAATTCTTTACTAGGCCTGAATCCAAAGTGGTAAAGTAGGAAGGGTATTGAATGTATGGTCAGAGGACCTGGGTTCCAATTATGCCACGTGACCTCAGGCAACACGCTTCCCCTCCAAGCCTCAGTTTCCTCATCTGTAAAAGGAAAACATTGGACTACATGACCTTTAAGGTCCCTTTCAGCTCTAAATCTGGCATGGCTGGAACAAAATCCACTTCTCCCTACCCTCCTGTTGTCCCAGGATACGATCCTGGTATTTTCTGGCTTCTGTGGTCATTAGCTTTGGAATTGGCCCTAAGCCAGGCCCACATTACCTCTTGTTAACTCCTGCAATGGACTTCAAACTGGTCTCTCTGTCTCAAATTTCTTTTCTCTCCAAAATATCCTTCACATGATTAGAGATAGTTGGAGTAGTGCATAGGTTGCTGGACATGGAGTCGGGAAGACCTGAATTCAAATCTCATCTCTGACACTGTGTGACCAGAGGTAAGTCCCTTACCCTCTCTGAGGCTGCTTCCTCACCTTGAAAATGAGGGGCATGCATCTTTAAGGTTACCCCAACTCTAAAACTCTGACCCTATGCCAGCCAAAGGAATGTTCCAAAGGCATACATTGATCACATCACTCCCTTGTTCGAATGTCTTTAGGATTCCCTGTGCCAATAAGATAAAATTAGCTCCCTCTATGACTCCAATCTCCATTTTCTGTCTTATTTACACTACTCTGCTCCATGAACTCTGTGTTCCATTGGACCTAAGAGCTATTCCCTGATCTCATCCTGCCTTCTCTCACGCACACACTGTCTCCAGTGGCTAGAATGGACTCCCTCCCCATCTCTACCCATTGAAATGCTTCACATCCTTCAGAGAATATCACTAGCATCTCCTCTTAGCTCTGAGAAAACCCAGAACAACTATAGACTCTGCCCCGTACTAGATAAGCAATCTTAGTTATCACTTCATCTCTCTGGGCCACAACTTCCTCATCTCTAAAACAGGAGACTAAAATCAGTAGCCTGAAGGCACTTCCAGATGTAGATCTATGATCTTCCACGAAGCTTGGCCTGCCTTCCATTCAAGCAAGACATGATTCTCATCCCCCTTGAATCACTCTAGCTACTGTTTGACTCTTACCCTCATAGCACAGTATAACTTGTATTGGGATTATTCATGTACATATCTTATCACCCTATCTGACTAGAAACTATAAGGATAGGGACTCTGTTCACGTCTCCACAATGCACAGAATAGTGCCTGGTACATAGTAAGTGTTGAAATGTTGGATTTAGAGAACGCTCAGCCATTATAACATTCCTGGCTATATGACCCTGGGCTTCCAAGCATCTGCCTCCTAAGTTGTGGGGATCAAACGAGACAATCTATGCAAAGCGCTTTGCTAACCCTGAAGTGGTCCCCAAATGTTAGCAATGATTACTATTGAATCTCTTATCTCATTTAATCTCCATGACCCAATTGAGAGATTTGGGGGGGGGGTCATTGTTCAGTTGTTTCTGTCATGTCCAACTCTTCATCACCCCACTTGGGTTTTTCTTGGCACAGATACTGGAGCGGTTTGTCGTTTCTTTCTCCAGTTCATTTTACAGATGAGGAAACTGAGGCAAACAAGATTAAGTTACTTGTCTAGGGTTATATAGCTATTAAGTGTCTGAGGCCAAATTTGAACTCAGGTCTCCCTGACTCCAGGCCTAGCACTTTTATCCACTGTGCCAGAGAAACCACAGCTAGTTAAAAACTCTGGTTTAGAGGAGTGGAATAATTTGTCCAAGGCCACAAAAATGGCAACTGGTGGCTGTGAAATTCAAATAGGTTGTGCTCTTTCCACAGTGTGGGCTTATCTCTAGTCAACAGCTGAAAAGAAGAGAAGTTGAATATGGCCAAACCACATTTTCATTCCCCATAGAATGTGTCTGACATGGATAACAAGAGTTGTTCTGCTGGAGGGAAGGAATGGTCATCTAAGGGTTAGCAAAGGGCCTTAAACATCCTCCGTTTTCCTTTTTGATTACTTATCAGGGTTCTTTGACCATGAATTTAATTTAGACCCTTTTCCAACTACTCTATCTAATTCCACCTGAATACTTACTGCCCAAGAGGTACATGAGCTGACAAGACAACTGTCTTCCTCCAAGCTTTAAAAGTACGGCAGGAGATATTTATTTCAAGTGGAGAAAGGGGGACTACTGATAATGATTCCATTATGATTTTTACAAACCCTTTATCTTTCCAGAATGAAGAGACTAATAGGAGATTTTTAGTTAGTTCTCATATAAAAGCAACCACCTCTTACTTCCATTTTTGCGATCTTGCTTTTGAACTTTTCTAGTTGTTACATGTTAAGATACACCAACTAGTGGTAAAGTGGAAGCAGCATTGAACTTGAACTTGGAAAGCCCTATTTACTAGCTGGACAGCTAGGTAGCCAGTAGATAGAGCACCTGGCCTAGAGTCAGGAAGACCTGAGTTCAAATCTGGCCTCAGATAACTTTACTAGCTGCATGATCCTGGACAAGTCACTTAACCCTGTTTGCCTCAGTTTTCTCATCTGTAAAATGAGTTGGAGAAGGAAATAGAAAACCACTGCAGTATCTTTGCCAAGAAAATCACAAATGGGGTCATGAAGAGTCAGACATGACTAAAACATCTAAACAACAATATTATTTACTAGCAGGGAAATCCTGATGAGTATGTTCCCTGATTGGTAAAATGGGGCAATACCTGCACTGCCCACCTCATAAGACAATGTTGTGGGGTTCAGATGAAGTCATCAGATCACAGACCTAAATTAGGGAGGGATCTCAGAGGACATACAGTCCAACCCTCTCATTTTACAAACAAAGAAACTGAGGTCGTAGGGAAGTTAAGTGATTTGCCCAAGATCATAAAGGCAGTAAAGTGTGAGTGAAAACTGATTTGTAAACTGTAATGTACAAGTCACTGTCACAGATGTCAATCTGAAAAGGACCTGAAGGACCATACTCCAACCCTTGCCTTTTATAACTAAGAAAACCTCTCCTAGAGAGGGGGTGTGGCTGTCATGGCCAAAGTCACACAAGTTATAAGTAGCAGTGGTAAGATTTGAACCCAATTCTTATAACTCCAAATCCAGTACCTTTTCTATTCCACAATGGGGCTCATATCCTGGGAATCAGAATGGAGTGAATGCATCACCATTTCTCACGTGGAGAGTGGTTTTCTTTTGTTTCAGCACTTTCCTGATGATTCCTAACATTCTGTTGGTTTAATACCTCCAAGATTCTTGTCCTGGGAGGTCATTATGAAAGAGTTCAGAGGACATCCTCCAAAGCATCATTTGGTATCTATCCCTTCAAAGCAGCCTCATCTCATTCCTGTCTCTATTGGTACAATTCTCTGCCTATTACCTAGCCTCATAAATGGCTCCCTTTATTTGTCCCTATTAGCTTCCCAGGAACTGAAAGAGCGGAAGGTCACTTGAAAGCTTAGAGTTGTTGTGCAAAACTGCATCCTCCCGGGTTATCTGTGAGAGTTTAAAATGAAACCAATCTCAACACCTATGTGAAAGGGAAATTCCACTGAAATAATTCCTGTTTTTAATTCTCCTTAACAAGATAAGATCTCTATTACTACCTCCCTCACACAGTGGATTTTTTTTAAAACTGCCTTTGGCCTTGCAGAATTCTAAATATGTTATTCTGAATTACCTCAGAAATCAACTGGGTCTCACTGGAAAGTGGGACAAAGGAGATATTTTTTCTTAACTCCTTGGCTTTTCATGGCTCTCCCCTGAGGGAAGAATTGGACAGAGGAGGATCATAGATTTTAGGCTGTCAAAACCTTTGAGGACATCACTGAATTCCCTCATTTGGCAGATGAAAAAACTAAGGCCCCCAAAGTGAAGCCACCTGCCTGAGGTCACAAAAGGTCAAAAGTGGCAAAGCCAGGGTTTCAACCCAGTTTCTCTGGTTCCAAATCCAGTGCTCTTTCAATGGCACCACATTTATGTGCAAGCAGCTTCATGTCTTGTACGGTTACTGTCTTTTGCTTTATTTGAACTAAGACTTCTATGAAAATAGCCACAGTTATTTTACACAGAAGGTGGCAACCAATATAGCTTGCTGAAGGTAAGAGGCAAAATAAATCCATTTTTCCTTAATTTTCCCCTGCATTGAACACGGAACTCTCAATAACATAGCATCTCAGACCCTGAAGGAAGAATGGAAAAAGAGATTTTATTATAGCCTCTTCTTGCCCAAGGGCATGACCCCCATAGGATATAGTGAATAGCATCTTCTGAACTCATAACATCTTCTTCAAGTCCCTGATGACATTATGTTGCCACAATAAGACCTGGTTAGATATCTATAGGTGTGCCTCATCACGATACGATCCTTGGTTTCTCAAACGTTCATGAGGATTGTGACATCAGGTATGCTTTGACCTTGGCAAAAATAGGACTCCAATGCTTACATCATAAAGAAGCAATTGGCTAAATTCTCACTAACAAAGCTGTACTCCTAGGAGGTAGGAAGACGTTCCCTGGATCCACCAAGCAAGGAGAGCTCATTTAGTTGTTCACATGTCAAGTACCTGCCAACATCTTAGATCATAAGGTCTCTTAGGGCAGGGACTGTTTCATTTTTGTCTCTGTAACCTCAGTGCTTAGCTCGTAATGGGTGTTATTTAATCTTAGGATCATAAATATAGATCATAGATCAAAGATCTTGAACTGGAGGGAACCTCGAAAATTTTCTTGTCCAACACTCTCATTCTACACATGAGATGAAGAGGCTTGCTGGGAGCAAGAGGGAGAGCTAGGGTTAGAGCCTAGATCTTCTAATTTCACTTCATGTTCTTTCTCCTGCACTCACTGACTTCTACTTCCAAGGGCAAGAAATCTGATTTCTTATTTCTCCCAAAGTTTTTAAGAATTCATGGAAAAAGAAAGGGGGTTGGTTGTGAAGTCATTGCTCAGAACTGTGCCCTATGGCCAACCCTCACCTTACCCAAGGATGACACTCAGGGATGAGGGCTCCTCCTAGTGGACAAAGAAATCCTTGATTTTCAGACCAACAGGCATTAGACCAGAACTAGGTAGGGAACCCAGGAACTGACCATATTGCTTTTCATTTGCTAAACCAAAGGTACATTTCAGCAAATGTTAGAGCCTGTCTTGACTCTGCCTGGCTGTGGTTCCCAGAAGCCCCACTTGTGTTCCTTGCTAAGTTCTGACCTCAGGCCGCTCTGGGACTGCCATGCTGAGTTCCTTCCCACATGCAGCGCCATTACTCACACAGACAAAGCAGAAACCCTGCCAGGGTCTGGTGGGCCCTGGGACATGCACGCAAATCCATGCATCATTCACCACATTCAACCTGCAAGCAGTATCAGCATTCGTCACCAGCTGGAGTGAGGCTCAGAGGTAGCCTTATCAAGGGGACACTGACCCCTTTTTCATCACACCCACCCCCGGGAGCTCTCAGCTCCATCTCCTCCCTCCAGTTCTGTCCCTCCCCACCCTCCCTCAGCTCCAGATTCCCTCATTCCACCTCAGAGAGCCTACTAACCCTTAAAAAGGGGGAGACAGCATTTAGCTTAATCCTTTCTGTAGACAGCTCTCTTGGAGACACAACTAATGCTAAGACCTGTTTTGACCAGGGCCCTCAAGCCTGTGATCCACACAAAGGAGCCTCCTTTTAGGAGATATTACTGACTTTGCTCCTTAGCAGAGAGAACAGTTCTTTCCCTGGTAGAAACTTTGGTAGTTACATCCTATCTGATAGGA
This sequence comes from Pseudochirops cupreus, assembly GCA_028627135.1. Taxonomy (NCBI): domain Eukaryota; kingdom Metazoa; phylum Chordata; class Mammalia; order Diprotodontia; family Pseudocheiridae; genus Pseudochirops; species Pseudochirops cupreus. Next base: position 190,092,030 of record CM053581.1, on the reverse strand, counting down.
AGGGAAAAACATCTCTGGGCAGATTCCCTTTGGAGTTTAGGGACATGGAAAAGATTTTAGTATTCTTTGCTGGGGGAAAAGAGGACTTTTTGTTTGTTCCTACTGCAATCATAATTCTAGAGCTAGAAGGGACCTCAGAGGCCATCGGGTATGACCACCTCACTTTACAGAGGGGGAAACTGAGGTCTTGGGAAGTGAAATTATTTACCCAAAGTTACAGAGTAAGTATCAGCGGCATTATTTGACTCCAGAGCAATAGCTTTTTCCACCATACCACACTACCTCCATTGAGATGGGCTTTCACAAGCTCCATATCAAGTCTCAGAGTCTGATGCCATCTGGCAGGGGAGATGCGTGTGTATATTGTGAGGGAAGAGGCATGGGGATATCCTGTGGAAGAATCTAAAAATTTCTTCCTCCTTGGAAACTTTAATCCTGTGATCTATAGAAGAGCATCCCACCTTGATTGCTCTCCCTCCACCCCAACCTGCCATCTTGCCTTCTCCTGCCCTTGGGCAGGAGGCCTTTGCCCAAAGAGAGGTCTTCTGCTACCTGGTCACAGAAGAAAGGCTATGCTAGGCTGGAACGCACCATCTAGATCCTGTTGCTGGACTTCCCAGTTATGAGCCAGTGAGTCAGGGAATCAGAGAATGGTGAAGTGGGAAAAGGATCCTGGACATCATCCACTCTAACTCCTTCATTTTATGAGGTGGAACCTGAGACCCAGAAGTATGATAAGACTGGACCAAGGTCACACAGCAAGTCAGTGACAGAGTGAGCTGGAATTAGAAACTAAAACTTGGGGTCCCTAGTCCAGTGCTGGAATTTCCAATACTCATATGGACCCAGGAAAATAATTTTTCTGATCTCAAAGAGCACACCACAGGAAAAACGGGCAAGTTCTTCACCAAGCCGGGCACGTTGTGGGCTGAGAGGGGGTGAGGCAGGGAGGAAGGTGGTATTTGGAGAAAGACATCTAAAATGAAAACCGCCAAGACCATTCTCACAGAGGATCAATTCACAGCTGAGACACAGAATAAAGAATAGAACTCTCCCTGCGAGTGGCAGACGAAGCAGGGGCCACACATGCACCATAGAAAACAAGGCAATACTAGATTACAGGCTCCTGTACTTACCGGTCCCAACCCAATGCAGCCATGGCTTTCCCTGGACAGAGCCCATGAGGGGCTAAGCACAGAGTTCCATGGGCAGTGACTGGGATGCCACTTTCTTTAACCTTAGAAATGGAACTCAGGGCCACAGGTCCCCATGGGAGAAAGAAGGTACATTCAAAGGCTGCCTATTCGGGTTCTGAGACCTGGATCCTAGCCCTCTCACCCCCAACCCTCCTTCTCTGCCAGGTCCCTCCTATATGTGTTTCTTATCACCAGTTGCCCTAGATTCAGCAGCAGGGGCAGGTTGGGACAGGAGGTGAGGATGCTGGGGCAGGAAGCTGAGAGCCTTAGGATGAGAAGTGGCAGTGAGTCCTCCCTGTTCCCCCAGGGGCCACAGAGTCCAAGCAGGAGGCTAAAAAGTGATTGACAAAGGCCCAAAGCCTACAACTGGCTTTCCCCTTCCCAACCCGCCTCTGCTCCTGTTCCCCATTCAGGATTCTAGATTTGCCCAGCAGCAGCTTCTGCCTCTATAGCTGCTGCATCATCAACACAATCCTGAACAGTGGGCATTGCAGGCAAGTTCCAGAAGGTAGTAGAATCCCTGGGAAGGTGGACACTTTTGAATAGATACCTTATGCCCTAACCCCAGGGACCAGGGGACTCTCAGCATTTATTACAGCAAAGTGTTTTCTGAGAGTGTAGACCCTTGGTCTTCTTTTATGATAGTTTTTTTCTTGTTCCTATTTCTATGGGTGGGTGAGGGGGTGACACAGCTGGGCCTCCTGGCTCTGTGCCTTTCTGGCTGCAGTCAGGGGGAGAGTCCCCAAAGCCTTAGCAGGGAGCTGGGCACTGGCTGGATGAGCTGTATATGAAGAATGGAGTTGCATGCTGGTTGAGTTTCTAAGCAGGTGCTAGGTGAGGAAGGGGTGGGAAGGGAGGGCAGGACTCTTCAAGACACGTCTACCTTGTTCCACCAACCCCATGGTGGCACCGGAGGCCGCAGCTGACATTGTGGCCGGAGCGGTGGTCTGTCTGCCCACTGTTAGCACCAGGTTAGAAAACAAGGGAGAAGGAAAGCAGTGAGGGGGAAGGAAGGAAGGAAGGAAGGAAGGAAGGAAGGAAGGAAGGGAGGGAGGGAGGGAGGGAGGAAGAAAAAAAGAAGGAAAGGAAAAGAAGATGGAAGGAAAGAGGGAGGGAAGTAATGAAGGAAGGAGGAAGGGAAGGAAGGGAAGAAGAAGAAAGGGAGGAAGAAAGGAAGGAAAGGAAGGAAGGGAAGGAAGAGAAGGAAGGAAGGAAGGAAAGAAGGGAGGAAGGAAGAAAAAAAGAAAGAAAGGAAAAGAAGATGGAAGGAAAGAGGGAGGTAAGTAATGAAGGAAGGAGGAAGGGAAGGAAGGGAAAAAGAAGAAAGGGAGGAAGAAAGGAAGGAAAGAAGGAAGGAAGGCAGGAAGGAAGGAAGGAAGGAAGGGAAGGAAGGAAGAGGAGGAAGGAAGGGAGGAAGGAAGGGAGGAAGGAAAAAGAAGAAGAAAGGGGAGGGAGAGTGAGAAAGAGAGAAAAAAGGTTGGGAAGTTGGGGAAGAAAGAGGGACGAACACAGACAAAGGGATGGGCAAGATAAGGAAAGAAAAGAGACAAAGGAAGCAGAAAAAGATTAGAGTTCAAGTTTAGGTGGAGAGACAAGACTGTTGGCACCAGAATCCCTGTCCCAAAACAGAGTGCAAACAAATCTAGGTCCATCAACATTTGGAAAAGCATTTGCCTCCTTTCTCCTTAGAAAACCCCAAATGGGGGCTTCTTGAGTGGGCACAGACCTATGGGACAAAGGGGAGTGGGAAGGGGAAAACACAGCTGGGACCTGGGAAACAAGGTCCCCAAGTCCTTTATAGAGCAGCAGACAATGGAAAAAGTCCCATTAGTATTGGTGTGACATTATGTGGTCCTAATCCCAGCAGTACAATATCACAGCAAAAGTAACAGGAACTTTCAGGGCAAGTAGAAGGGACAGGCAGGGAGGGGAGGCACAAGGAAGTGGGGAAGGAGCTATGAGATGTGAACAGAAAGATGAACCATACGAGAGAAAGAATGAGAGAGAGAGAGAGAGAGAGAGAGAGAGAGAGAGAGAGAGAGAGAGAGAGAGACTGACTTCCAACACTCAGTTATTACAGACTAACAGCGACGTCACGTGGTGCAAAGACATTTCATCCAGGCGTGGCGGGTGCATCCAGCTCCACTCTGGAGGCTGCCCCCAACCCTTTCCTGGGACCATACTCAACTTGTTCTCCTGATCTGGCTTCTATTCACTCGCTGCTTCTGGGGCCTACACCCAGACACTTGAACGCCCTCAGCTTAAGCCTCTCCTAACTTCCACTCCTCTCTGAGGTCACCAGCAATAGGTCCCCTCTCCTATATGCCCAAGCATGCCAGAGAGAGGTAGTGGTCATAGGCTGGTTGAATGCCATGCCTGGGGCTAAGATGGCCTGGTAGCTTCCCATCTCACATGACCCTGAGCCACCAGCACTGTCTGAAGTATATCTTCCCCTGAACAAGATAAGATCTTAGATGGTCAAGAACAAAAACAAGAACAAAACACGAGACCCAGAGGCTACAAAGCTGCTGAACCAACACGCCTGGACAGACACACGGGAGATCAGTAGTTCTCACTGCAGGGTCGGGGCTGTGGACAGCACAAACACTCAGTGGGGAAGGGAGACCCCCGAGCTGTACACAGGTAAGATACTGAGGAAGGAAGAGACACAGAGAAGAGCAAACAAAACAGAACAAGAGACTGTCGTTGTGACGTGGCCTTCCGGCAGGCCCCCCACCCCAGGGCAGGCAGGGTACAGGCGACAGAGCCACTGCTGCCTGCAGCAGGATGCCAGGCGGGGAGGGGGCCTGGCGATGGAGCAGCAGTCTTCAGGAGGCCCCACTTGGCAGGGGAGATGAACACGACAGGATTGTTGTTTGCACAGCCCAAGAGAGACCATGGCCACATGGGGACAGGGTAGAAGGGGAAGGCCCTTACCGGACCATGGGAGAGTCAGGGGTGGGAAAATAGAGGTTTGCCCGAGCACTGGCAAAGATGTGGGCAGAAGGAAGTGTGTGCAGGGAGGGGAGAGGAAGCAGGCTGAGAATGAAGCAGGTCATCGGAGCCACTGAGAAAGCCTTGGAACTGGGTCCTTCTCGGGGCCTTCTTTCTGGCAAGGTTTAGCTTGGAAAAAGTCTCGACCCTCTGACCTCTTAAACAAAAAAAAAGTACAGGGCAAGGAAGCTTTTCTGGGGAAAAACTGTTCTCACCTGAGAAGTTTCGTGTTGCCAGCATGGTGGTAAGGATCGCCCCCTGAGAGAGAAAAGAAAGATTTAGTCATTGGGTCATTCGACAGTATTTATTAAATGTCTACCGTGTTAGCAAGGTGGTGAAGTGGATGCAGTGCCAGGCCTGGAGGCAGGAAGACTCATCTTCCTGAGCCCAAAGCTGGCCTCAGACACCTCCTAGCTGTGTGACCTCGGGCAAGTCACTTCACCCTGTTGGCCTCAGTTTCCTCATCTGTAACATGAACTAGAGAAGGAAAAGGCAAATCGCTCTAGTATCTCTGCCAAGAAAACCCCAAATAGGGTCATGAGGAGTGAGAAAGGACTGAAATGTTGTTCCTCCCACTCCGCCTGCATTCCCAACAGAGTGTAGGTTTCTGGACAGCACATTTCAGTCACGTCTTACTCTTCGTGAGCCCCATCACATCAGTATTCATGATGAGGGCACGTACTCAAGACGCACAGGCAGGGAATGGAGTGCCAGGTTTGGGAAATGCCAGGTCTGCCCGTCTGACTGGAATGTATACATGCAAAGGAGAACAATGGGACATTAAGTCTGAAGGGGAAAAGGAAGGCATGGTGAGAGACACAGCAGAAGGGGGCTGGACCTAGAGCCAGGAAGGCCTAGGCTGGAATTCTGGGTTTGAATGGGACAATGTCTATAAAGTGCTTTGCAAACTGCTAAGGCATACAGCTCTTTATAATGCACTGATGTCAGCTTATATCCCTATTAATCCTTCCTTAAGAATATACCACCTGTACTGTTGTTGTTTAGTCATTGTCAGTCATGGCCAACTCTCTGATGCCATTGTGGGTTTTCTTGGCAAAGACATTGGAGTGGTTTCCCATTTCCTTCACTAGCTCATTTTACAGATGAGGAAACTGAAGCAAACAGGGTGAAGTGACTTGCCCAGGGTCACACAGTTAGTAAGTGTCTGAGGTGGATTTGAACTCAGATCCTCCTGATGCCAGGACTGGCGCTCTATCCACCGCATGACCTAGCTGCCCATGTAATACAGTGCAAGTCACTAAGCTTCTCTAGTCTCAGTTTCTTCATCTATAAAATGGTGGGAATAAGATCTGTAGCAGTTACTCAGCACTATGAGGATAAAATGAGATCATTATGTAAAAGGCCATATAAACATCAGCTGTTATTAAACCAGATTGGGAAGGAATATGATAAGGAATTTAGGTGTTTTTTTTTTCCTCCAGAAGCCATAGGGAGCTATTGAAGATCCTTGAACAAGCAAGAGGCCTGTGTCTTAGGAAGATTATTTTGGATAAAGGCAGGATTGGAGAGGGGCCAGACTAGAAGCAAGGAGATCAATTAGGAAGTTACTAAAGCCTGCTTGAAGAAAAGGATCTTAGAAACTCTTTCACACTAAGGAGCAAATGGCTGACGATGGTTAATGTGTAACCCTTCCCAAGATGTTTTCATTTTAAGAGAAGACAAAGAAAAGAATATCTAACTGGGGAATTTTAGGTATCAGCTATTTGGCAGGGAAGGTATTTTTCCCCCTGGTGGGAAGCTGGAGTGTCCTCGAAATGAGTGGCCCACAGGAGCCTTGACCTTCACCTTTAATTTTCTGATTTCTGGAAGTCCTCAACAAGGAAACAGATTCAAGATCTGCTTTTTGTCTGGTTTGGGGGTTGTTGTGCTTTTTTAATGATTTAATGTTTTTGAGTTCTACTTCTAAGGCCCTGAGGGCACATGTAAAACTTGTTTAAAAACCTCCTATCAATGTAGCTGGTGAAATGAACAGCAGGGATCAGGATTGGAGAGAACAGAAGAGAAGGAAACAGAGGCTCCAATGTCCCTCCATCTCCCCTCCCATTTCAGCCCACTGGACCATGGACTATCCCAAGTTGGGATCAACAAAGAAGGTAGAAAGCAGCAGACAAAGAAGACTTTTTTTTTTTTTGGCACAGTTCTCCCCTCCTCCCCAAGAGAGTCTGCCTTACCTGGCCAGCTGCTCTGCCCCGAAATCCTCAGCTTTGGAAGGCCAAGGGAGGACCCCAAGGGCACTTACTACTGTTTGGCTTTTTCAAATCCTTGCTAGGGGACCTGAAGGCTCAGGGATAGTTTTTAGACAGCTTTGAGATTCTGGGACAGTCAGGACAGATGCATCCTTTTAATGAAAAACTGCACCTCCCACTTTTCTTTGGCGAGGTGAGGGATTAGGGGAGCAGAATATTGAATACACTATCTGATGTGCTTCCTAGGATAACTTACCTGCTTTTCTTTGTTACAAAGGTAAGCTCACTGAGTGTGTATATGGGTGGAGGTTGGAATGACAATATATCAGGAAATGGTTGTGATGAAAAACCAAATAACATTGATAAAATTTTTTGAAGCTGCACAAGAATGTGACCTGCACAAATGTTTCATTTTCCTGAGGAAAAAAAGAATGGAAATTTTCACTGTGTAGAATCTTACAGATGCTGTTAAAAGTGACCACTATGGGACTTGTGTTCTTCTTTGCAGAAAAGAATGTCACTTCAGGTAGGGGGAGATTGTTAGGAGGGGAGGGCCATGTCTTCAAATATCTGTGATGTAAAAACCAGAAGACACCATTAGAATTTTTAAAGGAAAAAAAAGGCTTTACCTTAAGCTTTCTCCTGGCATTGAATTTCTTGAGACACTCCACAGTCTCTTGTCTGTGCATCATTGAGGCCACAGTTGAGCGTTGCTGGGGGAAAGAGGAGACACTGTTAGAAGATCAGTAGGGGACCCTTAGGAATGGAAAACATTGTTACCTTGCCCCCAGGAACTTGAAACAACCAGGAAAAGGGGCTACTGGGGAGAAGGCGAGAGCGGTGTCAAACCCAAGAGGTTTCCACCACCAGGCTACACTGTCCTAATGACACAGAGTCAAGAGACACAAATTCACAATTAGAGATTAATCCAGGAAGCCTCAAGGTCTAAAGCAACCCACCCTCCCACCATCCAGCACAATCTCAAACCATTATTCTCTCTGGAATATTTCTGTAACAATTTTTTGTTGATCTCTTCCTGGATGTCGGTTCTCTGAGGAGACTGATTGTAACTTTCTAATCTATTCTCCCAAGTAATCTACCAAATTATTTTGAAACTACAGTTATCCCTTCTACACCACAGGGGTTAGGGTCATGGTGCCTCTGAGACCTGGAAAATTCTCATAAAAATTTTGGCCCTTCTTTCACACAAGAGAAGTCTGAATTATCATGGTATTAAATCCCCAAAATAGGTTGATATTATACACCACTATACATGTATTTTATGTATTACTGAATACTGGAACTTTTTCTGCGTCATTTGCAGGCCTTTGTGTCATCTGTAGCTTCTGCAAAACTCTCAAAAAACTTACACTTAATTTCTTATGCCAACCCATGATATATCCAGACTGTGATGGGGAAAGCTGAGCTGCAATAGGGATAACCATAGCAGATATTCTAACAATACTTCAAAGCCTAATCATAGTTCGGAAGAAATAAGTCTATGGGCCTGTCAATCTGGAAAGAATAAGACTCCTGAACTGTCCAGTTGTAAGAGCAGCGGTTATAGCAGTGGTTCTCAACCTGTGGGTCGTGACCCAGGGGGGTCAAACAACCTTTTCACAGGGGTCACAGGGCAGTGTCTCAGTTCCTAAGACCATGGGAAAACACACATTTCCAATGGTCTTAGGAACCGAGAGAGCACTCCTCTATGTGTCTCCAGGTGGGTCCGCCCACATGCAGATATGCCCACATACAAGTATTAAAGGGTCGCAGCATTAGGAAGGTTGAGAACCACTGCATTACAGTCATCAAAAGTGAACAAGCCCAATACTACTAGGAGTCATAGGGGATCCCACAAGAGTGCCCACCCTCATTCCCATCACCTCCTAGGCACATAAAGAAAGCCTGGCTCTCTAAACACTCATGTGCCAAGTCCTGGAGCCTCAAGGGAGACACTTACGCAGACCCATGGATGTTTCAGGGCCTCATGAGCTGTAATCCTTTTTGCAGGGTTGATGGTTAACATCTGGTTGATAAGGTTTTTGGCTTCAGGAGTGACAGTATCCCACTCAGGTGATGGAAACTAGAGGAGGAGGAAGAGGAAAAAAAACTGACAAGAAGAAATCCAAGATGGTACCTGAAACTTCCACAAAATACTAAATCATCAGCACTAAATGGGCCTTCTTACCAAGCCTGCCTCACTGTGTCCCCACTGTGCCCACCCAGCCAAATCTTACACCTCTCTCCCCAGCTCACCTTTCTACTTTGAATCCTTCGAAAATGTTGTCAACTCAAGGACAAACAGGGAACAGGAAAGTCAAATCCAGTCTTGCCCTTTTCCAACGGAACCCACCTGGGGCTGGCTGCTGAAAAGACCCTGTTCCCCACCCCACCTGGCAAAGGGTTTTAAAGTCCTGGGAGTAGGAGTGGAAAGATGCTAAAGCCAGAGAAGAGTTTCAGCTACACTGTCAGTTTGGTTTCTTAGCCTCCCAGGGCACAGAGAACGATCCCTCTGTGAAGAAAAGGCCAAAAGGTCTTGCTGACCCATATCCAGCTGCCCGTGCATCCCCAACAGAAGAGTTATGAAAAGCACAGACTTACATCATAAGCTCCAGCCTTGATCTGTTGATAAAGTTTGTGCTGATCTTCATCCCAGAATGGAGGATAGCCCACAAGCAGAATGTAGAGGATCACACCTGAAGAGGAACGTTGGGATGGGGAGGGAAGGAAGGAGTAACCTTGTCCTGCCCTCGATAGTTGGCCACTTCTACAAACCAGGGCTCAGGGAAGCAGATCTTGTGCCTTGGGATCCAAAAGCTTTTGTGTCACTCCCCCCACTCCCATACATCTCTGTGCTCTTGCTTCAGAGAGCCTTTAATTCTGTCTCCTTAGCAAGGGTGGTGAATTAAGTGAGGAGGTCATGCATTGAGCTGGGTCACAGAGCTTCTGGCCTTCCTTCTCATACAGTCAGAGAGTGAAAGCTGGAAGGGACCTCAGAGGCCATCTAGTCTGACTCCTCCCCTCATTCTGCAGATGAGGAAACTGAGGCCCAGAGAGGTTTAAGTGAAGACGTGATTTGGAAAAGAGAGGGACGTTAGAGTGCATCTACCTCAACCCCCTTCAACCTTCACTCCCCACTGTTGAATATAAGAGTCCTGAGGGCAAGGACTGCTTAATTTATGTCCCAGCACCTAGTACAGTGCTTGGAATGTTAAAATGCATTTAAATGTTTATACATTGTTCATAGCGGGTAGAGGGCTGGACCAGGAGTCAGGAAGCCTGAGTTGAAATCCAACATCATCAAGTAAGTAGTTTTCAAGACTACTTCAAGCCAGAGGAAGAGAGCTCTTACTAGCTGTGTGACTCTGGGCAACTTCTGTCTACCTTAGTTTCCTCATCTGTAAAATGGGGATAATAATAGCATCTGTCTCCCAAGGTTGTTGTGGAGATCAAATGAGACATTTGTAAATCATTTCGCAAACTTTAAAGCGCTATATAAATGCAAGCCATTATTACTGCTGATATTATTATTACTGACAACAATAATAACATAAGAGGAAACTACTCTTAGAAAAATTAAATGACTTTCTTAAGGTCACATGGGAGGCAAGTATCAGAATTAAGATTTGAACTCAAGTCTCCCAAATCTAACTCCATTGTTCTTTTGACTACATTCTTTGCCTCCAGAAATTTAAATAAATATATAAAGATATATATACATATATATACATATACATATACATATACATATACATATACATACATATACATATATATATATTTCCCAATTGTCAGATACTTTCTGGGTTGGGGTTTTTTTTTAAGTGCTCCTTTGATTTTTGTAATAACTTCTTGAACTAAGAAGGACAGATGGATGTTATCACCTCCATTTTAAGGACTAGGAAATTGACACACAGAAAGCTTAAGAGACCACTCAGCAAGGTGGTCCCAGAGGCAGAGCCAGGACCCAGGTCTCCAGTGTTTTTTACATTGTGCCAAAAACTGTTTGAGGAATACTGAAAAGACCGGAGTATCTACAGAAGAAAATTCTATGTTCCAATACTGTTGAATTTGGGCTGTCTTTCTCTAGAGACAGATAGATAGCTCTTCACATACTTTATGAATCTCAGATGGCCTGGAGTTGTCTCAGAATAGAAGGAACATGAAACAAGTCATACGCTGATGCTGTTGCTAGACAGTATGAGGATTAAATATTACTGGGCGGTCATTTCAGTGTTTCAGTCATGTCAGACTCTTCATCCCATGAGCAAACTGAGACAAACAGGGTTAAGTGACTTGCCCAGGGTCACATAGCTATTATCTGAGGCTGGATTTAAACTGATAAAGATGAGTCTTCCTAACTCCAGGCCCAGCAATCTAGCCTCTGTACACCTAGCAGCTCAGATACTGTATCTGCTGGCAAAGGTTGAAGCCACAGAGGTTTATAGCCATAAACAGATTATATATGCACGTGTACACACATACATGTGTGTATGTTTATATAAATATACACAAATATATACATATATACATACATAAAATAAATGAGAGAGAGAGAGAGAGAGAGAAAGTTTTTTCTAGAGGCTAAAGTCACTGTCTCTCTGACTTTGCATAGCCAGCTTCCTTGGCCCAACACCCTTGGGCTGCTCTCCTCCCTCCTCCATGCCTACCAAAGCTGGAAGGGACCTTCAAGATGTAATCTCTTCATTTTCAGATTAAATAGAGAGGGTTTACAAGACCAGCATATGGGAAGCTAATTATTTCTTTCTAGATATGATAGGTCTCTATTGTTCAAAACTCTTCAGTGGCTTTCTATAGCCCAATGAAGAGAATCCAAACTCCACAGCTGAGCCTTTAAGGCCTGTCATAGCCTCAGCCCTCCTTCCCCTTTTAGCCTTAATGCATATTCCTCCTTGTCTACTCTAGACTGCAGCCAGACTAGGATACTCACTCCTCAGTTTTCCTGCTTCTAGGCCGTCTTCCCTATGCCTGGAGTGTCCCCATCATGGCCTCTTTTTGGCCATGCTCAAAGGTCACTTTCTCCACAAAGCCTCCCCTCAGCTGATGGTCACCTGTCCCTCATCTGTATTTCTATGAATTTATGCTATTATGTTTTCGGAAGGGGAAGGAGGTCCCAGACTGTGATTTTACTCAGCGATGGGTATTCTACGTGTGAAAATTCCTTCCATTGTGGCAGACTGGCAACTAATTTAAAATTTATGGTTTGGGGGAACTCCCTGGGTACACTGAAAGGTTATATAATTTGGCCACAGTCACTTAGTATATGTCCAAGGCAGGACTTGAACCTAGATCCTTCTAACTCTAAGACTAACCACTCTCAATAAGACCATGCCATTTCTTTTTTGCTTTGTTTTTTATTTTTGTTTTGTTTTTGTGAGGTTACTGGAGTTAAGTGATTTGACCAGGGTCACATTGCTAGTGTCAAGTGTCTGAAGCCAGAACTGAAGTCAGGACCTCCTGGGCCCCTCCAGGACCAGTGCTCTATATACTGTTTGACATAGCTGCCCCTTGTTTCTCATTATAATATGTATAATCTATGTAATATATAACTGCCCTACTAGATTAAAAAATCCTTGGAAACAGAGACTGTGCCTAATTTATCTCTGTCTCTCAGCTCCTATTGTATATTAGGTGCTTAATATGTTTTTATTAAGTGAATGAATGAAAGGATAGATGAACACCTGTCTTCAGAGTCATAGGTCAGAGGATCATTTAGGATGAGAAGGGACCTTATGGATCACTTAGTCCAACTTGATCATTTTACAGATGAGGAAACTGAGACTCAGAGAGAGAAAGTGATTCATTCTAGGTTATACAGATATCTAGGGCAGCTAAGTGACACAGTGGATATAGTGCTGGGCCTAAAGTCAGGAAGATTCATCTTCCCAAGTTCAAATCTGGCCTCAGACACTTACTAGTTGTGTGACCCTGGACAATTCATTTAAGTTTGTTTGCGTCAATTTCCTAATCTGTAAAATGAGTTAGAGAAGGAAATGGCCAACTACTCCAGTATTTTGGCCAAGAAAAACCCAAACAGGATTACAAAGAGTCAGACACAACTGAAAACTACTGAACAACAACATCAACAATAAATACAGACATTTACATCACTGGGTAAAATGGTGGTGGCTGATTTATAACTAACCCAACCAACCAGGCTTCCCAGCTATGGCTAGGTGAATTAATGAGCCTTTGGCATATACTTCTTCCTAGTGGCATGTGTCCTGGTTCCCCTCGTGACCCCAACACAAGCTGGGCTACCCTCCAGCTCCTATGCAGTCACCCTGGCAGACTCACCACAAGCCCAGATATCCACAGGCTTTCCATAAGCTTCTTTACGCAGAACCTCTGGGGACAGGTAGCCAGGAGTGCCTGCAAAACCTGGCCAGGGAGAAAGAGCAGAGATATGAGATGGAGTAGTTGGGATCTTTGGTAGGAAGGCTAGCTGCAGCTGGTTCACCACCACTGTCCCCCTACCATGATCACACACATGCAGGCAACACAATGCACACATGTTTATATACATGCACACATATGCTCACACTCACATTACACACACACACACACACACACACACACACACACACACACACACACACACCCTCTGCCCTCACCCAGCCCATCACTCACCAAACCATGCCTGCTGGTCCCCTTGCACCTCGATGGCCAGGCCAAAATCTGCCAGTTTCACTGCGGCTCCTTTGCACTTACTGGCCAAGAGTAGATTCTCTGGCTGTCAGGCCAAGCCAGTCAGCAAAGTGTGCAAGTGGCACCACATATTGTGAAAACACAAGGGGAGGGTTGAGAGGGAGACAGGGGTGGGGAATGGGAAACAAAACAGAAACAACAACAACAGTTTGCAGAAAAGGGTTAGAGACTTTAGACTGAACTCTGCCAAGGAGAGGCTGCCAGACCCGGGGATTAGTGCTCCTTCAACTGGCACCCAAAGCCACACTTCCAGTTTGTCAGGGTTTGGGCTCAGCAGAAGCAGCTGACAGCCTTGGTGGCTTATGGGAACATCACTTCCTAAATGTCCTCTGGATCACAGGTTGTAAGATCATCCATTTAAAGCTAAAAGAAATCATCAGTTCCAACCCCCTAGGTTTACAGATGAGGAAATGGAAACACAGAGATATACAGTGACTTGCCCAGGGTCACACAGTTAGCAAGTATTGGAGGGAGGATTTGAACCCATGCCTTCCTGAATCCAGCCCCATCTGGGACTGGGTGTCACTGCTTCAGTTTTTTGGACCTATGATTTCCCCCATTCTAGGGATTCTCACCAACTCCAATTCCTCCTGGAGGATAAGATTCCTACTTCAGTCATCTTTTCCTGATGGCTCTATCACAGGAGAGGGCCAATCCCACAACCTCCTCCCACTACATCCCTCATCACTCCATCTCGAGTCCCATTAAGTACTAGTGATTTGACGTTTCTGACTTTGGGACCCCTCCTGCAAACTTGGGGCTTCTGAATACAAGCACTGGAGCTGTCCAGGGTACTAGTAGTCACAATTTCTAACAGCCTAACACCTCTCTCTCTGAATAGCCTCCCTTAACTGTGAGTCTGTTAATCCAGAATCCTTGGGACCTGCCCAAGAAGAAGTGCCCTCAAGCCCTCTCCTGGAATCAAAGATAGTACTCTTGATTAGCAACTCCATCACTATCCACCCTCCTTAGGTTTCAGAGTCCGGGGTCATTCTGAGCGGTTTGCCTGTAATGTAGATGGTAATGCTTGTGCCTTGGTTATCTCATTCATTGAACTGGCCTGGGTAACTCAATCTCCCATAAGAGACCAGAACAGCTGTTTCACACTCTCTTCAATGGCCTCCCCTGGAAACTGTAAGATGGAAAAGTTGAAGGTGACCTAGTTGCTACCTTGAAGAACAGTAGGTAATAGTGGTCCTGAAAGGACTCTTCTACCTAAATTTTATTTTACCAGCCCTAGAAAGCCAAGGATATGCAACTAAAAGACTGAAAGAAGGAGGCCTGTTGGCACCCATCTCTGCTTCTTGTCCTATAGCAAGACAAAAACAAAAACCCACAGTTCATTCATAGGATCACCGATGTAGAGCGGGAAATGACCTCAGAAGCCATCTAGTCCAATGGCCTCATTTTATACAAACTGAGACCCAAGAATAAATGACTTATCCAAAGTCCCACAGTAAGCATCAGAGGTAGGTTTTGAACTCACACCCCGATTCCAAAGCTAGCGCTCATATCGCACTGACTCTTAAAAGAGGGGCCCTGCAGAGCTACTACCTCCAACTCTTGCCCTGCTATAAGAGAAAAGGACACCTTGCTCCAGAAGGCAGTTCCGCTCTCTGATTGAATGGAAGTCTCACTAGGCTTAAACATCAGTTCCATAGAGGGCAGCAGGAGGTCAGAATAACCAAGTTACCTGTGATTTATGATACTTCTTCAAGTCGGGAAGGAGAAAATTACCCTGGTTTACTCCCATAACTGCTGTACCATGAGACAGAGAGCTTTAGACATCAAGGGCCATCAATCCCAGATCAGCTCATCTAACACAGATTTCCAGCCTAGCCAAGAAGCTAAGGTACCAGAAGTATCTCTTTCAGACCAAAGACTCCATACTTGACCAAACAATCCCAATAAGGATTTCTGTCTGAGAATAATAATTCTCTCCTGAGCCCCACCTAACCAAAACCACCAGATTACTGGTGAGCAGACTCTATGGGTGAGTAAGAAGGACTCCTGGCCCTAGTAAACCTTCTTTTAACCCAGGGAAGACCATGGTCACAGCCCCAACCTTGATTCCAGAACCAAAAATCATCAGGGGAAGTTGCTGTTATAGCTATCATATCAAAATCTTCATGGCCACACTAGTTCCCAAAATTCCATTCTACCCACAGTCTCACTAACTGCTTGGTTTTGAGACTCTCTATCTTATTTCCCTATCTGAATTTCCAACATAGCATAAACTAAAAGGAAGATGACTCAGAATGGGGTATCTCCAACAATGGAAATCAGATGCTAAATGGATCCTAACATAACCATCACCACCCACAATGCCTCAACATACACACACTGGCCAACTTCAAACTTAGTAGGCCTTAAGTCAAAATTTTAGCAAGAGCTAGTTGGGTTAATTGAAGCATTAAAATGACCCTTAATCAACTCTAAGCCATGTAATCAAGGCTAGGGGTCTCCTCCAGAAATGTTTTATTGATTACAGATTTAGAAAAAGAAGGCAACTAGTTCAACCCCCTCATTTTACAGAGGAGAAAGCTACAGAGCCCCAAAGGAGCCAATTGACTTGCCTAAGCTTACACAGCTAGTAAGTAGAAGAAGTGTGACTTGGACCTAGGTTTTCTAACTCTAAATAAAATATTTTAGCCATTATACCATACTACCAGAGACATAATGGGCATAGTACTACCCATACTCCAAGAAGAGGGACCAAACTGGAGTAAAAGAGTAGAGCTGAATAACATGTTTACAGTCTTCACACTTGAGTTTGATAAAGTGGCTTCTCCCTATCCAGCACCTGAAGCCCTTAGTCACACTCATTGCATTGGCATTATGATAGGGCAGGATTGAGCAGAGCTACAGAGTCTAGTAATACTCAATGGGATCTGCCCAGAAGTGATGCCCAGGAGATAGTGACCAAGAGTTGGAGGTAAATTATATTGCTCTAGGAATGTTCAATAGATCTCTACAGGATTTGTGAGCTGTGCCTGCCCTTGCCCACTCAACCCCACCCCCAAGATGGCAGAAAATCAAGGGCATTTGCAGGTACCCAAAGCCTTGGCTTGGGGTTTGAAATTTCACTACACAGAAAGCAGACTATGTAGGGAAGTGTCCTCTCCTCACAGCTCTGGCTAACTGCCCAGGATTACACAATGTATGTTGCTTGCACCAGGCAGGTGGGTTTCCCAGCTCCTTCTTCCTATCTCCACAGTCTCTCACAGGCTCTGGCTCATGAGTTTGCACAGTATGCATGGATTGTCATGACCAACATCCTCCTGAGTTACCAGAGTTGCTAAAACCAATGCTTCTTCATCTTTTCCTCCTGCCCTGGCCCCTTACGGCTATTACAAGAGTTCCAAGAACCCTGGTTGAGGGATTTTTGTTCTGGAGAGTCAGACTGGGAAGTTCAAGGGGTTTTTGGAGGGTCAGAAGTCTTCTGTGCATGCTCCTCAGAGCTCATCTAGAATCGGTAAAGTCGTATATGGCTTCAGCTAAAGCTTTTACATAAGTAAACTTCTCACTAGGGGCAGAATAGCACAGGCATGTTCCAGTAGTGGGGCAGAACAGAGTCACTTTGTGAATGAGCTTCTCCCTAGGTGCAGCTAGAAGGAGAAGCACCAAACAGATAGCAATGAGAATTGCAGGAAGGCACAGGTGACACTGCGTTGCTTTCCATTTCCTACCTAACAGGTAAGAGAGAAAACTCCAGTTGTGCTCACTGCCACTGACTCTCATCTTAACCTCTTGGTCTACCGTGGAATATTAAACCCCTTTTTCTCCCCAGGACATTGGGCAGGCCCATTGTAATTAAAAAGGATTTTCACCCTGGAGTATTTGGGACACTCTCTAACTCTAGTAGCAAGATAGAAGAGTTGCTTCCTACAGCAGACTCCTTGTCTTTTTTTTTACCATATTCCTACTGAAAGAGGTTGAGGCTATGCTGGAATGATCTGGCACATTCTCATCAGTAATTCTGCTGATTACATTCAAAACACACAGTATTTTTTTTTAGGCATTTTTGTTTGTTTTTCCTCTTTTTCAGCAAAGATTCTCTCCCTGTTTGCAAAAATACCTGGAGAAGGAAAGGAAGCATAGACTGGAAGCATCTTGGCTCTAGAGTTAATTAGAAAAATAATGAACAGCAGCAACAAGGTTAAGGATAAGAGAAAAACCAAATTTGCCTATGCCCCAGTCTCTGAGAATCTTCA
The DNA here is from genome assembly GCA_028627135.1 of Pseudochirops cupreus. NCBI lineage: Eukaryota > Metazoa > Chordata > Mammalia > Diprotodontia > Pseudocheiridae > Pseudochirops > Pseudochirops cupreus. The sequence goes on along the minus strand of CM053581.1, from coordinate 190,074,690 downwards.
ATCATGATATCCAGATATTCCCAGTCAAACCCTAGCAATGACCCCAGCAGGCAAGCACATGCATGCACGCACACGCGTGTGTGCATGTGCGTGCGCACACACTCTCACACACACACACATTCTCCCACCCAACTGGCCAGTTGCCTTCTTTTCCCTCCATGAGGGCTGTAGGGGAAGGGCCAGGACTCCCCTTTTTCTTATTGTGGCAGGAGGTTGGGCTGCATAGGAGAGGCATGAGGAAACCAGGAAATACAGGGCACCTTCGTGGTGACAGAAAACAAAGGACTAGGACACAAAGAAAACCAGACAGGGCATGCAGACCAAAGAGTGGCCACTTGGCCTTTGGCATCAGACCTGAACTCTGGGGCAGGGAGCCTGACGGCAATGATGTGAGTACCCAGGTGTGAAATTAGAGTTTGAAAGATTTCAACTTCCCTGCCCTAAGTAGGATTGAAAGTGTCTCCCACACTCTACCCTTTGCACGACTTCTACCTGATCATTGCTAACTTGAAACCAGCTCAGAACATCCATGATGTTGTAGAAAAGGGTATGACTTCCAGAAATGCAGGTGGTGCCCTACTGATCCCAGAAGCACCAGATCACAAGACAGAACAACCCCGCCACCATCTGAGAAGCAAATACAACCACCACAACCAAGCAAGGCTAAGGTCAGTGAGCAAAAGGTATGCCATGCTTGCGGCTCAAGGCAATAACTTCTAGTCTAGCAGCTCCTCAACCACTGCCCACCTGGGAAGACAGGAGGCTAAGAACCAACCCAAGTGGAAGGCCTGCCAAGGGCCAGGAAGGGCTTGTCTGAAGCGTGGGGAGAAAAATGACAGAAAGGGAAGATATCTTGCTCCTTTTGACTTTTGAGATTCGATTCCCTGGTCACTTCAATTAACTGTTCACCATCCTGACACCATTTGTCAATAAAACTTAGCTAAAACACATTCTGCTCAACCATCCTCTGGCTACCAGATACCATGATGGCAGCCTTGGAAGGACCATAGAAAAAGCCTGTGTTGTTAGCAGAAGGGCAAAAAGGCCTGTCCAAAGGCAGTCTTGCACCTGTCTTGTACCATTTCATCACATACCCAAGAAGCCTCCTGGCTGACTAACCAGACACTGTGTCGGTAAAAACACAGTTATGGGTTTAGAGCTAAAAGAGACCTCAGAGGCCATCTAGTCTAACCTTCATATTTTACAGATGAGAGAGCCCAGACCAATGAATTGATTTACCCAAGGTCCACAGACTAAGTAGGAGAGCTAGGATTCCGACCCAAGTCCCCAGACTCAAAATCCAATGCACTTTCCACTAAACTATACTGCCTGCAAGACTAGCTTGATATCAATCAGCACAGTAAGGGCCCTACTGAGGGTACCAATTACACGCTGGTAGTACCATAACACTCCCCACGTACATACAAATTCAGCAATGTAAAGGATGGGACGGGGAGGAGGAGATTAACTGCTGTCAGAAACCACTTAGAACCACTTGGAGCTGACCCAATTTTAAAAAAAAATTTTTTTCTGAAAAAGCATGCAAGATACGAAGACGGACGGAAAGACGACAGACGGACAGAGCATTGGGGCAGAAAACTCACCTTGAGGTCTCTGTGGACGACCCCCATTTGGTGGCAATGGAGAACAGCCTCCAGGATCTGCTGGATGCAATGACTGCATGCAAACACCAGGGGGCGTGTTAGTTCACGGTGAGTGGTAACAACCACAAGGCTGGTGGGAGGGGATAACGAGGGAATGGGAAGAGGGGAAAAGGAGGTGAAGGAAGAGGAGGATACTGGAGAGGAGCAGGAGAAACAGGAGGAGGAGGAAGAGAAAGAAGAGGAGGAGGAGGAAGAGGGCGAGGAGGAAGAGGAGGAGGAGGATGGAGAACAAAGGATGCCCTTGACCTCAGCTTCTAGGCTAAGAGGGA
>CM053581.1:189927368-190072657 GCA_028627135.1 Pseudochirops cupreus | reverse complement strand
GAGAGGGAGAGAGGGAGAGGGAGAGGGAGAGAGAGAGAGAGAGAGAGAGAGAGAGAGAGAGAGAGCGAGAGACAGCGAGAGACAGCGCACCATACTTTGCCCAAGTGGGGTAGGGGTTCCCCTGAGCTCCTAGCTTTGTAAAGAAAGGGATTTTCACATTGTCAAGAGAAGCCTGAAGAGGATGTTGTTGTTTGTCCTTCATTCTTGAAGAGGACCATGACGTCAGGAAGGGGATGCCATGATATGCAAGTGAATTGCATTTAAATGTGGCAGGGCTGTGCAAAGTCACCAGCCTCATTTTCTCCTTCGGAGCCATCTGGGTCCAGTGGTAAGATATAGATCAGGACAACTGGAGATGGCTTTGTATACAGTGGGAAACCTTGGCTTTTTTAAGCTAAGGTCTTTAATAGGTCTCAGTTCGAATGGCAACACCCATTCAGTGATTAAGGGTAGGTAAAAAATGAGGCAGAAAATGGCCTGGAGAAAGGGTAGAAGGAAAAGGAGTAAGATGGAGAGGGAGGGAGGAAAAAAAATAGGAGGAGGAGAGCAGGGATCATTAGTGCTCAGGAAGCACCTATGGTTTGGAGGGTGGAAGGAAGAGCTAGCTGGAGGAGCACAGCAGGTTAGTGGAGAGGATGTTCCCATCTCCCAGGGATCTCTGCATGCACCAAGGTCCCAACATCTAGGCAGTCAGGATGGCCCAAGCGGAAAGGCAGCAGCATCTGAGCCAGTGAGGCCATAAGGAGAAGAAAGGAGGGAGCCAGCCAGGCTCAAGCCAGCCCCCTGGCCCCCTCTGGGCCTCATTCCTAAGGCAGACAGTTGGGCAAGATGCAAGTACAGAGGCCTTCCCCTTAACTTCCACCTCCTACTCCTGATCTGAAGGGAAAGAAAAGACCTGTCCTCCCACAGGGAGCACCGAGATGGAAGAGTTCTGCCAGGGACTCCTCATGACTTATCTACAACATCCTCATCTGTACTCAGCCCCCACTCACCTGCAGCCCTCTCCTCTGCTCAACTCAGCTCCATCCTCTGAATCTGGTGCCCTCAGCTACTCACTGAATTCCGAGGGACAGAAGAGGTATGCTCCTAGGCATTAAAGATCAGTGGGATTATCCACATAATGAAGAATTTTCAAAGAGAAGGAACAATTTTTCTTCCTCTGTCTTTTCACTTGGTCCAGGCTACTATATCTAGTGATAGAACTTGGGGATGAAAGGAACGGGGGTGAAGGGGAGAAGGGTTTCATAGGGTGCAGCTCAAAGGCCCCAAATTTTCATTGCTTCCTGGGAGAGGGAAGCTGCAGACCAGCCACTGACACCAACCCTTTCCATCCTAAATTATACTTGTTAACTTGATGTTCTCAAAAGCCTAAGCAGCATCTCTGGGAGTGTCTACTGGTAGTCTTAACACAGCTGGGTTCAAGGAAGAAAAGGAGCGAGAGAGAAGAAGAAAGGAGTTGGGAGTGGAAGAAAGAGAAGAGAGAGAGAAAAGGATGTGCATATGGGAGGGAGGGCAAGAATAGCCCTCTGGGGTACTGATGTCATGATTTGTTCCACCCTGGTCTAGAGTCAGATCTGGTCAAAAGCAAGATGTTTCGAGACTGGCCTGTGATCCCTGGTGGTGTGGCAGACAGAGTTCAGGCCTTCCAGGTCAGCCAGCTGTAGTGCTGGGAATTGGTGTCCCATCTCAGACCTTCTCATGCAGGCCAAACAGCCCAGCAGACAGAGGAGGGAAGGAGTCTCACGCTTTTCCCTTGTTCAATGAGTCTGGTTCTCCTGGAGTCTCTCCTGGCTTTAAGTATGATTACAGATGAGAAGCAGAGAGACCTAGAGGGTCAACCAGGGGCATCCCAGAAAAAAAAGTAACTTTCCTCATTATGCAACATCCAGTAGATTTTTTGAAAGAAGTCCTAGTATTCCATCAAACCCTGGCCAAATGGCAAATGGTTTCAATCTGCAGTCATCTGATCCAACCTCACATTTTACCAAGGAGGACACTAAAGTCATACAGATAGTCAATATGGCACTTTCCACCCCATGTACCACATAGCCTTCTTGTTGTAGGTGGCAGTTCTCTTAGAAGACTCCTTAGTCCCCTATTTCCAACTGGTCTCACAACTCTGGGTGGGTTTTTCCCAAATTTATGACTTCAATGTTCCTTGAAATGAAAATTTTCAAACAGCTGTGACTCCAGGAAACAAGCCCCAGCCTACTGCATTGCTACTGCTGCTGCTTCTTGCTGATGCCACCTTCCAGTTGTGCAACTCCAGCTGCCTTGCTGCTCCCTCCATTGCTATGTTGCAGAGAAGGAGCAGAGATGGGCTGGGGCCACCCTAGTGAGATTTCTGATAAGACTGGTCATGTTGCTGCTGCTAAGGGCAGCACTGCCATCTGCAAAATGGGTACATCTGGGAATCAGCAAGTCCAAGGCAGGGGAGGAAGTAGACAGGCTCCTACCCCCAGAGCAGGGTCAGACCTAGGGGTTCCTTTTAATCAGTAATGACCCCTTTACTGAGATAGTCACTGGTGGTTGAAAGGAACATTAGCTTACCAATTCTGATGCCAGGAGAAAGAGCCTAGAAATCACACTCTGTTGGACTTGCCTACAATCTCTATTTCTAAAGCCACAGGAAAGGGGTTAGGTGCTATGGCTAACTAAACCTCTTTCTGTTAACTGTTAGATGACCTATAAATGTCTCAATTCCTCTCAATCTGATTCTGACTTAGTCCTGGCCTACAATACCTTTCTTTTCTCTACTCATAGGGCCAGTACCCTAATTCAGGACATTATCATGCTGGAATTCTCAAGTGTTTCCTTACTGGTCTCTCCGACTTTAGTCTTTTCCCTTCACAATTCATCATTCACCCAGATGGCCAGATAGTATTCTTAGGCCTAGGCTGAATTATGTTGTGCCCCCACTCAATGACCGTAGGTGGCTTTCTGTTGCCTGTGTCCTGCATTTAAAGCTCTCTTCAATTGGGCTCATAGTATGCACTAAATAGATATTCACTGAATTGAAATGAGTTATTTATTTAAAAAGCTGTTTACAGAACTGCTTTCCTGAGCAGCTAGGCCTGAGCTTTAATACCCAAGTTTTCTAGATGAGATGCCTAGGTACCAACATTAACTAGGATGTGGCCACAATACTGTAAAAGTTCCGAATGGATCAAACCTTCTGTCCTGAGGGGCTTAGCCTACACATGGGATGGAACTTTGTTTTCACAGTATGAGGGCATCAAGTCCACTTTACAGATGAAGAGAATGAAGGCCTGGAGAGAAGAAAGAGAGTCATTCCCAGTGCTAGGCCAGCCATGGTACCCTCTTGCTTTAGTGCCTATGTCCAGGAGGTCTCCTCTTTCTCTGCCTGACTGTTTCTATTAAGGGACAAGAGGACAGGGTTCATCCAAGCCTCTCCCTCTTTCCTGAAAGTCTGAGAGTGGATGCTAAAATAGGATCAAATGGCGTCTGTCTCTTTCCAACCTACCCCATGATTCTTGTTTGCTTCTGGTTTACAATAGAAGAGGGTTTTTACATCTAATTCTGCCTTGGTCTGGGGACAAATATATTTCTTGGTCACATGAGTGATATAAGTCTTTACAAAACTCCCATAGGGGTCCACAGACCCCGTCTACCAAACCTTGCTCAAATGGTCAATGGATCCAATCTGTCCAAGGAATCGGAGATTCAAAGGTCATCCCCTTAATGAAATCTTTCTTCTCTTCACTTAACACAGTCCCTGGCACATAGTAAGCACCATATAAATGCTTATTCCTTTCCCTTCCTCTTCCTACCCTGTTTGCCTCAAAGAATGGTGAAAGCTAATTTTCAGATACCTAGAACAGATGGACTTTCTGGTTCTGGGCCAAATCTCTGTGGGGTGTGAGATCCTTCCAAGTCATAGTCCTCATGCAAGCAAAGATATAGAGCTGGAATGAACTTTAAAGACGGAGTCCAACCCACTCATTTTTATAGATGAGAACAGAGGCCCAGAGAGGGAAAATAACCTGCCTAAGGTCACACAGGCTGAAAGAGTCAGAGTCAGAATTCAAAGCCCATATTCCTTCTACCAGAACATCTGCCACTGGCAATATTAGGTTGAATATTGACAGAAGTTTTTCTTTCCCTGACAACGACTAAATATGGTTCCTCTTCCCTTTTATACCCAGGAAGAGATGTGAGGGATCCCTGGAAGCTCAAACTTGGAGCTCTTTCATGCTGCCACCCTAAAGAACTCCCCAGCAGCTGCTTCATTTCTTCTCCCATGTTCCATGCAGCCTTCCTACCTCTCTCTATTGCTCTGCCTCTTTCTGCACCTTGTACTCCAAGGCAAGGGTAACCTAGTCCCCCACCCAGCCCATCCTGTTCTCTGCTGGCTGCTGCCACTGACAAATTCAAAGGCAACAACTACACTTATGCCTTCCACACTGTGGGGGTTAGGGATGCAGTGCCCCCCACAATCTGGTGATTTTTTGGCCATCCCTTCATACCAGAGATGAAGTCTGGATTTTTTCTTTTCTTCTATGGAATGTTTACAGTACCTTATTGTAAAATTTGGGTTGATATTATGCAATACTACATATATATATATTTATATATGTGTGTATGTATGTGTGTGTGTGTATGTGTGTGTTTCATGTGTTTCTGAATTTCTAAACTTTTTCTTTTGTCATCTGCTGGTCTTCATGTGTCATCTGCAGCTTTCACGAAACTCCCCAGAAATTCCCACATAATTCCTTACGCCAACCCACCACAATGGGAAGAGTCACAATGTGGAAGAGATAACTGTAGTTTACAACACCTACTAAAACATCTCTAACAGGGAATCAACCAGCCTCTGCTTCAATACCTTTCAGTGATGGGGAGTTCATTAGCTCAGGAAACTCCAGCCCATTTCACTTTGGGATAGTTCCTTCTTTTTATCAAGTTTATGACCTAAAAGTTATCAACTCTCCCTCAACGCCCCCCCCCCCCATAACTAATTCTGTCCTCTGAACACAGCTAAATGAAGCAACAGGGACATATTCACATCTTCATGACAACCCTCTAATCACTGGAAGAAAGCTATCTTTTCTTCTGCAAGTCGAATGACCCAGTTCCTCCAGCCATTCCTTTAGATGACACGGGTTCTAGATTCCTCCTGCTCACCTTTCTTTGGCTATGACATAGTTTGTCCAGAAATCTGCACAGTTCTCTGGATGTGACAGACCCACTGCAAAGCACAGACAAGCCATGATCTGGACATGTGGCTCCTAAAACAAAACAGCCTAAAATGTGTCAGTCTCTTTAAAGCAGCCCTGTCATACTCCAACCCTGTATTTAATAGCTTGTGGTTAACTAAAATCCCTCTCCTTGCATTTTTCACAATTCTGCCCATCTAAGTACTGACTTTTTTTTTTAATAGACATGTCAAGACTATGCATTTATCCAAACTAAATTTCTTCATTTTTTTTATTCCAGCCATCTAGGCTATTGAGAAAACTTTAAATTTCAATTCTGTCATCAATCATATTATCCATTCTTTTCAGCTTTAGGACATCTATAAATGGTGGTAATTTGCAGACTGTTTACCCATAGACTGTAAACTCCTTAAGGACAGTAACTGTTTCGATTTTTGTCTCTATATCTCCAGGACTTGGTCCTGTTCCTGACACATAGTAGCTACTCAAGAAATGTTTGTTGAATTAGACTAAATAAAAAAGCCTGTGTCCTTGAAGCTATTAAAATGTTGGAGAGGATAGGACCAAGGTCAGAGCCCAGTGGTACTCTGTGAGAGACATGCATCTAGCATGTGATAATCATTTAATATTAATTTAATAACCTCAATAAGGGCCAGAGCCTGAACTGAACAGCCTCTTTGTTCTCTGAGTAAAGCCAGAGAATACCTTTTCCTATGTCAACAAAGTCAGATGGGGCTGACTTTATGGCCATTAAGGATGAGATCCTTAACTCAAGGCTCTACCTTGAGTAATGGGACTTTTTCTTATCTTAATTATTTTTTGGACATATACTATATTATGGCATGTTAATGGTAAAGAAAACACCAATGTCATGGGTCATAATTTCAACTGACACTTTGTCAACTCTCTTATTTCACTGTATTTACCACCTAATTCAATTAAGAACATTCCTTCCTCATACCATGATTAAATATTTATGGAGATCATAAATTTGAGTCACCCTGAATTGGGATGGTTCTAAAATGTATTTAAGCCTTCGCATTCTTTTGTTCAGGCAGTCAGATTTTATCTGGCTCCATACATGCATGTATTCAGCTAGCTTTAAGGGAATAAACAATATGAATTCACATATTACCTAGCGTGTTTGCCTCTGTTAACCAAACTTTCAGGTCGCCACATGATATCAAGATATTCATCGGCATTATGGAAGGTATGGCTGCTTAAGATGCTATGAACTCTCCTTGAAGGCCTGGATTTAGATATTTCATTATCTTACCCAATGCTGGGGAGATGTTGCCAAAACATTTTGTTTGTTTTCCTTCTGAACCCTAGATCCACTTTATCCCTAGCATCCCTGTGGGCAGTAAAATTTAGAAACTACCTCCAAAAAAACCACGAATTTGGTTTGGGACATATTATTCTTGATCTCTAGAAACACACAGGGGTCCCTAGTGACTTCAGAATTCTTCTCTAAAAACTCACAAACTGTTTCTGGAATTCTAGAATTTTACCAGAGAATGACAATAAATTTTGAGATCTATAGTTTCCAGACAGGAAAGAAGGAAAGAAACATAGTAGTCAGGAATTGTGCTAAGCACTCTGCAAATATTATTCCATTTGATCCTCATAACTACCCTGAGAAGTAGGCACTCTCAAAATCTCCATTTTATAGAGAAGGAAACTGAGGTAAAGTATCTTGCTCAGAGTCACACAGCTATTAAGTGTCTGAAGTCAGATCTAAATTCAGGTCTTCCAGCCTCCAGAATCTATCATAGCTCTATCCACTTTGCCACCTAGCTGCCTCTAGACAGGAAACTCTCTCCCATTTTGAAAACCAATATAACATTCTCCAGTCTTCTGGTACCTTTCCTATACCACTCGATTGCTTGAAAATTCCTAACAGTTAAGAGACTCTGTGAGGTTCAGTGGTATTACCCATCTGAGGCTAGCAATGCAAGTTCATTTAAAGGTCTCTCTTGGCTTCTCTTTCTATCTCGAGCTGCCAAGTCCTTTTTGGGCTACTTTCCCCCCTCCTTTCTTGTTGCTGGAAAGGACAGAAGGAAGTTGGGTGTTGAATGCCCCTAATTGCCCTCTGCTTCATTCACCTTAAAACATCTTCTCTCAACAATAGGTCTCTCTCTTCTTTGTTCTTCAATGTTCCAACACTGCTAGAAATAGCCTTTTCTGTTTGTTGTTGGGTTTCTAGAATCTTTTGCAAGCCTCAGGTCACACTTTGCTTTATCCTTGACACCATTCTGGTCTTGTCCTAGCACTCTTGCATTCATCCTGATTTTTCAGGCCTTCTTCTTCCACCCTTTAAGCTCATCCTTTTAGAGATCTGGGCTCATCAGAGAGTTAAGTACCCTGAGCCATATACCCCTTTCAGAGTCCCGGGCAATAAACTCATACGTCACTTTTCTCTGAATATTTTTTGGAATCTGATTTCTAAAAGTCTGGTCCAATATGTACAATGTTCTCTTGCTGCTTTGTTATGAATTTCAAGAAAACAGAGTCATGCCTTCCCCAGGTTCTTGTCACGTCCTCATCACCATCAATTCTTCCTTGTTGGTCAGGATTAAGCCTGGAGGAACAGTCCTTCCCTGCCTCTGCTACCTTCCAAGATTAAATTGTCAGTAAGGCAAGTCAATAAATTTACCAGATGTTATACTTTTAGGAGAATGAGGCTTCCAGCAGGTGTCTGGATTCCAGAAGCACCCCTTGACTACTACTGTATCATGCCTCCTGGTCAGTTTCATAATCTGTATGACACAAGGATATGAGACTAGACGGACAACTCATAGAGTTGGCCATCAGTACATATATCTTAGACAGACACTGGGCATGGATAGCAAGTGGGAGTCCAGTACTTAAGAGGAGTAGGGGAATGGGTTGGATTGCCTTTGGAAAATTGAGCATTTTTTTAATGACCTCAAGTTTCACTTTGGAACAAAGGCTGATCTTTCTGATTACAGTCTTACAGTGATGTTATGTGGCTGTGAGTCACAGAATAAAATAATCTCTGAATAATTAAAACTGCAGGTCACCCAAAGGTCAACAGAGAGGCCCATGGTGCGTGCAATATGGCTGGCAACATATTACAAATGAGAAATTTTGCATCAGAAGTGACAAAGAAGATTTCATCAGAGAGATACACAACCAGAAAAAAAAAAGATAAAACTGATCTCATAGTGAGAGCGAGACATAATCAATGGAGAGCCTCACATGTCATAAATTCTATTGGAGGGCCTTGCCACTTTAGGTGGACCTTTACAAAAGGACCAAGGCAAGAGTGGCAAAAGATGTACAGGCACAGAAGAGTAGCTGTCTATATTTTTGGAGGGCTCACTTGTGTCAGTGAGATTATGGGTCCATCAAAGCTTCAAAGTATTAGGAAGGATTATCCACCTCCCTCATTCAGAAGGACAATATGTGCATGCAGTAGGTGCTCAATCTATGTCAAATTGAGTTCAACCTCATGTTGCATGCTCCCACAACCAGAGTATTTCCTGTTCTTCCTTCCTTTTAGCTTCACTTTGATTCTGTCTGACCATGCCTCCGTCCTAGCTTATGAATCTTGGTACCAGCACATATCTTTGTGCACACAGTTACTCCCTGCCCTGCCCCCTTTTAAAATTTATTTCTTCTGAACAAGTTTTATCCCCCAGTTTCTCTAACAAAGTCTTCTTCTGATGCCCATGCCCATGAGCCCACCGTGGGCTCCTAAAGGTTCTGCTAGTAGAATATAAACTCTTGACAGGTTCAAGTAACCTAAGAAGGCTCTGAGTATTGGCCTATCCTGCAAGGACCAGCTTAGTTCATTCCAAGAGTAGCATCATCATCATCATCATCACGGCTGGTCACCAGATGGGGTTAATAACTGACTGGCACCTGACTGGCTCGGCTAGGCTTTTACTACAGACTCTGGTTACTTTATTCTGATGTACTGTTCATTGCTGTTGTTGTTGTTATTGTGTAAAATTGTACACTTGCTAACTGATCGTTCTAGAAGTTTATAAGATCATAGATTTAGGCTAGAAGGGAACCTGAAGGTCATCCAACCTCTCCTTTTTACAGATGACGAAACTGAGGACCAGAGAGGTTAAATGATTTACCCAAGGTCACACAGGTAGTGACAGAGGCAGGATTTTAAGCTTATGAGGATTTGTTTTGTGCACAGCAACTCATGAAAAGCAACTAGACAGGTAGAGAGGGGGTTAAGCATGCTTTGGAGAAGGGGGTTCCCATCTTTTGAAGATATGCTTAGCTTTCCTCAAGACATAGCTCATGGGCCATAGGAAAGCTTTCTTGATCTCCCTACTTGTTAAGGCTCTCTCCCTCTCTGTTTTATATAAATAACATTCACTTATTTGTTTAAAGAGTATGTCCTTCTATTTCCCCTAGTAGAATATAAGCTCCCTGAGGGCAGGAAGTACTTTTTTGTTTTGTTTTATGTCCCCAGCAATTAGTGCAGTGTCTTAGATGCAGAAGGTGTTTAGTTAAAGTTTGTTGAATTGAACCCAAGAGAAAATCCTAGAAATGAGTCCCTCCCCACCCAGACGTCAGTGATATCTGCAGCAATCTTTGCTTACTTCTACTAAAATGTAAAGTTACCTGTATTGTGTGTGCTTTTACGTAGATACCTGAGGCCATTAGCATGCTATCCAATGGATATACCAACCTAGAGCCCCCAAGAGCCAGCTTCCCCTGAGCATCCTCTACTGTTTGCCTAGGGATGTGGCGATCACTGAAGGCACAGCAACTGAAGGTGCTTCAGTGTCATTGCTTGTATCTAAAAGCAGTAACAGTGGCTAGCACCCTGCCCTAAGACTCTAGGATGGAGCTCCCAAATAGAAGAACTCCATCCTAACCCCACTCTACCATTTCCAGTCCCATTCACTGCCCCATTTCTATGATGATCAACCCTGGAATGATCAACAAAGACATGAATCAGCTGATAACCCAACTGTCCAGTTTCTGATGCCCATCCCCCAGGCCTGCCCCTCCCCCTTCTGCCTTGGCTTCAGAGAGCACCCCACATTAGGTTTCAGCTGACCCAAGCCAAAGAGTACAATAGTTAGGATTTATGGCCCCCTTAGGAGGAAATCTGTCCCAGCAAGAAGAGTAATGGTACTGCACCCTGCCAAAGGTCATCTACCCCCTTCGCAAAACTGCATTGCTCATAGGCTAATGCGCTCATAGATTCAGAGTCCTCAGAGACCTTACAAGCCATCTACTCTAGACCTTTTATTTTACAGATTGGGAAACCAAGGCCTGGAGAACTTAAGTGTCTTGTCAAGGTTATAAAAGTGTCATTTGCAGAGCTAGGATTCAATCCCAGGCTCTCCAATTCCAAACCCATCATTCCTTGTACTACACCACACAGAAGATCCCAAGACCCTGCAGTTTGAAAAGATTTCCCTAGAACCAGACAAAGGAGTTTTTTCACTTGCTAAGTTTATGTCAAAAGTCAAGTCTTGACTTAGAACAGGTAGAATCAACACCAAAGGACCCCAAGGAGCTCTGGGATAGGCAAAAGACTGAGAGGAGAAAGCAGGCTTGAGGGGCTTTGAGTTTTAAGACAGATCTTGCTTTAATCATTCCTCCTCACTCCCTAGGTGTGGCAATGCCTTCTCAAGCCTCAGACTCCCTGGTGACCCATCATCCCACATGGCAGTCAGTTCTTGACTCCCCAGGCAAGAAGATTCAGCCAGTTAGTGGCTCCTGGTGTTTTATATCTATCTATATATAGAGAGAGATATAGCTATAGGACCATAGATCGATAGCGGGAAAGATCCTCAGAGGCCATCTAATCCAACCAATTCATTTTCTATGCAGTACTGTTGTGGCATTTGTGAGGAGATCAGGACACTGTGGATAAATGCCCACTGATCTCAGGCAAAGACCCAGGCAGGTTAAATTGCTTATTCAAAGTCATATGAGAAGTAAGCATAAAAGGTCAGATTTGAACCATGTGGGATGGAATTGTCTCCAGATCAAAAAGACATATAAAAAAGGAGAGAACCAGAAAGAGAGACAAACAAAAAAAAAAGAGAGAGAGAAGGAGGCAAAGTGGGAGAGAATGAATAAAGACTGGCTAGCTTTTCTGAAGGGAGGGGTGAAATGTTAACCTTAAGGGGCTAAGAAGGCACCTGGGTTGATATTCCTGGTGGTCCTTGGCCTCCCTCAAGACGAGCATGAGTGAGGGGAGCCAGCCATGTGCACCAGAGGGTGGGGACTCGCCTGACCCAAGCCTTGACTTCCAACACATGCATGCCTGGCTCCAAAGCCTCTGGCCCAACCCCCCCACTCCCTCTGACAGCAGCCCCATGTGGCATTTCCATCCTGGACAGGCTCAGCTCTGGTGGTGACAGCAAAAGCACACCCCACCCAAGGATGTGATCAGGGGAAGAGAGTATACTGACCTTCAAGTCCCTGTGTACAATGGCATAGTGGTGAATGTATGTTACGCTTTCTAATATCTGATGGATACAGTGACTGCAAAACAAAATAGGGATGTGGGGAGGGGGCAGGCAGGCAGGCAGGGGAGGAGGACAAGGAGAAAGAAGAAGGGGATGGGGAAGGGAAGGAAGAGGCAAAGAGGGGAAGAGAGGATGCCCCCAGGGGGCAGGCAAGAAGGAAGGGCAGTCCCCACACAGGGAGGAAGGGGGAGAACCAAAGAGGAGCAGTGGGCAATAGGAGATGAACAGAAGGAGCCCAAACAACACGCGAGAGAGGGAACGAGTCCAGGAAGCCAAGGGGTAGATTAAAGGGGGAAGAGGGTGAGGCGAAAGTGACAAGGAGGGGCCCAAAGAGAGAAGTGTGAGAAGACAGAAAGACAGACAGGGAGGGGGCAGGGAGGGGGGGGAGGGTGGACATTAGGGAACGAGAAAAGGAGAGAAACAATGTTTTGAAAGCTCAGAGACCACAGGTGTTATCACAAGGTGTGTGCAGATGACTGTTAATGGTGAGGGGTAGGGGTGAGATGGGAACCTCTGGTGACTGGGGGGAGGGGGAGGACATGGCTTAGAGAGACAGTGGGGGAGGAAAGGAAGTCAAGACCAAACGTGCACTTGGGACCCAACAAGGACGGGCAGGTGAGCTCTGGGCCAGTGAGGCGAGCCAAGCCAATCAATCCAGAAACATTTACTCAGTGCCTCCTATGTGCCAGACACTGTGCACAGCCCTTGGCTATGGGGCTGGAGGAACTGTCCTTCTTCTACCTGGAGGCCTGGTCTCAAGTCTCTAAGGACAGAGGCCTTCCAAGCACCAGTCAGAAGCATCTCACTTCAAGGTCATGGCACTAGCCACCCTCCTGAGCTGCTCCCTCAGATCGATGCCAAGCCTGGCACAACAAACAATGAGATTGTGCCCAGTACCCAGTACAGAATATGTGCAAATAGGCCCTGGATGACTTCTGAGGAGCTCATTCCTTCACAAAAGCCCAGCGAGGGAGATGGATGGGCAAGATATGTCTTCCCTAAAGTTGGCACAGTGGATAGAACCCTGGGTCTGGAGCCAGGAAGACAGGAGGGCAAATCCCTTTTCAGACACTTACTAGCTTGGTGACCCTGGGCAAGTCACTTAACCTCTATTTGCCTCAGTTTCCTCATCTGTAAAAAAGGGATAATAACAATAACAACAACAACAATCTCCCAAGGTTGTCGAAAGGATCAAATGAGATAGTAATTGTAAAATGCTTAGCAGAGTGCCTGGCACATATCAAATGCCACATAAATGTCTGTTGCTGCTGCTGCTAGAGATATAGTGGGAAAGACAGCACTGGAGCCTTCCTAGTGAAATGATTTATGTACATTCTTACTTGTTTACCTGTTATATCCCACTGTACATAGTAAATGCTTATAAAATGCTTGCTGACTGACAATGACTACTAACACCATGCCCAATTCTTAAGGGACAGGATTATTTCTCATTTCATCTTTGAATCCCCATGTACCTAGTATATTCCACCTAGCTACCTGCCTAAGGAAGATCAGAGGATTCATTTACTGTCCAGAGTCAAACCCAAACTGGGTCCTTGGCTGGCGCCTCACACTCCAGACCTACAGACTCCCCTAATCAACTAGATCAGGCATGGCTTCTGAGTCATGTCTTCCAGGCCTACCTTCTCCTCTAGTTCCTACAACTAACATCATGGACAGAGAGGATTTGTATTTGTGCCAAATGGAAGGGCAACTGAACCATCTCTGGTGAGGCAAACACCAGTAAGCTCAGCTCCCTTTTGAGCTGCTCCTGATTCCTGCTCCCCAAATACAGAAGGAGATGGAGCCAGCTCAGTTTCCCTTTCTGTTTTGTTCATTAAAAAGAAATTCCACTCTTCTACTTTTGGGAAAGGGTCAGTCTCTACCTGAGGGCATCCATACAACCAAATTAAAATGACCTTCCATTGAAAAACATCAGCTTCTACAGTCTCTGCGGGACTAAAGATAAGCTCCCTGGAGGGCAAGCATCGTTAGATTTTGTCTCTATCCCTAGCGCTTTCCTTTGGTGGTGCAGCGGAGTGAGCAGGCTTGGGTGGGTCATGATTAGCATTACTGGAAAGAATTTCCAAATCTATGGAAAAACAGATTCTCATGGTGTGTGACTATACCTACTGCTTGGCACTGGTTTCTTTTTCTTTTCTTTTCTTTTTCCTTTTTGCCTCCAGATCTATGATCTCACCAGGAACTTAAAGTGAAGAAATTCTCTGTAGCAAAGGCAATTAGCAACTGTAGAGTGCTATATAGTCTTAGAAAGCTTCCTAGAACATTGAGTGGTTAAGTAACTTGCATGTACTGGGGGTGAGTGGGGTTGCCTATAAATGCCAGGTGTCCAGAATCACAGTTGGAGATGGGAGGGGGGGGGGGTCTTGGCTCTGAGCCCAGCAGGAGCAGCCATGCTGGTAACTTTGGCTATGAATCGAGACTTCCCGTGACCCGGCCCCTCTGCCCAGGTTATGAATGGGTTAATGTTGCACAGGTATAGCCGGTATGGGATTGAGGAAACAGAAAGAAAGGTGGGTGTGGGAGGTGGGGAAAGTGGGAGGGAGGAAGGGTGGGCAGGAGGAATAGTGGGAAGGTAAGGGGCTCTAGACTCACCTCGCGTCGGCTTCACTATAGTACTCTCTTGCCACAATGTCTTCAAAAAGCTCTCCACCAGTGACCCTGGAAGAGAAGGCAAAACAGTTGGAAGAAACATTAATTAGGTTCACAGGGACCAAAGATTGGACTTGGGCTTCGGGAAGAGCAGGAGTGAATGAGCAGAGCTAATGAGAGGCTGGAATTAGATGCATTGGAAGGTCCACCCAACCCTAACCAATTACCCCATCCATCCACAAAGAGGATTAACTGAGTGCATGTCAGGCACTCAGCTAGGATACAAAGAGAGAAATGCCACAGGCTCTGCCCTCCAGGAGCTTACATTCTATCAAGGGAGACACAATGCACAAATAACAGGAAAAACAAAACAGAAACAAAATACATATGAGATCATTTGGGACAAGAGAGAAACCACAGAAGCAGGAACATCATCTTGTAGAAGGTCTACATGACCAAAATCTATGATCTAATTTATGAAGAGTTGGATTTCTGTTCATTAAAGGGAAAAATTTCCAAACAATCAGAACTGTCCAAAAGTGGACTGGCTACCTTGTCAGGGTACCAAGTTCTCTGGCATTGGGGGGAGGCCTCTGAGTAGAAGCTGGAGTGATGGGGTATAGGCTCTAGGAAACCCCTTGAACCCTGATTGAATCTTCCCACTTGAAGAGTCATTTGCCTAAAGTCATAAGCCTTTCATTATAGCTAGGCCTAAATCTCTGTTACTCTTACTTAACCTAGCCTAGACCTCCATTGTCCAGCTACTTCCCACCCTTGATTCTATCAAACTATCTAAACCCTTATGTGGACAGGTTGTTGTGAATAGGCCTATACTGACTTGTTAACATTCAGGATTTTTCCCTGGCTCCTCTGTTGGGGGCACTACCTGTCCCACTGAAAGGGCCTGGCCCCTCCCTGCTTCTGTTACCCTTAAAGTAGCCTAGCCCTCCATTGTCTGTCATCTCTATGTAGCCCTCAGCTATTTGCCACTCTTAATCTCATTACTAGAGTCTGACCTCATTTGACTCCTCTTCTAGACCACCCCAGATCCCTCCGGCAGTCTTTCTGTATATAAGATACATCTTGCCTCCATGAAGGTGCTGAGAATTATCTAGCACAGACACTCTGTTTCAGATTATTCTGGCCCACTTGTTAATACAAGTTTCACATACACGTAGGTTCCTTATGAGTCTACCCATTAAGGCGAATCTTTAATAAACTTTGCTTTAGTTTGGCTGAGAGAAGGCTTGAGTTGAATTCATTTGGCAGTATCTGGCATGTTGATATTTTGGGGTCTTGAGCACCCCTAATCTAAACCTTACACCTCAATAGGAGGACCTCTTGTCTTGGATGCTGTAGAGGACAGCATGGAATGGTGGATCAAAGCATTGAACGCAGAATCAGGAAGAACTGAGTTCAAATCCCATCTCAGACACTTAGTAGCTGTGTGACCCTAGGCAAGTCACTTAAGCCCTATGGGCCTCAACCTACTCAATAGTGAAGTGGGGAAAATAAGAGGAACACCCAACTTCCAGAGCTGCTATGAGGCTCAAATGAGATGATGTATATAAAATTATGTACTGTGAGCCTTAAAGTCTATATTAGTGTGATCTATAATTAGAAGGTTAAGGTTCAGAAGAGATAAAATTTGATACTTCCACAGTTCACAAACTGCTTTTTCTCATTTGAGCCACATAACTACCTCATAAGGCAGGCCCTACAGGTATTATGGTTTCATTCTGCTGATGAGAAAACCAAAAAAACTCATAAAGGAGGGGATGACTTTTCCATGGCCCCACGGCTAGTAAATATAAAAGGCAGGATTTTACACCAGCTGTTCCTGACTACAAGCCTGGTGCCTCTTGTACCCTAAGGCCTCTGATCTTTCCAATTTTTAGATTCCCTGATTCTCCAGGGCTAGGCCTAGGCCTATCACAGTCAGGACCCCTGGAGAAAAGTTCTGATAATCTACTCCCCTCAAGGCTGAGAAGTTGCTGTAGGATTGAAAAGCCAGAATCCAAGAGTTTGACTTGAACTGCTCAGGTCTTCATGACTTCCAGATCTGGATCTGGAAGGGGAAAGGAAGGCTGCCCATTCCACAGCCTGCAGCTAAAGTGTGTGGTCAGAAGGTATAGAGTCACAGACCTCTGCCCATCCCTTCCCATCACACTTCAGTTACTGGCTGTTCCCCAGAAGCAAGGAGGGGCCAGGCCCTTTCAGTGGGCCAGGTAGTGCCCCCAACAGAGAAGCCAGGGAAAAATCCTGAATGTTAACAAGTCAGTATAGGCCTATTCACAACAGCCTGTCCATATGCCTCTCTCCCCTTGGGTTATGGAGCCACATCTGGCTTGCTTTCTTGTGCTTCAGAAGGGCCTACATCATTGCCTGCACTGATGACCAATTCAGCAGTAATCATTTCAAAAGGCACATCAGTCAGGAGCAGGAAACAGCTGCCTGAAGGGACTTCTGGGAAGCAGGTCAGAGGTGAGTCCTGAACAGGTTTCCCTAAATGGCAGCAGTATCCTACCCAGAAAATCCCAGAATTGCAGGGTTGAAAAAATGCTACCTAATCAAGCCACTACTGAAGCACAGCTCTCCCTCGTGCCCCAGGGATAGGAAACTTAGCACCTCTATCACCGCAGTCCATTCCATATTTAGTCCACTCTATCTCCTAGGATCTCTCTTTATCAGAGGTCTTCAAGCAGGGCCTGGATTGACCACCTGTCAGGTATGTTTAGTGGAGATCTTGTCTAGTCAGGTAAGGGTGGGAAGCTGGCCTGACAACCTGTCCAAATTTAAAATCCTGTGATTCTGTGACCCTAGGATCATATTCATTATAACAAGCCCCAGTCTTCCTCCCAGCTGCTTCTCCCCATTGCTTCTAGCTCTCTTAGGTCAAGAAGGATGCACAATGGAATAGGAAGTCAGAAACCAGATCAGGATTGGCACGAAGAGTGTTATTCCCCAGCTCACCAGAAGCTCATTTCACTGCATCAGGGAAAACTCAAAGGCTAGCAGTCCAATAGGACCTAACTGTACCCCCTTATTCAGTATCCTGTTACTCTAGATTAGGGAGGAAGGGCAGAGTTCTGTGAGTACCATTAAGGAACTGCTTTGTGGCAACAGGGAGGGGGTACTGGCGGCAAGATCTTGTGGGGGTAAAAGCTCTATATGGCAGAGTAGGGTTTTCCCCCATCACCACAACTGAAAGGCCTCCTTCTGTAGGAAAAACCCTGGGATTGTAAGGGTAGGTGTACTCAGGCTATGTGCTCCTATGCCCATGACCTCTGGAAATCACCTCTTTCCATGTGGGACTCTGATCTTTGCATACAGTCTCTAAATGGATCAAACTGTATTTCTGTATAAGCCATTTTTCAGCAAACTGGCTTTGCCTTTCTCATTCCCCCTCTCCCCTTCCTTCCCTATCCTTCCCCTACTGTTTTCTCTGATGAGTACACTGTCCAAAATGAGGCAGGATGGCTCAGAAAACAGCCCCCTCCCCACCTATAGAGACCCATTCTACCTGTTCCCTGAGCTCCCTCAGGCTGTTTGCTAAGGGAAAATCAGGAGCCCTGCCAGTCCAGCCTTGGGAAGAGACCTAATTCCAGATGGCAGATTCAGGACGTTCACCCAGAAGCTTAACCCTGCCCCCCACCCTCACCCCCACCCCCACCCCTACAACTCCTTCCAGGTAGAACCTCAGGTTAGGGATGTGAATACCTGGGAAGAAATGAGAATTCTCAACAGACCTTTCCATGTTTCAGTATTGAAGGCTTGGATTCCAGCTCTGGATTCTGTTGATGCCATGATAACTCTAGGGACAGGATAGGAAAGATGGCGGGGAGATAGATGCCAGCCCCCTAGCTCCTGTGGAGCAGCATTTGGACACTGCCAAATACTGTGTGGCCTCCTCCAACTCCTGGGTTACCCTGGAAGAAGCCAGGCTTGTAGCAGCAGCATAGCAAGCAAGATTCAGCGAGCCCCTCTCCATAAGGCATCCCAGTGGGAGCTGGCAAAGAGGGCAACATTGAGGGGAAGGAATGTTCTCTGCACTGCAGAGGTGCAGTGTCCTCTTTGGACTATGCCCAAGGGAGCCAGAAGAAATCTCTTCGCAGACCAGAATTAGACAAGTCTATCTCAGCAGCTTCTACCCATTGGTCCCAAGGTGAAAGGTACAAAAAGGCAAATTTAGGCTTACGTCAGGAAAAATTTCCTAACAATCTGAGTTGTCATATAGAGCAAGGGCTACTTTGGGAAACTGAAAGGAAGCATAGAGGTCACTTAGTCCAACCCCCACCTCATTTTATAGATGAGGAACCTGAGATCTGGAGAAGGATGAGAGATTTTCTCAAGGTCACACAGCAGAGCCAGGATTCAAAGCCGCTTCCTCTGACTACATACAAATCTGGTGCTTTTTCCACAGTACCACATTTTCTCTGGCTGGAAGCCTACTTGGAAATATTGGAGTTGTCCCCCCTGGCCATGGGGAAGGGGGCAATCCTTTCCTGCTTCCCCTAGCGCCTCCAACTCTCCCCTACCCCATTGCTGAGCATACTCAAGATGAAGATAGATGGTCTCTTGTTGGCTACGCTGCAACTTTTCAAGTTAAGGCTGAGATGCCTTCCAACTCTAAAATTCTGATTCTGGGATTTCACTGGGGAGAGGAGGAAGAGCCCATTGGACTATACCCTTACTTAGCCCTTTGACCCATCCCCACTCCCTCCCCACTTAGACATAAGTGAAGGATTTAGGAATACAATAAAAATCAGAGTCCTGCCCTTAGATGGGGAAGGCCATTATGGGACACCCCACCACCACCACCACTCAGTTGACCCTTGCTACAAGCTTCTGAAGCTGATACAGGGGGTTCTGAGAATTCCTGCCTTCTACTTCCCACGGAACATAGGGTTGGTCCTAGAAGGCCAGAACTACAGAGTACTTCCTAATGCATTCCAGTGCCCTGGTAATTAGAAACATGGCCTCTATCTTCCTACCTCTTCCCATCCCCGTGGTTTATCTCTCCACTTGACAGAGCCCTGCTATTCTGACGTGTCCTTGGGGCAGGTGTGGAATATTTTAGGCTGAGCCCAGACTCTAAGAACCCCAGGGAAGTAGGTTGATTCTGACTTTCCCTGGACATCTGAAGTCACTATAGCAGTGTCATAACCAAACCAGACTCCATTCTTCTGCCCCCTACCCCGAATAATATAAACCCCTGAGAAGGCTCTATTTCAAACTCAAGCCTCCTCTCAAGGTCTTCTTGGAAGTAGAGTCAACCCAGTCTAGATGTAGAAGGGACATCCCTGTTTTTTTTAACTGTCACTGGCCCTTCACATCCCCTGGCACTGACTCCCCATTCCTGCCTCCACAACTAACAACTTCCTCATCATCATTGTGTTCCTCACCTTATCCTTCAGTTTCACAATCTCCTAGAAATATTCTGAAATTTCTGGGATGTATCCCTTTAAGAGATTCTTTGGGGTCCAATAGAACTAGGGCAATAGGGTTATTTGGGGTCTTATAATTTCAGTGACGTTAGAGCTCTAAGGAGCCAGCTCCCCTTGCGCTGTGTTTTGCATGCCCATCCCATCAGGTCCCCTCCTTCTCTTCTCCCCCCTCCATCCAGGCCTGTCAGAGGCTCCCACCCACCCACAGCCCCCTCACTGTGCTCTGCTCTGTCATCTCAGAGAATGAGCCCTTCTGCAGCAACAGTCCCCGTTCCTGTTTGCCCCCGCCCACCAGCATCCCCCATCTTCTCTGCACCAAAAATATCTGCAGCCATTTGTTTGCAAACCCAAACTCCCGGGACATTTCTCCCTCCTCGACTTTTAGGCCACCCTCTCCTTTGAGGAACTGTGAACCAGATACAGCATCTCTGAAAGAACCAGGGAGGAAAATAAGCGAGCACCAGACCCTGCTGCAGGGAAACTGGGGACCCAAGGAGACAGTGTGCCCACAGGCCCAGGCATCATCCGGGTGATGCCTTGTCAGCCTCTAGAACCATCTTCAGAAGGGTGACCCAGCAATCACACCCTGAACCCCTTCATAACCAGGCTCTCAGGCAGCAATGAAGGCAAACACTGGATTTTTTGTCAGGAGGACCTAAGTTTAAATCCATGCTCATCCACTTCTGCCTTTTTGTGACCTTGGGCAAATCACTTATCCTCACCAGGCCTAAGTTTCTTTATGTATAACATGACAAGTTGGGACTCAATGATTTTTAAGGTCCCTTACCTTCCTGATGCCTCCAAATAACTAGGGTCTTAGCAGTGGCATAGATGTCTGTCTGTCTCTCTCTCTTACACACACACACACACACACACACACACACACACACACACCCACCCCTTAGGTAATATCTAGTCCAAAAAAGCGTACATTAAGATTGAGGTAAGGTCGATTCTAGTAGCAGTTCCTGTTTCTTTTGTCCTAAGGAGCCCAAAGATGCAAGGCTGGGTCCGTGTAGCCCTGGCCCACACTAATGTGAGCTCCTAATACCTTCAACTTCCCACTGCCTTGTGCAACAAGCATTTTTGGAAATAAAGAGCTAATGTTAGGCTCTCTAGCAGCTTTTTTCAGTTCACAAGCAGCCGAATGTGTGGGGGTGGGAAAGAAAGAGGAGTCCAGTGAAACTATGGCAACAGGATGCAGGGAGTCCGCCACTGCCTCCTGGACCAATGGCCTGGAGGTTCCCTTCCTTCTCTGCGAATGGAGGCAGAGCCGTGCAGGGACATGCCAAGGTCTATATGGCTCCCGCTCCAGGGTCTCAGTGCAGCAATTGACTCACACGGAACAGCTAAATATAGCCGGCTGCTTAACAGGCGCTGTCAGGGAGCAGGGGGAGATAAGATCACCCGGCTTCTATATCTGGCAGGAAGTGAGAGGCAGCTGAGTGCCTCCTCACCAGCCCCCACACGCTCATTCGGGCTGGGGCAAACAAGTTGTTCTCTGTGGCAGAGCCCCCATATGCACACCTGCACACCTGCGCACGCGCGCACACACACACACACACACACACGTCCCCCCGGAAGGCACAGGACCCACCCAAGCATAAGCCAGGATCAAGAAAGCAGCTTGGTGTCATGGGCGAGGTGCTGGATTGGGAGGAAGGGTTTCGATCCTAGGTCTGCCACTTCCTGGCTGTGTGGCAGTGGGCAAGTGACCTCACTTCTCTGGGTCTTACTTTTCTCATCTGTGAGATGAGGAGGCTGGACTAGATGACCTCGGATTGCCTTTTCAGCTCTAAATCTATGATCAAGAGAAAAAGGAGAAATTCCCTCACTAGGCCTTTGTTCTGGGCCTTCTCACTCATTTCTTGGCCAGGAACTAGTTGGGAATAAGTTTCTGCTGATCTTTTCCTCTGAGGAGCTGGGTATCCAGCACCCAGCCCAGGGTGAGGCCAGAAGTGATTGGTTTTCCATAGTCCATATAACAAAAGGGAAGGCAAAAGAACAGGTTTTTTAAAAAGAGTTTTCTCTTTCAAAGTCCTGAATGTTTTTGGGGGTTGGGGTTTTGTTTTGGGGGTTTTTTTTGGCAATCTTAATGCAACTGGGAAGGTAAGGAGGGTTTGGGGACTAGGGGGAAGTGGTCAGGGCTAAAATTAGGACCAGTCCTCAGGGGCAAGAAGAGAAGAGAGGAAGGAGACAGGGAGGAAGAGGAGGGAAGAAAAGATAGGCAGCAAGAGAGAAACAGAGATGAGCACTGGGGGTGGGGAGAAGGTAGGAGGGAAGTGAGGGAAGAGGCCAGGGGTGTCTTCCTGCCCACGAGGCAGGAATGGATGACCAGAAATAAGGAAAGGTATAAAACAAGTCCCCAGAAGGAGGAATCATCATCTAGACAGTCACCATCACATCCTATAGATAGAGCCTTGACTTGCCTGTTCAGTGGAAGCCTATTATGCAGCAAGGAAAAGAGCTGGGATGAGGGAGGAGTAACCACCTGTGAGCTCTGGGGTCACCAGAAAGCTCAGATCTAGCACCGTCAGGACCATCCCTTCCAACCCTTCCCACCCCCAGTTTCAAACAGCTTTCTCCCATACTTACAGATCAAACACGAGGTAGTGGAAGCCTTCCTCTGAGATGCTGTCATGGAGACGAACTGTGAAAACAAAAGATATAGGGCACATGAGGGCGAACAATCCATCACCCAAGTACCTCGGAGCTGGGGCTGGCTGTCCTGCCAAGGAGACACACCAGAGGAATCCAGGCTCAACCACTGACTGAGAGGATCCGGACCCCAGGGCAGGTGACACCCAAGGGCAGCAGGGCCTTCCTGAAGAATGGCCACTGTGCCATGCAGTGAGAAGACAGCCAAATGGCCTGATTCAGAGTCAGAGGGCTTGGGGTCAGCTCCTGCTTCTGCTACTTATTAGTCATTCAATAAAAGACAAGGCATTTGGCCTTTCTGGGACTCAGTGTCCTCATCTATAAAATGAAAGGGTTGGATCAATTCCAGAGTAGATTCAGAGCTAGGTCTTAAGAGGTCATGAAGTATAGCCCCTTTATTTTACAAATGAGGAAACTAAGGCCAAGAGAGGTCTAGCAATTTGTCCAGGGTTACACAGCTAATAAGTTAGAGTAATGATTTGAACTCAGCTCCTGTGACTCCAAATCCCTCCAGTGCACCAGGCTATATATGGCCTTTGGAGCCCTTTCCAGCTCTAAAACTATAAATATGGAAAATCCACTTTTCCTTATAAGATCTCTAGGTTCCAATGAGAAGAGACCATTAGGAGACACAAGAACATAAAAAGAGTGAGGGTCCAGAAAAAGGCTAAGCCTCAGTTTCTCCATACAAGCACAAATAAACTCCATGAACAGCCAACTTACGACATGGAAGTCTCCCTACTAGAAGGTGTCATATTTCTAGGTACTTTTCATAAAGAACATTGAACTCTCACTCAGAGAGAACGGATTCCCAGTGGTCACAGGCAAAAGTCCCCGAATTTTTATCCACACTCCCATAGTCCCACTTCCTTTCACCCACCATTCAGTTCAACTGAACTAGCAATTATTCTGCACATACTTTTGCTCACACCCCGTGAGAGGCGCAGAGCTAGGCTCTGGAGATACAAAGACAGAAGGTGGGGAGGGGGAGGGTAAGGTTGGAACAATATACACACAGATAAGGAAATAAAAAATATATGTGTCATACTCCTACCCAGGTGGGCTCAGGCAATTCCCTGAAGGACAATCCTGCTACACATTGCATGTATACAGAGAGATTTGACTTGATGGCAGAGGGACTTCTGAGTCTGAACCTACAACACAGGTGATGTGAGAGACAGGTGAATCCTGTTTGGCTCTGAAGATTGCAGAAAGAGGGCCAGTCTGACAAAGGCGAGCTAAGAGGGAAGGCATGGACTCTGAATGGCAAATAGATGCCCTTCCCAGAGCTACAGGGAGGTGAGGAAAGCCAGCCCAGACACTGTCAAGGATGGACTTCTCGGGTGAGATTTTTCTTTCCTTGGGTGGGCTCAGTTTGCATCTTGTTCCTGAGTGGAAGAACCACTGACTCTTCTGTGGTTTAATTTAATAGGTATAATGGTTTTTGACTTGCTTCAATAAACAAGTTTGCTGGATAGCCACAATTGTCTTTTTCACAATAAATGTTTGTGGCAAGGAGCTAAGCTCACCAAGAGTAAGTTCACTGCTACTCTTCCCCTTGGGAAAGTAGCTTTTATCTTGAACCCCACAAACAGCATCATACCTCTAGATTGCAAATATCTAACATGTTTGGACAGATATCTTTCTAGCCCAATAACTCTCTTGGAAATAGGAGAGCGAAGGTCTGAGGGATCAGTCACAGGCCTCCTTTTGCTCCCCACAAAAGTAGAAAGAGTGATCTCCCTAGAGAGGGCAGGCCAGATCCCAGATCATATATGTTAGATGCACA
This sequence comes from Pseudochirops cupreus, assembly GCA_028627135.1. NCBI lineage: Eukaryota > Metazoa > Chordata > Mammalia > Diprotodontia > Pseudocheiridae > Pseudochirops > Pseudochirops cupreus. Next base: position 190,048,494 of record CM053581.1, on the reverse strand, counting down.
AAGTAAATGCAAAATAATTTTTGGTGGGGAAAGGACGGAGTCCTGACAATTGGGGGGATCGGGGAAAGACTCGTGTAAAAAGTGGCCCTTTGAGGCAAGTGTTGGTGGATATACTTTTCCTCACCCTCCCACCTTTGGGGTTTCCTCCCTTCTCTCTTCAGTTACCACCATTTGCTTTCCTTTGTGTGACCTTAGATTAGCTCCTTCAGCCCCACTAGGCATCACTTTGCTCATCTATAAAATAAGGTGGCTGGTCAAGATGACCTCTAAGGCCTCTTCCAGTTCTAATGCTAAAGGGTGACAGTTGACCTTTTGACACTATTCCCTATCTCCCCCACTGTCCTAAAGTTGACCAGCTATGTGTATGAAGGAATACTGGGGTTCCCTTAGGGGACTCCAAATAAGCTAGACACAGCAGAAGATTGCAGGATCACAGACAGAGCTGAAAAGGACCTCAGAGGCTACATGGGAGGGCAAGTGACCTGCCCATGGTAACAGAGATAGTAAATCTCAGAGGAAGCAATCTGAACCCAGGTCCATCTGACTCCAGAGCCAAGGTCACAAGGTTCACCGTGGCATTTAGCTGAGTCACCTGGACTTGGGAGTATTTGGTGAGCTGGAGACTTTTTTGCCCAGCCAACCAACCATGTGTAATATAGTGGAGGGGGGAGCAGGGTAGTGAGAGAATGAAGGAAACTCATAAGCACAGCAGTGAGGTCAGCTAGCCCCCTCACTCCTCTTCCTCCTCTTTTGATGAGAAATGTTTGGGGTTTAGTCAAGCAGATTGCGTTGCCTTTTGTCCTTGTAACCAAACATACCTGGCTATTCTGGGAATGTGCTGTAAGCGGCGCCCAAGTCCGTCTCTTACCCCCTGTTTGGAATTGGCACCCCTGTTTAGTTGGCTTATCACTTCCCAAAGGGTGGGAGCTAAGAGCTGAGGGCTATCTTGAATCACTTGTGCTCCTGAAGTCAGAAGAAGGCAGATTCTAGCTCAGCCTAAGGCGGGGTGGGGGGAACTTTCCAATAACTAAAGCAGTCCAGTAATGGATTGGGCAGCCTCAAGAGGCAGCAAGCACACCTTCCCTGGAGATAACAGAGCAGAGCCTGCATGTCCATCTGTCCAAGTGGCTACAGCAGGGAATTCTGCCCTGGGTAAGAAGGTTTGAACAAATGACCTTTTCGATCCCTTCCAACTCAAAGATTCCTCAATTCCCTGCCAGCTCCTGCTTTTTCCCCAGTGCCAAAGGAGGGTTTGGAAAATAATTTCTTAGGATGCAGACATGAAGAAAAAGAAAGATGGTCCTGGGAGGTTGAGAAGAACACATGAGTTAATCATCCCCATGCTCTTCCAAGTGACCGCTTTCTAGCTCCCTGACTTTTTTTTTTTGACAATAATTTATTTCTCAGTGTCCTGGACCCAGATATTGCTGTGAAGAGGAGAGTCCCCAGGTGATCTACTTAGCTTCATCTGTGCTAAGAAGCTGGCACATGATCTGGAGTTAGCTGCAGTGTAGAGTCTAAGAAGGAAGGCTTCTGATCAAAAGCTCATAATCCTGAGACTGACAGAGAAGGAAAAGTATCACAGATCTTCAGCAGCTCCATAGGGTCCACCAAGAAAAGTTCCAGATCCTTTGCCTGGCATTCAAGGCTATCCGCAACCTGGTATAACTACACTGTTAGCATTGTCTTTGTAAATGCCTCGGTTTTGAGTTCATTGTGTCTACTGTCTAACTGTTTGTGAGAAGCCCAGTATAGAAAGCTGGTGAGTTATTGTATCAGTAGTGTACTCCTACAGGGGCCCTCATGGTTCTAAGAGGATGTTAAAAAGGGGGTCTTCATGACTAAAAAGGTGGGAAACCTCTAACGAAGTGGAAATGAGCACCACACTTGGAGTCACAAGAACTCAGTTCAAATTCAGGTCCAATACTCTCCAGCTATGTGACCATGGGCAGTTTCTGCTCTCTGAGCCTCAGTTTCCTAATCTGTGAAGTGGGGATAAGAATAGCTACCACTCACATTGTTAGGTCAAGGAGAATGCTTCGTAAACTTCAAAGTATTAAATAAATGAGGGCATTACTAATCTATGTTATTAAGAGAGCCATGCCCAAAGGCAGCACCCTACCTGGGACAAATGGATACAGTCATAGCCTTCTGTCCCCTGTAGTTTCTCTAATTAAGCAACAAGCAGTTATTGAGTGCCTACTGTGTGCCTACAAGCATTTCTTGAGTGCCTACTATGTGCATAGCACTACATCAAGCACCATGGATACAAAGACAAAAGGAAAACAGTCCCTTGGCCCCAAGGAGCTTACATTCTATCAGAGGAGACAACCCGAACATATAGGTGTACAGAACAGATCCAAGGTAACCTGAGCTACAGAGCGAGTCAGCGGTCCTTTATATTCAGGGATCTACGACAAGTTGTATCCTCCAGTAGACTATAATCTCTTTTGGGGAAGGAGCTGCTTCAATTTTGTACTTGTATCATGAGAACTCAAGAGTGGTGCCTGACATGCAGTAGGTGCTGATTGATAATAACAATACACATTTATAAGTATGTGGCACTTGAAGGTTTGCAAAGCACCTTAACAACATTATTTCATCCGGGCCTTCTAATAACCCAGTGAAGTTGGTGATATAGGTATTGAACTCTGGACAATTAGGGCCATCCTAAAGTAGAAGGGGCTACCTTGAGGCAGTCTGCATTCCCCCTTAAGAAGAGGTCTTTTGGTAGAGCTGGCTGCCCAGTATGTAAAGGAGTCTCTGCAGGAGAAGGTTTTGGAAGTACTTTCCAGCTCCACAATTCGGGTTTACACACGATTCTATTATTCTATGGGGATGCTTGTTGGTTGGTTGGTTGGTTTTTACCAAACCTGATTCCAAGTCCATGCCCTTGAACAGTCCATGCTGTGAGCCTCACCATGCAAGAATTCTCCTTTCTAGATCTTGCCACCTCCGGGATTTCAAAAGCTGCCACTGCCAGGTGAATGATGTTGGCAAAAATATCCCATCGACACAGTGACTATGAAGTTCAGCCGGATGGTTCCACCCGGCCAGGGAGGACGGGGAGGTAGAGGACACAAGGTCCACTGGAGCTTGGAATCAAATCCTGCTTCTGCCACTTACTACCCATGGGACCTCAGACAAGTCACTTTATATTTTATAGGCCTCAGTTTCCCCACTTATAAACAGGGAGACAGCTGGGTGAGGTGACCTTAAGGTTGTTCCCTTCTGGCTCCAATGCTGTGATTTGGATCCAGTTCTCAAACAGGTGCCCCCAACTCACTGCGTTGCCTGGGACGCTGCTGCTGGTGGTGTAAGGGTTACTGGGAAGGAGAGACTCCTCCTCAGACCTCCAGAACATCCGCTTATTTCAGGCACCAACGGGCAGCTGCGCTTTGAGCTTTGTCCCCTTTTCTTGCTGCCCTCCACTTCGTGTCCTCATTTCTGACGGGCTGGGAAGCGTCCTCCTTCTTACAACCCTTCCTTTCCATCGGGGTGGGTCTGAGATAACACTGTTCAGCTGGGAAAGCATCTGCTTGGGTCAATGAGCAGGTGGAAGATCCTCTGCCCCCTCATGTATCATGCAGTAGGAACCAGGGGCCCCAAGAAGGATGGCCCAGCCACAGCAGGGCAGCTTTATATGGTGGGAAAACACCACATCCAAGACGTGGGAGACACATTCTAGTCCCAATTCTGACACCAGTGAGGTGAGTGATCTTGGGCAAGTTGCTTGAATTCCCTGAGCCTCAGTGGTTCCTCTATTAAAATAAGGAGGTTGGTCAAAAAGGAGAGGAAAGAAGGTACCTCAGTAAGAGTGCTGGATTCGGAGTCAGGGGAGCTCTGTGGGAAGCCAGGCTTTGTTATTACCTATGTGACCTCAAGCAAGTTAACATGGTCCAACGGTAGGAACCAAGAAAACCCAGGTTCAAATCCTGCCTCAGATACTCGTGGCTGTGTAACCCTGGATAAGTCACTTAATCTTATCTAATTTAAACCTCAGTAAAAACACAGTAACACCTGCCACAAAGGGAGGGCTATGAGGATCAAATGAGAATGTATGTAAACCATTCTGCAAGTCTTAAAGAGCCATATAAATGGTAGCTATCATCATTCACTCTGGAAGTTACATAAGCAGAGGCTGCATTTCAGTCTATTTGGTTAGATTTTATGGAATCTGGAAAGACCAACCTCCCCCCTTCCAAAAAAAAAATCCTCTTTGGACTGCTATGCTCCTTAGAAATACATCATTAGAAATTCATTCTTGTTCAACTGAATTAAATTAAATGTATCTGAATTTAAGGCATCCATGGTTTCCAGAAAGCTGCCATTAAAAGGCATATGTTAAGTCATAACCAGCAACTGCCATCACCATGCAGACCAGTCAGAACTAGACTCCTGAAGGGCTGGGGGAGGCCCCGGAGATCACCTTTCCTAAGATCAGAGGAGCATCAATTTTAGGCCGAGACTGACAGACTATCTAGTTCACCCCCTCATTTTATAGATGAGAAAACCAAGGCTTACTTGAGAGGTCAACTGACTTGCCGAGGTCATAAAAGGGACAAGGAGCACTGTGCCAGGGCAGGATCTGAACCCAGCTCCCCCCAACTCCAAATCCAAACTCTTTATTGCACCTCCCTGCCTCTCTGTTGACACAGACATACAATGCAGCAGGGCTCCCTCCCCTCTGCTCCCAGCCTTATTAGCCAAGGATCCCTCCTGTCTTCAGGGTTCCTTTCGCTACCTTCTCCTCCTGGTCTGCTTCAGACATGCTTGTGGCCCACCCCCAATCACCATGGGAGGCATTCAGCAGAGGAGCCACTCACTCATTTCACTCTAATTCACAAGTTCAGAGCTCCAGGCACATTCTCGCCCATTATTGGACCCTCATGCAAGATCATTTGAGTTAAAGAAAAGCTAATTCTCCCTCCCTCACCTCCCCCACTTCTCCCCTCCTCCATTCCTTTCTAATTTGGAACTGCCTAATAAATCCAGATCGCTGTGAGCCCAGCAGGTTGGTGGCCCATCTGCTCAAGCAGCACCCCTCCCCCCGAGACACCCCCATAGCTGCCTCCCAACGCAGATGCTCTGTGAATCCAACCAAGGCTTCTGGACACCTGTACTCTGATGACGCTAGAAAGTAGCCAAGAATTCCACACGTGGTGCTAGGTAAGGGTTCTGGAGGTGAGACTGGGGGGATCCTGAGTCATCATTAGTACCATTAACACTCACTGAGCACCCAGCGTGTGCCAACTCCTAGAACCCACATGTCAAAGGCAGGCAGCCACCCCTCCGTTTGAGATTGATATACCAAAGAGGTAAGATAGACAAAAGTTGCTTGATTTTTTTTCTTTTGTTCTTCCTTTTTGCAGATGTTTGCATGGAATAAGTGACTTGGGTGGTGGAATCAATCTGACAGCCTCTCATTTTCCTATATTCTCCTGCAGTGGGAGACCCATACTTGGTTTACAACAAAGCATCCTCTAAATTCCAGAATCACAGAATCCCATGGGTTCTCAGAGGTCATGCCGTCCAAACCAGCTGGGTAGCACAGTGGATCAAGTATGGGATGTGGAGTCAGGAAGTTCCAGACACTTACTAGCAGTGTAACCCTGGGGTTACCTGCCTCAGATTCCTTATCTATAAAATGAAGATAATAATAAAACGTATCTCCTAAGGTTGTCGTGAGGACCAAACCAAATAACATTGGTTAAAGTCCTTTGCACTCCTTCAAACACTATTATCATACCTTAATAAGAATTGCTTCTAAAATATACTCAACAAATGGCCATCATCAAGCCTAGCTCCCCCAAAATCAACTATATCAAAGTGGGTCCATGGTCGACTAGTCCCACCTCTTGGGAGCTGATAGAGGATGGAACAATGCCAGGGATGCAGCTCCCTGGGCTACTAGGGAAAAGCTAAAGGCTCCTGTGTTAGCTAAAGCCTCAGTTCTATCAACAGTAGGGACCTGGAGCTTTCTCTCTCCATTTTAACTTTGCTAGAGAAAGCACATCTGCTTTGCCTTCTGGTGGCCTGAAACTACATAAGCACAGAGTTCAGGTCACAGGTGGCCTAACAGAACACTGGCTAAGCCCTTTCCCAATGTTCCAGTACTGGGGTCCAGTTGTTGACTGGGGAGGTCAACCATAGATTGTCTGGGCAGACTCAACGAGTGGACTGGGCAATCTGGGGAAGCCCCAAGCATGGGGATAAGAAAGTCCAGAATTTAATGTCAAGGATATCTAGCAGTGGGCAGGATGTTAGGGGTCCCAACAAGTAGCCAAGAGAATCAACTTCAGAGGAATCTGACAGCCAGAAAGAGGCAGAGGTCCAAGTAGGCAGGGAGGCAGTTATGACTAGCTGCGAAGTTGGGACCCTGCCACAAGGTCTGGGAATAAGAAAGAAGAGTCCCACCCTTGGGAGGGTTGGCAGAAGTGAGGCATTTTAGTGTAATGGATAAAACATTAAATTTGGAATCAGAGGACCTTGGCTCAGAAAGTGACTGCTAATCACTACCTATGTGACCTTAGACAAATGACTTCACCTATCTGGGCCTCAATTTCCTCTTGGAGGAGGTTGGACTATATGTTCTCTATGGGCCTGTGATCCTAACATAGGGCCCCAGTCTTGGAGCAATTTGGGTTCACCTGAGTGAGTTATCAAGGTAGGAACTCGGTATCGAGAAATACAGAAAGGCCTCAGTGGCAAGAGGGACAAAGTTTATTTGATCCTAAAAGAAGAGATGGAAGAAGGAAGGAAGGAAGGGCTGAGGAACAGTAACTTGGAAAGGCAGGAAAGATCCAGGCTGTGACAGGCTTTACATGCCAAACACAGGGGTTTTGATTTTATCCTAGAGGAAACAGGAAGCCACTGTTTATTGAGTACAGGGTTAAGATGGTCAGACCTAGACAAGTGAACTGATCTTACTTTTTCTTTGACTATAACACTTAGGAAGCATTACCTACACTAACTCACATTTTACTCTTATCATGGTAAGACACATGGAAGGAATCATTTGACTAACACTTTTGGCTTTTTCCCCCCTTTACAAAGAGTAACAAGGTCCCACTTTACAGATGCTTAACTGCCTCTAGGGCCTTAGGCCTCAGGTTGCTCATTTTAGGAATGGAATGAAGGAGTTGGGTCAGGTGGCATTCTTGCTTTAGATCCATGTTCCTATGATCTTACTGTGCCCTGGTTAGACAACACCTGGAGCACTGGATATCAGCTGAGTATCAGTTCTGGGTATCAAATTTCTGAAAGGACATTGGTAAACTAAAGAACATTCACAGAAGAGCAATTGAGATAGCAAAGGACCTGATGTTCATGCCATAAGCGAAGGGGGATGAATATGGTTTTGAAATCCCAAAAGTCAGGAACAGTGTGGGAAGGACCATGAAGGCAGATTGGTCTGTACCCTCTTACAAAATGGAGGCTCCAAGAGAAACTCACCAGTGGGGGTAGAGGAAGGGCAGCTTACGGAAGAACGTTCCAGAGCTGACATGTCACACAGTGGTGTGGGGCAAGGAAGCCCATGCTGAGGAAAGGCCCAGGATGAGCCAGCAGTAGACAAGGCATGGTTTTAAAGTCCCAGAAAGTCAAGGACAGGAAGTACTTTCTGTGAATGTTATGGAAAGGATCCTTGTTCAGGTCTGGGCTGGATTATTTGACTTCTGAGGTTCCTTTTAGGTCGGAAATTTTGTGTTTCTGAGGGGCACCACTGTCCAACCACAACTCCAGAAACCAGATCCAGGAAGGGATTCTACAAACAGAGGCTTCTGGATTTAGAGCTAGAGGCAACTTTAGGGGACATCTAATCCAACACCCTCATCATACAGATAAGGAAACAGACCCAAGGACATGAAGTGTGACCCAAGGCCACACAGGTAGTATATGGTAAAGCTGGGATTTAAACTCAGGTCCCGTGATTCCAAATGCTCCTTCCCATGCTATTTTTTGTACAAAGAGTATAAACACTCTTTCCATTGTACCACAATATTGCTTGAAAGTATCCACAAGGTAGTTTCAGGGATACCATTCCATTCCTGAGTGTAATCCTAGGCCCCATATGGTTCATTCCAGACCTGGACAGAGGGAGAGGCAAGGAGGGAGGGACTCTCTCACCCAGTATTAGGCTGCCTGTCATCTGCCATCATGTCATTCCCAGGCACATTGCAGGGAAAACAAAAACATGAAAAGTTGAGATGTTGCCACAGTTCTCAGAATCCTAATTTTCCTCTTACAGAACAATTAATCAAATCAAGAAACATTGATCAAGCACCTACTATATGCCAGGCACTGTGGTATGTGCTGGCAATACAAAACAAGGCAGTTCCTGCCCTTAAGGCACTCACAATCTAAGGCTCATGTGAAGGGTCCTGCAGCACCATCTGCTCTGTGCCAAGAACAGATGTCTGGGCAATGGCAATGCTGTGCAGGATGTCATCCTGTCCACCGGTTCCCCAGAGAATCCCAGAATCACGGATTCACAGGTTAGAGCTAAAAGGGCCACCTATGCCTGTCCCTTTTCCCTTGTTGTATGGATGAGAAAACTGAGGCTACTTTCTTCCTTCCCCTCCCTCAGGTTCTGCATAGTCCTGAATGTGCAAAGCCCTAAAATCTTGCCAGCCCCTCCACTTTGCTCTCCATAATCACAGAAGCATTGAATTAGTTAGAAGGGATCACCATTAAAGTGCAACACAACCTTTATAAGAAAAAAACCATCTGTCCAACAAATGACCTCCTGGCATTGGCTTGAAAACCTCAAATAAAGGAGGTATGGGTATGGACCATTTCACTTTGAGGAGCTCTAACTGTTAGGATAGCTTTTAGACTTCAAGTCCATATTTGCCTCTGTGTTCTGTTATAGGGGACCTAACAGGATATGCCTAAGCCCTCCCATACATGAAAGTCTTTCCAATACATGAAGACAGCTATCATGGACCCCAAGCTTTCTCTTCCCCAAGGTAAATATTCCCAGTTCCTCATATGGGATGTACTCCAAGAGGTCTTTCATTACCATGGCTGGTGATCTCTTTTGGAGATTCTCCAGCTGATCAATTCCCCTTCTAAAATGTGGTGTCCTAAGCTCCCAACGTGGATAGGCAGGGCTATATCACCAACCAAACAAGGAGAAGGCACCCTGCCCTCAATCACATTAGCTTTGGCAGGGCTACCATGTTGTATTGTTGATTCACCTGAAGACTGAAGCCCACTTTTTGAAATGAAGCCCTATGTCACCATAGCACCACCTTGCCCTGACCTCACCACGTGGACCACCTTATCTAGGAAAGGGCCCTCAAGTATTAGTGATTAGGTGAACAGGATAAGGGTTTTTGAGGAAAGAGGTGAAGTCCAAATTGGAAGCCAGGCAGGTGGTAAAGCAAAAGGCCAGGCCTGTGTTAGTACCAGGGTTTCCTCAGATCAATGACATTCAAAGGCCTGTGATGGACAGCAAAAGTCATTTGCTGGAGCAGAGATGCAGGCTGTAGGTGGAGGAAGTTCCCAGTCCATAGTAAGCGCTTAGAAAATTCTTTTTGACAGACTGGTTGGTAGATAAGTACAGAGTGTGTTGGAAGAGCTGATCATTTATCTGATTTGATCTGCTCTGGGTCAGGTCTACCACCATGCAGCCTCCTGACCACCATCTGGGGTATGGCCCCACACAATCATGGCAAAGACTTTCTTCTAAGCTGCCTTTCAGTTTGCTCACCAGTCTCACAAATGGTACGATTCTCAGTCCATGGACAGCAACTGCTAGAATCCTGGCAGCACATTCATGAGGCCATTTTTAATGCTATGGCTCCCCCTCCACATTCCACCCCTCTGCCCCAAGACCAAGAATGCTACTGAGAACCAGTTGTCCAGTCCGAATCTATGACAGCACTAGGAGCTGAGCCAGCAGGGCCAGACAGAGTGGCTGCGCTGTAATTCCTGAGAGGCAAACGTGGCCTCATTCGGCGTGCACTTCCTGCCGAGCCATCTCACTGACCTGAATGCTGATTTGGAATCCTCAGACCAGTGACAATTAGGAGTCAATCAATCTGTCCAACTCCAGGTCTTACCCACACCTGCAGGGAGTAGGCTGCACCATATACTACCTGTGACTAAGAGGACTGTGCCCAGAGATGAGATGAGAAGGCATGAGATTCTGCCTTTGAAGGACAAGAAGAGGGCTGGCTATTGTTCACTATAAAAGGTGGTCGCTCCTGTAGTTAAAATAACAAAGTGTTCTGTAAAAGCAGTCAATCAGAAAGAGAGTTCATTTCAAATGAGGAATCACTCTCTCTGACACACTCCCCCAGTGACCCAACATGTGGCCTGAGAATTCGCTAGGTAAAACAGGGTTAGAAGTCATCTCTACCCCTAATTCCACTACAGAGGATGCCATCCAATGATGCTTTAACATGACGTTCCGTCCAAAAGGCCAAAAGGCTCTTTGGAAGACTGGCAGCCTGAGTGTGAGGCCAATATAAATGCGGAGACCGGATGAAAGTGATCCATTGACAAGTGGGGACGACCTAACCTTCTCAAGGTCTGCCCGACTGTTAAGTTGGAGGCATTCTATTTTGGTCATCAGCTGGTCAAAAGAATCAGCTGTTTCAATTCAAGAAATTCAACAAACATTTATTCATGTCCTACTACGCGCCAGGCACCATGCCAAGCTCTGGGAAACCAAAGACGACAACAAAAGGCCAAAAAGAAAATATTGTCCCTCCACATAAAAAGTTTACATTTGAGGGATGGAGTCAGAGTGATACAGAATGTACCAAATTAATTAAACACAAAGTATTGTCAAAGAGAGAGAACATGAACAACTGGAAAGGCTTTGTGTAGGGCCAGAGAACTGGACTGCAGGTTCTCTTTCTGAGATAACAGTGTTTCCTGACTTGGGAAGTGCATCAACATGGAGGGAAGTGAAGGGGATAGGAGCAGGGGACACACACACAAGCGCACATGCACACGCACGCATACGCACACACACACACACACACACACACACACACGAAGAAAAGAAGGCATCACAGGCAAGCAGAGAAGCTTTGAAAGCTACATGTTGATATTATCATCGGCTTTAAAAGAAAAGCCAGATCTATGTAATGGAGATCCACGCTTCCATGCATAATCTTCTTCCCCCTCCTCCTCCCTTTCCCCCTCTTCCTCCTTCTTCCTTCCCCTCCTCTTCCTCCTCCTCCCCTCTCCTCCTTCTCTCTCTCTTATATATATATATATATATATATATATATATATATATACACATATATATATATAATGTGTGTATATAACATATACATAACTATATATCCTACATATTGTTAATTTCTGAATAAAATGAAATTTAAAAGAAAAGAAAGTAAATTAATATTGAAGTAGGTTTGTGAGGCACAAAGATCCTTGTTGGGCTCAACAAGATCCTCAAATTAATACATGATGGTTCTATGGGACAGCTAGGGGGTGCAGTGAAAAGAGCACCGGCCCTGGAGTCAGGAGAACCTGAGCTCAAATCCAGCCTCAGACACTTGACACACTCACTAGTTGTGTGACCTTGGTAAGTCACTTAACCCCCATTGCCTTGTCTTTTCCCCTCCAAAAAAAAAAAAAGAGTGGATGGTTCTACATCCAACCTATTACCTATCACTAAGTAGGGTAAGGCGAAAATTTGGGGCCAGAGTTAGTTTCCAGTCATCTAAAAAAAACCTCTTTCAAATCTATATGTGAACCATTCTGGAAATCATTTTAGAATTTATTGATAAAAGTCACCTTGTCCATAACTTGAGCAGAGCAACCAAGGCTTTGCCCCAACAAGTCAACATTTAGAGGGGACAATGATAACATTTTTGGTCCTTCAGTAACACAGAAGTAATTGAGCTAAGCATCTAGCTAGCAAGTATATCAGCAGGCAGAGCACCTGCCCTGGAATCAGGAGGATCTGAGTTCAAATCCGACCTCAGACACTTGATATTTCCCAACTGTGTGACCTTGGGCAAGTCACTTAACTCTGATTGCCTCATGTAAAAAAAAGGTAGGGAAAAGTTTGCATTTATTTTCTCCAAGTCTTGGAGGTTTATCCCAGGTGAGCTGCTTCTGCTTGACCCTGCTGTATATCCCCCTGTCTTACTAGGACTTCACCAGAAGTGCCCTCCTAGTTGCCCCAGATACAAAAATTTCTAGGTACAGTTCTTCCAAATTTGCTTTTGCAAATTATATTTGGAGATCAATAAATTAAATTTAGAAAAGAATTTAATTTTAAGTTATAGTAAATTAAATAGGCTATGTGACTCATTCAGGGACACATGACTGGTGTCAGAGATAGAATATGAACTGGATTCTTCCTGATTCTAAGTCCAGCATTCTGCCTAGCTCTTAGAAGCAGCACAGAACTCCAGAGAGAGCCAGGAAGACCTGGGTTCAACTCTCACCTGAGACATAGTTACCGATTGTGTGATACTGGGTGAGTCTCTTAACTACTTTAAGCCTCAATTTCCTCATCTGTCAAAATGGGGCTGATAACAACCTCTAGTACTTAATTCATAGTTTTTGTAAGGATTAAATGAGATGATGTATATGAAGTATTTTGCAAACTCTACAATGCTACATAAATGTAAGCTGTTAACTTTAAAAAAAAATTGATTATACAGTGATGTGGAAAGGTGATTTGCCCAAGGCTGCAGATTAAGTCAGCATTAGAACCTGGACTACAGTCCTGGTTACATGACCCCAAAGAGGTACTATGAGATGGGACCAAAAGCAAATATGTTGATCAGAAGAGCTTCTTCAAAGATGTCTAGAAACTTAATATATGACTCAACTGCACAGTTAGGAACCACTACCAGCAGCAGCAGCAGAGAGACAGAGACAGAGACAGAGAGGAAAGGGGGGAGAGACAGAGAAGGGACAGAGAGAGAGAAAGGAAGAGAAACACAGAGAGACAGAGAGGAAGGGAGAAAGAGAGAGAGAGACAGAGAAGGGACAGAGAGAGAAAGAGAAAGGAAGAGAAACACAGAGAGAGACAGAGAGACAGAGACAGACAGAGACAGAGAAGAATGGAGAGAGACAGACAAGCAACTTCGAAGGCAGCAATCACTGAAAATGTGACTCTTCCATAAGTGTGTTAGGGAGAGATGTGCCTCAGACAGAACCTAACACACCAACACCCAAAAGTTCTGCTGAGTCTCAAAAGGAAGCCTTAAGACTTACTGAGCGAGCATGAGACCCTAGGGAAACAGCACAGCACAAGGGGAACAGGAATCAGAATGAACCCAGCTCTACCACTGACGGTCATCTCTCTCTTACCACAGAGACTAAGGAATCCTACCTCTTGAGTGGGACCCGACTTCGGGAAAAGTCCTTTCATAAGCTGGGCCTCCATTTCCTCCTCTGTAAAATGAGGAAGTTGGCCTTGAGGCCCTGTGAGGTCTGCCCACGATAGAGACTCTGAGCTCTGCTTCACACCATACTGTTTCAGTGTCACAGAGTACACTGTTTACTCTAAAAGAATGTAAGCTTCCTGAAGGCAGGCACTATTTCATTTTGGTCTTTGTATCCTCAGGGCCTAGGACAGTGCCCAGAACATAGAGTAAGTTTAATAACTGTTAGTTAAATTGTGTCAGATGGGTATAGGAGAAAGGACACAGACTCTGAAATCAGAGGACTTGTATTCACATCCTGCTTCTGATGTTTACTACCGGGGTCATCTTAGGAAAGTCACTTAACATGCCTAGGTTCTCAGTTTCTTCATCTATAAGATAAAGGAACTGAAGTAGAAGGCTTCTAAGCTCACTGAGTTCTAGATCTCTGATTCTGTGAGCTTACCTGTCCACTCAAAAATCCTAGACTTAATCTCTAAGGAAAAAAAAGGCACCAGACATCTTTTGATTGGCCCCAGAGGGCAGAAATTGCAAAGGAACCAATTCTGGGCTTGATGTCATGAAACGAACACTTTAAGCCATCCAAAAGTGCACTGTATTGTCTCAGGAGGCTGTGGGCTCTGTCTCGCCAGAGGTCCCCAAGCAAAGGCTAGATGCCCACTTGGCCAGTATGGTACAGAGAGGACTGCAGATTGGTCCAAGATTCTCACCAGCAGTCTCCTCCAGTCTCAACTGTACCCGATCTCCCCAACCACCAGCAAGCTTGTCTAACACTAGCAAAAATGCAGACCACATGGGATCTGAGATCAAGACCTCAAGCTTTTGCAATTTATAACCTGCCTTATATAAACCATCACCTTAGCAGGCTTCCTGGTATAATCTGAATGGTGAGTCAATTCTAAGCAGTGCTTGGGAGTCATGGAAGGTTATCTCTAAAAAAGGAATGCACCAAGAGCATTTCTAGGCCGATGGATTAAAGGTTTTTGCAAGTTCCACTTGAAGGCCAACAATTTAAATTGAGACACATGAGTGGCATCTAGTGAATTAAAGGAATGACGGACCTCCCCTCCTTGATACTCTAATCCAGGGGCAAGAGTTAAGAAAAATATGGACCTGGAAAGAATTATCTCCTAGCTGGGAGATTACTAGCGCTCACACCCAATGCCTAAAGTACCTCCTCATATTCTTTTGGCGAGAGCCACACTTGCAGGTATTGGTAACAAAGAAAACTGTTGTTTGTCCTTCTTTCCTGAAGAGGAGCATCACATCAGGAAAGTGATGCCATGACATGCAAGTGAACTGGATAAGTGAGAGAGGGCTATGCAAAGTCACCAGCCTCACTTTCTGGGTCCAGTGGCCAAATATGGATCAGGATGACTGGAGATGGCCCAAGATACAGTGGGGGGACCTTGACCTTTTCAAGCTTGGTCTTTAACAGGTCTCAGTTTGACTGAGGCAAGCCTATTCAGTGATTGTAATAATGAAAATTGTAACTGATAGGGAGAAAGAGAAATTGTGTAGTGCTGCTGTGCTGGCCTCAAAGGGCAGAATTAGAAACAATTTGGGGAAATTACAATGAGGCAGACTGAACAATCATTCAACCTCTTAGTGTCTGGGGGAATTCTCTAAGATTTGGGCAGTAGAATAGGTGCTGATCTACATTGACATAGAAGGTTTTCTTATCTGGAGTTCTTTATACCAATAAAATCACTGGTTTAGGATTAGTGCAAATGAGGACCTTACAACCTTCTCACTGCTAGGGAACCTTATAACACAGAATTTCTGAATCTGCAAAGCTAAGGACCAGTCCTTTGCCTTCCACCGGGCTGGGGATGCCCCACACAGCTCTGGGTCCCAGCTCGAACAGTCAGTGGGCTTTTCCTTGACTTTACTACTGATACCACTGCTCCCATCCCCAGTACCTGTCTAACTCTCACCAGGGACCACTTGAGTCAGGGTAGGACAGTTCACGCTACAATAGCTACTGGTCTGAAGCTTGCAGTGGGCACAGCCTCATTGGGAGGAAGTGAGCCATGGTGCCAGTGCCAGGGGAAGGGAAGGGAAATCTGCATGGGACAGTCAGGCAGTCTGATACTATTAGAGAGGGATGTTACATGTGGGAATCAGCTTAGCTGAGAGAGAATGAAAGAGGCTGAGAGCACAAGAGGCATCAATCACTGGAGAGGGAGAAGAAACAGGAGAGCATGTTAGCAAGAGAGCAAATGAGGGGGGGCCTCCAGGCAAAGCAAGAAGAAGATGACTCCCCTTCCCACACCCCAACTACTAGTAGGAATGCAGTCATAAGGCCAAACCTACTTTTGGCAGGTTGGTGCGCAGGAAAATGTGCTAGAATGGGAAAGAGTCCTGGATTTGAGATCAGAGGGCCTGGGTTCAAATTCCAGTTCTGCCTGTGTGGCTTTGGGAAAGTCCCTTGACCTTTCTGTAAAATGAGGGGATTGTTCTAGATCAGAGGTGTCAAACACTCAAGGTCCTATGTGACCCACCATGCTTTCGAATGTGGCCCAAGCCAAATTAAAGTGCAATTGGGAAATATTAAACATGACATTGAAAAAATGCAACAAAATATAGATAGTATGAATATATAACTTTCTAAGTCTATTTGTGGCCCACAGGAATTCCTATGTATTCTATAGTGGGCCCTATGTGTATTTCAGTTTGACTCTGCTGCTCCAGAGAACCAAAGGCTCTTCTAGTTCTGAATCCAGGATCCCATAATCCTCAAGCTGGGGTTTACCTGGGGAGAAAGCCAGTTCCTATGTCCCCTGGAGTCATAATGGCAAGAGGGAAACAGCCAGCTTGGCACAAGGCCTTTCCCAAGTGCCAGAGTCTTGCTCCATCTGTCACTCTGCAATCCCAAATGGCCATGGATAGAGCTAAGAGACACCCACATGGGAACGGGCTGGATTTCCACAGAAAGAAGCAAAGATAACTTCACTCCTTCATTTATCCACTCCTCCAACAGGTATTTACTGCATGGTCCTATGCTAGGCAAACGTACATAGAGCACATTTCACCAGGTAAGGTACCGGCACCCAGAGGACTTTATGTTTTGTTTTGTAAAGTGAACATCTAAGGATTCACTCAGGCATAAAGAACATTTTATTCATTCAACATGCTGGAGAGGCAATGTAGTACAGTGGAGGTGGTACTGTATTTGAAGTCAGAGGACATGAGTTCAAATCCCAGCTCTGCCACTTAGGAGCTGTGTGACCTTAGGCACTGGTTAGTTAGACTGGGCCTCATCTATAAACATGAGGTGGTTGGAGAGGATCTCTTTAGGCCCTTCTAGTTCTATGAAATTAAAGAAAATAGAACATAACTAAACTTTTCTTTAAAGACGCTGGCTTAAAAAATGAGATACAAAATACTTCCCCCCTCACCTCCACCCTGAGACTACACCTGAGCACACTCAGCAAGCCTCTCCAGTGCCCACAGGGCTAGGTTTAGAAAGGGAGGTAGGGGGCAGAATCCAAAGAATATTAAGACATCAGCTCTTCCCTCTAGGACCCCCCCCAGTCTAGATGCCAGATGGGCTGTGTTGGCCTGGCATTCTCTACCTTTGGTAAATGGAGCAAGAACTCCCAGAGTTGGCCCCAAATGAGTCACTAGAAGAAGACAGGGCTTGAGAGCAGCATGAACATCTGCAGAGGGAGTTTTTCAAAGGGTGGTAGATGAGATGCTCCACTCTTGTGAATTTTGCCCTGGAATATGACTAGTATTCCAGCATATATATAAGCATTTACATTGTGCCTTAAGATTTGTCGAGTGCTTTCCAGACATTATTTCATTTGGGCCTCACCACAACCTTGTAAGATAAGTCCCACAGATATTTTTACCATTTTACAGATGAGGAAACTGAGGCTCAGAGAGATTAGATGACTTGCACAGGATCATATATCCAGAATAGGAACTAGGAGGCAGAATTTGAACTCGGGTCTTGCTGATTGACAGCACCCTCTCCACTATGCTGAGATGTTTCTCCAAAGTTCCAGCAAGGATTAGGCTGGGCTTCCCACATTTAAGAGAAGGTAGGAAGTTGTGGAATACTTATTTTTAAAAACCTTATTGAAGACAATGATGGCAATTGGGAGGAAGAACAGAACATTCTTCCTTGCCTACATGTATTCTGGGTTAGACAGAAAGCTTAGGAAAGAGAAATAGCCCTGAGGAGGAATTATACAGGCACCTAACAAGCTATCAGCTCACGTCCTCCCAGCTCCCTCAGGCTGAGTCCAGGTCACGGGGAAATCAGCTGGCTAGCAGAGGAGTACAATTTGGGACCAAGGACACCGACCATGGGGGGAAGGACAAGGTGCCTTCTGCTATCTGTGACTGGCTCAGTTTCCCAGTTAATCAATCAACCTGCATTTATTAGGTACCTACTACGTGCCAAATCCTAGGAATAGAGACAAAAGTCAAATTGTCCCTGTCCTCAAGGAGCCTACATTTTATTCTATTCTCCATATTATATATATGTATGTATGGGTATATATATAGATATATAGATATAGATATAGATATAGATATAGTATACACAAAACATAAAGACATTATAAATCCAATGTAATTTTGAGGGAAGAATTAAGAAAAGCTTCATGAAGAAGGTGATAATTGAGTCACCTTCTTCCTACTGTACCCCTTTCCTATCATACAAGTCAACATGTTTGGACTTTCTTTGGCTTTCTTCTAAGAAACAACAAAAGCTTCAGAGCTAAGGGCAAAGGGGAAGGGGGAGTGGTGAAGAGGTAGAATGAGATTCAATGTCAAGGAAAAAAAATATGACAATAAGAGCTGTCCCAGAATGCAATGGGCTGCCTTGAGGGAGATGGTGGGCTACCCCTCACTGGAACTCTTCAAGCAGAGGCTGGACCACCATTTGTTGGGATGCTGTAGTAGAGATGCTTGTTCAAGTATGGAACAAGTATGGAACCTCTGAGGTTCCTTCTGACTCTGAGACTGTGACTGCATTTATTACCTATCAAATAAAGTTTGAATACCTTCTCACATAATTCAAGGCCCTTCAGGACCTGACACAATCTGAATCTGCACGCCCTACACATACCACCCTGACCAAACGAGAACATACCTTTCATTATCCACCGCGCACCCCCTGTCCACCTTGTTTTCTCACCTCTAGGAGTCGTTTCAGTCATGTCTAACACCTCATGATCCCATTCTGGGTTTTCTTGGCAAAGATACTTCAGTGGTTTGTAAAGGAGGGGGACCCCACCATGTCTGGAGGCCTGATGTTGCCCCTAATACATGTCCCTCTGCTTCCCTTCATTAAAGTGGGGGGGGCAGTGTTGCGTAAGAGAAGAGTGCTAGCCTGATGGTCAGGAGAACTGAGTCTAGACTAGTGGTTCTCAATCTGTGGGTCGAGACCCCTTTGGGGGTTGAACGACCCTTTCACAGGGGTCACAAGAGTCGCCTAAGACCAAAGGAAAACACATATTTCCGATGGTCTTAGGAACCAAGATACCACTCCTCTATCCGTCTCCAGGTGGGTTGCCCACATATAGATACGCCCACATACGAGTATTAAAGGGTTGAGGCATTAGGAAGGTTAAGAACCACTGGTCTAGACTTTATCATTAATTAACTTTGCCAAGCCACCCCTCCTTTCTGGGTTCATTTTTACAGATGAGGAAACTGAGGTAAACTGGGTTAGGTGACTTGCCCAGGGTCACACCGATAGCAAGAGTCTGAGGCCAGATTTGAACTAAGGAAGATGAATCTTCTTGACTCTAGACCTTGCACGCTATCCACTATGCTACCTAGCTGCCCATACTGTTGCCCATGTCTAAAACTCTCTCCACCTGGTACTATTCCCACCTTTTGAAATTCTCTCTTTTAAAGTCCACCTTAAATATCACATCCCCTACAAAGCCACCCACTTCTGAATCTATGATCCTGCAATTCTTCCCTGAACATAAGCTGGCAGTACCATCTTCCACTCCTTACATTCTGTATAACATTTTATTTATAGCTCTTTTTTCTACTACAGTGCACTATTGTATATGACAGTTGTCTGAATGTATCATACCCCCTCCTCTAGACTGTAAGTTCCATATGGAAAGGGACTATGTCTTATTAATCTTTATATCTCCCCCAGAACACAGCAAAGAACTGTACACATCATGGGCTCTTTAAAATGTCTTTGGGAAGACATCCTTCAGCCTTCCCCCTATTCACCACGTGAGTATGAGGAGGTGGTATCAGGGATTGGAGTCCCCCATTTTATGAAGAAGTGTAAAAATGGAAGTGGGACAAGTACAGAGACAAGTTACCAAAATCATCAAAAGGACAAAAAAATGTGAATTAAGAAAGCCTAGGACAGTCAGAGCTATTTAATGGAGATGGTGATCAGGGAATCTTAGAGAGGTCGCAACCTTGATGGTCATCTAGCCTGACCTTTGATGGTCATCTAGCACTAACCTCACGGGTTATCTACTACAGCATCCCAACAAATGGTGGTCCAGCCTCTGCTTGAAGAGTTCCAGTGAGGAGTAGCCCACCATCTCCCTCAAGGCAGCCCGTTGCATTCTGGGACAGCTCTTATTGTCAGATTTTTTTTTTCTTGACATTGAATCTCATTCTGCCTCTTCACCACTCCCCCCTCCCCTTTGCCCTTAGCTCTGAAGCTTTTGTTGTTTCTTAGAAGAAAGCCAAAGAAAGTCCAAACATGTTGACTTGTATGATAGGAAACTTTTACAGATAAAAGCAGTATGTGCAAAGCATTTTACCAACCTTAACATGATTTGCAAACATCAGCAATTATGATTCTCCTTCAGCAGTCTCCACAATTCAATGTAATTCAAAAGGCATTTATTAAGTGCCTACTACATACAAACAGTCCCACTAGATGCTGAGGATATAAAAGCAAAAACCAGGGCCTTCCCTTAAGAAGCTTACATTCTGCTGCGGAGAAAACAGGCACACAGAGAAGCAAAAAGAAAATATTTACTGAATAAATACAGAGTCATTGGGAGGAGCCCTAACCAGAAATCAGGGAAGACTTCTTGGAGGTGGTGCTTGAGCTGAGCCTATCATGGGGGGATGGAGAGAAGCAGTAAATGGAAAACTGTAAACAGAGAGCAGCAAGGACCCCAGCAGTACTAGAACAGAGCTTGAGGGAAAGTTGTGTAGAATCAGTCTAGAAACACAAGTTAGCAACGAGTAGTATAGGATTTCAGTGCCAAACAGAAGCATTTGTACTTTGTCCTAGAGGCATTCAGGAACCACCAGAGGCTGTTGAGCAGGAGAGTGACATGGTTATACCCGTACTTTAGGAATCAGCTTTCAGTTGTGCAAAAGATGGAAGAAAGGAAGGGAAAAAGCATCAGGCCCTCACTATGTGCCCAGTACTTTGTTAGACACTTTCTGAATATATCTCATCTGACAGATTTTAAAAGGGAGAGAATGAGTGCAGGTAGATCCATTCTCAATTATTGCAATGGCCCAAGAAAGAAGAGAACCTGGACGAGGATGGTGGTCACACAAACAGACAAAAGGGGAAGGATTCTAGAGATGTTATGGAGTTAAAAGGGACAAGACCAGCACAGGCCTCAGCACTGAACTTGGCAGCACAAGAGCGTCAAGTCTCAAATCCCTATTCTGACATACCAGACATGTAACCCTGCATCAATCACTTAAGCCTCACTGAGACTCAGCTTCCCCATCTGGAAAATGGATATGCCACTGTTCCTATGCATTTGACAGAGCTGTTGTGAGGCTCAGATGAAAGGCTTACTTCAACATTTCAAGGTTCTGTGGCCTCCACAGAGTGGGCATTCTCTCCACAGGTTCATATTACAACTCTGACTTAATGAAAGGTTTTGCTGTGGCCAAAGTGTTCATCTCCCTGCAGCCAAGTTGGCAGCAAGATACGAGCCCAAATGAACTGAAGCATGTGAAAATGTTATGCAAATGTATCGTTAGAGCAGTTGCTCAGTAAATATTTATTTAATGAAGACAGCCTAGAAAGGTCAAAATCATGCAGATTCCCAAGACTGCTTGCTCCATTTCTGCCCTCCTGCCCGCCACATAAATGCAAGCAGCTAGTGTGTACACACAGGCAATATATGGAAGTGGAGTGAGAGCAGAGAATGCCAGAGAAAGATCCCTGTGCCCTGGGAGGGCGCTCTGCAATCACCAAGCCAGTCAGCTTACAGCGGGGGCAGGCACAGGAGGAAATATTCCCTCGGACCAGGTACTGGACGGATCTGTCTGAATCCTCACGGAGGTGAAAATGGAATGGTACTGTGGGTGACGTCAAGGGGGGGTATTTTTAGAAACTGCAGACCAGGTGCTGATGATCACAGTGGTGCTGGCTCGTGACGCCACCTCTGGCAAGGAGACCTTTTCCAAGTGGGCTGTTTGGGCATGGCCACAGCCCACTGCCCACAGGCTCCCCTCAGTACATTTCCTCAAGTCCGCTGTCTCACAGCCTCTCCGGAGTTCAGGTACAGTTTCAAAGGACCCAAGGAACCAAATTTCTTTAACTCCTCTGGAGACCCCCTTTTAGACCTTGAAATTAGTCTACATGAAGGAGCTAGGATGGGGTTAGGGGTAGTGCTGTCAGAGTAGGGTCACAGCCAGTGGGAACCCCAGAGTTCCAACTTAATAGGCAAGGGCCTATTGCCCTTGGTATGGAATTAGCAAGAGAAGGGTCCCAAAGTGCGGCTTTCAGATTGGAGGGGAAAGGGGAACAAAAAAGCAGATTTGCTGCTCTGAGCAGGGAGGTAAGGCTTGAGCATGGCCTGCTGCTTCCGGTGGCACCTAACTAACGCCTGATGACCTCTGCCCAGCCAAGACCCACTAGAGAGAGGTGTCTGACTCCACGTTCAAGTCTCTCAGGCTGCAAATGAAGGTCTGGTATCTGGTCTGTGGCCCAAGCCATGTCCATTGGAATTTCAGGACTTCATCTAATCCAGTGGGTATCTTTTCAGAAGTCCCTTCTGCTACATCTCTAACAAGGGACCACCCGTCCCCCACTTGAAGAATGGGCAAGGTGCTATAGTAGCAGTGGTAGCAGTGCTGGCCCTGAAATCAGGGAGACCTTCCCATCCTCCTCACTCAGTAGCTATGTGACCTTTACATCAGCTAACATTCACATCTCCCTCTTACAGAAAAGGAAATGGAGTCTCAGACAACTGGCCTAGGGTCACCTAAGGGCCTGAGTTTTAAACGAGGGTCTTTCTGCCTCAAAGTCCAGCATACTATGCCACCTTACCTCTCTAAATGTATCTCCTGAAAAATCTACAAAATGGGAATTCATATAAAATGGCTCCTACCTCGATGTAGCTGCAAAGATCAAATTAGATAACAGATGTAACCCCTTTGCAAGCCTTAAAGTGCTAAATCAATGTTAGTCGTCATCATCATCACTATTATATAAGAACTCCAGGGCTAGAAAACTCATGGCTTCCTGATGCAGCTTATTCTACTTTCGAGCAGTTCTCATCATTAGGCAGTTTTTCCTTATAGCAAGTCAAAATCTGCCTCTCTGCTACTCCTGCCCATTGTTCCTAATTCTACCCCCTTGGGGCCAAACAGAACAAGCTGAATCCTTCTTCACCAAATTTGTCAAGGCAGCTCTCCTGCCTCTCCAACCCCCAAGATGGTCTTTTCCAAGATGAACATCCCCAGGCCCTTCAGCTAGTGTCTGTAGGTCACGACTTGGTTTCCCACCCCAGCCAGGAAAGGTTGCCTCCCTTGGGATGTTCTCTGGAGTCTCAAACACCTCCCTCAGACATGGCCCAGCCAAACCAACACTCCCCCATGCTCGCACCTGGGCATTGTCCCACATGACTCTTACCTCTCGCTCGGCACTTCTGCTGATGTCCCCAAAGACCTCTTCTACTTATTTCATCTGCCTTGTGACTCAGCTGCCTGGCACTGATCTTGTGGTCCATGGAAATCCCTCCTCTTTGTCCCAAGGACTGCTCTCTAGGAGTGTCTTTATGCATCTCATGCACACAGACCTCCACTCCTTGGCAAAGACAGACAATCTGCACTGCTCAAAACTTTGCTTGTACCCACAGAGGTCCTTCAATTCCATCTGGCAATTCAACAAGCATTTATTAACTGCCATCTATGTGCAAGGCATCATGCAGTAGGTACACATTATAGGCACCAAAGTGGTACAGTGATGGAGCACCAGGCCTGGAACTCAGGAAGACCCAAATTCAAATCTGACCTCAGAACTAGCTCTATGACCTTGGGCAGATCAGTTCTCTCTGCTTGCTTCAGTTTCCCCATCTGTAAAATGGGGGTAATGATAGAGCTCACTTCCCAGGACTGTTGGATCAAACGACCTAATTGTAAAGTTCTGAGCCCAGTGCCTGGCGTATAGTAGGTGCTCGACAACGCTACTGTTGTCACCATGCTAGGTACTCAAGACACAGACAAAAATGACAAGTGGTCCCTTGCCTCAAAGATCCTGCCTTCTGCTGGCCTGGAGTACTGGGCTCCAATGCTTCCATGCAGACTTTCTCCACAATTAGTCTACCACAGAATTTCAACACTAGATGAGAGGCCACCTCAACCTACACTCCCCCACACCCACAGTACATATTCTCATTATAAAATGCCTGGCAGGTGGCCACCTAGCCACTGCAGGAGCCCTCCCAGGACCAGGGCACCCAATACCACCTCCCACAGGTAGCTGTTCCCTTCTGGGACAGCCCTCATCAGGCCATCTTTCCTGACATCAAGTCTAAATCTGCCCCAATGCTTCCAGCTCTGAGGCCAAAGAGACCAAGTCTAACCCCTTTCTCCAAGACAAATTATTAAAGTCCTTTCCAGGTCCCAGGTCCTCCCACATCTCTCAGTCTCCTCTTCTCTAGACTAACCGTCACGTGGCATGAACTCAGGCCCTTTCTCATGGTGGTCACCTTCCCTGGGCACTCCCCAGCTTAGCAACATCCTTCCTAAAGGGTGGTACCCAGAACTGATCCTCCAGCTGTGGTCCGACCAGGGTGGGGGACAGGACACTACCATCCCCTCCCTGTTCCTCTCTCAGTGCAATGTGCTCCATGAAGACACCAAGGAAGATATCCCCAAAAGGGTGAATGGGTATTGAAGAAGGACTGGGAAAGTCTCTGAAAAAAAGAGGTTCCCCCTCCCCCACTAAACAGTTGCATCCCCATTCTGATCATCAGGTATTTCTCTCATTCAGCATTCTCTACTTGCGAAGGGCCATCAGTTTCAAAGCTGTGAAAATCAGAGCAGAGTCTGTACCTTGTAGAAGGCATCCTTCTTTAAGCCTGAGGGAAATTCAAAACCTCTCTGGGCAAATTGGGATGACGCCCAGCTATTCATCCTAATGCCACCTCTCCAGGTCCCTGGGCTAATAATGATGGTCAAGACTCCAGATGGACTGGCTAAAGAATATAATGTCAGAGATGCAAAGAACATTAGAGGTTCATTAGCCCAATGCTTTCACATTACCGAGTGGGGGGATGAGACCCAGAGCAGCAATGGCTTACTTAAGGTCACACAGTGATTTAGTAGCAGGACAAGATGAAGAGCTCCAGACTCTGGATGCCCAGTCCAGTATGCTCTCCTCTGCACTGGGCAGTGGTGTCCTTTTTACCTTCACCCATCTCCCCTCCATTGCCACAGACCCCTAGAAAAGGGGGACGGGGAGAACCTTCCTAAAAACAACCAAATAAAAGCCAGTTCTTCTGAACCAGCTTTGGCCCTGAGCATGGGCCCTGGCAGGGGAAGTGCCCTGACCCAGAGAACTTCATAAAGAGGTCCAGACACAGGGAGCCACTCCAGGACAGGAGCAGCCTTGAGACATGCAATCAGTTCCCGCTCCTCCAGCTTTCAGCTGTCCCCAAACTGTCATTCCTCATGGCTTCCCTGTCCACAGATCTCCTGACAGCTTAGTCAATAGTCACTCCATTTTTATTTTCACATGACATTATTGCCCTCCCCTTGACTGACGGCTGACTCCACAGTCTTGGGCAGTTCTGGGAGCTTCAGGGCTTGTCAAAAGTCAGGTCTGAGGCTAAGGAAGTAGGTCAGCAAATCTTAGAAATCAAGCACAGAATACATAATTGGGCATGATATGATTTGTTTCTTTTTTCAAAAGCAAATCTTTTACAAAACCGAACACTGTAAAACTGTAATGATCAAGCTTGGTCCCAGAGAAGTTGGGAAAATGTTTCCTCCTCTCTTTGCAGAGGTGGGGGACTATGGGTGTGGAATTTCGTATATGCTGTCAGACATGGTCGATGTGTCGGTCATATGGAAATGCTTTTTTTCTTCTTGGACTCTGTTACAAGGAGATGGCTCGCTGGGGAGGAGTGTGGCGGATGCCAGTTCTCAAAGTAAAAGTGATGTAAAATCAAAATCAATAAAAATAGGGCTAAACACCAATGAATAACCTGTTGCTGGTGTTTCCTGTTTTTAACAACGTTACTGCTTTCCCATGGCCCTAGCCCTCTCCCCCAACAGAAAGAAGCACAGCAAATCAACAGGGAACACTGGCCACACGTGGCCAGAGCCCACGGGTCTCTGCGGAGATGGAGACATGAGCCGCCACCAGGTCTCTGATCAACTCGGGGACCAGAGTTCCGAGGTCTTCCCCATTTGTTTCCCTTTACACTGTCAGGGTCACCATGTAAACTGTTCTCCTAGTTCTGCCTACTTTGCTTGGCATCAGTTCATAACCATCTTTACAAGATTCCCTGAATTCTCCATATTTCTCATTTTTATAATGCAATAATGTCCCTTTAATTAAAAACATTCTGCAATTTATTTAAACATTTTCTACTTTATGAGCAGTTGCTTTCTTTCCAGTTCTTTATTGTCACAAAAGTGCTACAATAAGGGTGTGTATGCATAGATGGATGAATGGATACATAACTATGGATAGGGAGGCAGATAGGGAGAGAGAGAGATAAGCAGATAGACAGGCATATATAGATGGATGAATGGATGTATGGATGGGTGGGGGGTGGGTAGACAGGACCTTTCCCCACATCTCTGACCTACTTGGGGCATTGTTTCTTTTCCAAACATCACTTCTTATTATCTCTTTTTCTGGAAGCACGAAAGCCACAGGGGCAATGTTATATAATGGAAAAGGAGCTGAACTTTGGCTCAGGAGGGACTTGAGATTCCAATCCTGGCTATGCCATTTATTACCTGTATGATGTCAGGGATGTCATAATTCCTAGGGGCCTCAGTTTCCTCACCTGTAAAATGAGTTATTTGCACTGGATGACCTTTGAGGTCCTTTCCAGCCCTCAAAATACAGTCTTACAACTGTGGCTTTCTACAGTCTCACTGTGGTTCTGGCCTACTTGAGTGTTCCCACTCTTTTTTTTTTAAGATTTTTTTTTTAATAACCACAAATTTTTTCCTACCTCTCACCTTCCCCCCACCTACTGAAAAGCAAGAAATCTGGAACCCCTATATCACATACACGCAGTCAGGCCAACCAAATCCCCATCCAGGCCCCATCCTAAAACACACTTGTCATTCTGCATCCTCGTCCGCCATCTCTCTGTCCTCAGGTAAAAAGCCCCTCTTCCTCATGGCTAATCATTTAGTCCATTGGCATTCTTGAGCCTTTCAGAACAGTTTGCTAGCACAGAGGCACAAAGGACAGAGCACTGGGCCTGGAGTCAGGAAGACCTGTGTTCAAATCTGGTCTCAAACACTCACTAGCTGTGTGACCCTGGGCAAGTCACAACCTCTGCCTGCCTCAATTTCCTCACCTGTAAAATGGAGATAATAACAGCTTCTACCTCTGAGGGTGATTGGGAGGATCAAATGAAATAACTGTAAAGCGTTCCTTAGAGCAGCAAGCAGCACACAGTAGGCGCTATGTAGACGTTAGCCATCATCATCATCGTCGTCGTCGTCATCATCCTGACTCTGATTATTGCTCTTATAGAAACTATTCTCCCGACTCTGCCCACTCTACTCAACATCACTTCACATCAGCTTTCCCATATTGCTCTGAAACTGTCTCCCTTCAACATCCCTGACAGCACAAAAGGATTTCATACCCTTCACCCAATTTGTTGAATCCATTTCCCAATGGATGAGCACCCCTTTAGTTTCTAGATCTTTGCCACTATGAAGAGAGCTGCAATAAATCCTCTGTACATGAGTCCTTTCCTCCTTCCTTTGATCTCTTTGGGGTATTTCTGTCACAGTAGCATCACTCGGGTCAGAGTGTTTTGGGGGCATAACAATTCCAAATCTCTTTCCAGAATGATGGGACTAGTTCACATCTCTTGACCCAGGTCCACAAGCTCATGACACTTCAGGGTGGCCTTTGTAGCTTCTATGGCTAAAAAAAATCCATCATCTTTCAACCAAACTTCTGGGGTGGAGGCTCCCTGAACTTAGCTGAATTAGCCCTCAGTCAATACACAGCCTGTCACTAGGCCCATACTTAAAAGTTTTCTTCCCTGCTCTGCTAGAGCCTGCCAGGGCTCTCAGAGTTATAGGTTTTTAAATCCCTCTACACCTTTTCACTAGATTGAATCATATAATCATCTTGCCAAAGGGACCATCAGCCTCAGTCCAGCCACAAAATTTCCAGACAAGTATTTATCCAAATAATATTCAAGGAGTACTTTCTGTGCTAGGCACTGACAGAGATGAAGTAAGGCCTAGTCCCTGCCCTCAAGGAGTATGTAATCTAATTAAACAGATAAGACAAATGCTCTAAGAACTATAATATAATAATTGTATAAAATACCAACTCCTAAGACTTAAATGTCCCTGGATTTGTTTTTTCATACAGACTAATGTGTATATATGCCTTCCCAATTTTGTACTTGTAATGTTGAGTTTTGCATACCTAAATGTAAGATTCTACATTTACCTATATTTCATTTCATCTTATTAAATTTAGCCTAATGTTCTAGCTTGTCAAGTCCTTCTTGGATCCTGACTCAGTCATCCAATGTGTTAAATAAAACTCTGAACTTAGGGTCATAGGACAACTTGGTGAATGTGTCCATGACTAATAATGTTCAACGGTATGGTGACAACCACAGATTCCTGGGGCACTCCACTAGAGACCTCCTGCCACACTGACAATGAACCATTAACAAGTACTCTTTGAGTCCATTCATCCAACCATCTCTGCATCCATCTAATTATATGATCATCTAGTCCAGTAGTGTCAAACTCAGATACTGACTTAGAAAACCACAAACTTTATCTGTGTTGCACTGTATTTTTCTTTATTTTGTTAAGTATTTCCCAATGACATTTTAATCTGGCTCTGGGGCAGTCAAGCTGCCAAAGTCCAGAGCTGGACACTCTAATCTAATCTTTATCTCTCCTCCTTTCCCACGAGAATAGTGTGGGACACTTCATCAAAAAGTGCGAGATACATCATCAGATTATTTCCTAAAATCTAGATAAATTACACCCACAGCATTGCTTTCTTCTACCAACTAAGTAGGAATAGGGGCTGGCCTTTTGATTTCAGGGGACTTCAGGTGACTTTTGAGTCTTGGAGAGTGGTCTGGGGCACTGAGGTGTTAGGAGACTCTCCCAGGGTCACATGGCCGACATATGTCAGAGTCTTCCAGGCTCTGAGGGCAGCTTTCTTACTCTACGCTCTAAGGCCTTTCCAAAAAGAGAAATGAGCTTTGTCGAGCATGGCCTGTTCTTGATGAAGTAGTGATGGCTCTCTGTAGTCACTGCTTTCTTTTCTACATGCTCACCAATCAACGTTTTGGTGATCCACTCTAGAACTTTCCTAGCAATGGAAGTTAAACTCCCTGGTCTAGAGGGGGCAGGTATTCGCAGCCTGGATCTCTGAGCAGTAAGGAAGGAGCAATGCCAAGTGGGCAGAGTTAAGTTAATGGAGGATTTTGGAGAACTCTAAGATGGGTGCCCTGTATCAGGAAGAGTCTGGGAGAATTTCTGTCAGTCACCTCTCCTGCTGCCTCCCAGTCTCAAAGCCTGATTTTGTCATTCACAGGAAGCTCCTAGGATAAAGCAATGAGGGGGAAACAAAACAAAACATCTTCCAGAGCTCCAATTCTGAGATCCTTAAGTCACCAGGCCCAGACTGCCCTGGGAGAGCCCACATTCTCAAGATGTATGTCAAGTGAAGCTGACTGGCTTCTAGGCAGAACTAAAAAAGATTCTCCAGGCAGGAGGGATCGCTGGCCCTGAGGGATCTCCCTGCCCACCCCCTGCCAAGCTTTCTCAAACTGATGCTCACCAATGTTGGAATGCTTCAGGAGACGGCAGATCCGGGCCTCTCGCTCCAGCTTCTGGTGATCTAAAGACAAAAACAGAAAAAGAGGCATCACCTTGAATCCAAGGGAAAGAGGGGGGCACTTTCTCTTCAAGGCAGTTGCCATCCCTGCTCCTTACCTTATAGTCCTCTGCTAGTCCTAAGCAGCAACTGCCTCCCAGGTTAGCACCCCCAGCACAAAGCAGGGGGTGGAGCAGAGCAGAACAAAGCCTTGGCATCCCTCTCCAAGGGTTGGAATCTCCCCATAGTCCCTACCTGAGCACATACTGCTACCTCCCCCTCCTGATACAATCATCCCTGTGATAGTGCTGGCCTCCTTACCATTACACCCTGCTCTCCCTCCCTCTCCCACTTGACTGAATTCACCCCTGACATGTTTGAGCTAGTCAAGACCACTTCCAGGACTCTTCTTATTCATCTACTACTTTTCTATTATTCATCAGTCAACTTGTGTGGAATAGAGGAGAACATGAAGCATTCATAGCCAACATCTTGGTGGGTACATACACTCCTGAAAGAATAGTATGGAAGATCTCAAAGTATTTAGCTTTGTAATGTGTTCTATGATCTTTTGGCAACACAGAGAATCAAAAGGGGTGGATTCTAGTCCTGGATCTTCTAAAATGGCACATGAGTTTGTGGAAGGAAGGAAGGAGGGAAACCAAGGATTCTAAGAGGCAGAGGTGAGGAAGGACACTTGGGAATGGGGGACAATCATTGGGAAGACATAGAGATGAGAGGAGTGGAAAGTTTGGTAAAGAATAAGCAGACCAGTTGGTCAGAAGGAAGAGTCTGTTTAGGGAAGTACTGTGCATTAAGCATGTAAAGAAAGGCTGATGGCTACATGGGGAAAATATTTTAAATGCCAGACTGAGCTGTTGAGTGATCACAGACCAGTCAATCCATCTGTCTGAGGCTTATGCAACTCTTTGAGACCTAAGTAATAGATGGGTCATGCATGGTCTATGCTGGTGGGGAGAGCTCTCATAAGACAAAACCACAGGTTTTTGACTTATTAACAGATGAAAAATGAGGCTCAGAAAGATCAATTGACTTTCTCATAGTCATACAACTCTTAAGTGTTAAAGGTGGAATTCAAATCCAGAACTCTCCTAACTCAAAGTCCAATGCTCCTTTTGAGTGAAGGTGAAGGTGGGTATACAGGGGTGAGAACTTTGCTCTGGACGCAAGGTTTCCTTGGATAATCCTCCAAATGGAGAGCTCACATGTGAACATCCAGAGATGATGTCACTTATTTATCCATTCACTTTTTCTAATTTAAATCTTTTGCAAAAATCAAATTAAGACCGTCAACTATGAGATGCAATAGGAGTAAAAACCTCTTCTGACTCTGGCACTTGGGCCAGATGAGGCCTCCACGTTATTTGCACGGCAGTTCCAGAAAGAAACTGAAAGGTCATTTAGTCCAACCTCTGATGCTAAAGATGGAGCACTACGCCCCAGACAAGGGATTTATCTGCCTAAAGGATACAGCTAATTGGGAAAGTAGGACATCAACCCAATCCAACCAACATGTATAACATGCTTACTATGTACAAGGAACTAGGGAAATGAAGACAAAAGGAAAACCAGTCCCTGCCTTCGGGGAGCGATATAGCCTATGATTACATACACATGGTAATTCTAGGAGGGAGGCCACAGGCCCCAGAAGGAGCATCAGGACAGACGCTGGAGAGAAGAGAGTCCCCGAGTAAAGCCTTGTAGGGAAACTAAGTTAGTCATTCAGTCAGCATTTATTAAGTGCTTACTATGAGCCAGGCACTGTGCTAAGCTTGGGTAGACAAGGTCAAAAGCACAGTTCCCACCCTCCAGGAGCTCACATTCTAACAGAGGAGACAATGTGCAAATAACTATGAACACATGAGATACGTATATGTAGATACACAGAGTAAATGTGAACACATTTCAGAAGGGATAGGGG
This sequence comes from Pseudochirops cupreus, assembly GCA_028627135.1. Taxonomy (NCBI): domain Eukaryota; kingdom Metazoa; phylum Chordata; class Mammalia; order Diprotodontia; family Pseudocheiridae; genus Pseudochirops; species Pseudochirops cupreus. The sequence continues at coordinate 190,016,912 of CM053581.1, read as the reverse complement.
AGTGACCAGAAAAAACCTCCTAGCAAAGGCAGGAAATGAGACAAGTCATCAGGGAGCCAGGAGGCAGAAAAGGAAGCACATTCCAGGAATGGGAGATGACCATTACAAAGGCATGAAGCCAGGAGGTGGGACACTGTCTTTGAGGAGCAGCAAGGAGGCTAGTGTAGCCAGATCATCTGTGGAGGGGATTAACGTGTTAAGAAGACTATGGAAGAGCTATAAAAGCCAAAGGAAAATTGAATATTTGATCCTAGAGGTAATAGGAGGGCATTGGAATCTGGGTGTTATCAAGTAGAGGGATGGCATGGTCAGATCTGTGCTTCTGGAAAAATCACTTTGGCAGCTGGGAGAAAACAAGACGTGAAGCCAGGAGACCAAGTAAGAGATGATGAGGCCTGTCTGAGAGTTGTGGCAGAAGTAGAAAGGGCATCTTCTTGGGAACAATAATGAATTCCGGTGCTGAGTTTGAGATGCCTGCAGGACATGCAACTCAAAATATCTAAAAAGTAGTTGGGACAAAACTATAGCTCAAGAAAGAGATTAGAGCTGGAAATAGAAATCTGGGAACCATCTTTGTAGAAAGAGATGATAAATGAACCCATGGAAATGGCATGAACACAGAAGAGAGAAGAGGGCCAAGGACAGACCCTTCAGGGACACTCACAGTTAGTGTGTGGCCTCCACCAAAGAAGACTGAGAAGGAGAAGTCAAATAGGTTGGAGGAAGACCAGGAGAGAACAGAAATCATGAAAACCTAGAGAGGACAGAGTATCAAGAGAAGGAGATGTGATCAAGTGTCAAAGGTTAAAGAAAGGTCAAAAAAGGATGGGGATTGAAAAAAAATTCCATTAGACATGATAATTAAAAGAAAATTGTGGTAGAGATGAGTGAACACATTCTAAGCAAGGCTGATGGCATGTTCAAAGATAAAAGAGGTGAGAGATGAAGTATCAAATTAGAGGACTAACCAAATTGGCTCATGGGGCCAGAAAAATGGATTTCATGAAGGGGGACATGAAATAAATCTGGCAAAGCCCTTTCACATTTCTCAAACTAAAGTGTCTCCTGACACCCCATTCCCCTACATCACAGGAGGGCCACAGTAGATCGGTCCCTAGCCATGTGTGGTACCACTGCTTGTGGGACACAAGCTGACCCACAGCCTAGTCATATCTTTGTGCTAGCAAGCTATATTCTCAAGCTTCTGCAGTACTGGCATCCTGCTCTCACAAGGAAGAAAACCAAATCCCAAAGAAGTGGGAACTTGCCCAGGGCAAGAGAGCAAATCAGCAGTTTAGCTAGAAATAAACCCCAGGAGTCTTGAACACAGACACCCACTCACGCTGCTTGCTGCCTGGTACATGGAAACTCATCTGCCTGACTTTCTATACAAAAGCCTCCTCCAAAGAGGAGGCTGGAAAAAAAAAAAGATGGAACCCCACTGTCCTCTGGGGCCAAACCCACAATCCCTGTCACATGGAGAGTCCTGACTTTTGCTTCTCACATGCCAGCTCTGTTGCACGAAAAACACAGGGGTCACAAATGCCCTGGATTTTGGAGGTGCTATTCAGCAGGAGACAATTCTCAAAAAGGAAACTGTCAACCCCCTGCAGGCCCTGTGTCCTATGAGAGCCTTGCCATCATTAAGGGGATCATACAACAATTCCAGCTTTAATCACTACCCCTAGACCCCCAAATTCCCATAGCCAGTGTTCCCCTGAATGCTATATTTATCAAAGTAAAACCAGCAAGAAATTGAGGGCTGAATAAAAGGATGCGATGCCAGTTGGGCCATCCTGCTGCCTCTAAGATATACTCAAATGAATCTCAGAACACACTACAGTCCAACCCGTGCCGCTTTTGTCCGTGTCTTTCCATAATTAAACCACAGAATACTGTCTGCCATGCTGTCCACCTTCCTCACTTTCCCCTGAAATCTCAAGGACACCAGGAGAGCACTCTGGCTGTGCACATGTCACACCTTGCCATTATGCCCAGTCCACCTTCTCTGCCACACATTTCCTTGATGACATTTGTTACTCCTGTGATAACATTTACGACAACAGCAACAGCAACAACAAATCGCTGTTATTTACATACTGCTGTAAAGGGGCTGAGAATTTTGCAAACATTATTTCAAAGACAAACTCTTCGATGAAGGGCATTCGAGGCCCTCTACAATCTGGCTCCTATCTTCCTTTTCAGCTTTATTTCCTCTTACTTCCCTTCATGTGCTCCATTCCAGTCAAACTGGTCTACTAACCATTTCCTGATCTAGAAACTCTTACCTCCCACCTCCACAGGTTTGTTCAAGCCACAGCCCATGCCTGGAATGCACTCCTTCCTCTCTACCTCTCAGAATCCATCAAGGGATCAGTGGCCACCTCCTCTGTGAAGACTTCTGATTGCCTCCCTGCAAAGTTTTGTGCTGTCTCCCTCCTTAATTTTCCTGGTGCTCCTCTTCTTTGCATACATGTTGTCCCCTCCTAGTACCAGGGGCCAGGGGTAGATTTCAGGGGTTTCATAAAGATGAGTGGGGGAAAAATGACATCTTCATTTTCACTCAAATACAACACAAATTTAGCATTTTCTTCAATTATGACTTAAAAAAAATACATGATTCTGAGAGAATCCATAGGTTTTACCAGGTTGCCCAAAGGGTCCATTCACTGAACAAGGTTAAGGACCCCTGCCCTGATAAAATGTAAACAATCTTGGGGCATGGAGGGGTCCGTTTGTTTTTCGTTGATTTGTAGATTCAGAACAGAGGCAGACCAGCCCACATATTAATATGGCTACCCAGCCATCCCTCCCCTCTCAGCATCCGGAGCCATTCTCACAAACTCTTAAGGTGCCCAGCAGTCTCTAGTTGGCATTATTAGAGGGTGGTTTCTCTTGGGAGCTCCCTATTTTTAAAAAAATTCCCAGTCCTTATGACAGTGCTTTCCTAATGGCAGAGTATTTGTTCAACACAAGGCTGTTTGGGAAATTGTGTCTCTATCAATCAATCAATCCTACACACATTTAGCACCTGCAGTGATGGGGGGTGTCATGGGGGCCATCTGAGACCAGCTGACCTAGACTACAGTCCTCACTCTGCTACTTCGTGACCCTATGCCTCTGACTGTGCTTTACTCTGTGCCTCTGTTCTCCCATCTGTAATATGCGCAGATATAACTATTCATATGTTAGCTCATCTCAGTCTAACAATAAGCCTGTGGGGCAGGCACCATGGTATTATCGTCCTCTTTTTATAGATGAAGAATCAGTCTCAGAGTAATGAGCTAACTTGTGTGTGGTCACACAGCCGGTCATACTGAGAGCAGGACTTGAAACCAGTTCTCTCCGATTCCAAGTCCAGCACCAGAACAGCTAAGTCACGTCCCACCGCTTCTCAGGGGTATCTCTGCGGTCCTTTCCTGCACTAAAAATTCTCTGACCCTACACTACCTACCCACAAGGGTGCTATGAAGACAGCATGAAAGGGGCCATGAAAAAGGCCCCCCTAAGTCATACAACACAAGCTGGAACTGGGATTACTACGAAAAGAACAAGATGGGGTGCCCAGAAGGGCCTGAGAATCACCATGTGCTAAGTGCTCTAGGAGAGCTGGCAGGGGAGAAGAAGGGAAGGAAGCCATATAGGAGCTGGGCCCTGAGGAGACTATTGGGACAATGGGAGGGAGGGGAGTGGCAGAGGGAAACAAAAACACTTATTGTCTGGTCCTAAATAAGAAATGGAAAAGACTTTGTTTTTTCAAAAATATTTAATTGCTTTACAAAAAACATTTTTACAAGCACTTCTAATACCTACCCACCCCCACACAGCCTTACAACAATGAAAAAGCAAATCAAAACCAAAGGACACAGAAACTAACAGAAATACATGCCATCCCACACCCATAAAGCACCACCTCTCTACCAAGAGAAGGGATGCATGTTTCATTAATCATCCTCTAGAATCAAGACTGTGTTTGATCTGATTTATGTCTCTTAGTATTGTTTTTCATTTACATTCCTAGGGCCAACATATACGCTGCTCTCCTGTTTCTACTTTCTTTGCTTTACAATTCATCCAAAATTTTCCCATGTATCTTTGATTTCCTCATATTTATCATTTCTTACACAAAATTCCATTGCATTCCTAGGTTACAATTTCTTCAGTCATTTCCCAATGCATGGACTACCACTTTGTTTCTAGTTTTTAACTAACACCGAAAAAATGCTGCTATGAATGTTTTGGTATGTCTGGGTTCTTTATTGTTGTCTCTGACCTCTTTGAGAATACATCTAGAGAGAGACAGCTGGCACGGGGCATCCACAAACTATTCATTTTCTCACTTAATTTCAAACTCTGATTCAGAATGGTTGGACCAATTCACATGCCCACGGACAGTATATTAGCATATCTACCTTCTGACAGCCCTCTGACATTTACCATTTTTGTCTTTTATCATCTTTGCCACTTTGATGGGTGTGAGGTGAAACCTCAGTTATCTCTTGGCAATTTGGAGCATTTTTCTTCACATGGTTATTGATGAGCATTCCTTTTGAAAATGATTTATATCCTTTGACTACCTGTCAACTGAGGAATGATTCTTGGAAAAGACAAGTGTGAAGCAATGAGGGTTTTAGTTAGATACCAGAAAGGATTTTCACATGGAGCAGAAAGATTTCAAGCTTTTTAAATGCAGGTATGTTTTTCCTTCTCTCAACAAGAACCAAGGCAAGGAATGGAGAAAACATTTGATTTCACTACACCAAGATGCCCCTAGGGCAATTTTTAAAGAGTACTTAGATTGGAGTTTACCCAAACTCTTAATCATCCTCATATTATTTATGGAGCACCTACAGTTTACAAAACATTATGCTGACCTCATCAACAGGAACTTGGGCCACATGTAGAACCTTCCCCAACACCTCCTATAAGATAGTTAAAACAGTGGAAGGAGAGCACACCGCTACAATGAATGACCAAGCAAAACATGCCCCACAAAGGACTCACCTCTAAACCTCATTTCCAAACCAGAAAGCTGTTTTGGAAAGCAAACAAAACTCCTTTGGGTACCTTGGAACTCTTGAGGGGCTGGGGGAAGTCATTCAAGTAGTTCAGGTGAACTCTTCCCTTAAACCTGGGTGTAAGGAGACAAAGGAAGTGGCCCCTTAATCCCTGAAGGATTATTTGACGAGTAATATCCCCTGTCTACCATCTGTACAACAGAGATCTAGAGCTGGAAGGAGCCTCTCAATTCCCTTTCACAGGGTGATTTGCCCAAGGTTACACAGGAAGTAAGTATTAGACCTGGGACTTGAACCCAAGTCTGCTGACTCCATATCCACCTGCCTTTTCCACCACACTATGCTGGCTCCACAGATTAAGGAGAATGAACTGGAAAGAGCCTTCAAAGTTGCTTCCAGCAGGTTCTAAGGTGGGGTGAGGTCCTAGTAGGAGGCCCAATCTACCACAAAAATCTATCTGGAAAAAAAAATAAACAACACTAATTTGGAATTTGTGACATATTCTGTCCTAGTGAAAACACATAGAGAATATTGTGCTCAGTTCTGGGTGTCATATTTTAGGGAAGATGTTAAGCTGGGGAGCATTTAGAGGAAGGCAACCAGGACAGTGAAGGGCCTCAAGACCATGCCATATGAGGATCAGGTGAAAGAACCGGAGATATTTAGCACGGAACAGAGAGGATTCTGGGAGTACAGGATGGCTATCTAAGTTTTTAAAAATAAATTCAACTTGTTCTGCTTTGTCACAGAGAACATAACCAAGAACAGTGGGTAGAACTTTTCAAGAGGCCAATTTCAACTTGGTAAAAGACGAAGTTATCCAGGAATGGAACGGCTGCCTCGGGTTTCTGCCTCTCAGAGGGATGTAACAGCCTAGATGACTATTGGTTGGCTCTGGCAACTGGTTCACAGAGGAGAGAGAATTCTGGCCCAGGTATAGGTTGAACTCAGTGGCCTTTGAGATCCCTTCTGACTCCAAGATTTTGTGATTCTGTGGTTCTAAAATCCCTAGGCTAGACAAATGTGACCAATAAAGACATGATGAATGAAGCAAACGGAAACCTGCTTAATAACCTCAAGTGCCGGAACAAGTCCCAAACTAGTCACCTGTCAGTTCTGAGTAAGGGGATGGGATCAGTCAAAAGAGATGCCACTTAACAGGAACAGGGTCAGCGTCTGCCTGCTTTTCTCAATTCATTGAAAGGAAGGGGTGGGGTAGAGAGTAGAGAGTTGACCATGCTACTGACATGTGATGGTGTGGTGAAAGAAATCACTGGTCTGGGTCACAGGGAGCCTTCTGGCTCTGAAAAGTCATTGTTCTCTATGTGTCATTCATCTGGAGGTAATGCCCATGGATGAGCAATGGATGAACCCAGGATGTCACAATAGGGAAAAAAATTATAATCCTGTATTTTCCCTCTCATCATAATAAAACAAGCTTGCAAAACCTGATAAGTGTAAATCCTGGGTCTCAGGGGCAGCCTTCCCAGGATCTGGAGCATAGCACTCAGTAGGGTAAGGTCTCCTAGTGATAAGGACAGACCCTTGTACTGACTAGATACTCAACAAATACGAATGAATGAATGAATGAATGAATAGAATGAATGGTGTCCATATGGGCTAACAGCCAGCTGGTTTCTGATTCATGACTTTAGGCCATACTCATGTTCAGATGACTGTTTCTCTTAAAACTTCAAGTTATTGGCTAAATGTGTTGGGGCCTTTCCTCTGAAAAAAGTATGTAGGGGTACAAATGCCTTTCTTCTCCTTTCTAGTTTCCAGAAATGAACTTGAGATCTTTTAGGCTCTAGAGAATAGGACACATGACTAGCTAAACCCCACTGAATAAAGAGAGATAATTTAGCTGGAAAAAAAGAGGAAGAGATATTTAATGAGGCCTAACAAGGATAAAGACTTGGCAGTGGGGATTGGAAGGATTCCTAGCTCAGTAAGAACCTAAAAAAACTCATCAAAAATGGCTTTTGTAAGTTGAGAATATAGTTTTAGTCATAGCTTTAAAGACATAGACACACAAGCATTCCTATAAACAAGATGGAATCGGATTGCCTCTCCTGTGTGCAGCTGAGTCTGCTGTGACTTCAGCTCACGTGGACTGCCCATCTCTAAACTAAGGAAAGACAGTAAAAGGTGTGCTAGCATCTTCTCCTCCACCTGCTAAAAAGCCAAGAAAGCAAAGAGCAGGTGAGCAAGATGCTTCTTACTTCCCTACCAACAGGAAAAAAGTGAGCCCTCAGGAGACCTGTGCATCTTGAAGCCAAGCCCAGCCAGGGCCCCCACTGCCTGCCCCTCCCCACCTCTTCCTGTGGCATCTGGGAGCTTACAGGAGGGAGGGCAGGGAGAGCACTGCCTTCTTTTAGGGGATAGGTCAGTTTTGATAATTGCATGTGTGGGAAGAGAGAGGAAGGGGAGGCCTAACCCTCACAACAGCAGAAAGCTGCCTACCAAGTCTAGTCAAGGAACTCATTGCTACCTGCTTTTCCAAGAGCTATTGTTCTGGAAGGAGCTGAGTGAGGGAGCACTAGAGTTCCAAGTAACTAACAACAGGAGCAAACGAGGACTGAGGACCCTACCTCCAGCAAGTAGAGAGGGCAAGGTGAATTTGGCAATGACTGCCCTGGATTATGCGACATTTGTCTTTCTGTCATGGCCAGATAACTAGATGTACTCAATATGGAAGAAAGGTAGGTACTCAATAGGCTGGTCTATCTCCTCGAAAAAGTAAAGGGGCTCTGAGAATGCCTTTCCTCTTTCCAGGTTGCCAGGGAGAATGAAGCGTTCCTTAAAAAACCTGGGAAGAAGGGTATCAAGGTAAAAACAAAGAAGGAAATGGATCTGAAGAGGCATAAGGACATCATGACCTGCTTGGGAGATTGGAGAGTGAAAGAATGTGACACAGAGAAAAGGAACAAAGACCACCACACCCTAAGCAGCAGTCACGAGGCTCTTCCCGAAGAGAGGGGAAGTAGTTGCCCTCTAGAGGAATCCGGGGCTAGCTGGCCCTCCACAGAAAGATAATGCTGATTGCATTAATGGTGTTCGGTGAGAGACCATCCAGCAAGTCACCGGAAGGAGAGACAAGTCGTAGGACTCCATTCAATCTGACATTTAAAAAATGAGACGGAACTGTCCAAAAAAAAAAACCAACCAAGTCCCAAGAGCCAGACTCTAACGGGTAAGTGGCCAAAGGATATAAGCAGGAAGTTGAAGAAATCAAATGTGCTCAGACCACAACGTGAAGACGCTCCAAACCACGAATGACAAGAGAAATGCAAATGGACACAACTGAGCTTTCGCCACATCCCCAGCCAGACTGGCACAGGCAACCCGAGGGCAGACGCGGCAAACTCCCAAGCGGCTGTGGAGACACGGCCCTGACGCAAAGGCGGTCAAAGGGTGAGTTGTTCCAGCTCTTCCGGAAAACAGTTTGGTTTTTGCTTTTAACAACAACAACAAAGAAGACATGACATGCACACTCTTTGAGTCAGCAACACCACTGCCAGGCACATGCCCCAAAGAGGCCAAAGAGGAAAGTCTCGTATATACCAACCACTGCCAGGTACATGCCCCAAAGAGGCCAAAGGGGAAAGTCTCGTATATACCAACCACTGCCAGGTACATGCCCCAAAGAGGCCAAAGAGGAAAGTCTCGTATATACCAACCACTGCCAGGTACATGCCCCAAAGAGGCCAAAGAGGAAAGTCTCGTATATACCAAAATGTTTTTAGCAGCATTTTTATAGCAGCAAAGACCCAAAAGAAAGGCAGGTATCCATCAGCTCAGGACTGGCTGGACAAACTGCCTAAGAGTGAAATGCCATGGTACTGCACCCTCAAAAAGGCAGCAATTCAAAAAGAGTTCAAGAGAAACCTGGGGAGAGACACACGAATAGAGTCGAGCACACAGAACCACGGCAAATTTCTGACACAACCCACCACAATAACGCAAGGCTTCACAGAACTCTGATTAATGCAGGGACCATCATAATTTCCAAGGGCTGATGGTAAAGTGCGTCTTCTGCCTCTTGGCCAAGAGGCCGCAAGGCAAAATGAGGACTATGTTTTCAGGCACTGCCAGTGTGTTGGTAGGGGAAGGAAGGGGGAGTTATTGGAAGGTAACAACAATATAATACAAAAGAAAAAAACGTATGGATAAAACACTTAAAAGGGGAAAATGATAGAGATGGCTGCTGTGTCACAGGGACATTTATCTGGGATGACAAAGAGAAAATTTACATATGTTTTGTACTTACTTATATACTATTTCCCACACTTCATCCTCCTCCCTCCCCTACCCCCTTCTCTCCCTAGGCAACTAACTGCAAGCTCCTTAAGGGTGGGGACCGTTTAGTTTTTGTCTTTGCATCCTCAACACCTAGCCCAGTACTAGGTGAAGAGTAGACCACAGATAAATAAATGCTTCCTGAACTGACCTGAATTGGATATGACATAGGGAAGATGTGATGGCTGTCTTTTAACTATTTGCAAGGCTGAATGGCCACATTGGATGCATTGTTGAGGGGATTCCTGGTTAGTGAGTGACTGGACTATATTTCCATATGGGTTTCCTCCACTTCTGAAGTTTGGTGATCACACTGACCCAGACCGGGCTGAAATTAACCTTTGCCCAGTTCTGTGGGGAAAAAAAATAAGAGGCAGCTCACTGAACAAATTAACACTGTAAACAAGACTGCAGGAGTGCTGCTTTAACCTACTTGGAGAACTTGTAGTAGCACCTATTTGTACAGAAGCACTTAATGTGCTCATTTAAATGATCCTTTAACTAGTCATTAAAGGAAATCTGCCAAGACTTCACCGTGGCTAATATCAGTCTATCATTGATCTTGTTGGGGGAGAAAGGGAGCTGAGTACTTGGAAAGAGTAACACTAAACTTAGAAACAAATCTAGAATTTATACTTTCTATTAATTTAGACCTAGCCTTCTCCCAATGAATCCCACTTAGTAAGGTGTAACTACAGTACATTATAACTAATATTCAATATGAGGCCATAGGTAATATTCATTGTAAATTCAAACCACCAAAACAACCATTTGGGGCCGATGAAGGTGCCCTGGAGTTCATGCTTCTTTTGGCTTTCTCTGACTAAATGAGTCAATTACAATAGCCTCAGTATGGGGCAGGGGACTGTATGGGGTATGGATGGATTAACTGTCTAAGTGGCTAAAGGAGACATCCCAGAACCCCAGAAGGTCAATTAGAAGGGACCTCCGCAGCCATCCAGCTCAATCCAAAGTCCCGAAAGGAATCACTACTATAATACACCCAATAACTGAACATTGAACCTTTGCCTGAAGACTTCCAAGGAGGGTGATTCCATTGTATCCAGAGGTAGACCATTCCAAATTTGGATTGTTCTCTCGTTAGGACATTATACCATTATACCAAGACTAAATCTGCCTCTTTCTAACTTTCACTCACAATTCTTCAATTCTGTACTTGGAGGCCAAGCAGAACAGGTCTACTCCCTCCTTCTAATAATTCAAGTAAAGCAATTGTGCCCCAGCCTTCTTTCACCAGGCTAAACACACGTATTTCAAAGCCTCTGCCATTCCAATTGCCCTCCTTTGGACAATTTCCAGTTATCAATATCCTTCCTACAATATGGCACCCAGAACTAATGGTGATACTCCACAAGAGGTTTGACTAAAACCACCTTCTTCCTGGAACTTGTGCCTCTCTTAGCATAGTGCAAGGCCACATTAGGTTTTTTTTAGATTCCATATCACACTGCTAGTTCCTATCAAAGTTGTAGTCCATTAAAAACACCAGATCTTTTTTCAGACAAGCTGCTGCCTAACCATCCCATCTCCTTCAGTTTATACTAGTGAAGTTGATTTTTTGAGCCCAAGAATAAGACTCCACATTTCTCCCTGCTGAATTTCACCATCTTAGACTCAGCCCAGGGCTGTAGCTGTTCAGAACAAGGAAGGGCTCAGCTCAAACGCCCTGGGAGATGCTTCCCAGCCCCCTTCTGATTCATTTCCAAACCCTTTTTTTCACATCAAGAAGAAGAAAAGAGTTTGAAAAGAGCAAGTCCTTCTTGCTTATGAAGCATCTCTTCCGTTCCAGGTATTGTGCTAAGCACTGAACAAGTACTGTTTCATTTGATGCTCAGGTTCACTGAGCCATCAGTGAGCTTCAGGGCAAGCAGCAGTGGTGATGGCAGGTCATCTTGCCTTCCCTTCCTTATTTGTATCCATTCCCCTCTTCAGCCTGAAAGACAAGTGAATGAGGAGGAAGCAAAGGCCACCTTTCTCCATTGCCTGCACTCCTCTCCCCAGCCTACCTTGTCCTACCTTTTCCCAATCTTAAAGGGAAGGGAAAACTACTACTAGGACCCTACAACATTTCTATCATCTATACCATCTAGTCAGAAACCCCTTGAGGCGCGAGATCAAGGTATCTTGATGTTTCCAAAGAACATTCTGTTTACAGGAGCTGGTTTACTCCTGGGCAATTTGTCTTTCTTTTCACAATTGTACAGCCAATGCCAGCAACTGAAAGGCAGCAGCCAATCAGGAGCCTCACCAGAACCTAAGAGACTCCTGAAGATGATTTCTGTAAAACTTTGCTTGGATGCAGTGTGATGAAAGTCACTGACCTTTTGAAAGATCCTTCCCTGGACTCCTAGTCCAGCAAACTGGAAGGAAAGAACAATTTTCACGTCTTACGTAGGATACTGATGAGGATGTCATGATATGACCATAAGGAGGGTAGGCACGAGTTCTGCGAGCTATCCTCATCACAGCCAACATTTATATAGCAATGATGGGTTCCCACTTTTTCATAAAATATGGGACAATGTATAAATATTATCGCCCTTTTATAGGTGAGGAAACTGAGGCCTACGGAGAATGACATGGTCAAGGTCACACAAAGAAGTCTGACCTGAGCTGGGATACAAGTGCAGGTCTTAGGACTCTCAAGCTGGGGCCCCTTCCCCTGTACAACACCAATGGAGGACAGAGCTCCCTTTCCCCTTAGACTAGAGGAAGCATTTCAGGTCCTGGGGTTTGAAACACTTATACTATAGTCATTTTGCCACAGATTAGCGAAGCAAGGGGGTTACTGGTTACTTGTTTCCACTCAATCCATTTCAATTCACTCCAAAGAAGCATTTATTAAGCTCCTACTATGTGCAAGACACTATTCCAGGTACCAGGGATGCAAAGACAAAAGTCCCTGTCCTCCAGAAATTTATATTCTACTGCAACACAACCATAAATGCTAATAATAGCTCACACTTACATAGCCCTCTAAGGTTCTTGAAGAATTTTATATTTATCTCATTTGATCGTCACAACAACCCTATTAAGGTAGGTGCCATTATTGTCCCCATTTCACAGATGAGGAAAATGAGGGTCGGAAGAGTTAAGTGAGTCACCCAGGGTCACACAGAAGCCTACCAATACTTGTCTCAGATGAGCAGATAATACAATAAGGGAAGGTTTCTCATAGTTGGGTGGTGCCTATACAGGGCCTTGAAGGAAGCCAAGAATACTAAGAAACAGATGAAGGAGGCAGACGAGGAAGACAAAGGACCACATGCTAGGAATGGTGAGGCAGAATGCCCAGGCTGGGGAAGAGCAAGTAGACCAATCCTTTCAATCAGGAACAGGAAAAGAAATGGGTGTCCCTACTGTTGTGGAGAGCCAAGAAGCCCCAGTAACATCAGGTACCCTAGGATGCAGGCAGGAAAATAAACTGGTTTGGAAAAGAAACCAATAATTTTAAACATTTGCTATTCTGTATTCTGTAAGCATCTCTCAAGTCTCTAGTGGGTGCAGAACACTACGCTAAGCATTGGGAAGATTCAAAATGTATACGAAGCCATCCCTGCTCTCATGGAGCTTATAGTCCGAAAGATGGATTAGACACTGACAAAACTATAGGGACAATTCAAGCAAAAGAACAGAGGTGGTATGCCCAAGTCAGGTACAGCAAGGAGGCCAATGAGGTCTAATATTACTTTGTCCACTAGGAATCTGCATAATAAAGCACCATGGGGGCTGTGAGCATCGCAACTCCCCACGATGCCCAGAGAAGGCTTCCTGGAGGCAGTGGCATTCAACTGGGGCTTTAAGGAAAAGGAAGGGGTTCAATCGGTGGAAAGGGAGACCACCACAGACCAAGGCACAGGGGAGCTGGGAAAATACACAGGTGGTCACAGGAGCACACAATGTGCTGAGGAGAGTAAAGAAACAAGTCACTGCAATGAAGATGAGAAGAACAAAAGTAGCTCAACTACTGGGCTTGATTAAAAAGAAAGAAGGTCACCGAGGTCCCCAGATTTCCGTAGAAAATGACTGAAATATGTGCATACATATGCTTATGTATATTATATAGCTGTGTAGATGCATTTTTCCTAGAATGGAATGGAAAAACATTCATTAAGCACTTACCATGGGCCAGGTCCTGGGGGGATAAGCTCAGTTTAACAGAGTTCCTGCCCTCAGGGAGCTCACGCTCTATATGGGAGCAACAACACATCGGGCAGATGGCAAAGCCCAGGGTTCAGGGGAAGGGCAGATGGCAACGCCATCTGGGAAAAGGAAAAAGAAAATAAACCACAGCACTACCTCCAAAACGCTTCACAGCCACCACCCTACCCCAAAACTTCTACTTTCACTTGAGCATCTATTTGGGTGCCGTGTTCTAGACAAGTCTCCAGTCATCTGTAGATGGGATGCCAACTTGAATTTATACTTCAAGTTTTTTATTTGGGATCTCTATATTCTCTTTATTAGTGAAATCACGAATCCATTCTCTATTCCTATCCCATGTGGGCATAACGAGTATTTACATGTGTGTTTATATATGCACATATATGCACATATACACATGTATATCCATATGTATATATACACCCATGCACACACATACATATATGTGTATACATATGGCACTCTACATAATAAAATAATAATAGTTGGCATCCATATAGCACTTTAAGGATTGCAAAGCACTTTGCAAATATCTCCTTTTATCCTCACAACAATTCTGGGAGGCCAGGACACCTTAATTATCCCCATTTTATAGATCAAGAAACTAAGACTGAGAGAGGTTAAATGAATTACCTAGGATCACACAGCTGTTAAGTCTCTGAGCTGGGATTTGAACTCAGGTCTTTGCGACCTTGTGGTGTACTTCAGTTCTCCACTATGGCGTGGATGTGACCCTGACTGGGGCAGGCTCTGCCAATGGCAGGGCTACCAAGTTGGAAAAGCACATTGTTGATGGAGGGGGCAGTCCTTGTTATCACCAGGGGAGCTGCAGGGCCCCTGGCAGACTTTTGAGCCATGGCAGATTTCCCTTGAAGGCCATCCACCATGCTACAGAGAGGTTCTGATTAGTGATGGAGGAGAGAGTCCCTAGGCTGACCAAACAACAGATTTGTGAAATACTAAAGTGATTATTAAGAACGATGACATGAACTAAGAGCTGTGCCAGACAGCCAGAAGAGCATGTCAATGATACCACATAGCTATAAAAGTAGCAGGGTCCTGGAATGATATCTGCTTGTTTTTAAACTGAGTGGAAGAGAGGACAGGAAACAAGATGGAGGTAGATACAGAGGAACGAGGGGCCGAGGCAGGGGATCATTCTGTGACCTTCCTCCCTACCCGAGACATTAATTCTATTTCTAATCCCTCTCATTAGACCTTGAGAGGAAACCAGTAAGAAAGGAATGTGGGATTAAGTTTGTTGTTGCTGTTCTTGTTGTTTTAACAGACCTACAAAGCTGGAAGGTTACCCTTCAAGATTTCCTAGTCCCACCCCTTAATCTGACAGGCCAGGAGTAACTTGTTTCACAGCTGGGTAATTGGCAAAACAAGTACGAAGACCCAGGTCCTTCTGTTGGCAAAGCTAGTGCTTCTAACATTATGTCACGATTTATGAAGCTTTGATTTAGCCCCTTTTCTCAGACAGCATGAGAGTCAGAATTATTAGGACATCATAGGATTTTATTTATATCATTTTTATGAGATCATTTCCATTTATTTCTAGAAGACTGGTCTTAAGTAAAAAGCACAAAAAAGGGCACAAAATTTAATGACCATGAGGAAGAATACCAGCCCCCTTCTCATATCCTGTCTTTCATTCTAGCGACTGTCATCCTCTCTCCAGCCCTAGAAAATTTGGCTTGCCGCTCATTTCTCAACATCTACACAAAAAGGTTATTTCACCTCCACGAAGTGGTCCCTCACAGATACGGGCAATTAAAAAAATACTACAAGAGGCAGTTTGGGAAGAGAGGGCTTGCGTCAAGGTGCCCAGGATCTGCAAGTGTCCCTGTGTGAGCCTAAGTAGGTAACAGCAATGATGAGGAACTCCAATAGCTGGCCTTCACAAAGTGCTTCAAGCTTTACCCAGCACTCTATATACATTCTATAATAGGATCCTCACATTATAACACTGTGAGGTAGATGCCCCCAGCAGTATGATGCACATTTTACCAAGGAGGAAACTGAGGCACAGAATCAATCTGCCCATGATCATACAACAGATAAAGAGTCAGAAGTGGGATCTGAGCCCAGGTCTCACTTGATTCCAAGTCTAGTGCTCTTCCAACTACCCCTAGCCTTCTTTATATAGAACTTACAGTTTGCTAAGCATGTTCACAGAGACTGTCTCCTTTGATTCCCACAACCAGCCTCTGAGCAAGGGCTACTGCTGTTGGAGTTTTATAGCTGAGGGAAACTGAAGGAAGCAGTGACCTATCCCTACATCAAATAACCGGTAAATGATAGGGGTGAGAATTAAATCCAGAGTCTCTGATACAGGGGCCACGGCAGTGTCTTTCCATATCTTCAACACTTTGGTGGATTTCTGATCTCATCCCTACAGTTCCTTCCTCCCAGGATAAAAAAGGCACACCTTTTGATACACACCTTTCCTTTTGGTGTGGCCCTTGTCCCTGTTATCCCGTCAGTCTTCCCAGCAGGAGACCCTCCCAACATCCTCAAGGTCTTCCTTCTGAACTCCTGACACAGGCACCAATGGGACGCCGACAGGCTGTCCACCTGTTACCCCCCACTCTTGCTGCATGGCCCACCCACCTCCTTGGCCATTTAGATATCTCCTTGCTATCTTGCTTGGCGCTGCTCCTGCACAGTCCTTTGTTGGTAATGTGCTAAAGCCCACTGACATCTTCTCCCCCATTCCTTTATCACTCCTTGAGTGCTCTGCAATTTCAGTGTTTTAGAAACCATGGCATTCCAAGGATCCACAGTCACTGCCAGAAGAACAAAGAGGTTAAAAAGATGGACTGCTGTTCCTGGGGGAAAACTGGGCTACCTTAAAAACACCAATCCATTTTCCTAAAGGAAACCTGGTTCTATTCTTCCTGCTCAATTCCAGGTCCTGCTCACTGCCCATCTATACTTCTGTATGGGTCATCTACCCAACTGCATAGCATGCTCTGGACAGCAGGCATTCTTCATCCATTTGGTTTGTCTCATGTGGATAACTGGCCAAACTCTTTTGAATGATTATGGATCACATTTAGGAAGCTTAATGCAATCCATAAAAGAGAGAATCTAGAGAACTTCTCCCTCTATTGGGAATCATACTTCCATCTGAACTTTGCACAGGACATCTTCTATGACAGTGGAAAACACCTATGGTGAGCAATTATCTCCATCTTATGCCTCTCTTGATATCAGAGGGCTGTGGAACAAAGCTATCTCTGTTGTAGCATCTTTCAAGGAATCTTGTATTGTTTTTAACATGTGTATGGGAGACATTTTGTTGGAGAAGAGCCGTGAGGAAGCATTTTGAACTACTGAATCAAATACTTTATTAGAGTCAACGAATGAAAGCATAAATGTAATCTTGTACTTCCTGTGATGATAAAGGCGTGATCTCCTAGGGAAAAATGTGTGCAAAAATCTGCCTGTTCCTTTCTCTTCCTTCATCAAGGATAACTTCAATATGTGCACAGATCATTGTCAAATAACGGATAAATTACCCATCAGAAGTGGTCATATTAATAAGTAGCCATTGATATTTTCTTAATTTCCTCTTAAAGTGAATAATAACATTCTTATATATTTTTTCCAGCCATTTGCCATTTTCTCCTTCATTTACATTATCTTGAGAATTGATCCTTCAATGCCCTCAAAATTGTACTGCCTCCAGCACGGACCTCCTTTGTGCATACCTAGTGACAGTCCTGTTGTTCTTCCCACCTTTTTCTTCTTTAGTGCCTCTGTTCCATGAGGCAAAGTGGTAACGATGCTGGATTTGGAGTGTTGGGTTCAAACCCTAACTCAGATGTTTACTACTTGTGTGACCTTGAACAAGTCAATTAACCTGTGTCCCAGCTCCTCATCTGAGAGGATAAGTAAGATGAGAAGGTTTGGATTGGATGACTCCTAACATCCCTTCTAGCTCTAAAGCTGGGATCCCATGATCATTTATAAATCTTCATACAGGACACCTCGAAATGGTGTTGAAGAGGAAGAGCCCAATGTGGTGGCTCTAATGTCACTTGTGGAGAATAAAAATCATAATAATATCACAATAGCCCCTCAAGGCTTGCAAAGTTCTTGACATACATATCCCATTTGATCTTTGCAAAAATCCCGTGAGACAGGTACTGCTATAAAAGAGGAGACTGGGGCTAAGGGGAGTTAAGTACCTTCATGAAGTTTATATGGCTGTTAATTATCAAAGGCATGATTGGAACCTGGGTCTTCCTCTTTTCAAGTCGAGCCTTCTAGCTATGATACTGCATAAATCTTTACAAATTTTGTCCATCTTTCATCTCTGTTTTTCCCCCTTCTAGTTACATCCTCAAAAGCTCCCAGGATGATCTAGCTTTATTGAATCTCTCGTCATACTTTCTATAAACTTGGGTTTTTTTCCCCCTCTACAGCTCTTTGCTGTCTTATCAGGCAAAATTCACTTATATAATAGTCATCTACACTCTTCCTTTCCTAGATTTTACAAATGACTTTGTAATCGAAAATGGTAAGATAAAGTCTATTAACTGAGGTGGTTTCTAGGCTCTTTTGTGCTTCTCATTGTGGCAAATGGTTTAATTCTTCATGATTAAACTTCTTAGTAAATGGTGACAGTCTATGTCAGCGTCTGTTCTTTAATAGAATTTATACTTAGGGGCATCATGAAGTTTGTTTAAACAGTGAGGCAGAATTATCTTCTCATATTTATTCTTCTAGTTTTCTATTGATATTTGTCTTTTCTCAAAAAAGTGAATGATGTAGCTATACGTATGTGGTCAGCTGATTTTGAAATTACTTCTTCATTTGCAACCTCTTCTTTTCTGTCTGTTAGAATATAATGAGGTTCATTAATATGTGATATTACTTGGTTGTCACCCTCCCCAGGCACTTCCCAAACCTCTTCTTGAAGAAATATTCAAGATACATAGGCATGAAGATTCTCTACAAGTCTTTGGTTGCCTGTATTTCTTAATCCTAAAGACATTCTTCCAGCATTCTTTATGCCCATTTCTATCAGGAACTTAATATATGTTGATTTAATTTGGAAGATTTTTATCAAGTTCTTCATAGAATTTCTTGTTACCTACTCATTCTCTCTAACAGATGGTACAATTATTTTCATGGTGATCTTTCCACAAATGTTCATAAGGAGTAAGGCAACACAAAATAACCAATTCTCTCATCATGTTTCTTGTTGGTTTTGGAAGCACAAAAAAAAGCAGCTTTCTCTAAATCATTCTTTCATTTAGCTACACTGTCCTTTTGCTTTCCAGTTTCATTTTTTAGTGAAAATATTAATGTTAACATTATTCAGTTTCCCTGACAGACAGTATGGTGTCACACATAGAACACTGGTCTTGAACAGGGAAAGACTTATTCAGATCCTGCCTCTGACATGTGCTGGATGGCTGTACAACCACGGACAAATCAAAAATCTTAACTTCTCAGTGCCCCAGGCAGCACTACAAGAGTGTTAAATTACAGATTACTCTCTAATCTGAATTGATGGAAGAAGTTTCCATACCAAGACTTCCTCATATCATTGAAATCACATGTCTAAGCCAAACAAAAAAAATTGCCTATAGAATGTCAACACATCGTACAAGCAATAGTTAGATCAGTTTACAAGAGGACTTTAAGAAAGTGTGATTCTTAAGAGCCCTCTGTCCATCTTCTGCCACTGTACAAACATCACTGCAAAAGCATCAGGGAATCAACTCAGAACTGAGGGTCATTTTGTATTTTTCTTTTTTCCTAGATTGCCACAGCCAAAAGATTCATCACCAGGTGTCCAGCCCACTAATGATAATAAGCCTCTGGGTCTTTAACAAGGCCAGCTCTTAGAAAGTACTCACAGTCTATCACCAGCACTGTCCGTAAAGGCTTTATAGCCTCCTAGAACCTATCAGAGTTTAAGTTCCACTGACTTTGCCTTTGAGCGTCCTGAGTCACTTCCACACTATAACCAAGCATTTGAACAAGATTATGTGGAATAGGGTCATTAGACCAGGCAAAAGAAGTACCAATCACCCAAGCCAGGGCAGCTAGAAGTTGAAAGTGAATATATCTAGCTCAGAATGCAATCAGTTGTCATAACCACGCTAAGGCCGCATAACACACAGGTTTGATGTTGTCAGAGATCATAAGCGTAAACTAAGAGTTGGTCCAGATATACTGTGGTTCATCAGTCCTGGAGGTTACAGAAAGCACTATCATTCGGAAGACAAGAAAAGATAAATGGGGCACTGTAAAAGCTGAATGGCTCCCCAGTGAAGAGTCCCCATACTGGTCATGGAAACCTGTCTTTCTTCCATTTTCCTCTCATATTCAAACTAGGTCTAATTTGCTACTAATCGAAGTCATGTGAACCTGATAACAGTGCAGTGGAAGAACCCCTTGGAGATCCCGGGACCATTCTAGTACTGCTAGCTAACTCACTGTGTGACCTCTAGCAACTCCCTTCACCTTTCTGGGTCTCAGTTTCCTCATCTGTACAATGCAGGGTTAGACAATATAATCTCTATGGTCCTATTCAATTCTCACATAATGACTGTCAGCATCTATATCAATGGTTCATGGGACCTGGGATTAGGAGTAATGGGTTCTAACTTTAAATCCAAGAGATTAACACCATTGGGGATGAAATCTCTACCCACTTTCCCTTCCCATGCAAAGGAAAAAAAAAAAGAAAAAGGCAAAGGAGCCTCCATCCAGGACTTGCAAATTTGAATAAACCTCTGCTTTACTCAAAATCCTATCAATAAAGTCCCAGAGAGCCTCAGCCTCAAGTTCAAAGGTTAAACTCATGTAGCCCACCAGAACCTAAAGGCCCATGATCATATTCCTCACATTGTCCTATGGTCAGTATGGGGAGAGAATATGCACCCCAATTAGGCAGAAAATGTGTTTTTCCAACAGGAACAAGCTGGTATCCTGGTCAATAGAGGTACTAACTACCTCTTGAAGTGATTGGCTACTGAAAGTGGCTCTGACTGAATCACAAATTCAAAGAGATGCCCCATATCTAGGGAATTACTTGGGACAGAGAGTAGGTATTGATTAAATATTAGTTACATTGGGATGTTTCCTGAACAACCTTAGCATTCCACTCAGTATAGGTATTCTGCCATTCCAGCCGACTTAATCCTCTCAGAACACTAGAGAAAAGGAAGGACCAAATAAGCTAAAACATTAATCTCTCCTGGAGACCTGGAGACCCTCTCTGCCAAAATCAGTGGCCAGTGCCAAGAGCTCAAGGTCAGGCCATGGCTTCTGCCAACGCTGGCCAGTCCTCGCATGGCACTGATATGCTGATGCAGCTTGCATAGGTTGGATCAAAGCAATGACCCTAAGTGCATTGGTCCAGAGGTACAGAGTTTCATCCTGGTTGAAAGTAGAATCTCGCCATCAGCTGGAACCGGGGGAAAGACAAGGTATCCATCCAAAGGAAGAGGGTCCCCACTGTTTCAGGCCTGTCTTTAAGGTCCCTTTCTATGTTAAAGACTATGAGTTTTTGATTGCTCAGTAACTCTGAGGTGTGGGCTACATGGCTATCCTGATAATGCTCTTCTTACCTAGGGTGCAAATGCAGACTGATAAGACTCAATTCAACATGTATTAAGTACCTACTATATATGCCAGGTACTATGCTAGATGCTAGATGGGGATACAAAGACAAAAACAAAACAGTTCCTGCCCTCAAGGAGCTTGTGTTCCATAGCTATGGGGATATACTTCACAGGAACACAGAGAAGCAAATATAAGCTAATTTCGTGGGAGGGAGCACTAGCAGCTAGAGGAGAGAGTGGACTCAGGAAAGTTCTGCTTGGGTGGGGGAGTTTGAGCTCAGTCTTGAGGCATTCTATATGCTGAGGGAGGAAAGGCATGGACATAGGATGATGGAGAATAGCCACTCATGTCTGCCTGTTTGGCTGGAACACAGATGCCTGAAGGGGAGTGACATACAATAACACAGGAGAGGCGGGAGGGAAGCATACTGAGGGGAATTCTACATGCCATGTTGATCAGTTTATATTGTTTCCTTTGGGTCAAGAGGAAGCCACAAAAGACTGTTGAGCAGAGTATTGGCAGGGTTAGACCTGTGTTTGAGGAACATTCATTTGGCAGCTGTGTAGAGGTTTAATAGGAGAGGAAAAAGTCTGGAACAGAGAGAACCTATAGGGTTACCAGCATACTCCAGATGAAACATGACAAAGACCTCAACTAGGAAAGTGGCTATGAGTAGAAAGAAGGGGATGGATATGAGAGATGCTGTGGAGATAGAATGGACAAGACTTGTCAAGTGATAGAAAATTAGGGCTATGAGGGAGAGAAAAGTTTCCAAGATGACTCCAAGTTTGAGTGCCAGTGTAATAATAAGGAAAGTTGTACATTCCTACAAAATAAGGGAGATTGCAGTGAACAGAGTATCGACCCTGGAGTCAATAGAGTATTGACCCTGGAGTCAGGAGGCCCTGAGTTCAAATCCAGCCTAAGACACTTAATACTTACTAGCTGTGTGACTTTGGGCAAGTCACTTAACCCCAATTGCCCTCCCTTCCCCCTCCAAAAAGCCAAAAATAAATAAATAATGGAGAGTAGAGGAGCAGTAGATTGGGTGGGGGTAGGTGGGGTGCCAATAATGAACTCCACTTAGGGGATGCTGAACTTTTAAAGTTAATGGGGCCCACAGATGGATGTGCCCAGTAGGTAGTTTGGTGATCAAGGCCTGGCATTCAGGAAGAAAGTTAGGGTTGGATAGAACTATTGGGATGTCATCTGGGGAAGAGATAGGGGCTGATGAAATCAAGAAAGAATATGTCCAGATCTGGTAGGTTTGCTTAACTGTACTTCTTTGTTAAAAGGGGGAGGGGGAAGTGCTATTGAGTGGGGTGGTACTGGGAGCCAATATTGATGTAAAGAGAATCTTTTAAGAAAATGAACATTAAACAGGTTAGAGAGAGATAAAAATTCTAGTCAAGAGCCTTCACTAGGTTGAGAGACAGATAGTAATCCAGCAAAGGAGACAAAGGAGTAATCAGACTAGAAGGGGAACCAGAAAGAGTTGTCAAATTCATTAGTTAACTGATTAAAGTTTGGTGATACACTGGCTCCAAGAGAGGTCAACTACCCCCCTCTTCATAGAGCCTTAGACATCACCAGAAGAGCTAGGATGAAAGGGAACCCCGGAACCCCAAGCCCCCAGAGGTGGACAAGAGGTAGACCCTCAGGGCCTTAAACTCAGCTGCTCCTCAATCTCAAAGCAAAGGGAATTTGGGGGGAGGGGAAATAAAGGAGTTTTCAAATGTTTATTCAAAATCTGAGGAAGCCCTACTAAAGAGTCAGTATGATGGAAGAAGAAAAACCCCGATTATGACTGAGGAGAACTGGGCTCTAGTTCTGACTGCTAGTATTCAGCTGTGAGACTTTGGACAAGTCAGCTCCCCTCTCTAAGCTTCAATGTCCTCATCTATAAAATGAGAGAGTTAAACTGAATGATTTCTAAGGTCCCTTCCAACAATAACATTCCATTCTAATGCCATGCTCTGCCCCTCATTAACCGCCAATAATTGTTAAGACCTGAATTTCCACTGCTAGGGCCTCTAACCTGGAAGGTGAGGTCAAGGTGAATTGGGCTTCAGTTGGCCAAAAGTGCCAAGTAGGGCCACGTGGTCTTATTTATAGTCCCTAGTCCAGGTTTTGAGGGGCTAAGCTCTAAAGAAAGCAAGGCCAATATGGCTGGGCTAGTCACTTGGGAAACACAGAGCAAGGCAAGGGTGAAGAAATGTCATCCTTAAGAACTCTCCAGGACAAGGTTTGAGACTGATGGAAATGTCATACAGCAATGGAGCATGCCTCTCTGGAGCACCAGGCAGCAGCAGCAGTGCCAACTTGGACCTCGTAGCTGCCGCCATCTTGCAAGTATTTCAGAATAATTGATTCTCAGAGCTGACCTGTCTAGCCAGGCCCTCTGGCTTGAAAGGGCCCTTCTCAGTCTCTAACCATGTTCTTTTCTCATCATGGTACTGTGTCTAGGGGGATGAGAGAACCCTGGCTAGTATAGGGTATGGATCAGGGGAAGGGTCAAAAGATGCAAGCTTCAGGGATAATAATGTAATCACTCCCTTCCCAGAGCCCTCCTCTCCTGCTAAATGTCACACACACACACACACACACACACACACACACACACACACACACACATGACTTGGCTCCAAAACAAATAATTTCCCCTTCCAAAAGCAAACTTGCATCAATAAAATCCTGGTGGCATCTTCCAAATCCTTAACCCTAAACTATCTGAGAAAAGGAAATTATAGGTCAAAACGTGTATTAAGCCTAGAGACTGACTCATCCAAATTGGAGCTCTACACACACACACACACACACACACACACACACACACACACCCTCTTAAGACAAATTGGAAAAAACACTTTATAAAAAGAAAATAGTTATTTCTACCACTGCTCCTCACTCCTCCAACAAGAAAAGAAATCTAAGAAACGGCATTTATTGATCCAAAAAAAGAGCATTTACCAAAAAATTCATCTTTACTAAGAGATAAGGATAAAAATGAGCTTGCACTTTTCCAATGATTAACATTTGAATTGCAATTCCAATTCTCCACAATTGTTTCTTGCTCTTTGCAGACCTTAGGTGACTGCACAGAAGTCTGAGACCTAAGGATTCTCTGAGTCTCTCTCCTGAGTGAGCCGACCACGGAACACCCCTGCTTGTTTGGGCTGCCAACCCCACGCACACTGACTCACTAGAACTGTACTCCCGGCTAGCTTTCTGGATGTGCTGGAACTCAAGGAGGCTTTTTAAACAAAAGGAAGGAGGTAATGTTAAGGTTAATTCCTGAAGGAAGATACAGCAAAGGTGAAGGTGGGCATTCTGACATAGGGGAGATGAAGATGGCCTAATTTACTGAACTAAAGCAAGAGAAGAGAGAGATGGGGCAAGGGAAGAAACAAAGCCTTCCTTCCCCTGGTTGGCTCTACTTGGAATCATCCCCCAGAACTGACAGCCTGAGTGCCCTCGCTACAGAAGAGAGACAAACCCCTATGAGTAGAGACTGCCACCTCCCAAAACAGAAGTATAGGATCCCTGTGAAAGCTCCTCCACTATGTCTCAATGAGTGGGAGTTAGGGAAGGAGACAGATATCTCCAAGATACTTGGTTCTCTCCAGGGCTCTTCCAAAGGAAGACCCAAGATCAGTGCTAGAAAAGACAATTATCTAGGTGGGGAAGGAGAACAGCAAGATTGGCTAAAGGCAGTAAGTTGTTATATATGACATGCCACCATCTGCTGTACATGAACATGTCAATCTCACTGGTGGGGAGCCTATAGTACAATGGGTAGTGCACTGGACTTGTAGTTAAGAGTCGTCATTTGACCACTCTAGGCCTCAGTTTGAGGGGGTTGGACTAGATAACTTCTGAGATTCTCACAAAGACACACATTCAGCTCTAAGTCTACGATCCTAGTAGATTATAAACTATGAGAAGAAGCCATGGACCATTTCTTACACCTCTTTGTATGTCCCCACCACACCCAGCACAGTGCTTTGCACAGAATAGATACTTAGTGCTTAATAAGCTTCTGTGTGAATGGAGTGAATGAAGTTTCAAAGGTAAACCATGTGAAGCTCCAATAGAGTCTCCCAATGCTAGAGTAGGCTATTAAAGAGAAGGCTAGTAAATATCCGGAAAAGAAAGCAATCATCACAAAGAGTCAGCATGGCTTTCTCAAGAACAGACTAACTAACCCACCTCCTTTGTTGTCAGGCTAATTATCAGACTCATAGATAAGGAGAAAATAGTGAGTAAAGTTTCCTTCATCAAAGCATCTGATAAAGTCTCCCAGGCTACCCTTGTGGACAAGATGGAGAAATGTGAGCTAGATGGCAGCATGGCGAGGGGGATTCCAAATGGGAAGAATGGCCAGACCCAAAGAATGATCATCAAGAGTTTGCTGTTGGTTTTAAAAGGCTCTAGCTGAATGCCCCAGGAATCTTTGCTGTTTTGACATTTTTCTCAATAACTTGGATAATAGTGAAGAGAGCATATTTATCAAATTTGCAAATGACACAAAGCTAAGAGGGAGAGCTACCATGTTGGATGACAAAGGCATGAATGGAATAAAAGGGAAAACTTCTCAAGTAACATTCCAGAAATCAGAAGGGAATTGTAATAAAGTACCAAAGACTCAGTAGCCTGGGCCAGGAGCCTGGGAGCCTCGCCTTACTTCCCTGGTCCTAAGCTGAAGTTTTTGCTAAGCTTAGCTGATGTGTAGGAGGGGAAAGCACAGACCCTGCAGATTTAACCGCAGGCCTGAATGTCTCAGACTTGTTTCCACCAACCACCATCTGACCTGCACAAATATAAAATCGGAAATCCTGCTGCAGAACTCCGGGCAGGTCACCGTGTCCCAAAATCCCCGTGATTCATAAAATACTGTCTGCTTTCATATCTCTATCGATATCGTTAGAACATTTATCTTCTGCTTTCATATCTAAGTTGACACTGATGACATATTTTGTCTGTTTTCACGTCCACTAGACATGTACCTTCTGCTTTTTGATGTTACTGACATTTCATCTGCAAATGCCAGCAGATTTTTGTGGTTAAGATTGTGTGCCTCAGTTTCTAATTACCAGGAACAGAACAGAACAAGGAAGAGGAAGAGGGGTGGTCTTTTGGGTACATAACCAAGCTTTGCATTTTGTATTCTGCCTCTCCTACTAGACTGCCTTTAGTAGTGAGACCCCCTTGCAAGAAGAAATAATTAAATAAATCCTTTTTCTCTCTACTTGGAGATATCTCTGCTTATTTTTATTTGGGCAAGGTTCGTCTCTGTCCCACACAGGCAAGATGCAAAATACCCCTTAGCAGGCCAGACTGTCAGGTCAAGTGAAATACATAAAATGGAATTTCATAGGGGTAAGTATAAAGTCTTACACTTGGGCTCAAAAAATCAGCTACACTAGAACAAGAAAGATGGGACTACTTTGGAAGGTGGTGGCTTCTCTCTCAGTACAGGCCTTAGAGCAATGGCTCTCACTCACATAGCCTCTTTTTTGGCTATGATGTAGAAAAATTCTTCTTAGGGCACAGGTTTGGATTAGATGCCTTGCCCAGTTCTGGGATTTTTTCCATACCCTTTGCTCTGGGCCTAAGTTTCAAGTACCTGTGGACATTTTGCCATATTCAGCCTTGTTAGGCTCTTTACACATCCATGTAATGTTTCCCTTCCTTTTCCCCATTTCCCAAAGAGCAAAACCCTTTTCTCTGAGCTCAAAGCATTGGGAGAATGAAAATAACATGGCTCACTTGTTCATCTAACATAAGAGAGCAGGCTGCTTCCCCAGACCCTCTTCCTCCCACCTCAATCAGCTAACTCAGCAGAACCTGGGCTAGAGTGAGGTGTTCTGAGTTGGCGGTTCTGGGCTATCAGTGGACACAACACCTGTGGCTCCCTGCTGCAAGGAACTCAACAAAGAAAAGGTTTACTAGAAGCTGATAAGCCTAAGGCAGCAGTCAGGGAATCAGATCTGAGATCAGACTTCCCAACAACCAACAACCAACATTAAGTGCCTACTACGTGCAAAGAACTAGAGGTACAAAGTACACAGTCTCTGCCTGAAAGAGATCCTAGCTGACTAGGGAGTGAACACTAGCATTCAGATAAAAATGGGCCAAGGGAGTGCAATGTCTGACCACCCAATGAAGGGGGAACAGGGCAAGGGGCAGTGAAAAACTACATTAGGGCTACTCATCTTCCCCCTTTACTTTTTCTTCCTTCCCCCTCAGAGGCCTTCAAATTCACCAGGTCCCTAGTGGGACCAGGAATTTTCCTCCAGAAGAACCCTCCCTCACCCTGCCCAGGAATCATAGCAGAGGCTTCCCTATAGAGGGCATCTTACCCTTCCCCCTACCACCAGAGTGGGCCAAGTGTTCTTATGAAGATCCAGATACTACAGAAAAGCCACCATCTAGCTGATCAGGAAGCTGTCCTCCTTCCACCTCCACCACCCTCTTCTCTCCAGTAGTAAAAGAAGCCTGTGTCAGATACACTTGCAGAATGGAATATTCCTGGCAATCCCCCAACCCTCAGAAGCTTTCAGAACTCATCTGTTTGAAGACACCTGCCTGGAAGATGACCAAGTGTCCCAAGGATGTTGAATGGGCACAGAGGATCTGGGAAGGCTAGGCTATGGTCTGAGAATCAATCACCAAAAAATCTTCCTTGCTCATACACAAAGAGAAAGATCAAACTTGGGAACTAAAAACCAAGTTTCTCTTCTTCATGTTACCTGAATTGTCCAGCTATGGTGACCACTTCCATATTCAGCTGCTTGTAATCTTATCTAGCCTTGGAGTCCAGCCTTAAACACCACCATTCCCCCACCCAATCACCAGTCTGGAGAAGCCTGGATCATTACTCTTTGGTGCAGACTTTCACTGTGTTTTTTAGTATGGATCTTTTAAGAGTGTGATACAAGCAAAGGAGAGATACAGACAAAATGCCTGGGAAAAATTTGAGACATGAGAAAACAATTTCATCTAGGGGTGGTAGTGGACAGAAAAGAAAGGCTTCATGGAGAAGGTGGTGACCAAGTTAGGCCATGGAGGAAGAGAGATTGCAAGAGGCAGAGTCATGGAGAGAGGGTGCTCTAAGCATGGAACAAACCTCTCAAGGGCCATGCCATCACTTCTTCCTTCAAGCAAGCCTTCCTGCCTTACTCCTGAAGAACCTGCCCCATTTGTGAGGACCAACCCAAACAGCAGGATGTGTTGAGGATAGGTTTGTTTGTAGTACTGTTTGCCTTTTGAACCACTCAAGTGATATGGACAACCAAGGGCCCAGGAGGACAAACAGCATGGATTGAGAAGGGGAGACCAACCTCGCCCCTCCACTTTGTGGCCTAAAACAGACAGGAGGACAGGCACTCTGGACCTGAGTTCTCATAGATTCAGCCATAACATGGAAAGTAGGAGTCACCATTATTACAGTGAAGGCTACCAATGGGCAGCCTTCACACTTAGGACCAGTGACTTGAGAAACTAAGGCTTTGTGGGCCTGGTGGTGTGGGGGGTGGGGGGGGGAATGAGGAGGACCTCTCACCTCTGAAGTCACAAGATCCCCTGCCCCATATTCCAAGTATCCTGAGGATCCAGCAACAGGTTCAGAATCACCCAGAAGGCAGATAAATACTTTTGCTCTGCATCCTGCCAGCCATCTTGTTGGAAAAGGAAGGAAGGGACCATTTGTCTAGAAACCCTGCCAGAACCAGAGACCCCAGTGCTGCCACCCCAATGCCACAAGTATCGGGGGTTTTCAGTGATAACGGGGTAGGTGTTCTTCACCCCTGCCACACCCCAACAGCTCCCAGCCAGCCCTGGGGTGGTGGCAATTCATTTGGTCTAGAGAGCTCTCATTCCCTTAAACTATACTTGTTCCCTGACCAGACTCAAGAAGGAAGCACTCTGGGAACTTCTGTGGGGGAAAAAAAAAACCTGAAAAAGGTGTTTGTGTCTCCCTTCTTCCCTCCGTCCCTCCTCTACTAGCTGCTCCCTGCTGCAAGGAACTCAGCAGGGGTCAGCTTAGAGAAGAAATGTACTAGGGAGTGGCAAGGTTAAGGTCTCTCTCACTGTACACAGCTGAGTTCTGGGCACTACCAGACACAGACAAGCTAGAGTGTGTCCAGAGGAGGGCAGCCAAGATGGTGGTGAGAGGACTAGAGAACATGCCATACAAGGATCAGTCAAAGGAAGTGGGAGTGTTCAGAAAGACTCAGAGGGGAGACATGAGAGCTGCTTTCAAAGTATCTGAAAACAGATTAGACTTTTGATTCCGCTCATTCCTAGAGGACAGAACTAGGAGCAGTGGATGGAAAGTGCAGAGAGGCAGGTTTCAGCTTGATGTAAGGAAAAGCTTTCTTACGGTGAGAGCTGTCCAAAAGTGGAACGGACTGCCATGGCAGCTGGGGGCTCACTAAAGGTTTTCGAGAAGAAGCTGGGGAGCCAGCCGCCTGCCGGGGATGCTGGAGAGGAGTTTCTCAGACAGATACAGGTTGGACAAGACAGTCTCTGAGGTCTCTTCTAGCTCTTAGACTCTGCGATTCTAGAATGGGGCTGCTAACTTCTGCCCCTTGCTTCATGCAGCAGCCCAATGGACTAGCTGCCTCGGGCAGGACTGTGCTAACTTTGACTACAGTGCTGAGCTAGCTGTATTATACAACACTTCCAGAGCTTTGGGGAGATGCTTTGTCTCCTTTTTTCAGGACCCACTGGATCAGGGGGAAGCCATGTAACTCTATAACATTTAGATCTCCTCCTGGCCACCCCCAACCAGCTTATCACTGAGGAAAAAACATGTCTTTCAATGCCTGTATCCCAACTACCTATGTGTAAGGCTAGAAGGGATGCTGTAGAAAGGAGTACATGGGACCAAAGAGATTCTGGAATTCATGGACTATCACTGCTATATGCTGAATTGTTCCATCTTGAATGTCCTCCTTACAGATCTTCCCCACCAATCGTGGACTTGTAATTGGACTTCTCTCATTGAGAAAAGCTTTTAAGAGATTGAAAAGAACCCCTATATAACCCTAATACTAAGATTCCAAGATGCATGAACATTCTTGGACTTAGAAACAAAGTGGCAATGGGAAATCCCCTCTCCCAAGCTGGTCTCAGCACCATGACCTCCTCCCACCTCACTAAGATACCTTATGCTTAGGTGTATGTATGTGTATGCATGTTCCCTTGGTGTATGTGTGCAAGCGGTACAGGTGGGGTGTGTGTTTGTTTGTGTGTGTGTATGTGTGTGTGTGTGTATGCATGCCTTTGCAATTTGACAAAAGCTATCTACGGCCATGAAAAAACCAAACAATTTGGGAAAAAAAGTTTCTGGCCATGAAGGCATCATTGCTTGTAGGGGCCTAGCACTCTGCGGCAATCCAGTCAGACCACAAAGACTCTAATTAGCCTCCAAACTCAACCAAGTAAGGGAGGATTTGCCTCCAACTGGTTTAATTTCTCCACAGTATACATCTAAGGTTCCCTCCCCCAACCGGTGAACCATCAGGGGTCCATATGAGCACAATCATATCTAGAGAAGGTTATGCCAAATTCCTGGTCATCAAACAATCGCAACAGCCACAAGACCTCTACTCTCAGGCCTAGTTGCCCCTCAATCATCCAAACAGAAAGATCCTTCACTCCCCAGTTCAGAGAAAGCAACATCGTACGGACCCTTTCATCTTATCACTGGGAGAAAAGGAGGGTCTTTGCCCTTAACAGGCAATACTGAGGTTGTCACAACAGCTTGGTGGAGAGCAGGGAAGGATATCCAGGGTCACCCACGAATGCCACTGCTGCCAGATCTATCTCCAGCAATATATCAGTCAATACGTCTAATCCTGTGAAGTAGGTACCGGAACAAAGGATCTGGTAGGGAAACCACAAGGGCTGGTACAACCACTCCCAACCTTGTTACTGCCATACTATGGCACCGTCAGAGGACACCCTCATAAAAATGGTTCACTTCATCCCCAGCAACAGCTCCCCATTTTCCCTGTAGCCATGCCCCTAAAGAGACTAAGACAGTTCGATCACTGTGTGAGGGAAGCAGTGGCCAGTGTGGCCTCCCATCTCACCTCCCATTAGATTGGGTTCCCTCCACTACATATCACAGTCTGGGGTCCACTTTGTTCACCATCTTCCAGGTTCCAGGTTAAGGGTCATCTCTCCACAGCACGGGGCCCCCGCTTCAGTGGCCAGTCAGAGAGGACGAACAGGATGCTAGGAGCTGTACCTGTACTGTTACACCTCCTACCACCAGGAGGACTGCTGGGCCCTTCTGCCCACTGCAGCATCCTGCTATAACAACTCAATCCCACCCCTCCTCATTTAAGACAAAGAGAGAAGAAACCCCAGAGAGCAATCCCAGCAGCCCCCTACCCAGTCTGCTTTGCCCATAGATGCCCTCCCTCTCTTGGAAGTAGCTGAGCAAAAAAAAAAAATTAGCCAGACCATGCATAGATAAAGAGTTTTCCTTCGTTGCTGGCACAGGCTTTCATCCAGGTCTTTGTGCCACCTGTCCAGAATGAGGGGAGGCCTCTAGTACCACTCTGATACTTGCCTTCCCCTCTCCACAGCCCACCTCCTCTGGGCCTCTGACTGGTAAGGCTTACACTGCCTGTGCCCACATCTTCTTTTGGTCTTATTCACATAGCTTCTCCAACTTTTCCCCTGAGCTGTACTCAACAAAGGGTGTAAATACCACTGAGCTATATGCTGTAACCACAGAATGTCTCCCTTGTACTGGAACAAGCCGTAAGATGCAGACATCATTGAATATCCCCTTCTTGTACACAAACAGTGATTTAGGAACCTCAGTTCTTTTCTTCACTCACCCCCCCCCCACCACCCCCACTTCACAGGCAACGGTAGACAGTTACCTGGGGGAGGTGGAGGTGGCACAGGTCGACTTACAAGATACATTACTTGCAGCTAGAGAGGACTTACAAGAAGTAAGCAGATAACCATGGAAACCCCTAGCTGTGGGGTGAAGGTGGCCTCTGTAAGGGGTTACCAGGTTTTTGGTTTATATAAGGAACAGAGGGATTGACAGACCTTCAAAGAAGCTAGCAGATCAAACGATAGGACCCTTCCCCATTGTTCAAGTAGTAAGTCCAGGGGGCCCATTGGCTGTAGAGTTCTGCTCCTTCATGAACATCTATACCCTGTGCTTCATTGGTCTCTGGCCAATCCCCCCATCTCCCATACCCCACCCCAGCATTGTTGGGTCTGTACTAGAAGGATTTCCAAGTGAAGAAAATTCTCTATCCCCTGTATACTTAGGGCTTGTCTCCAGATCTTGGGAGATAAAGGGATAATATTGTCCTGAGGAAAGGCTCTGACAACCAGCTTACCACCTTCACCCAGGCCCTAAGGAGTCAGCAAGACTCCACCTCACCTCCCCCACCTTCCCCAGGGAGGTGAAATAAGGCAGCAGCAGCCCTAGAGGTGGGTGAACCTAAAGCAATCACAGAAGTCAGAAAGGAGGAATTCATAAGTGACCCCAAGTTTTCCAGTTCTGAGGACTGGGTGGATGGAAGCTGGTGCCATCAAATTCCATGGGGAAGTTGGGAGGATGGACCGGTGCAGGGGGAAGATGAGGTTAGTTTTGAATCTGTGGAGCTGGAGGTGCCAGTGGAACAACCAGGAAAAAAAACACGCAAATACAGCTGGAGCTCAAGGGAGAAAATAGGGCAACCAGCTTTCTATCTTTCACCTGGCCCCAGCAGACTCTTTCCACCCACACCCACCCTCTGCTAGTTCAAATCTTACTCCTTTAACACCCAGCTCAGATCCCACCTTCTCCACAAAAGACTTGTCCAATCACCTTGGCCCCCACTAATCTTCTCTATGTTCAGCCCCTAAGTCAGCGCCACATAGCTTAACACCTGTGTGCTTCCTGTCTTATGTGCCTATTTCATGTCCCCAGATAGATTTCTGGGCAAAGGGCAGGGGTCTGGGGAGGGCCACAGACTCCAGAGCAAAGGCATCCTCTGACACCAAAGCCAATAAGGACCACCACAGAAGAGATGAGATGAGACACTGCAAAAGTGACCCCTCCCTTGCCAGGAGATGGTCTGCCCATGTTTCTGGGTAAGACCAAAGGGTATTCTATAACTCTTCACCCAAGGATCTCTCCCATCTCCCTGAAAAGTGGCAACATCCATGTAAAATGTAATTAGCACAAGACAAGCTGTAATCTTAGAAGCTGTAACATGTACAAGAAGCCTAATTATGATTTAGGGACCTGAGAAGGAATACTGAAAATAGAAAGCTGGTGAGGGGAAGAGTGTTCTTTAAGGGAAAGGGAGCACTGATGGGTCAGTTTGAGTATCCAGTGCACTCAGCAGCTATGATCTCTACCAGAGCTCTGACTAGTGCAGGGTGATGGGAGCTTTGTTTTAAGGCATCAAAATTTAGAGAATAAGAACATTTACTACAGGTAAATGTCCAAGTCCTCTCCCAAAGTGGCCCCATGATATCTTGGGCTCTCTTCTACAACAGGGGCTTGTGTCCCAAGGTCTTGGGTCTCTGCCTCCCTGCAATTGGTGTTTTGAGATCTCCCTCCCACCCCCAGAGAATGTGAAGTCACATTTCCAGCTATTTGCCCTAGGCCCCATTTCACACACTTATCCTGGGCACCACAATCGGTACTTAGACATTTGTTCTGTCTGACTTGAGAGCATCCTCCATGAAGAACACTTGACTGTGCCTGCCAAGCAACTTTCCCATATTAATCTCTTCCCCAAGTAGACTGTCCTGCTGGGAAGACTCTGCATTGAACAGCTGACAGGAGTAGGCCTCTCCGCCTGGCAGTTCTATTTCTCATCATAAATTAATGAATTGGTGCTCTGGCTTAGCATTCAGTCTCTTATGGGCCTAGTTACTGCGCCCCAGTGACCTAGAGCCTGATCCTCCTGGGAAGGAACGAGTAAAAACCAAGACCCTGAACCTGGCAAAGCCAGGGCCTGAGTCTGGGCTTAGGGACCCCAACAAAGTTCAGCCCTTTGAACAGCCTCTCTTTATTACACATTGTTCAGTTAACATCAATATTGTGAAAAAAAAAAAAAGCAATTCTGAAAGCCTTAAGAACTCTGATAAGCTAAGTGATCAACCATGATTCCGAGGCACCAGCAAAGAAGAGAGCCCTACCTCCACACAGAGACAGTAGACTAGGATGCGGAACAAGTGCCTTTTGGGATCTGGCCAGTGGGGGAATTCATTTTGTTTGATTGTGCTTAGATGATATGAGGTTCTGTATTTTTTTATCATCTGGTGGATGCGAGGGTGAGGAGGTAGGGAAGAAAAAAATGAATGCCTAGTAACTGAAAAATAAAATAATTTTTAAAAATTTAGAGTAAACTCTTTAAGGGAAGGAACTGCGCCTTAAGAGTTCTTTGTCTTCCCAGGGGGAAGTCCCACCACAGCCTTGGACACACAGCAAGTATTCAAGAAATAACTATTGGTTTACTAATCAGCAGAAAGTTATGGCAGGAATGGACCGTGACCTAGATCAGAAGTAGAAGACGGGAGTTTTAAGAAGCTTTCTTTCTAATTCATGGTATGACTCTGCCTAAGTCACGTCGCTTCAACTGGCCTCGTTTTTTAAATCCATAAATTGGGGTAAAAACACATGTTCTACTGACCTCACAGGAATAACTGTGAGGAGCAAATGAGAGAATATATGTGAAAGTGGCCTGGACACTATATATATGCAGCATATTATTATTTCTTTTTATTATTATTATTATTATCATTCCTAGCCTGCCTGAGCAAACTGGAGGAGCTAGGGAAGAGGCCTAGAGTAAACAAGGCCCTCGTTCCCATCCCAACAATCCTGATGTCTTCCATTCTTCAATCCCACCACCCCTACATCTAAGTCACCAAGTTCACCTTTCAGCTTTCCTCAGCTACAGCCAACTGAGGAGAGGGATGGGAGGCAAAAGGTGGGAGTGGCACCCACAAAGAAAGCACAAGTGATTTTCCTGCAAAAGGGGGACAGGGAGAGAGAGAGAACCAGAGAATGTGAGAGCCAGAAAGGACCCTTGAGATCATCTAGTCTAAGCCCCCCTGTTACAGGCAAGAAAATCATCACAATTTGTGTTTGGGCTAAGTAATAGTACCATGACCTCCACTCCAACACTACTATTCTCTAATTCTGAAGAAAGACACTCTGGTTAGGGAGAGAGAGGAAATTCTATGGAGCACTAATTCCCAGTCTTTGTGGATTGAGAGCTCTGGTAGTAGAGTGGGAAGGGGGGCAAGTGGAATAATGTGTCATTCATAGATAGATAGATAGATAGATAGATAATAGATGTATTAAGAGATACAGATAGATTTTATTTTATTTTTTTCAATTTTACCTATATGCCACTGTGATTAAGGATAGCCAGATGGTGCAGTGAATACAGCGCTGAGCCTGAGGTCAGAAAGACTCATCTTCCTGAGTTCCAACCTGGCCTCAGACACTCACTAGCTGTGTGACCCTGGGCAAGTCACTTAACCCTGTTTGCCTCAGTTTCCTCATCTGTAAAATGAGCTAGAAAAGGCAACAGCAAACCACTCCAGTACCTCTGCCAAGAAAACTCCAAATGGGGTCACAAAGAGCTACACACAACTGAAAAAACGACTCAACAACAACTGTGATTAAACACAACAAAGGGATTTTTAAAAGCCACAAAATCCACATTAGCTTTTAGTTATCACATATGTTCTCAAAGGATACAAAGTAATACAACTATTATCATTTGCGTGGTATCCATGGTACTTGGTGCTTTACTGGGGCAAATTCCACGTGGAAGGGGCCCTACCTCACGCCCACGTGCATGTCCACAACAGTTGTACTCAGATGAAATATGGTTAAAATAAACAACAGCTTCAGGGTACCGAGAAGACCTCCCAAAAGAGCGATCTGTAGTCTGAACATGCTCAAGGCTGGGGGCTGTTGCAAGGCACCTGACCCATGTGGCCTTGGCTGTGTGACACAGAAGAGCAGCATCTGGGATGTATTCCTTGCACAAGTTGGCCCTGGCCCCCTTTTCCCTGGACCCGCTGCCTTCCTTGTCCAACTCTAGCTCCCTGTTTCCCAAGGCAGAAGTCCTCCCGCTGCCACCTACATTCCATACTGTGTCCCAAAGCTTGAGACCTTGGGAAATATTAATTTAGGGACAGCTCTGGCCCTGGGTGCTGAGGAAGACTCAAAGGAGTGAGGACAGAAAGCCAGAGGACAGTGGTTCTCACAAAGGCGGAACATAGCAAGGGGCACAGACAAGCCCAACCCAAGGGAAACTCAGAAAGGGTAAAAGAGACAGCAGGCAAGCCCATTAACCACCGAGAAATTAAAAGTGGAAGTGATCTTGGGGATCATCTATCCCAAATCCCTCATTTTTACAAATGAATTAGTTAGAACTCAGGGAAGTGAAATGTCTTATCCAAAGTCACACAATTGATCCTGAATTCAAGTCTCTTGGTTCTCCAGACCAGTGTATTGTATCCCCACTATTAATGTCTCTCTTCCAAGTATTCAAATGCCTGGGGAAAGGGAAACTCTGCTGAATTTAATATCCCAGGTAACAGAAAGGTAAATATACAAATTCTTTTTTTTTTAATTTTAACTCTGTGTTGAAAAATCTTTCTAAAATAAATTAGTCCTCTTTTCCAAATCATTGGGGGTTAGTGAACAGAATTCTGAATACCCCTCCTCTTCAACTGGGACCTTAGCTTGAAGCAGCTAAAGTTGCTGCAGGATGTGGGGATCTATCTTTAATTACTCTCGGATCTGCCCTGGAAGCTGCTCTCTTGCCTTTATTTGCCTACCCATTCCCATTTCTCTCCAAAGCTGAGAGTTCTAAGAGTGTAAAATCTCTGGAGATTATACTGTATTTGCTTCCTAGTTCCCAATAAGGAATGAAAACTCATTCTCATCACCGGACAGAGACACAAGAAAAACCAACTATACAGTTCTTCAGTGAGGGGCGAAGACCAAGGCTGATGGATATTTTGGGCATATCATGTCCCCTGAATCTTCCCAAGCAGGAAAGAATCTCTCCCTAGGGTTGCAGGCTGAGGCTGAAAGAGTTAAGACCCATCTGCTGGCATCAGGCTCCTTCCCACCCTCCCCCTCACTTCCCTTTCCTCGACACCTGCTCATCCAATCTAGGAGAAGCAGAGAGGACAGGCAATGTATGAATCACAGGCAGAAAAGCAGATGATTGCTACAGAGAGAGAGAAAGGGAAAGGGGGAAAAAGGGGAAGAGAAAAGAGGCAAAGGAAGGAGCGCCTGGCTGCGGGGGCAGTGAGCTGGAGACTGGCCCCTCCCCAACCGCCACACCAACTGTCAGAACCAAGCTGTCAACTGACAGAAGGTGCCCCCCCAACCTTTCCCCTCCCCCATCCTGGGGGCTGAGAACACAGGGAAGGATTCCAGAGAGCCAGGGGAGGGCATGGGGAGAAACCCAGGATAGCAAAAGAAGAGAAGGGAAAGAAGGGAGGAGACCAGAGAAGAACGTCAAAAGGGGAGGTATAGAGTGGGAGAAACTTATGGGGGCCTAGAGCACTGTCCACTGCAGGTCTGGAAGCAGGATAGCTGGGCCTCCTTCCTTGATCCTTAACTGCACAATGAGCGATTCATGTCCAAGAGAGATTACCACAGGCTCCTAAAGATCTATCTCTGCCTCTTTTTCTGCTATCCCTGTGCCCCTCTCTCTGTGTCTTTCTCTCTCCCCCTCCATAGGTCTTCCTGGTCTCCTTCAGGCTCATCTCTATGCCCTCTATCTGCAGTCTAAGGCAGGGGCTGCCAACTGGACTGACCAGGCCCTAGTCACCGCAGAAGAGATTAGCATCCTGGCCTAGAAAGAGCACTAGAACTAGGAGGGAAACTTCAGGTGAGGTCTGGCTCCACACTTACTAGCAGTGTGGCCTTGGACAAGTCACTTCACTCTCTGAGCCTCAGTTTCCCTATTTTCAAAATAAGATTGAATACCTTTACTGCTGTCTACAAAGGGTTTTCTTGAGGTTCAATGCAAGATAATGAATAGAGCAGGGCTTTGTAATTGAAATGCACTACACAATGTCAGAAGATCAAAGTTTGATCTTTGGTATTTTAAGGCCAGAAGGACCAGAAACATCACATAGTCTAACCCTTCCACTTATTATTTGGGGAAACTGAGGCCCAGAGAAATGCACTGACTTAGCCTGCAGTCCTACTGTAGGTAGGGGACCGGAGGTGACTCCAGATCCAGTGTTCTTTGCTCTGAAGCCAAGATGTCCACCTATGGGCTCTCTAGGCTGATCTCCAGCTGTTTCCTTCCATAGTTTCTACCCACACTGAATAAAGAGACACTAGAAATGGCACATGATCTTGAGTCAAAGGAAATAGGCTCAGATTCCACTTCCATCCTTTACTCCTTTTGTGACCCTGGTCAAGTCACTGAGCCTCCATGGGCATCAGTTGACCCTACGTAAAATGAGGAGCTGGGACTAGATGGTCTATAATCTCCCCAGAAAGATGAGGACCCCCTCCCCTAAGGAACCAGTGATCTTAGTGTAAAATCCTTAATCACCAACATAAGGGCATTAGGATTCTATTAAACACCCTACGCAAAATTTTCAGATCAGAAATAAAAGCAAAGATAAACTATGCTACTATTAATACCCTCAAGAATGACTGATACCTGTACTGGAATACTGTCTGACATTCATTAGCTATGTGGCCACGGGTCAGTCACTTGAAGACCCTGAACCAGTCTGTAAAAAGCAGAGATAAATCCCCCCTGTGGCCTTACCTCACAATGGGGTGATGAGGACTGAAAGGAGATAAGGTAGGTAAAGTACTTGGAAAATCTTAAACCCAGCTCTGACCATGTCACTCCCCTGCTCAAAAGACTCCACAAAACCCGCTCTGCCCAGTCCTTCAAAAGCTGGTTCCAGCCAACCTTTCCAGGCTTCATACCCAGCATTCCCCATCACAAACGTGACCTTCTGGACCAATGGGCCCATTTGCTGTTCTCTAAATACAACAGTCCCATCTCTCGCCTCCATACTCACCTTCCCCTTGCCTTTGCCTCTTAGAAGACCTCAGTTCATCCAAGTATCACTTCTGATATGAGGCCCTTCCTGACGCCCACCCCCACCTCCCAACAACCGCTGGCTCCTTCTCCTTCATGATTTTGTATGTATTTTGAAGTGTGTGTGTGTATGTTTGTGGGGCTGATCACCCTCAACAGAATATAATTTCCCTGAGGGTGGAGACTGATTTTGGTTTGTGTAACCCCAGCAGCCCAATACCCAGTACCTTAAGCAAGCTTAATAAAAGCTTGTTAGATGAATGTGTATGTCTATGTTGACTACATTTATCTGTTGGGCATTGGAAACCTGTCCCTACCCTCCATCAGTATGACACTCATTGCCCCTTTATAGTACATACAAAGCAAATTCATACGTTGTTGTATTCCCCTCCAGAGGTAACCATAGAACAGACAGAACACGGGGTCTGAAGGCGAGAAGATCTGAATTCAAATGTGGCCTAAGATACTTACTATGTGAACCGAGCAAGTCAATTAACTTCTGTCTGCCTCAGTTTCCTTAGCTGTAAATTGATGACAATAAAAGCACTTACTTCCCAGGGTTATTGTGGAGATCAAGTTAAATAATGTTTGTAAAGCATTTAGAACAGTCCCTGGCACACAGAAATCACCTAATAAATGCTTGTTTCCTTCCTTCCTTCCCCACAGCCCGGCATAGTGCCTTGCACAGATACTTAGAGAAGAGATGCTTTTAAAAATGTTTATTGGACTGTCCCTTTATTAAAAACCACTCAACCCCAACTTGGAAAATAAGCCCAGTCTTACACATAGGAAAAGCAGGCAGTGTATCTCTTGGTGTGATTTCAGGCTCCCGGGAAAGTCTTCCACTCCACCCCCATATACTTCCTCAACTAAATGGGGCTAATGCTGGACATCCTACAATTAAAGGCTGTTGTTTCCTCCTCTTTGAAATGAAACAGTTGGGCTACATGGCCCCTGGGACTCAGGAGACACAACAGCTCTGGCTAGCCCTTGACCTTAACCTCTGATAGAACCAGGTTATCTAGGATAAAAATTAGTACTTACTAATCACCTACCAAGTTCTAGACACTGTGCTGAGTCCTAGGGACTTCAAGGAAAGGCAAAAGTATATCTCTGCTCTCAAGGAGCGCCCAGTCTAATGGGAAAACAACTACAATGTACAAACAAGATATAGACAGGGCAAACTGAGGCTATTCTCAGAGGGAAGGCACTAAGATTAAGGAGGGCTAGAAAAGGTCTCTTGTATAAGAGAAGACTGACTGAGACTTGAAGGAAGTCAAGGAAGCTAGGAAGAAGGGAGAGAGTACCAGGGATGGGAGACAGCCAGTAATAATGTTCAAGGTCAGGAGATGGAGTGTCTTGTTTGAGAACAAGCATGGAAGCCAATGTCACTGCTTCAAGGAGTATATGGAAGGGCATAAGGGGCATAAGAAAACTGGAAAGGCAGGAAAGGGCCAAGTTATGAAGGGCTTGAAAAGACAAATGGAGGATTTTACATTTGATAACGGAGATAACAGGGAGCCACTGGAATTTAGTGACTAGGGCTGTGACAGTCAGACCTATACTTTAGAAAGATCAATTTGACAGCCAGAGGATGACAGCGGAGGACGGACTGGAATGAATGAGTGAATGAAGCATTTATTAAGTGCCGACTGTGTACCAAGCACTGTGCTACACACAGGGGGATATAATTAGAAAAAGGAGAACGGTCCCTGATCTCAAGGAGTCCACATTCTAACAGGAGTGACCCGCCAGCAGGCAACTGCCACTGTCTAAGGGTGAGGTGATGAGGACCCGCACCAGGGTGGTGTTGGTGTCCAAGAAGAGAAGGGGCATGGACAAGAGAGTTTACCAAGGTAGAGATGACAGGACCTGACAACTGACTGGAGGGAGTTAGGAAGTGACAGAGAAGAGTCAAGGTTGACATCTATGTTGTGAGCCTAGGTGACTGGGAGGATGGCGATATCCTCAACAGTAATAGGAAGGTAGAAAAAGGGGAGAGTTTTTAAAGAAATATCATGAGGGCAGGGAAGGAATAAGCGTTTTGTTGTTATTGCTGCTGTTCAGTTGTCTGACTCCTCGTGACCCCATTTGGGGTTTTCTTGGCAAAGATACTGGAGCAGTTTGCCATTTCCTTCCTCCAGCTCACTTTACAGATGAGGAAACTGAGGCAAACAGGGTTAAGTGAGTTGTCCAGGGTCACACAGCGATAGTGTCTGAGGCTAGATTTGAACCTAGGTCTTCCTGACTCCAGGCTCAGTGCTCTATCCACTGAACCACCTAGCTGCCCACTTGGGTCAGGACCAGTCTAAGCATGGAGACAATGTTAACTCCCCACCCCTCTCAAAAGCCTAAGGGTGGAGGGAGAAGTCAAAGACCCAGCAGCAGAACAGAAATGATAACAATATTCACAAAGAGCTTTAAAAAGGTTCATGAAACACTTTACATATGCTGTCTGGAAAGCTCTGGATCGCGAGTTAGAGAAGCTGGATTCTAATCCCTGCCCTGCCACTTGCTTCCCTGAGTAACCCCACCTCTCTTTCGACTCATCTGTGAAACGAGGAGCTTGGACAAGATGACCTGGGAAGTCCCTTCCAGCTCCAGACCTATGAGTCTTTTTACAAATCTGCGGCCCACGCTCTGCCTGCTCCTCTTTCTCTCTTGGATGACTGAAGCAGCGGAACATAATTTTGGGGTCACTCAGGCACTGCTTGGCTCTGTTCTCTCTGCAGCCCCGTGACTAGATCATCATTTCCTCAGCAACCAGCTGGATGTAGACAGAATGTTCTCTGGGGGATCGCAGAGGCCCTGGCAACTTTATTATTACATTATTATTAATACACTAATAACACCAGCTGTTGCTGATGGCAGGAAGTCCAGGATGGGGGCCAGGCAGTCACAGTGAAGAGGGCCTTAGGACAAATTCAGATACCTTCTGCATGGTCCACACAAAGATCAGGGAGCAGGAAAGAACTGAGCTTTTCCTAAGACCAAAATGAAGGCAGCTTCTTTATGTAGAAAGAACCCATCAAGGCGGTAAAGGATATATCTTAGTAACAAGAAAATGCTATCTGGAGCCATAGGATCCCAGGGTTATAGCTTTAGGGTCAGGAAGAAAATCCATATAGTCCAATCCCCTCATTTTATGGACAGGGAAACCGAGGGCCAGAGAGGTTGTCGAGGCTCCCACAGATGGTAAATGGCAGAAGCAGAATTTAAACCTAGGTCCTCTGACTCCATGTCTAATCAGAAGGCCCAGGTTCAGATCCTGCCTCTGATGATTACTTATGTAAAGCCAGCCTGACAGTCACTTCTCTCAAATGAGGGCATTGGCCCAGGTGATCTCCAAGGTCCACCTCTGAATACTACATTTCTAAGCTGGAGCTATAAAGGCCAGAGTGAAGAATGAGGGGGAGGAGGGAGAGGAGATCCTAGTTTTATTGAACATCTTCATTAAAAGCAATTGAGAAAGCAGAAAAAGAAACCTCAGGAGACGAAAAAACAGGGACCAGAAATAACTTTAACAGGAGAGAATCATCTGAAACATTCCTCCCTCCTCTTGGAGGTGGGGGGAGAGGGAACACAGATGTGGACTGCTGTAGACACTGTGATCTGGGGTCCCTACAGAAGAGGAGGGGCTTAAACTGCCTTCCCCTGCTCCATGGGGGTAAGGGATCAGGAATGACTGTAGGGGCAAAAACAAAAGGCATCAGGACAACTTAAAATCTTTTTTCAGTACAGATTTGGCTCCAATGCAGTTGCTATTTTGGTTTCTATAAATAAAGTTAATAACAGCCAATTCTCTATTGTTACTGCAAACAGAGATTAAGACCAGACGTTTGAAATGGAGAGATGATTTCAAAACCTCCACTTCTACCCTCTGGAAGAGCTAATCAGGAGGTTATAAATGACAGGATTTAGGACTGGAGGAGAATTTACTGATAACGTAGTCCAACCCCCTTATTTGATGGATGTGAAAACCAAAGCTAACAGAAGTGATGTGACCATTAGTAATTAGTGGAGTTCAGATTTGAACTACAAAGCCGATGCTCTTTCCAGCAAAGTTTGTTTGATAGGTTATTATAGGGCTAGGCTCTAGGCTTCAGTAAAAACAATTTGGATATGAAAGTGTTCTATACATCCAAAGCCCCAAAGTACCCAGAGATAGAGATTATATTAGCTTTGTATAGCAGCCAAAACAGCTTAGAGTCCTAGCCTCAGAAACTCAATAGGAAGCATTTTACATTGGGAAAAATGTTTGGATTAAGAATCAAAGGGTCTGGGTTCAAATCCCAGCTCTTTCATTTACAACTTATGGGAATTTTAGACAAGGCATTTAACCTCCTCTAAATCTATGACTCAGAAATTCTTTCAGTGGCAAGGTGGGAGATTGTGGGGGCAGAATGTTAAGTATGATGTCAGGCCTGTGAGTTTTGCTTATAAGGTTTTTCTGTGTTACAAGGGAAATCTTCATGGTTATAAGAGGGGAGGGATGTGGATATTCAGAAATGACTGTGATTCAAAAACAAAGTTAGCAATAAAATTTATGTTAACAGAAACTAGAAGGAAGTGGAGTTAAATCAGGGAGGAAGTAATAGTGGTAACCTTCATGGACAAAACTCTAAATAATCGAATGAAGCCTTAGAATTGGTTTCCCCTTGTTAGAACTGGGGGCAAGAGTTATGTGCCAATAAATCAGACAATCTAAGTGAAACAGATGAATACTTAAAAACGTATAAATTGCCTAGGTTAACAGAAGAGGAAATAGAACACTCAACCCCACCTTAGAAGAAGAAGCTGAACAAGTCATTCTAGAATTGAGGGCCAAAAAGACCAGCAAAATTGGTTGTTGTTGTTGTTGTTTTAAAGGCAGGTGGTCAGGAAAAGCAATTGGTTTGGATGGGCCAAAGACTCCAAGTTCAGCCCTTGGATAATTAAGTATAGCCTTTTTCTTTCCAAGGGTTCAAAGGAATTTGGCTGCCTTGTATCCCTGGGTATCTAGCATCTATCTCGTAAGAGGTTCAGTGGACCCCTCACGACCTCTTTCAATCACTGCAGCTGGTTGCCATTCCCAGCTGTCCTCAAACGGAATGTAAACTCCTGAAAGGCAGGAAATATTTCATTTGTTGAAATGGCTTCACTACAATCATTAGACTGTCAGCTCCTCAAGGGCAAGGGACTATCTTTGCCTCTTTTTGTGTCCCCAGAGCTTAGCACAATGTTTGACACACAGTAGGCACTTAATAAATGATTACTGATTGATTGGTTGTCCTTCTAGTCCCAGTGCCTGGCACACAGTAGGCACTTAATGTTTATTGGTTGGTTCTTCTAATCCCAGTGCCTGGCACACAGTAGGTGCTTAATAAATGCTTGTTGAATTGACTATCATTGGATTGCTATGCGCTGCTCTGTGATTTGTGCTTGCTGTCCTCTGTACAATT
This sequence comes from Pseudochirops cupreus, assembly GCA_028627135.1. Lineage (NCBI taxonomy): Eukaryota > Metazoa > Chordata > Mammalia > Diprotodontia > Pseudocheiridae > Pseudochirops > Pseudochirops cupreus. Next base: position 189,972,287 of record CM053581.1, on the reverse strand, counting down.
CTGATTTGTGTATTAGATGTTCTGCATCTGCCTGTAGCTAGTACATATGGGATTAGGCAGTCAATCAATGAGCATTTATTAAGCCTTTCCTATATACCAGGCACTGTGCTAAACTCTAAGAATACAAGTACAAGCAAAAAGCAACAGTACTAGCCTTCAAAGAACTTACCTTCTAATGGGGAAGACAACACATAAAAGGAGCTGGGTGTGAGGTATAGTCAGGAAGAAGTGTCCTGCAAAGGAGCATGATGAAGAAGGCCAGGGGGCTACAGCCAGATGGGAAATGAAGAGATGGCTGAGAAGAGATGTCTAATCAGAGGAAGGGGTGCCAAGGGCAGGGCTACTTTGGCAGTATGAGCCCCAGGGCTGTAGGGATCTTCCAGGATGAGTTAGTTCCTAAAGCACAGTGGAGAAGGTCACAGGGCAGCTAGGGGACTGTCTGTATAAGAAGGAATGTTCTCTTGCCTTGCCTCTGGCACCTTCCTTTGAAGCTCATCTTAAGTACTACCTTCTACAAAAAGTCTTTCCCAATGCACACGTCTTCTAGTGCCTTTCCCCCAAATTACTTTCTATTTCTTTTGTATATAATCACTGGGTATTCCCATCCAATAGAATGCAAGGACTATTGTCTGAAGGCTTTTGGGAATAGTCTTTGTATCCCCAGTACCTAATACAATAAGATGAAACTGAATAAATACTTATAGAATCGAAAGGCTCTTAGAAAGTCTATGTGGAAACTTCTGTTCTCAGTACTTTATTTGGCCCTAAAGATCCTAGAGTGAGGACTTATGTAGCAGGCATTTAATAAATGCCTATCTAATTGAATGATGGCTTCTAAGTGCCCTGTGGAGTGCCAAGCACCACACGGCATCTGCTAGTGTTGTACAACATAGTCTTCTATGACCACATTCCCCTCTCTTCCCAATCCTGGTCCTTTGGTAAACCTGTGCAACTCTACACTGTCCTCTACTCTTGAATCTTTCGCTCCCTTCTCCTGTCAACCATCATGCCTTTTGCTCAGGTGCCTTCTGAAAGATATGGAGGAAATGACCAAACTGTGATAAGGTCACTATGAATTTAAGCTAGCTGCTATCAACTGGGCCCTCTCTTCAGCAAGGCAATCAAACTCCTCTCTGATTGATTCTCTCTGCCATTCACCACAATAGCTATTCCAAGCCTCCTCAAGTGTTTCATGCTACTCTTTCCCCCACCCTCTCTACTGATGATCACATTTCATATCTCACTGAAAAAAAAGGAGGCCATTTGCTCCATTTTCCAAAAGCTTCATCTTCTCCCCTCCTCTTCATGTTGTATACCTCTGACAATGTTCCCCACCAGCTCCTCCCACACTTCAGTCTTTGATAAGTTGAAACTTAAGATTACCAAGGCCAACCCCTTTTTTACATGCATCCCTCATCTCATTCCTTTCAGTCTTTTCTAGCAGATTGTCCCCACCGTCACCCTTCTCATCTTCTCCCCCAATTCTCCCCCATCCTTAAAAAAAACTGCTCTCTAGGTCCTACCATGCCTTCCAGCTATCATGCCCTATCAGTCTTCCTCTTATTAATAACTTCGGTTTGTTGCCATCTTCTCCAGTGAATCCCACCTCAGTCCCATGCTCAGTTCCTCCCCTTCCTTCCTTCTCACTGGCTTCTAAACCCATGCATCTGGCTTCTAATCTCATCATTCAACTGAAATTACTCTCTCCAAAGTAATTAATGATCTTTTAATTGTCAAATCTAATGGCCTTTTCTCAAAATTCATCCGTCTTGATCTCTCTGTGGCCTCTGATCACACCTTGATCACATCTTCCTCCTGGACACTCTCTCTTCGATGGGTTTCTACAATTCCTCTTTCCTGGTTCTCCTCCCATCTGTCTGAACAAACCATCTGTCTCCTTTGCTAGATGATCATTTATGTCATAGTAATTGTGGGAGTTCCCCAAGGCTCTGTCCTGGGCCCTCTTCTTTCTTCTTCATGGACTCTCTCACTTAGTGATCTCAGCAACTCTTGTGGGTTCAATTATTATCTCTATGCATATGATACCTCACTCTAGTTAGCTAGCTCTTAGCTCTGCTCTAAGTTCCAGTACAACACCAATAACTTCCTGTTGGACATTTTGAACTAGATGTTCCATAAGCATCCCAAACTCAACATGTCCAAAACCGAACTCATGCTCTTTCCCCTCAAACTCTGCCTCCTTCATAGCTTACCTATTACCCTCTAGAGGACCACTACCATTCCTGTCACCCAGGTTCACAACTCTGGGGTCATCCCCAATGCCCCTCTCTCCCACCTACCCAATCATTCGCCAAATTGTGTAACTTCCTGATCTATAACATCTCTCACATACATCCCCTTCTCTCCACTCAAACAGCCAAAACCATCATTAAAGCCCTCATCACTATCTAGACTATTGCAATTGTCTTCCAATTGCTCTTCTCTCCCTACGTCACGCTTTTAAAAAGCATGCTGAATGAAATCTGTTTGCCATTTCTGCATATGACTTATCTGTCCCCACCTCTGTAGCTTTGCTCATTCCACTTCCAGAAACTGGAGCGTTCTCCTCTCTTTTCCAGAAACCTACACAAAGCCTACCTCCTAATCCAAAGCCTACCAATGATAAGCCCTGTCCCCATTTTGTATCATCCCCTTGCCCTGATGCTTTGTTAGACATTTTGTGCTATAGTTGCCTGCTTTTCTCTCCCATACTTTTGTGCTCTGTTTTTCTAACCACAACAGTCTACAGTCTGGTTGGACTGAGGATAGAAACAAGGTCTTCCAGATAATCATGTATTCTAGTTAGCTGATTTTCCAGACGCTCTGGCATTAGTGACTTTTACAGAACTAGAATACAATCAAATATAATGCTAAGACCATTCTGAGCAGAATCGAGTCTTTCTTTAATGATTCAGAAGGCCCTTCCAGATCTTTTGTTGTCACAGGCAGGGTTCAACAAACATCAGAATGATAAGAATCTAACTAAGTTGGAAGAGACCTCAGTGACCATCTAGCCCAACTTATCCTCCTGAAACAATCACCACTACAACATGCTACCCAGCTTCAGCTTGAAGCCTTCCAGTGAAAGGAAACCCACCACTTTCTAAGGCAGCTCATTCCACTGAGGAATGATTCCTGCCATCAAACCTCAATATGCCTATTGCAACTTCCTTCTACCTGCTTGGGCCAAGCAGAACAAGTCCAATCTCTCTTCCACATAACAGCCCTTCAAATACTTGAGAAAGCCATGGTGTCTCTCCTGCATCTTGATGCCTTCTCCAAGCCAAGCACCCTCAGTTCCTTTGATCAGTCCTCAGATGGCATGGCCGGACACTTTCCTCCTCTGAACCCTTTCCAGCTTATTCCTTAAACAGAGGATCCCAGAACGGAACACAGCAGCCCAGGATTTGGTCTACTCAGGGTCTGCCTAAGGCAGAGGCCAGCCGGACTATTGCCTCCTTATTCCTGGAAGTTACATCCAAGAGTCAGTATCATCTAGGCAAATGTCAGAGAACCCAAAACTCCCCATAACCTCAATGCTGCTCAGCTCCCACTTCCATGCAAATCTTCTGTGGGGGTGTTGCCTAGAGCACCTGCCAGCATCTAGAAACACTGCCAAATGAGTGAAACCAAGAAGTCAATCTCTAAAGTCCTTGAGGGATCCAATTCGTGCACAGAGATGTGTGGCCTAATTCAGAAGGTGAAAGAAGCTCAGCATCATTAGCCAGAGGCAGCCTCATGTCTGGGCAGAGTGGGCAGCCGCCTGCCAGGTATAATTGAGGAGGCCTTTTAAGGTCGCCTTGTCCTGAAATAGCCCTCCTCTCCACCATCCCCCAGGGCCTGAAATTCCCTCATTACTCCTTTTTTTCCCCTTCAGGCACTGACAGTCCGGGATAAAATGCAAATGTTCTCCTGATGGGGCAATCCATTAGTCCATTATCAGCCATGAACAATTTAGCCAGAATTAGTTTATAAGGTCAGTCACCCCTAGCTGGGCCCTAAAGGGATAGAGAAGATAGAGCTAGAGAAAGAGAGCCCTGAGGTTAGGCAGTGTGCCTTTGAAAGAGTACTGGGTTTAGAGCCTGAGGTCCTGAGTTTGAGTCCTCAGGAGCATTAAGGTTTTCATAGTGCTTTACTGGGCAGCCTGGCTCCCGTCTACCTTCCAGGCGGATGGCACATCCCTCCTCTTCACACTCTCCAGGTTCCTACCACACTGGCCTATTTGCTAGTCCTGGCCCACAACATCCTAGCTCTCAAACTTAGGCCTTTAGGCAGACCATTTCTCATGCCTAGAATACCCTCCCTCTTCACCCCTGTCTCTTAGAATCCCTGCCCAGCCCAAGTGCCACTTCCTATATGATCTGTTCCCCATCTCCCAGCTTCTCACAACCCGCCCAAAATGATTTTGCCTTACCATATGTATATGTTGTACTTCCTTTATGTGTACATGTTGCTTTACTCGAAGGGGAGTCTTTTTTTTTTCTGTCTTCTATCCCCAGCACCAAATACGTTAATACAAAGAGAGCCCTTAATGTCTACTGAGGAATATGTGAGTGACCTTCAGGTTAGAAGCCAGCTCTCCAAATGTTACATTTTCAGGATAAGCATTTACACCTTGGAAACCAACACAACAAATCAAGGCTTGATTGTTTTGTGGGTTGCTTAGACTTAAGGAAGTGATGGAGAAAACCTTAAGAATGCAGGTTAAACTTAAAAGTACATGCAGCCTATTTCCAGGTCCCACCCCAAGATGGTTGTTAAACATTTACCAACACAAAAGTCAAACATTTACCCCTGTCTTCTAGTCAACAAGCATTTCTTAAGAGTTTACCATGTGCCAAGCACTATGCCAAGCATTGTGAGTACAAAGTAAGGCAAAAACGCAATTCTTGCCCTCAAGAAACTCAAAAATCTAATAGGTGGGAAAAAACACAAATGTTCTCTGTGAACTTAGGCAAGTCACCACCTCTCTGGCCTCAGATCCCTCATCAATAAAATGAGGACCAAGATGACTTATGAAGTATCTTCTAGCTATAAATCCATGAAACTGTGAGGGGCATGGGAGAGTCCCCCATCAGAAGAACATGCAATGGTGGAGAGAGCCAGGGGGAATGGGGGACTGTGTACAGCATGACAGCACTGGGCATCTGTGGAAAGAAGCAAGGGGTAGTCATATCAAAGGTTGACAATGGGAGATGGAGGGATCCTGAGGGTGAATTTTCTAAGTTTGCTGCTGGTTAACCCTACCCACATCACACAACAAGGTTACTCTGGCCTAAAAGAACCTTAGAGAATGACTAGATGGCTATTGAGATGCTGCTATCTCTGGGGTTAGGGTGTGGCCAGTGTCCCTCTGCTGCCCAGAAATCCCATGCAAAGGCCCAGTGAAAGAATAATAGAAAAGAGTTTTCTGTGCTTGTGATTTTTTTTTCCTGTTGTAGTTGTTTTAAAAAAGCAACATGACAACCCTTAATTAATCCACTAGCTTCAGGCAAAAGCAGAGCCAATTGCAGCAAAGATCTATCCCCCTGCCTGCCTGTGCCTCACGCCTGCTCCAGCTGCCTGCTGCCATGCTGGCAAAGAGATAAAGGGCACTGCCAAACGGGGAAAGCAGGGCCTACAAAGGGACACTAATAACCCCATGTCAGGAGAACAATACTAAAGATGGCCCATTTCAGGCATCCAGCCTTTCCCACCTCCCATGTACCCAGAGCCCTCAAGTGCAGTCACACGGCCTGGAGCCTTTTACTGACCAGCCCACTCCAGCCTGGCAGAGGACCCTGGGCACTGCAGCCAACTCTCAAAGCCAGGGTAGATTACCTCAACCTTGTGTCATTCCTTCCAAAGACAAGACAGCCTCTGCCGCCTTAGTGATTTATTCCCCAGCAAAGCTGAACCCTGAGGTTGGGGTCAACCTGGGCATCCACAAATCCACGACACATGCTGGCTCAGCACCTATACATAGTAGGTGTGGAATATACACTTGAATGAATAAATAGTATGAAGGCAGAACTAAAATTAGATTTAACATTTATTGTGAAGCCTAATACTCCAAAAAAAAGAAAAGCAATTTCCCTTAGGGCCTGGGTTTCAAGCCTGACCCTGGTATGGATATTAGACAAAGGTGGTACCTTCTCCTTATCCACAACCATTCTGAATCTGCCTTCCAGACAGTGATCCTAAGAGCAACTAAATGCCTTCCACCCAATAAATGCCTTTCGCCCTGGCACTGTGGCTGGAAGGTACCTAGTAGACATTTTTTCCCCCAGAATCTGTAAGATAGAACACCTAAAAGTTTTTAAAATCATCTCCTTGTCTCGAGGCAGAGCTAGCTCTACACCAGCTCCAAATTCCCATCAAACATTAAAAGACGTCCATTGTTATCAGTTATAGGCTCCCCAGCAGACATGTTCCCAAAGGAACCCTTCACCCACAAGGTCAGCAAATCTGTAAGGAACAGGAAAGAACCACTGAATGATCTCAAGAATGGAAAAGACATTTTTTTAAAAAATGAGTAATAGGGAGGGAAGGAAACAGGCATTTACTAAACACCTACTATGAGCTAGGTACTGTGCGAAGCTCAAATATCCTCATTTGATCCCCACAACTACCCTGGAATGTAGTTGCTATTATTATTCCCATTTCTGCTAATGAGGAAACTGAGATTGAGTGAGGGTCTTTACACTGCCTTTACAAGAAGTTTTTCCTGACACCCTTCATCACCAATGCTCCTTCACTGTATTCAAATGCACATGGTCATGCTGGTCTGTCCATGTGCCATCCTGTCTTCCTCCTCCCCCACTGAGTTGATCAGAAGCTCTCTGAGGGCAAGGACTGTTTCCAATTTTGTCTTGCTGTACACCGTGACCTAGCACAGGGCCAGCAGGAAGGAGAGCAGGGACTTCATAAATGTTCAGTGGACTGGTTATTGTTGGATGACTATTTAGATGAATTCTTTTAAAGGATAATCCCCTCAGTTTTCTTATCTACAAAACAAAGAGCTTCCATTCCTTTTTTTTCCCCCTCAATTATTTTTTTCCCTTATTCCATTTACTAATCACTTTCTTCAAACTCTACTTGCCAGCACCCCACTTTCCTCTGCAATTGTAAAACCCAGAATGGAACTTAAAGCCTTCTGCTTGACAAGAACAGTTCTTTTTATATAATCTATACACGATCTCATAACAACCTTGGAAGGTAGGTGCTAATACAATTATTCCCATTTTTCAGATGAGAAAACTAAGACTAAGAATCACACAGTTAATAAAGATCTGTGGTAGGGGGTCAATCCCAGTCCTTCTAGGCCCAGTGCTCTATCCATTGTGGAATTCTGGCTTTTGCAAACAGTTGTCTTCTGCTAAATTCATGCCTTCTGATTCCCAATCTCTCTCTCTCTCTCTCCTCTCCTTCTCTCTCTCTCTCTCTCTCTCTCTCTCTCTCTCTCTCTCTAAAATTGTATATTTCTGTCATTCACATCTGACAAATATATTTGATTAGAATACAATTGCATTTTGCTGTGCTAATGACGTTATATAACTGGAGTGAGGGCCTCTTGAGTCAATATGCAAATTTCTGCAAAATCATCATCATCATCAAATATTTATTAGTTGCCCACCTGCTGAATATTTTTGCAAAGCAACTTAAATAGGACTCCATGAAAAATAAGTACTATTTCTTAATTATAATTATCATGGAAAAAAATTTTTTTAAATGCAAATGTATTTCTAAACTCCTCCCTGCCCTCCAGTTCCATTAGCCCTGTCTACTGCTCACTTCTCACTGGGATGCCACAACTTTTCTCCAATCTCAGTATTTCCCAAACCAAGCTCATCACCTTCACCCTCAAGCCCAATACCTTTCTCAACTGGTCAATTCCTAATCTATTGCTTCAAAGAGAAGCTAGTCTAACTCCCTCATATTACAGGTGATAAAACATAGGCCCAGAAGTTATGTCTTGCCCAATATTACACAGCAAGTGGCAGGCAGGATTTGAACCCAGGACCTCTGACTTCAAATCCCGGGCTCTTTCACTGAACCATGCTGCTTCCCTGATAAAATGCAAACATTTTAAAGATGACCAAAAAGCTATCACACTGTGTATAATGGACTCAGTGTCCCACTACTAGGTCCATGCCTCAAAGAGATCAGAGAAATAGGAAAAAGGACCTCTTTGTACAAAAATACTGATAGCAGATATTTTTGTGGTGGCAAAGAACAGGAAATTGAGGGGATTCCCATCAATTGGGGAACAGCTGAACAAGTTGTAGTATGTGACTATAATGGAATACTCTTGTGTTATAAGAAATGATGATGGGGATGGTTCCAGAGAAATGTGGGAAGACTTGTATTAACTGATACAGAGCAAAGGGAGCAAAATCAGGAGAACAATTTGTATAATAACAATATTATAAAGACAAATAACTGAGAGATGGAGGAGCTCTGATCAGCACGAGAACCAAGCGCCCAGAGGACTCATGATAAACCATATTATCCTGATATTCCTGACAGAGACCTAATGTCCTCAGAGAGCGGACTGAGATGTGTGTGTCACTCACACACACACACACTTGGATGTGGCTAAAGCAGGAATTTGTTTTCTTTGACTTTACATATATTCACCTTTATAATAGCTTTCGTTTTCCTTTTTCAATGGGCAGGGGAGAGGTAGATGGTAGAGAAATTGGAACTGAAAGTACCATTTTTTTAATGGGGGAGGCAGACATAACTCATTAGCACAGCAAAAAAGTGCATGGCCCTAAATGAACAAACAAGGACAGCAGAAGATAATTTTTTAATTGTATTTTGGATGAAGATGGGAAGGAGGAAGAGGAAGAAGAACAGTCCCAATTCCAAGTTTCTTCCTAGAGAGAATAGTAGAGCAGAGCGGGAAGCCTTAGGGACCCTAGGAGAAGAGGAGGGACAGCATGAGGACAGCGGTGCTGGAGGCACTGGGGGAAGTGAGATCAGGAAGGGAAGACTCCTGAAAGGCATCCTGTAGGCATCTCAAGTACCTGGGCTGGATCACAAATGTGCCAAGGCCTCAGCCCCACTCTCATCATTCCCCCACCTGCTCATTCCCAGCCCCCCTGCTAGCTGGAAAGGAAGATCCTCTCTGCACCAATGGCCACCCAAAGCAGCGCCAAGGGAAGTCTTAGGCCTCTGTAACAAAGAACAGCCTCGGGCAGTTCCCCCAAGTACAAGTCATCAAGTTCACTGACTTGCTGAAGTGGGTGTAAAGTAGAGACTTTCACCGAAAACCCAGGGGAAATGAGTTCCCGCCCAAAAAGAATAAACATAATTAAAATCACACTGGAGGTTGTGGGTGTGTAATTGCCTCACCACATCCTGGCAAGTAGGCTGCCAAATGCACAAGCAGTCTATATGATTGAGAGAGCCTCATTTCCAAGCACAGATATACACAAACCTACCATACGATGAATCCCTCCTGAGAACAAACTCACTGAGTTGACAGGCCTGAGCCCATCAGCAGCTGAACTATATAAAACCATAGTATGTGAGGGTTGGAAAAGATGCTAAACTTCCCCGAACCCAGCCCCCTCATTTCACAACTGGGGAAACTGAGGTCCAGAGTCTCATGCAGCCTCTCCCTATTCCCCTCGCTGTTTCCTCTTGCCTATTTCCAGAGCTTAGCCATGCTTTAGATTCTAAAGTTTAGAAAGATTTGCTGGTGCAATGCAAAAAACCCACTTCTTCAGCAGACTTGTTCTCTTACCAGGGCATTTGCATTTTTGCATTTTCTCTCACGATCCCAAGAATAAATGATTTGGCACATTCATCCTTCAGGCATCCCCTGCATTGTCATGCATCATTCACTGTGCTAAAATGGTGAGCTCTGAATGGCAGGTCTATGATTACCTGTTATCATTAATATCACAGCAGCATTGTTAATATTAGCTGTTCTGTTAGTAATCTGAACATGTAGGCTGTCTCTGGCAGCTTTCTACCAAGAAACCAGAGCAGTTAACTAGGGCAGCTAACTGGTGCTTTGTCCGGGATGCTGGCTTAGGCCCCTCTTGTGGTTCTGCAGTGGTAGTTGCACTGCCTCTGGCCTCAGCTCTGCCACTTACCCTCTGGGTGACCTTAGGTCTCAGGTTCTTCATCCACAAAATGAGACCTTTAGACCAGATGATCTATCTGGGTCTCTTCCACTCTAAATGTAGGACTTGAGAATCCTAAGTCCACGGGTCATAGCAGTCTATCCCTTTACCAGCCTTAAGCCACCCCTCCCAGGGTCATGGTGTCCCTCTCTAATGGTCTGCCTTCTCTGTGGCTTCCCACCCACTCTCCACATTCTCCCAAGATTGGGTAGTTGGGGGCTATTGCCCATGTCAGGCATAGGTTCAAGGCTCCTTTCTGGGGAAAAGGCCCTTTCCTGGGTAACTAACTATGTCTTACCAGACTGTCCTCTGCACAGCAACCAGTGCCACTCTGACCCCTCCATCCCTTAAATGAATTTTTCCACTGAATTCATCACTCAGCAAACCTTAAACTATGCATAAGAATCCGTAGTTGTGATTCTTCAGGATGCTCAAACCATTTTAATGTGACCTGCTCACCCTCATAGCCCCCATTATCCCACCTCACCCCCACAAGTAGAATCTAGGAAGTTGGGGGTTTTTTTACTCTTTCTGGGGGGTAAACTGAGGCATCAAAAAGTCACCTAAGTAGTGCAGGCTGAATGCCAGCAACTTCCTTAAAATTCTACATGCTCTGTTCAGGAACAACTGCTAGGGAGAGGAAGGGTGCTGAGGTGCTTTATCACCTCTCTCCTCTTTTAAATTTTCCTTCCCCCTTTTTCCCTTGTTTCTCTACAAAAGCTATCAATAACAATTTATTTTAAAAAAAAAATAATAATGCTTGATAAGTTAAAAAAAAAAAAAAAGCAATGGTCCCTTGGATTGTATGTTCCAGAGAAACAAATTTGGCAGCCCTGCACCTGAGTCCTCCAGTGGCATCTCCCCAACATTCTGCCTTCTGGCTGTAAGCCCACTGGGTCCTAGTCAAGTTAACTCAGACGTGGGGATGTAAGGCTGATTTCATTGGGTGGGGATCAAGTGCCTGGAAAGATGCCATGTACTCTTTCTACTTCCTCCAGATACAAAATATATGACCTGACAACTAAATACTCATCACACATGTTTGAACAACTGAGTGAGGAGGTTTGGGAGAGGCAGAAAAGAAGCAACTAGCCTCCCTTCCTGGTGCTGGCCCACTACCTTTTAAAAGACAGCTGCCTATAGGAGAGCCAGGATTCTTGATCTTTTTGTGTCTTATACCTCTTTGGCAGTCTTGGACAGCCTAGGAATCTCTTCTCAGAATAAAAATTTTAAATGCACAAAATAAAATAATGGGACTACAAAGGAAACCAATGATGCTGAAATACAATTAACAAAAAAAAATATAGTTTTTAAAAATAAGTTCGATTAAGAACCCCTGCTCTAAAGAAAGCCACAACAGGGCCCTCTGAGGTTGCCAAGCAGAAGGGAAAATAGGGTGAGAGAAAATTAGTAAGTTTAGTTAATGTTTAATTATTTAAGAGGGAGGAAAAATATGTGTGCAAATTCAGAAACATTTATTAAGCACCTACAGCATGTTAGGCACTGTGATAGGTGCCAGGAACGCCAGTTCAAAGAATGAGGCAATACCTCCTCTCAAAGGAGGTCAGAGCTTAAAAGCATCTCAGACATAATGTAGTCCCATCACTTCATTTTACAGATTTGGAAACAGGTTCAGAAACTGTAAGAGACTTGCCCAAGGTTACAGGGTAAGTTACTGGCCCCCATTGCAAAGGGAAGATGAAAACTCAGGCCTCCTGACTCCAAGAATTGAGTGATCTTGCCACTACAGCACCCTGGGCGTGAGAACCAGAAGTACGGGCCGGTCTCCCGTTCTTCATCTCGGCCTCCCCACCCTCATTCCCAGAGTCTGAAAAACTGCAAAGCTCCCACTGGGAAACAGCCTCGCTTTCCAGTTCGGAATCCCCGGAACCTCGGTCCTTGAACCGCAATTCCACCTCTACTGTGTTAACTCCAAAGCAAGCCCGACTCCTGGCCGCTAGCCTCGTCTTCAGAGCCAGCAGGACCCCTACGGTCATAAGGAATTCCACCCCTGCCCCCCTTGGAGTGCAGTCGCAAACGCCTTCCCTCCTCTCCGGAGACTAAGCACTGCCTCCCACCCCCTCACTGAAGAGGGTGAGGGCGGGGAAGAGCCCTCAGCCCAGGACCTAGAGAGCCTGGAGTAGAAAGGGTCCAGGAAGAAGAGGGGGCACAGAAGGGGGAACGTCAGTCAGTCTGAGAAGGCAGCTCCGAGGAGGAGGACTGAGCATGCTCAAGTAAACCTGCAATGCAGTGGCTGCAGAGAGTGTCCTCTATTAACCCAGCTGTATGCTAATGACGTCAAACCTCCCTCCCCGGACACTCATTAGCAGAGGCAGGGGAGGAGGGCTGGGATCAGGCGCCAGGTAGTTCTACAAGATAATGCAGGGGGCGGAAGGGCACCAGCTGGAAAGCAACAATTTCCAGCCATCACCATTTAATGAATGCCTGTGACAGCAGATCTTCAACCAGATCGAGGATCATGCGACCCGGGATCTCAGTGGCCAGAATGAGCCCCCAGAAATGGAGAGAGGCTTCAGGAAGAGGGCAGAAGCACACAATGGGCTACATCCCCTCCTCCCCCCCATGCCTATTTACCTCCCACCTGACAAAGTGTCAAGATTGATAGATTTGTGGAACCTGGGTTCAAATTCCACCTCTACCAATTACTAGTTGTATGACCGTGGGCAAGTCACTTCACTGTAAAATGTAAAATGAACGCGTTGTACTAGACTGTATGACCTATAAGGTACCTTCCAGCTTAAAAATCTATACTCCTAAAATCCTATACCATTAAGGTTAGGTCCTACCTGTCCGTCCTGTTAAAGGAGGGGATACAAAAAGACCAGAGAGATTTCTCCTGCACCACGGACACCCCTCCCAGCCTTTCCCAAAAGTCCATCCAACCTATGGGCATCAGTGCCACGCACTCACCATCTAGCAAATATGATAAATATGCACTGGGGCCTCAGCCATTTCTCAGATTTTATTTTGTATCATATTTATCTCAGTATTGTAATGTACCTAAGGGTGATGACAGCTCACATTTCTATATCATGTCAAAGTTTAAATGTAGTCTCTCACCATAGAAGATCTGTAAGGTGTATGATGAAAGTTCCCCTTTCACAGATGAAGAAACTGAGGCCCATCAAAGTGAGATAACGAGCCCAGACCAATATCACACAACTAGGAAGTGCCAAGGGCAAGGCTTGGACAATTAGACATAAGCCCAATATGCCCCCACTCTCCTGCCCCCCACTGACTTTGGACCGCCTTTCCTCTCTGAGGACACCTTCCAGTCCTTCCTGCCCCCACCACCAATTTCCCTCCAAAACACTACTTATCCTTCAAAATCAATTATCATACGACGCAACAAACATTAATTACATATCTATTATATGCCCAAGGTGATGCTAGATGATACAAAGACAAAATTAAAAATAGACCCTCACCTCAGGGGTCTTATTCAATGGATGATGGGGAGAGCAGTTATGACGTATACAGAGAAGTAGTTGTTTAGTTGTTTCAGAAGTGACTCTTTGTGACCCCATTTGGGGTTTTCTTGGCAAAAAAATACTGGAGTGATTTGCTGTTTCCTTCTCCAGCTTATTTTACAGATAAGGAAACTGAGGCAAAGAGGGCTAAGCGACTTGCCCAGGGTCATATAGCTAATAAGTATCTGAGGACAGATTTAAAATCAAGAAAATGAGTCTTCCTACCTTCAAACTCAGCACTCTATCCACATCACCTTCTATTACATACATGATTAATTTAAGGAGGAGGAAGAGAGAATACCCAGGCAGATCAAGAAAGGCTTCCCATAGGTGGCAACTGAGCTGACCCTCCTCAAAGGAAGCTAAGGACTCTACGAGGAGGAGGCGAAGAAGGAGGGCGCTCCAGGCATGGGAGAGAGCCTTCAAGAAGACACAGAAAGTGAGTGCAGGGAACAGTGAGACGACCAGCCTGCTGGGACAGAGTCCATGAATGTGCAATGAGACTAGAAAGGTAGGCTAGAACCAGACTGTGCTATGTGAGGACATGACGGTTTGGGAGCTGCAACAGACACATTTCACCCACTTTGTTCTCTCTCCTACGCAACACTTCAGTCAGATGTCAGGCAGCTTTCAAACAAACTGAGCCAGCTCAAAGGACTCTTCCTCCAGGCAGTCTTCCTTCCCTCACCTTGTCACCTGGAAATAACTTCCTTTCCTGCACTTACCTAGAATGCCCCTTGTCCTACTCTGTATTAAGGTTCTTTGTCACTGGGACCCCCAATGAGGCAGCTGTTAAAGCTCTACTCGGATGTCTCATTGCTGAAGGAAGTCAGATCACGTGGGAGTGTAAGCTGGTGCAGGCCCTCCAAAGCAAGAAAGGCTTTTGCACATGGACGAGATGGACTCCTACGTCTTCTGAGGGGACCTGAGTTCAGAGAGGGTCCTCACCAGACTGGTCACAGGGAGACAAGCTACTGTTTGTCGTCATGGACATTACTGTAGCATTTCTCAATGACCATCCAACAACTCCTAGAAGGCTTGTGGTCCTCGTCACCTACTCCCATGAAATAGAAATATCATTAAGTCCTAAATCTAAGAGGTGGAAGGGACCTCCTTAGAGGTCATCTGGTTCAAGCCTCTCATCTTACAGACAGGATTCCCAAGGCCCAGGGAGGTTAAGCACCCTGCTCAACGTCACACAGATCATACAGTTCTAGCTTTAGATATGGAGCAGACCTTACAGGTCATCTAGTCCAACCCCCTCATTTGACAGATGAGAAAACAGAGAGGTCAAATGACTTGCTCAAGGTCACACAGCTAGACACTGAGACAGAGTCTGAATGTGAACCCTGATCTTCTGAGAGCAGATCACAATGCTTGAGTTATTGCCTTATTTCTCCAACTAGATGAGGAGCTCCACAGAAACAGGGGCAACTAGTATCCTATTCATTTTCTGTATCCCTCAGTATCCATGTCCTGCACATAGTAGGTGCTTTCTATCCCCCCCCAGTGGCTTTTTAATAAATGAATAAATATCATGGGTGGGGCTTCTTCCATGACAGTCTATAGTGAGACTGTGGGGAGAAGGAAGGAGTGTTTTGAAAAAATCTCTCTAGACATTTTTTTAGCTCTGCTGACAGAAAAATTTTTTGCACGGAGAGCATTAGCTCCATGAGCCCCAAGGATGGAGGCACAAGAACTAGTTGTTCCTGGAGGCTCCACTCAGAAATAATCAGTGGCAACCATCAATAGGGAAACAGCTGAACAATTTATGACATATGAGTATAATGAGATACAACCTTAGTGTAAAAAAAGATGACTATGAGGAATTCAATAAACTAAGGGAAGACTCAGACAAACTGACTCAGAAACAAGCAGGAAAACAATCCCGAGGACAAGCACAGCCAATTGACTAAGAAGAACGCCAAAGCCGGGACCAGCTGGGGAAGCGCAGCGAGTCCCCTCGGTCCCAGCGAACAGATGTGGAAACGCACTCCCCTCTTTTCCCAAAGAGGTGAAGAGCCGTGAGGACCACGACTCGCGCACGCTGAAAAAGTCGCTGTGCCAGCTACATTTGTTTGCATGTCATTGCTTGCTAATAATAATAACTACTAGCATTTGTATAGCGCCTACTATGTGCCAGGAACTGTGCTAAGTACTTTATAAATATCTCATTTGATCCCCACCACAGCCCTATGAGGTAGGTGCTAGTAATACATTACCCCACTTTACAGTGGAGGCAGAGGTTAAGTGACTTGCCCAGGGTCACCCATCTTGTAAGTGTCTGAGGTCACATCTGAACTCAGGTCTTCCTGACTCCATGCCCAGGCTCTATCCACCATGCCACCTAGTGCCTTAGTTACAAGGGAAGACGCTCTGGTTGGTGAGGGAATGGAGTGGAAGCAGAGCTATCTGGAAATAACTGTGATGAAAAACAAAAGGCATCAGTAACACTAAGTGATCATGGCTGCCACTTTTTTCAAAATCAGTGCGTTTAAGAGGTGGATGTAGGCTTCTCTTATCTTCTCCTCCCCAGGAGAGGAATTCTAGGTATAAGAGCTTCCTAAGCCCATTAGCAACTCCTACCCAATGAAGCACTGGTCTTTCCACCACAGCTAAAAAAATAATGACCTGAATTTAAACAGCACTTTAAAGTGTATAAAGCTGTTTATATACACTATCTCATTTGCAACACAAAGCAACCCTGTGAGATAGGTACCCCATTTCATACACGGGGAAACTGGCTAAATTTGTCTTTTACAGTATCACAGAACTAGTGTCAGAAATGGGATTTGAACCCAGGTCATTCTGACTCCAAGTCCAGTACGTCAGCCACTACAAAATGTTGCCTATTATACATACACACACACACACACACACACACACACACACACACACATCATACACATGCTCAAATGAATGAATATAATAATGCACAAACTGATCCCCCAAAGAGCACAAGGAGAGTTTGTGAGAGGGTTTGTTCCCTCTTCCCAATAAGAAGGAAAATCCTCCAGAGAACAACACAGAAATGTTTTTAAGACGGGTATGCTTAATGATCTCTTTACCGCCAGTCAATTAATTTTTCTCTAACTGCTTTTGTTAGCACTAGTTTGATAATCCCTAATTATTCACTACATTCAGAGACTACAGAATAAGACCTAACAGTCTGCTATTTCACTTAGTATTCTTAAAAAACCAGTACTCATTGACAGAGCTCAAGGCATCAACTTGGTTTTGTGTCACAAGAGTCAACTTGGTCCAGT
Source organism: Pseudochirops cupreus (assembly GCA_028627135.1). Taxonomy (NCBI): domain Eukaryota; kingdom Metazoa; phylum Chordata; class Mammalia; order Diprotodontia; family Pseudocheiridae; genus Pseudochirops; species Pseudochirops cupreus. The sequence goes on along the minus strand of CM053581.1, from coordinate 189,955,412 downwards.
TCTTGATGCTGAACGATTTTTCTCCCTTCTCTGGCCTTCCTCCCCCAGATACTGTATTTCTTTTCTACATCTTAATCATCAGTCCAGAGCCATGAAACACCTCAAGTGTGTGCAGGAAACATGATGCTAATGCAAATGGAGAAAAGTCAGACAGAGCATTCCCAAGGACCCTTAAGAGGCATGTGGTCTGAGACAGACAAAACAGATGCTGCTGATTACAGACAAGACGCACACACAACTAAACAACCAACAGTGAGTACATAAAACTCAGCATTTCTGTTGTACACAGTCAAAGGGGATAAGTACTTGGGGGACCGATGAGAGGGCCAATGATTCAAAGTCAGTCAAGGAAAACCTGACCATCAAAAGTTGCCATCTCTTCTCATTCTCTCCCACTTCTTCCCTCTTCCCCCCAAATCCCCAGCTGAAAGGAAGCATTCACCTCTCCCAGCTGAGAGTGAAACTAGCTCCCTCCTGTAGTGCCCCCTTCCCCTCCTATCTCTTGTCCTGTGATCTTGACCATCTCTACCACCTCAGACAGAGGACACAGGGAGATCACAGAATTTCAAGTTAGGATTTTGCCTCCAAAAGGAACCTTAGAGATAAGGTAGTTCAGCAACCTCACTTTATAGGTGAATAAATAGGAGCCATGAAAAGGGATGTGATTTGCCAAGCCACACGTTCCCATAACCACAGAAAGCCAATGCTAGTCCCACCTGTATTTTGACAAACGAGAACATGAAATCCCCAAGTCCTACTGGTAACGTGACTTGGGGCAGCAGGGTCACAAAGCAATTTGGTGATGGAGCCAGAGTTGGAACTTAGACCTCTGGGCTGACTTGGTTCTCTGCCCTTTTGACTACTCTACGAGTACTTTTCTTTCATCCCCTGACATCAACTCCCCCTCACTAACTAAGGCTGGGGGTGAGAACAAACCCTGTTCTTGAAAAATGACATAGCATGCCCTTCTGTGGTACCTGCTCTCAAGAGAGGAGCACAGAGCAGAGAATGGCCCCTAAATTTCTTTCCATTAGCCAAAGATGACTGACCACTTTCCTAGGATGCTACAGAAGCAGGTAAGAGTTGGCCTAGATGGTCTCTGAATCCTCCCTCACCACGAGATAGAGAAAAACAGAGCATGAAATGAGCAAATCTGAGGGGACCTTAACTCTAGTTAAGACCTTATCATTATCATCGTCATCATCCTCATCCTCATCTTCCTCACTGCCATTTATATAGCACCCAAAGGTTCATAAAGTGTGTTACATACTTCACCTCATGTAATAACAACAGCCTCTGTTTGTATCAATAGAGCTTTGAGGTTTGCAAAGCACTTTACAAATATTATCTCATTTGATCCCCACAAAGAGGTGGGTGCTATTAATATCTCCATTTTACAAACGAGGAAACCAAAGAAAACAGGTTCAGTGACTTATCCAGGATCACACAGCTAGGAAGTATCTGAGGCTGAATTTGAACTTGCTTCTTTTTGACTCCAGATCCACTGCACCACCTCACCTTCTACCCTAACACCACTTTTGGTAAATATGCTATTCTAAACCCCATTTTAAAGATGAGGGAAATGAGGCTGAGAGAGATTAGGTGATTTGCCCAGGACCCCATTGCTAATCTGAGGTAGGACTGTCTGATTTGAGGTCAGTATAGAAACTTTGGGGATGAAGGCCACCTTGAAAGACATCCTAGGGAAGGGAGGGCCGTAAGTGGCTCTGTTGGGGATGTTTTTCCAGAAAATCAGCTCTCCTCCTCCTTCCCCCCCACCCCTGAGGACCCTGGAAAAGAGTCAGGAATTCATTCCATATAGCTAAGTCACCTAATGCTTCCTGGGCAGGCCACTACGACTAAAAGGGAAAGGACACACTGCTGAGCAGGCGCCAAGGTCTCTTAGCCTTTACCAGCTGCTAGGTTTCTACCTAGGCAGATGCCTTAACTATTCTGCTCATGGATGTTTGAGGGGTATAGGGCTTTTTTTTTTTTTTTTACCATTTTTAGCCCTTATTCCTACCTAAACTGACCATATACATTCATCCACCAAATACTGATTGTGACTTTCTTGCTAACAATGTTGTTAACTTCTTTATTAATCAATTTGATTTTAACAATAAACAATATAACTACTGAGTATAAAATACTAAATTAATCCCTGTGGGGGATACAGAGATGAGTGAGACCCAACCAGGCCCTCAAGAAGCTTCCTGTCAAACAAAAAACTCACAATGGTCCCCAAACAGATTATGATCTAGACTGTGAGGTGGGGGGAAGGCACTGCTAGAGCAGAATACTGTATGAAGTGTCAGATGAGGTCACTGCGTGGGGTATTTCTGTTTAACTCCTTTTATTACAAGGGTGGGTGGAATTTCCAGAAATTACTAACGTAAAAAGAAAAAATAGGTGTTAATCAAAATTGACTTTTTTTTGTTTGGGATTTTTTTAGGGGCACCTAGTTGCCCCTAAAATTAACTTTTTTAAAAAGAAGAAACTTGTGGTCAAGGTCATAGGATAAGTGACTACAGAATCCCATGACCTCTGACACAAGCATAGCTAACACAATAAGGAAAGGCTTGGCACTTTGAAGGGGGCATCTCTCACTGACCGATGTGACCAAGGGCCATCAATGACCAGTCCTTTGACCCTCTCTATACTTTGGACAGTAAATAGCTTCTGGATCCAAAGCTGTGATGCTGTACAAGACTTTTCCCAGCAATACCCACAACACAGGGTGTGGGGCAGGGGGAGGAAGGAGGAGAGATAAACAGAGACGTGCAGAGAAGCACACTGTTCTGCCATGCCTCGCTCTCTCATGCTCCAGTCCATCAATACAGCCAGTTTTACAGGCAGAGAGTGAAGGTCAGTCTAAGCAATACTGGAAAGATAGTAATATTTTGCAGACATCCATCATGTATGCCCCTGAAGTCTTCTTTTCTCCAGGTAAAGCCTCTCCCATCATCTCACCCAATCCCTCTATGACAAGGACTTAAGGACTGTGCCACTTAGGATGTTTATAGCTTATCAATGTCCTTTCTAGACTATGGCCCTCAAAGTGAACACAATACTCCAGACATGGTCTGATGAGGACAGATTACACGGCTGTCAGTCACCCTGCTAGCTCAGGACCCCATACCTCTCAATGAAGTTTAAGACTGAATTAGGTGGCTTTGGTTGCTGTTGATTCAACCAATCAATAACTGTTTATTAAACACCTATCATGTGCTGGGCACCAAGCCAAGTGTTGGATTCCTATTGCAGGTCCCTAAATACCCCAAATATTTTCTGGACGAACCACGATTTAGCCATAACTCTTGTCTTTGTGAAGTTCATGCAATTTTAACTCATATACAATTTTCTGTTTTTCTCTTTTAAATGTTGTCCATATTTTAATTTTTTAAAAAATTAAAATGACTCCAGAGGAGAGAGGAGGAAACATACGTTCTTGCTCTCAACAGAGAGGTGCCCAGGGGTGCACGTGCTTTCAGATGTGTTTGCTTTGTCAGTTTTATTGAACTGTTTTCTCCTTGTTAACAAGAGAAGGTTCAATGTGGAGGGAGAGCCATATTGAGAAATAACTTTTTTTTTAAGTTAGCATAACCCCAGGCGCAAAGTCCATCAGCGTGGGACTCTCTACTTGTCAGTGGAGGGCAATACTCCATGCCTGCATCGGAGCAGGGTGGAGTTGTGACAGTGAGAGAGAGGAGGGCTATTCAGATTTCTTTGGGTCTTCTTCCAGTTACTTCAGGAGCTTCTGGCTTCCAGGTTGAAGAGAGAAGATGGAGAAGGCCCACTTCAGGATGCTAAAGAAAAAGACCCTAGGAAGACATGTGAGGATCAGACAGTCTCCATCATGACCCTACCCCCAGCTTTGCAACACTAAAAACTTAGGGGGAACTTCCCCTTGGGTGAGATCTGGGACCCTCTTAGTTGAACTAAGGTACCTCACTCCTAATGGGAGAGCTCCTTCACTTTGTATCATCTGGTATATAGTCTCCTATGTAGACTTTCTCTGATTTCTGTTTTGCTACCAATTTGGATAAATAGGTTTTTTTGATAATCATTATATATAGTAATTATGGAAATGGTATTTGGTGGGGAAGGAGCCAAACCTTGGACCACAAAGATTGGGGTCTTCCTTCCCCCAGTAATGAAATAACAATTAGAAGTTAGCTTGAACCTGAAAATCACATCCCCTAGACTAACAACATTTAGGGGGAGCAGGTATATACATGTGTGTGTATAAAATACTACCCCCTCTCTCTGAGGAGAACAGAGTGGCAGCCTCTGGTCCCAATCTCCTGCTTCCCCTCCTGGAAGGAAATAAAGTGTCTGTTGGGCAAAAGTGGGGGGAGAATAGGCTAGAAATGCCTATTCTGCCTCCCTTCAAGTCATACCACAGCACCCCAACACCACATATGTGAGACAGCACTCACAACACTGCTATAGTAGCAATGAAAGTGGGCATAAATTAAAATGAATAATTGAGACTCTGCTTGTGAGTAAGTGGGTCAGAAGAGGATTGATGAGGTTTTCCATTAACAGAAAAGCATTTGCTTGTGAATCATCAAAAGATTTTCATAATACTGAATCTTCACTAGGCCTGGAAAGCTTTGTGTGGTCAGTTTCTCACTGATAGAAGCCCCCCTATAGCTGCTCACTGCCCAGCTTCAGGGATGCCATCCTCATGGCTCTCCTATATGGACCTGATCCCAGACTCACTAATACTTCCAGGCTAAATTTAATTCAATTCAATAACCATTGATTAAATGCCTACTATTTGTAAGACACTGTGTTAGGGCAGGTGATCAGAGTCAGCACACCAGGAAGGAGCACAGACATGGGGAGCCCAGGACGCTCAGGATGGCAAGACTCTGGCTGCTCAGATTCCACTCACCATCTGCCAAGTACTACAAAGGAGGTCAAAATGAAAGGTTCAAACAAAGATTTGGGCTGATTGGGGATCTCACTTAGTTCTGTGCTTTCTTCCCCCAATAGCACTGGACAGACTGCTTACCTTTCCAAACTGGCCTTTGGTTCATGAACACCATCTTCTGTAAGGTACAGGAAGTCTGTGAATCCTGTGAGAGTATTACAGGATATTACTATCCTGGGGGGTCCTTTATCTCTCCTCAGAATGCCTTTGCAACAAGCTGTCCCCACCTTTGGATTGCACCCTCCACACAGCCACTCTGATCATCCTGAGCTTTGCTCAAGGCTCAGCTCAAGTGCCAACTTCTACACAGGCAAGGCTGGCATCTTGACCTTTCCCGAGTGCTACTACTGCTCTCCTCCCTAAAATTACTTTGTATATATTTCAAATCTATTTATTTGTATTCATGCTGTCCCTCCCTACCACCCTCTTACCTGATGAAGACTTCCTCCTTGAAGACAGACTGTCAACATGGAAGGAGATCGCTAAGGAGGCTGCGTCAACGGTGTTTAAATATGTGTGTATATATACACATACACACACATATATATTTGAAAAAAAGGCACAGATGGCACAATTATCAAATATGCAGATTAGACCAAAACTAGGAGGAGCAGTCAATGGAGTCAACGACAAAATCAGGATCCCAAAAATATATTGGCAGGTCAGAAAATTGGATTGAATCTAAGAAGACAAATTTAACAAATATAAATGTAAAGTCTGACACCTGGATCCAAGAAGTCAACTTCCCAAATAGTAAGATTGGGGAGGCGAGGCAGGCAAAAAGGATCAAGTGGTTTTAGCAGACTAGAGAGAGTCTACAGTATGGCATGGCAGCCCCAAAACCCTAATGTGATATTAAGCTATACTAAGAAAGGCAGAGCCATAGACTAGTCTGATGGCTCCTAGAAAGTGGACGGTTAAGCTATGACTGACTGAGACAACAGCAATTCCAGGGACAGCATGGAGCCACCACACATGCTGAGCAGATACTCCTTACAGTTTCTTAGTCAACCTGTGTATTGCATCTATCAGATGCTCTAAAGTTATGAGGATGTGAAGTAGTCTAAAGGGTATAGTGGTGTTACTGGTCTCTGACACAGGCATGCCCAGGATAATAGAAAAGGGCTCAGAAGATGTTGTCCAGAGGGCAACTGTCAATAACATTGTGACATAAAATCATCACTGAACAGCCCTTGAGTGTATTCTGTGCCTAAGAGCTCAGGCATAGCCCAAAGCCCAGGACTCTCCCTAAGAGAGAGAACCCACAAAACAAGGGAACATATACACAGACATGCAGGGAAAGCCACCCCAAAAAAAACTTCACTGCTCCCACAGCAATGTCTCACCTGCCTCCCTTGTTCTCTCTCCTTGTCAACACACCCCGCTATACAGCCAGTTAAATTAATGCTAGCCTAAAAGCCTAGACTGTCCCTGCAGCCTCCGAGTAGATGAGAAGCTGATTCCTTCTTTAAGGCTATACAATTTCAGCCATAACAACTCAATCTACTAAGGCATTCACACCTACAAAATTATAGATCCTTGAAACACTAAAGTGACACTTGAACATGACCTCATACTGAACCTGAAATTTCAAGCTCATTAACTGCAAGCTCAGCATGAGTCAAGAGTGTGACATGGCAACCAGAATGGATAATGCTATACACGACTTCAATAAGAAAGGAATCGAGTCCAGAACAAGGAAAATGAGAGTTCTGTTGTCCTTCATTTACCCTACGGGCAGACCATATCAGGAATGGTTTGGGAGCCACATTTTTAGTTAAGGCACCATCAAGTCTAAGAGTGTTTAGAAGATGATCAGGATGGTTAAAGGCCTGGAGACTGTGTCATACAAAGATCAGAAGAAGGAACTGGGTATTTATAAACTAGAGAAGAGAAGATGTAAGGAGGATGTAGGAACTCCCTTCAAGTAACTGATAGGCTGCCATGTAAAAAGGGGATTCAATTTTTCTGCTTGGCCCTAGAGGCAGAGCTAGGAGCAATGAGTAGAAGTTACAGAACAAATTTCAGCTCTATAGAAGGAAAAATTTCCTAATAATTAGAGTTTTCTAAAAGTAGACTGGCTTGCTCCACAGGGTAGCGGCTATCTTTGAGCCATGGCTAGATGACCATCTACTGGGGACCTTGTAAAGGAAATTCTAGGTCAGATGTGGGTCTGACTAGATGCCCTCACATTCGGGTTCTGAGGTCCTGTGATTTCCCAGACGGCAGCTGCTTCTCTCCTGTTCTCCTAGCTTAAATGCCCTGCCTTCCTGATTATGGAAACACTCAGCATCTGGCAGAAGAGACAGACACACATATAAACAGATTTAATTCAAATCAACAATTATTTACTGAGTGCCTACTATGTGCCCTCAAGATATCTGCAATCAGCATTGTTAATAAGGGGAAGTTTTCAAAAGGCTATATAAAGCATGGTGATAGAATGAAATCATTACTACGAGAGGGATGAGCAAAATGCTGTAGGAGAGAAAGGAGGGCCATCAGATTGGGGAAATCATAGAAGGGAGATGGCTTCATAGAGGAGATAGCATTTGAGCTGAGCCTTAAATAATGGACAGGGCTCTAACAAAAGAAGGACATTCCAGGTGGAGAAAGAACATGAGCTTAGAGGCAGAAAAGCATAAGGGCTTGTAAACTGTGTCCAGACTGATAATATAGAGGCATCTTGGGAGAAGACAAGATTGCCAAAGGGAAAAATGTAGAGAAGAGATTAGAAAAAGCCCCTTGGGGAATGCTAACATTTAGCAGACAAGAAGGGGGCAATGAGCATATTAGTAGTAGTAGTAGTAGTAACAGCAGCAGCAATGGCAGTAGTATTAGTAATAGTGGTAGTAGTAGCAGCAGCAATAGTAATAGTAGTGGTAGTGGTGGTGGTGGTGGTAGTAGTGGTGGTGGTGGTGGTGGTGGTGGTGGTGGTGATGGTGGTAGTTGTGGTACTGGTAGTGGTAGCAGTAGTAGCAGCAGTAGTAGTAGTGTGTAAAATACAGCAAATGCCTCAAAAGAACTATGAGCAAAATGTCCAGAGAATACTGCATCCCAACTCATAATAAGACCTTAATAAATGCTTATTGACTAACTAACAAAATACTCTGGGCGTACAGTAGGTAGACTTCCCTTCTAGCATGGGGAAGAGAGCACAGAATCAGGGAAGGCTTCCTGGAGGATACAGCTTTTGAAATAGGTCTTTAAAATGGGTAGGAATCAAAAGAGGTAGAAAGAAGGCATTGAACCAATTAACTGTTTCTTAAGTACTTCCTATGTAGCAGGCACTGCGCTGGAGACAAAAAGACAAAAGTTCTAGGAGTTTATATTCTAATGGTAGAGAACATTCACATATATGGATAGATACAAAACGGAAAACACAACAACCTTGATGAGGATGGGGACTAGGCAGAAGGCAATGCAAGATGAATTGTAAAGGATTTACAGAGGGAAAGGTGAAGAGGGAGTACATTCTAGGCATGAGGAGCAGCCTGTGCAAAAATACAGAGGTAGGAGAAACAGTAAGACCCATTTGGCTATAATAAAGAACATGGGAAGTAGGATAATGTATAAGTCTAGAATGGAAAGATGGATCCAACTCATGAAGAACTTTAAATCCCAGTTATGATAGGAACAAAGGTGAGGAGGTACAAAAGAACAAGGCATCCACAGAGGGGAGTAATTAACCTTCTTGGCTAGAGCATGAAAGACAGAAAGGAAACTGAAAGGAGATAAAACTGGAAAGACATGTCCCAGATTGGGTAGGGTCTTCTATGACAAGAACTCACAGATTTTGAACATGTCCAGTATATTCACTTCTAGCTGATGACAAATAATTTAGTGTTTACATTGCAGTGTCCAGAAGAACCACAAATCCAAGATTTCCAAACTAACAAAGAAAAAAGATGTAATCAGGTCCCAGGAGTAAACTATTTCTGACCCTCTATTACTTACTATCCTAGAAGATTACAAGGAATGGAGAAGCTGGGGAAAATGCTATCCTAAGAAGATGAATGGAGACAATGATCCTGGTCTAGAAGGATGAAGATCAATAGGGTAAGTGGTTTGCATCTATAAAATCATTAAGAGACTGATAAAATAAACACTGATGAAACAAATTTAACAAATTCACCAAATCCTAAACTATTAGAACACGGGATCAGTATAGAATAATTGGGGAAGTCTTTGAAGCCTGAGAGGAGTGAGCTTAAATCAAATAAAAGAAATATTCATTAACCTATAAAGTTAAAGAACTTCTTATTCCAAGAAGTGATACAGGAAGAAGATATAAAAAGCTTGAGGAAAATTTCACCTGAGGTCTTTAGAGATTTGAAAGGCATAGAATGAGGGAAATGCCTTGCCTGTCACCTCTGCACAAATGTCCCCCAAGTCCATATTGCAGGTTATGACACATCTTACAAGTTCCTGGGATTTCTGAGCTCATGCTCTTTCCTCCACCTGGAATGCCATCCTTCCACTAAAGACATAAGCAATGTACAGGGGTACACAGAAGCCAGCTCAAAGAGGGGGTCAAGAACCCACAGTTAAATTTTCAGAATGAGCATTTACATGTCTGAAATAAGCAAGCCCTACAAATCAGGGCTTGAATTATTATTTTGTTATTTATCTAGATTTTTTAAAGTGATGGAGAAGACATTAATAATGAATAGAAAAGTATGTTGAGCATTCATTCCTGCCCCTTCCTCCCCACTGAGAGAGCTAGTTGTTAAATATTTACCAGCTCATCCCTGCCAATGTGTCAGGGGTTGTTCTAACTAAAAAAAGAGAGGGGGAGGGGAAGAGAGGGGGGAAGGGGGAGGGAAGGAGGGAGGGAGAAAGAAAGAGAGAGAGAGAATGAGTGTTGAGGGGTAGGGATTATTGAGAAGTGATAGCAACATCTAAAAAAAACCATTATTAAAACATTTGTTTTAATTACAGCTGAAGAGGCAAGAAATATGGCCAAGAAGAAAAACATCAATGTGCTCCTTGCAGCCAAACAGGGTTGGGTTAGCAAATACCGACAACGATCCATGTCTTACAGCGGCAGGAGCTTGGAGACAAGAGGAAACAGACGAGGGATGGTCTGGATTTCTAGAGCTGTACTCCAGCAGACACAATCCATGGCATTTGCCGCATTTCTTCTCCTCTCTCGGAATCTGGTGGTTTATAGCAAGAGGAGAGGAGAGGAAATGGAGACTGCAATTTGTAAGCTTAAGAACAACGTGGCTTGGACCAGACAATGACTGCAGAGCCGCTGCTTAGCTACAGAGGTGACCAGAGCTGCTGCCAGCTCCATGGCATTTTCCCTGCAATTTGGCAGGAATGGAAGGTCCCAGGTGACTGGAGATGCGGGATCATTATAACACCCAGCAAAATCAATTTCCCCCAGTGAACTGATTATTAGCAGCTTGATGTCCTGTCAGAAAGTACCAAGTGCTGCCATGCTTATATATCTAAAGGAAGTTGCTAATAAAAAGTATAATGATGTAGTGTGATGGGTACTGAATTGGGAGCCCCAAGATCTGGGTTCAAATTCTGACTCTATTACTTAGCTACATGTGAGACCTTGGTGAAACTGCTTCATCTCCATGGGCCTCATGTGTAAAATGGTGACCTCTAAGGTCCCTTCCAAATCTCAGTCTATGATACTTCTATCTTATGATCACAAAAATCAACAAGTGTCAGAGTTAGAAGCAGTCTAACACAATGCCTGGCACCTAAATGCTTGTTGATGTATTGACAATCCTCCATGGTCATCTGGTCCAAGCCAGCCTGGAAACAGAAGTCATTTCTACTATAACCCACCAAACAAGAGGTCATTCAGCCTCTGCTTGAAGCCTTCCAATGAGCTCTAAAGACACTTCCAAGTTTTTCCTATGATCCTTTGAGTGTACAATCACATGTTTGGAATGGGAGTGAAGGTGGGGAAGAAGAGAGAGCATTGAAGAAAATGGGGGGGGGGGGAATACTACATAATCCTACATGTGGAAATGGCTCAAAAACTTCAGCTCTCTGTTCTTTTGACCTCTGTATCACTATGAAAACAATGAAACCTTTCCTGATTCCCTCCCCCTCCTTTTCACATTATCTGGCATTTATCTGTATGTAGGTAATAGAATGGAAGTTCTCTGAAGGCAAGGATTGGTTCATTTTGTGTCTTTGTATTCCCAACACGAGCACACAGCAGACAGAAACACTTCTTGGAAAACATTTTGTTGTCTGAGAAGGGGCCAATATTTTTTATTTTTCCTTGACGAATTCCAGTTAAATGTGTCATTTATCTGCAGTTTGTCCTCGGGGCAAGTTGCTTCATTTATCTGGGCCTCAGTTTTCTCATTCGCAAGACAAGAGAGATATCTGTGGTTGTTTGATTGTGTCCAGCTCTTTGTGACCCTATTTGGGGTTCTCTTCTCAAAGACACTGGAATGATTTGTCATTTCCTTCTACCAGTAAGGAACTGAGGCAAACAGGGTTAAGTGACCTGTCTAAGGTCACACAGCTAGTTCACTGTCTAAGGCCAGATTTGAACTCAGGAAGATGAGTCTTCCTGACTTCAGGCATGGCACTCTACCCACTGCATCACCTAGCTGCGCTTAGAGGTGGTCTAGACGACCTCTAAGGTCCCTTTCTATTCTAAAATTCTATGATTCTATGACCAGGTACTCAATCACATACTCCTAAGTCCAGAATGCCTTAGTTCTGAAAAAGCATACAAGTTACTGTGGTGCCGCTGGTCTTTTTGAAAGGAATTCAGAGATTGCCAAGTGCACTTAGATCCAAGGAAGAAAATACGGGTGTTGTAGACAACCACATAGTTGAACAGATTATTTAGAGGCCTCTCACAGAAGTTCCATGCTCTGTTCATCCATGGAACCAGTTAGGACTGAACTACTCCTGACAATATTCTTAAAAGATAGGTCTAAGCATGTCACTCCTCTATTAAAGAAGTTCTAATGGCTCCCAATTGCCTCTGACGATCAAATACAATCATTTTTGTTTGACATTTCAATCAGGCTTCACAATCTGGCTCTAGTATATCTTTCCAAGATTACTGAACCTTGTTCCTTTTCATGCCCCCTGCCTTACAATCAAACTGGACAACTTGCTATTCCCTGGACATAACATTCTACCTTCTGTCTCCATGTCTTTGCATATACTGTCACACCTTCCCCAATACTCCCCCCAGCTCTCTATCTGGAATGCCAGTACCAACTCCTGGAATCCCTAGTTTCCTTCTAGGTTCAGCTGCAGTGCCACAAGACCTACCTTGATCCTTTCTCCCCAGCTGCTAGCATCCTCCCCATCCCTTAAATCCCCACCTTTATTTGCTTATCTGTGTACACATGGTATCTCCTCCTTGAATGTAAGATCTCTGAGGGCAGGAACTATTTTTGTATTTTGTCTTTATATTCTCAGATCAAAACAAGTTGCCTGGCACATAGCAGAGGCTTAATAAATGCTTTTGAATGAAGGAATATAATGCCTGCTATCACATGGTATGTGGTAGCACCATATTCCTGCAACTTGTAAAGTCATCCCACCAGCAGGCACGTACCTGTAGATTCGAATGCTGCTGAATGGGCAGAAGGTCAGTCCAAAGAGTCAGCTGATCATCAGTGCCCTGAGGGAGAGGGCAAGCTACTGACCTTTGTGAATATCCATTAGCATCACAGAGAAAGCACTGACAGGAGCCAACAAGTGGTCGAGATGCACATGACAAGGGTAGCAATGGGATTGTACCACTTCTCTTTAAAACAGAGACCAATGCTAAGAGCATCAGCTGGGAAACCCAAGGGCAGAACAGAAGCCCAGAAACACCATTGTGCCTACTTGCTTAGAAGGTAATGATGCCTGGGGAGTTTCTCTGTAGTTTAAAAACAGATCAAATATATCCCACCAAGGATGCCTCAGGCCAAACACAGGAGCTACTGATTCTGCATCGACATTTGATTTTATTCAAGCTCTCAGCAGTTCCTTCCTTAGTAGAGAGGCAGGTTGGCCAGATGTCCCCCTCAGGCATAAAGAGGGAGCTGGGTGCTGCTAGAAGACAAACACCCTATCCCACAGGAGGTCCTCAGGCCTATGTGGACAAGAAGTAAGGTGACTGGGTAAGAAGTAGAAATGATAAAAGTAGAATCACAAAATCTGAGAGATGGAAGAGGCCTTAGTAACCATTTTGCCCAACCCATATATGAAAGGAATCCCAACTTAGAGGCAACCTAGTGGCACAATAGGGTCTGGAGTTAGGTAGACTGGAGTTCAAATTCAGCCTCAGACATGTGTACCAGCTGTGTGAACCTGGGCAAGTTACCTAACCTCCACTTGTCTCAATTTCTTCAACTATAAAATGGGTATAAAAATAGCACCTACTCTGCTATTAGAGCTGTTCTAAGGATCAAACAAGAGAATATATACTTTAAAAAGTGTTTAGCATGGGGTCATGCATGTAGTAGGAGTTACATAAATCCTCATTTCCTTCCCTACTATAACATACCTGACAAGAAGTCATTCAGCTTCTGCTTAAAGACCTCCAAGGATAGGCAATCCACCCCCTCCCTAGGCAGCCCATTACACTCAGCCCTAATTGTTATGAAGTTTTTTCCTGATATTGAAAGTTTTTTCCTTGGCAACTTCTACTCATTACTCCTAGTTCTGCTCTCTAGGGTTGAATGAAACAAGTTGGGCCCCTCTTCCACATAATAACTGTTCAAAATCTGAAGACAGCTCTCATATTCACCCTCTCTTGAATTTTCTCTTGTCCAGGCAAAAGAAACCACCCACTTCCTTTGACTAATCTTCATTTGGTCACTGTTTTAAAGATCACAAATCATCAAAGTGAGGCAGCCTAATGGAAAAGAAGGTTAGGAGGCCCAGGAGGAACTGGTCTCTCACTGGGCAAATCAATTACTCTCTCGCTGCTCCTAGACAATTCTCCAAGAGCACAATTTGAAAACGACTTGACGTTCTGTTTAAAAAGGGGAATTTTAGACCCTGGGAGCTCCCTATGTCAAGGAAATCACAAGTCTAGACCCTTCCCACACAAAAGAGCCAATAGTATCGGAATGAGAAAGAAGCTTAGAGATCATGTAATAAAACACTTCTGTTTTACAGAACTGGAAATGGGGCCCAGAGACCAGGTCACAGGGGCATGAGGTGTCAGAGCTAGAATGGGAATCCAGGTCATGCCAAAGTATGCCCCTAGTCTCCTCCTCACACTAATCCTTGCATTCCACCAACCAGCTGGGTACTCTTCACAATGCCTTGCCTCTGTCATCTCACTCATCCACTGCTTCGTATCATGCCCACCTTGTTCTTGTTCACTGGTTTTTCAGTCATGTCCAACTCTTTGTGACCCCATTTGGGGTTTACTTGGCAAAGATACTGGAGTGGTTTGCCATTTCCTTCTCTGGCTCATTTTACAGATGAGGAAACTGAGGCAAACAGGGTTAAGTAACTTGCCCAGAGTCACACAGCTAGAAAGTGACTGAGGTCAAATTTGAACTCAGGTCTTCCTGACTCCAGGCCCAGTGTTCTACCCAATGCACCACTCAGTTGACTATCATGATTATAACAGGCCTTTAATAGATACCTACTGATTGACTAATGAATGAATGTTAATCAATAGATTAATTAGCAAATGAATGACCACCAATTAATTAACAAGCATTTTATTAAGCATTTCTTATGTGCAAGGCACTGGGCTAAGCATTTTACAAGCATTACCTCATTTTATCCTCACAACCATCCTGGGAAGTAGCCAAAAGCCAGTCATTCAAACTGACAGCAAATTCCTAGTTATTGGAGTCCTAATTAAGAGGAGTGAAAGAAAATGATGGCCTTTCACACCACCTCAGAGAAAATAGAAAGCTAAGTTCCAGAAGGGTCAAGAAGGGCATAAAAGTCATCGGGCTGGAGGGAGGGGAAGCCACTGTGTTACATTACAGTGAAGTCATAAGACGCATTTAACTTACACAAATCCAACTATATGTGGTTGGCAGAAAGAGAAGAAAACAGAGAGAGGGAGGGAGGAGAAGGGGTGACAGGAGTGGAGGGAGGGGGAGGAGAGAGAGATAGAGGGAGGGAGGGAAATAAAGAGGGCAAGGGATGGAAGGGAGGGGGAAGGAAGAGAAGGGAGGGGGGAGAGAGAGGAGAAAGGGAGAGGGAGAAAATGGGAAGAGGGATGGAGTGAATGGAGCAGGAGAGGGAGAGAGGGGGAGGAAAAGAAAGAGGAAGGGAGGAGGAAAGAGAAGGGGAGAGTAGAAAGGGGAAGGATAGGGAGAGACAGAAGAAAGAGAGGGGGAAGAGGGGGATGAAGAGGGAAGGGGGAGGGAAAGGATGAGAGAAAAGGGAAGAGAAAGACAGAGACAGAGAACAATTTAAATAGTATAGACCAGTGGTGTTAAACTCAAATAGAAATGGGGGGTCACTAAAGGATCACATAAGGATCCCTGTAGGCTATATAATGACTTAATTTCAAAAAAGTAATATTAGCTATGTCTTATTATATTGCTACTTATTTTGTTAAATATTTCCCAGTTATGTTTTAATCTGGTTCTGGCTGCATGCTTCACCCCTCAGGTCATTCCACCTGGCATTCCACTCCGTGAGCATATGCCCCAGAGTGAGCATGAGATGGGAGACTTAAGAGGCTGTCTGCTCAGTCACTCTCAGTTCTCACATCGCTCTCATGGCATGAGCTTCTCACTGCCACTGAATCTTTTCTTCATCTTACCCACGGACAACCTGGTCATTCCCTCTAGGCTGCTGGAGCTGGCCAGAGGGGAGGCCTTGCTTGGCCTTCCTAGGGCTCCTGGTCACCAGAAGGCCCCCACTGTGTGTCCTTTACCTTCCTTGTATCTTGCCTCATGGCAAAGCAGAAAAAAGAAACCATCATGTAGCTACCCTCTAACAAATCACCCTTATGTGTGAAGCCCTTCCAAGAATATTTTCCCCCTAACTATCAGCTTTTCTGGCTTTACCTGTCTTTGTTTTCCTCTTTTGAGTCTGTTTCAAAGCCTCTCTCTTCTGATCTACAACTTAGCTGGGGATAGTGAAAAATAACATTTTCATTTAATTGTTTCAATAGCAACCATCTCTAATCCATCTGCTCTCTGATACAGATTTCCTTCTCTTATAAAGGTCCAACTCTCTTTCCAGCTACAACTGTTTAAAGATGCTGTTTTGTAGTGTACGGGTAATTGGGGGAAATTTTCAAAGGTTACACACTGTCATTTTAACCTAAATCCAAGTAAGATGTGATTCATAATAATTTGTAGAGGCGCCTGAAGTTAGACCAGACAAACACTGTACCTAAGAAATTCTGTCTCCCTGGACAGGTTACCACCAACCAGGGTTGTGCTGGGGCCAGCCTGAATGGGCACAGGTGAGCTGACTGTTCAATTAAGGGCATTCACACCTTGGAAATCAGCAGACACTACAAACCAGGACCCGGTTTGCTGTTTTGTTGATTATCTTAGACATAAGAAAGTGACAGACAAAATGCTAAAAAGGCAGAGTAAGCTTAAAAGTGGGACACCTTGCATTTTTGGTCAGCCAGTTGTTAAATACATACTGGCACCCCCCTGCCACCTGCTGAAATTAGCTGAAGCCCCCCAACCCCCTCCCAACAAATCAGGCCCCCAAATGAAATGGCTTTGCTCTCCTGACAGCTCTTAACACTATAACTCCTTCCCTCCCCTGCTCTGCTCGAGACCTAATTAAGCAGAACCTCAGGGAGAAAATGAAAAACCTGTCACATCTGAGCTTATCTTCCTGGAAAAGAAAAACACCCAGTTGCTGACTGAATCAAAATGTTTTTTTCTTTTTCCATTCCTGTTGGCACGAAGAGACCCAAAAGTCCAGGGAAAAGCCAGAGAGGAGAGTCTGCTGATGAACAAGCTACCAGATACAGGGAAATTACCCCCCAAACTGGCAATGTGTTCAATAAAAGTCTACAGAAAAGGAAGAGAGAGGCTGCTGTCTTGTCTTCTCACTCCTTAGTTGCTGCACTTTCATATGTATGCCATCTCTGTTCCTGTGGCTCTTCTGTTCACCAAGGCCAATCCTTCTACAAACTCCTTTCTGGTCTCCATTTCACATTATTTGATGTGCCATCTCCCACCTCCATGCCTTTGCTCAGGCTGTCTCCTATGCTTCACCTTTTCAAATCCCTAGCTTCCTTCAAGGATAAGCCCAGATGCTACCTTCTTTAGGAAGCCTTTCCTGACCTCTCTAGTTGTCAGTATTCTTCCTCTCTGCAAATTATCTTGTACGTACTTTTCTGTTTACATACTGTTCCCCACCCGCTAGTAGAATGTAAGAGCCTTGAGGTCAGCCTGTGTTTTCTTTTTTGTCTTTGTAAAACTAGCACCTGAGACCCTACCTAATACCACATACTTCATAAATACTTGCTGAACTAAAATGAACTGAAAGCTTTTCTTGAGATGGCTCTTATCCAAGATCAAATTGTTGTCAGGGGTAACAAGAGGTATAAGGCCATATGTGATGATAAAATGGCAAGTATAGCCCAGCTCTACTGTTGTTGTTCAGTCAGTTCAGTCATGGTCAACTCTTCATGACCCCCATGGGGTTTTCCTGGCAAAGATACTGAAGTGGTTTGCCATTTCCTTCTCTAGTGGATTAAGGCAAACAGAGGTTAAGTGACTTGCCCAGGGTCACATAGTAAGGGTCTAAGCTCGGATTTGAACTCAAGTCTTCTTGACTCCAGGCCCAGTGCTCTATCTACTGAGCCACCTAGCTGCCTCCTCCAGCTCTACTAGACAGCCATAATAACCCATATTAGACTGGGGCACAGAGACAAGGCTGGTAAGTTGATCCATTCACCATGAGCACAGCCAAAGACCATAATCACAAGAAACCCTGCGATGGGTCACATCATTGTAGGTTTAAAGTTGGAGACCTCAGGGGTAGGTTAAAACATCAGAGACCATCAAATCCAACTCCCTCATTTGATAGATAAGGAAACTGAAAGATGAACTGAATTGAATTGGACAAGTTCCCAAAGTCAGTGACGAAAATGAGGCTCAGGGAGGTTGCTCAATCTGGCCACAGCTAGTAAGTGCATGAGGGAAGATTGAGCTTGGACCTCTTACCTCCATCCAGAAAACAAATCAGCTACATCACATGGCTTCTCATCTGTAAAATGAAAGGGCTGGATTTTATGACCTTGGATGTCTCTTCCAACACTGACATTCAGTAACTCAATGGTCCCATCTTCTGCCAAAGGCAACTTCTAATGCTCTGCTGCAGCAGCAGCTTCAGATCACCTGGGAGCCATCTGCTAGAGCTTCTCATGCCTTGGGCCTGTAAGAAGAAAGCTGACCTGCCTGGGGGGAAGGGGGAGGGGGAAGATCAATCCTGCCTCTGACCCCTGAAACACTAAAAGCAAAGTAAAAGGTCCTTCACCAATAACCTCTCCCAAGCAATCTGCATTCAAGTCCATACCACCCTACCTCATGTAGGCTTTCTGGGAGCCTCCTTACCTCACCAGTCACCTAGGGAAATAACACCATACTCTCTAAATTCAAGTTCTAACTGAACAATTCAACAAGCAACTGGGACCCTGTATTTACGGAAGTTCTATGGTACCAAAATTAAATCCTCCTGGATGAGCTCATATTTGGGTGCTGGTGCTAATTACATCTACCCCTTCCAGGGACCAAGGCAGGCTCTGACAAAGCTCTGTGAACTCAGATGAAGACTTTCCTAGAGCCCCCTGAACACCATGTACAGCCACACATAGCAGGGTCCACAAAACACTGTAATGACATCAGAGATTCTCTTCTCTGTTCCAGGATCCCTCATATCTAACCTCTGACACTATCTCGTTGGTAAGTTCATCAGTAAAGAGGACTCCTAGTGCGAAAACTCCTGCCCCCAAAGCAAATCAAAAACTTTCCTGCAATTTAGCCAGGGCCACACAGTTAGTATATATCAGAGGCAAGATCTGAACCTAGATCTTCATGACTCCACAGCCTGCCCTCTATCCATAACACCATAATGTCTTATAAATAGAATCATAGACTCAGAACTGAAAGGTACCTTAGAAATCATCTAGTCTAAGTCCTCATTTTATAAAGGAGGAAGCAAAGACAAGAGAGGTAAAGAAATTTGCCCATCGTCACCAAAATCATAAGGGGCAGAGCTGGGATTCATATCCAGGCCGACTCTTCAGAGATGCCAAATCCAGAGCTCTTTGGAGTGACCCACCCTGATTCTCTGTCTCCATCCATGCCTGTCTGTCTCTTTATTCTCTCTCTTTCTTTGTTTCTGTGTATCTATATTTTTCTCTGCCACTCTGTCTCTATTTCTTCCTTTCTATGTCTCTATCTTTGTCTCTCTCTCTGTCTCTCTCTCTCTCTCTCTCATACACACATGTATGCACACAGTCCACAGAGTCACTCGGTAACAGACAAGGGCCCACACAGGATGGTTCTTCTATCAGAGCCTCAGTTGATTCACAGACTACCTGGACACTGAAGATGGTGTTTGTGAACCAGAGGCCAAAGAAGCAAACACCCTACAAAACACTAATAAGGAAGAGAGCACATAGCTAACCAGAATCCTTGCTCATCTCAAATCCTCATTCCAACCCTTTGATCCAAACTCCATCCCTGCCAAAAATTTATAACACCTGGTAAACAGCAAGGGAATCTGACCAGCCCAGGGCCTTGTCACTGCTCCCTTAGTCTTCCCAAAGCAGAGCATGACTATGGCTAGGAATAAGGTAAACAGGGGTCTGGATAATCCATAGTGAAAAGAGCAGCTCCTGGATAATAAAGAATTGACCAGAAGCAGTCCCAGGACAAACACTGAGAAGAATGACAACATGCCTCCCTACCAGCTAATCCATTCAATTTTGGGACTCACTGTCCTGATTAGTAAATGATTTAGTGAAAATTCACCTAAGCCACCATATCTAGCTATCCTCAGACCCTGATTCACAATCCATCCAGTCATCCCCTGGAACATGTGGGCCTAAACAGCAGAAATATCTTGCTGCCTGCTCAGCCACCAGTATGTAGCACTCATTTATACCCCCAAGTTCTACTTCTCACTTTTTGCTCTTGCCCAGTGAATGATCAAATCAATGATTACTAGAAAGAATATAACAAGCTATTGACTGACCCATTGCTCTGCTCACAATTCCTGTGACTGCCTAGATCAACAGTTCTCATCCTTTTGTGTTCATATTATGGACCCATTTGGCAGTCTGGTGAAGCCAACAGACCCTTTCTCAGAAATTTTTAAATGCATAAAATAAAATATATAGGATTACAAAGGAAATTAATTCTGGCTCTTCCTGGCCACTGCTTCCCTTTTAAGCATTGTATCCCCCTGTTAGAATGCAAGCTTGTTGAGGGTAGAAAGTGCTGACACTCTTAGATGCTTAATAAATGCTTCTTGATTGATTAAATGAGTGAATCAAATGGCTGAGGCCCTCTCCTCTGGGTAAACCTGGATAAGAATCTACCTCTGAACCAACTTCTGGATACCTTTGACTGATCCTATACTATTCCAACCCATGAATAATTGTTTCACTCCTTAGCTAAAGAGCAATCTTAAGGAAAACAGTTCACCCATTTCTTCATCCATCCCCACCCCATGTGAAGGTCCAGATGTCCTGGTGTTCAAAGAGTCAAGGCTTCAGACTCTATGAATGTATATATACACATTCACTTCTCTTCTAGAGGTCATTCAGTCCTAAGCAGGAATTTAGATAGTTGAATCTCACATTTACAAATCCCTAACCCTTTGCTCTTCCCTCCCCCAATGAGTCCAGGCCCTTCTCCCTCCAGCCCTTTGACACCTCCCCCCCCAATGAGTCCAGGCCCTTCTTCCTCCAGCCCTTTGACATCCCCTCCCCTCAATGAGTCCAGGTCCCTCTTCCTCCAGACCCCAATGAGGGCAGTGTTTCCCTTCAAAGGCCCTACCTCTTGCAGAGAGCTTCTTGGTATTGATGATCTTAGCTGCATACTCATGTCCAGTGCAAAGTTTGACACAACGTCGAACAACTGAGAAAGCCCCCCTAGGGAAAAAAACAAGTGGGGGTAGGAGAGGAGGAGAGAAAAGGAAAGGAAGGAGGGATAAAAGAGACAGAAAAAGAAAGTAGGTTAGTCTATCATTAAGAGACACTCAGACATGCCTCAGCACCCCATGGCACCCCTCAATATCAGGGCAGTTTTGAGGAGAGCCAAAGAAGAGAGCCTAAGCAGTGGAGAAGACCAAAGAATCAGGAGGATTTTGCACAGGGAGTGTAAATGCATCAAAGGAAAGGAAAG
Source organism: Pseudochirops cupreus (assembly GCA_028627135.1). Taxonomy (NCBI): domain Eukaryota; kingdom Metazoa; phylum Chordata; class Mammalia; order Diprotodontia; family Pseudocheiridae; genus Pseudochirops; species Pseudochirops cupreus. The sequence goes on along the minus strand of CM053581.1, from coordinate 189,934,169 downwards.
GTGCCCTCACAGCAGTGCAGAGGGTACTAAGCACTCAATGCCCACACTGAGCACTGACCACCAAGCCTAGGAGCCTGGCACACCCAGAATGCCTCAGCTTGTCATTTACTAGTTAATCAACCAGAATTTACTAATGACCTGCCATGTATCCAGTAGCATCAGGAATACAGAAGCATAACACACAAGGCCCTGCCCTAGTTGGGAAGATTATGTGACCTAATGGAAAAAGCACTGGATTGGGAATTAAGAGGCCAGGTTCAAAGCATATTCTTCCACTATCTCTGAAGCTGACTTTGGAGAAGTCACTGACCTTCTCTGGCCCTCAGTTTCCCCACTGTGTAGAATCACAGAGATGAACTAGCTAACCTCTAAGGTCCCTTAGAGTTCTGTCATTCTATGATTCTGAGAAAGACAGACAGACACACACACACACACACACACACAATGACCAATACAAAATAGCATATAACTATTGGACTGTGTAGTACAGATTTATACTATAGTAACAACTTGGTATAGTAGATAGAATGTTCAATCTGAAGTGAGGAAAATTAGGGTTCTAATCCAGGATCAGACGCAAGTTGGCTGTACGTTTCTGGGAAGGTCACAAAATCTCTCTGAGATTCATTTTAACTCATCTGTAAAATCAGGGGAATGATGAAATACAGAGTTGTTCTGAGAGAATTTTCTTTATCTTTAAAGCATTCCAGAAGCACTGGTTATTATTATGAGGATGTAAGAGAGTTCAGTTGGTAAAGTCAATGACGATTAGAATAGTCAGAAAAGATTTTATGGAGGAGATGGGACTTGAAGGCCGGGTAGAGTTTTTGGAAGAAGAGGAGCCAGGGACAGGTGAGGTTCTTAGAAGACCCAAGTTAGATTTCTAACCACCCCAAAATACTGGTTCACTTAAGAAAATGTCTGAGTCCTAACTGGGACAAGGACAGCTAGGTGGTATAGTGGATGGAACACTAGGTTTGGAGTCAGGAAGACTCATCTTCCTTAGTTCAAATCCAGCCTCAGACTCACTAGCTATGTGACCCTGGGCAAATCACTTAACCCTATTTGCCTCTGTTTTCTCATCTGTAAAATGAGCAGGAGAAGGAAATGGCCAACCATTTCAGCATCTGTGCCAAGAAAACCCCAAATGGAGTCATGAAAAGTCATAACTGAAACAACTCAACAACCAAGTAACTGGGACAACTGAAGAAAAGAAAAGCACCAACCAGAGGTTTGGCCCCTGCTCTGGCAGGTGCCCCTACTCTCACTCTAAAGCTCAGAAGGTCCCACAGTGATCTTTCCTCATCCCATCTTGAATTCTTCCTATGCTGAGAGTTGCAACCAATACAAACCAGAAAGTATTATTAAGCATCTATTACATGCTGGGAATACAAAGACAAAAAGCCAGCCTCTGCCCTCAAAGAGTTTACATTCTTGGGGGGGGAAGGAAGGGAAATACAGCATGACAGCCAGTAAGGATATACATCTATCAATCAGCAAGCCCCCTCTGTGTACTCAGCCCTTTACTAGACACTAGAGATGGAAAAATGAAACAATGTCTACTCTCAGGAACCTTATGTTCTCTTGGGAGAAAAAAATAAGGAAAGAGGGACAGCTTTAACAACCAAGGGGAATAACTAAGACTTTTCAACAGAATGGGGCACCTGAGTTGAGCCTTGAAGGAAGCTGGAGAGGAGGAGGAAGAACATTCCAGAAAGGATGGGGAGAGGGGCAGGGCACAGACTTGGTAAAGTGCAGCCTCGTGCAGGGAACAGCAAGTAGATTATTTTGGCTAGAAGGGAGGTAATGTGCGAAGAACCTGGAAAGGTAGGCTGGAACCAGACCAGGAGCCTGAGTCCTCTATTTTAGAACTCCAGTTCTTAGAGAGATGAGAGACAATCCTATAAAGAGCTCCATCTTTCTAAGACTAGGCCTAAGGCTAGGTAACTACTTTATAAAGACCCTTTCCAACTCTAGGGGAGGTAGGTCTAAAGAGGAGCAGGTCAGAGGTCAAGACCTCAACCAGGCAAATCCTAAACTGCCTAGATTTTACCTAGATAGACTCTAAGGCTATGGAAATCTGCCATTCAATAACCTCAAATTCAGCCTAAAGATAGGACTGTGTTCAAACACACGTAATCAAACTAGTGTGTCCAAGAGAAAGTCAAAAGTCACCCCGAGGCTTAGTTTCCTCCCCTGTAAAAATGAGGATAATAATATCAGTAATACTCACAAGTCTATCATGAAATGCAAATGAGATAAGCAAGCAGTGACCAGAATAGGACAACGTGGGGAAACTGGTGACCATCATAAGTCACTGCTCCCAACAGCCAAATTCAGTCAGTCAATAAGCATTTAAGGGAACCTAGAAGTCAACTAAAAGGTTAAACCTCATTTTGCAGATATGGGAAACTGAGGCCCAGAGGGGTAAAGTGACTCATCCAAGGTCATACAGGTAAGTCCTCAGACTCCACCACCTACTCATTATATGCCACTTCTCCTTCCATCCTCAGTCAAATGAGGGGATCAGACTCTGAGGCTCCTTTTCATCTGTAAATTTGTAAATCCTTCCAACTCCAACCTGTGAGACTATGGATTAAACCTGGTCCAGATGCAGCAAACAGTCACTAGAGGGCAGCCAGAAGTCAGAGCAGATGGACAATCAGCTGCACATCCCAAGAGAACCAAGGGTTCCAGGTTGGTACCAGGTCAGCAGAAGAGCAGGGTAGTTTGGTGACATAATCCTGAAAGATGAGGCAAAGTCAGGACTCCATGGAAGGGCAGGGGAGGGACGTGATACCAGGAAATATCAAGGTAAATTAAGAGAAAAACTGTACCCATCCTTTGGGGACACAGTCAGGAAGGAGAAGATCCAATGCAGTTTCATTGGACAAACGTTTATTAGGTACTTAGCGCGTACAAGGCCTTGTGCTGGTGTGCAGACTACAAAAACTAAAAATGTTATGGTCTCTGCCCTCAGGGAGCTTGCAATCAAACTGGTGAGGAAACAATATGGAAACAAATGAGTTTAACTCATGGTAGGGTGCAATTTGGAACAAAGGAGAGGCTCAAAGTGGACTAGGAAAATTTGAGGAGCCAAAAGATCACTTTTAGTTTGGGGACAAGTTCCAAGTAGAGGATGAATAAAGATTTACTGGAGGAGGAGACACCTGAGTTAAGCAGAAGGAAGGAAGGAGAGAGGGAGGGAAGGAGGAAGGAAGGAACCTATTATGTGCCAGATACAGTGCGGAGCAATTTTACAATTATTTCATTTGATCCTCACAACAACCTAAGGAATCAGGTGCTATCATCATCCCCATTTTACAGTTGAGGAAACTAAGGTAAACTAAGGTTAACTAAGGTTAAATGACTTGCCCAGGGTAACACAGTTATTAAGTATGAGGGTTAGATTTGAACTCAAGTCTTCCTGACTCCAGACTCAGCACTCTATAGACTGAACCACCTAACTGCATATATAAGGTCAGACTTTTCATTGTGTTGGCTAGTTTTGCTGAAATGTTTTTGTTTTTCTCTCTTTTTTATTGTCTGTTATAAGGGATGACTTTGTGTGAGAGGAGGAAGGAAAGATTTATTTGGAAATCTGTTACTGGTCAGTCATTTCTGTCATATTTGTGACTCTATTTGGGGGTTTTCTTGGCAAAGATACTGGATGGTTTGCCATTTCCTTCTCCAGTTCATTTTACAGATGAGGAGCTGAGGGTTAAGTGACTTGCCCAGGGTCACACAGCTTGTATGTATCTGAGACCAGATTTGAACTCAGTCTTCCTGAATGAACTAAGTCTCCCTGATTCCAAAATGAGTGCTCTATCCACTTTGTCAGCTAGCTGATTTGGGAATCTAGATGATGGAAAAACAAATGATGTCAATACAAACTTATCTTAAAAATACAGGGGTGGTGGGAGAGGAAACAGTGATTACAGGAAGATACTGTTAAATCAAAACACAAAGGACTAAGGAGAAGAGGGAGAGGAGAGACTCTGGATTAACCAGGTCCAGCTCAGGTGATACTTTTACTATGAAAGAACAACAAAGCATGTGGTAATGTGGTCTAGATTGGCCTAGAGTGAGGCACTGAATTGAATAGACCTGAGTCAGATTCCAGTAAGCTGTCTACATACTAATAATCTAACTGGAAATCCCCTTTCAGGCATGTGAAGGAGCACCTGTTGGCATCACTCTGTCCATCTGCCCATCTGTCCGTCTTTTCAACCTCAGGCACTGACATGCCCTGTCTGGGCCAAGAACCAAAGGCAGCTCATGCATAGCAAGCACAGCACATGACTCTTCACAAGCAGAGAAGGATTAATCTGCCATGAACTCTGACCCACAAACTCCCAGCAGGCATCCACTGGCTACCACAAAATAAGCAGGAGACAGGCCTGCCTTCAGAGTGTGTAGAGTATAATCCATTGTAGTTCTTTGTCCTTGCTCTGGAAGAGGACCCTGACGTCAGAAGGTGACATCATGACTTGCTAAGTGAACTGGATTTAAGTGAGGCAGTACTGTGCAAAGTCACCAGCCCCACCTTTTTCTCTGGAGTCACCTGTGTCCAGTGACAAGATATAGATCAGGATGTCTGGAAATGGCCTCACTGGAGTCTAACTACAGACTAGAGATTTGGATACATGAAACAAGTCTAGAATAATGCAAGGAACCGGGGACATTTCCCCTAGAGAAGAGAAAACTGAGGTTGGGGGAAGGGAGAGAAATGACAGTAGTGTTCAAGTATTTCAAAGACTGCAGAGAAAGAATTAGGCTGTTGTCTTTGGTTCTGGTTTGGCAAAAACCTCAGGAGGTAATGAGTTCTCCCTCTGAGCTGAGGCAGGAGGACCACTTGTTGCAGAGGTTATAGAAGGGTTTCTAGTTCAAAAACTTGGTTGGACTAGATTAGCAGTTCTCAACCTGTGGGTTATGTTCAATTTGTGACAATGAAAATACATCCTGCATATCAGATATTTACATCATGATTCATAACAGTAGCAAAATTACAGTTATGAAGTAGCAACGAAAATAATTTTGTGGTTGGGGGTCACCACAACATGAGGAACTGTATTAAAGAGTTGTGGCATTAGGAAGGTTGAGAACCATTGGACTAGATGGTCTCTGAAGTCTCTTCCAATTATGATCAAAAAAGGAGGCACATAATGAAGTGTCAGGTTGGCAATTATATAAGAAGGCCCTACTCCCTCCTACTAAACATCTGGTATCTACTGACATCATTACTAATGGTCTTTTTTCATTCTTCTTCCTTCTTGACCCCTTGACAATGGTGACCACCTCTCTTCCTCGATATTCTCTCCTCTCTGGGTTTTTTGTGACATAATTTCTGTCTTGATTCTCTTTCAACCTTTCTAATTATATTTTCTATCTCTTGCTGGATCATCATTGAAGTATATCCTCATGTTGCTTAACTGTGGCTTAACATTAAAACTCTTCCTGGGCCCTCTTCTTTCCTCTCTTCTCCCTACATTCTCTCTCAGTGACCTTATCAGTCCCCATGGATTTAACTATTATCTCTATGCTGATGAATCCCCAATACATGTATTTCTAGCCCTAGTGTCTCTCCTGAGCTCCTCTCTCACATCACCAACTACCTATTGGACATTTCAAACTAGATATCTCACAATCATCTCAAATTCAATATGTTGAAAATTGAACTCATTATCTTTCCCCAAAAACCATCCCTTCTTCCTAGCTTCCCTATTACTTATTGTCAAGGGTGGTCAGAAAGGTTTCAACCTCAGTATCATCTTCCACCCCTCACTCTAACTACATATATCCAAATCAGTCATCCAATGTTATCCTTTCTATTCCACAATATATCCCACATACATATATGTATGTATGTGTGTGTGTGTGTGTGTGTGTGTGTGTGTGTGTGTATATATATATATATATATATATATATATATATATATACACACATACATATATACACTTACACACACACATATATCCCTTTTCTCTCCACTTATACAACCACCACCTGGTTCAGGCTCCATCCCTTCTCACCTAGATTATTGCAATATCCTTTTAATTAGGCTACCTACCTCAAGTCTCCCCCCATTCCAATCCATTCTCCACAGAGTTGACAAAGTGACTTTCCTGAAGTGTAGGTACCATCCCATGCTCAAGTAAACTCCAGTGGCTTCCTATTACTTCCACAATCAAATATAAAGTTCTCCAGCATCTAAATTTCTTCACAACCAGCTCTCCTTAACCTCTCCTCTACACACTCAATTGACTACTCCCATAATGACTTACTTTTTATTCTTCACACACAACCCTCCATCTCTCATCTCTGTATCTTCCCTCTAGCTGTCCCACATGTGCAGTCCTCTTTTGCTTCACATCTGCCTTCAGAATCTCTAGCTTTCTTCAGGATTCAGCTCAAATACCCACCTCTCCATCCTCATTTCATGCTACTTCTCTTCCCTCCTTGTTCCAACCAAACCAGAGCACTAGGTCTTTTCTGAACTCCACATCCTATCTCATATCCTCTATCAACTTGGTGCATCTGTACAAATCATTCCTCATGTCTACAAGGCACTCTTCATCCCTGTTTCTTAGAATCCTTATTTCCTTTAAGGCTCAACTCAGATGACACAATGTTATGGGAATCTGAAGATCTTCCCTGCCCCTAGGCCCTTTGTTAAAGTGGCTACCTGACCCTGAGGACCCTTGGATATTTGAAAGTATACTCTGTTCCCTAATAGGCTGAATGTGGTCATGTGGAGCCTGTGGCGCCAGGCTTGTTTTCCAGGAATGCCCGTGCCTTGT
>CM053581.1:189851593-189926868 GCA_028627135.1 Pseudochirops cupreus | reverse complement strand
GCTATGCAGGTCTCAGCCAAGCTGTAACAAAGAAGTGGAGAGATAAAGAAAGGCAAAAACAGTTACTGTAATCAAGTAACTCATGTCTTAATGGGGGAGACAACATGCAGACAAATAGATACATATAAAATACATACAGAGTAGATGGAAAATAACCTTAGCAAAGAAGGCTATAATAGCTGACTCAGTATCTAACCAAGAGAGAAAGAGAATGGATATTTAATTGCTTTCTTCTCATGATTCCAAATTGTTTTCCAGGATAAGTGGACCAATTCACGGCTTCACCAGTGTGTATCAGTGTGCCTGTCTTTCCCCAGCCCTTCCAACATTGACTATTCCCATATTTTGTCATCTTTGCCAAGTGGATGGATGTGAAATGAAACTTCAGAGTTATTTCAATTTGCATTTCTCTTATTATTAGTGATTTGGAACAATTCTTCCTATGGCTATTCTTCATATGGTTTGCAGTTCTTTGAGAAATCAATAGACATATCTCAAGAACTGTTTTTCATTTTGTCTTTGTATCCCCAGCACCTAGCACACTTGCCTAGCACATGGTATGCATTTATTAAAGGGCTGGCAAACTGATTTGCATTATGGAGTGTTACATTCTTTCAAAATCCCCAAAGAATTAGAATCTGGTTCTGCATATGGTACTTTAAGAGTCTGTGCTAGGGCACAAAGGAAAGTCATATGAAGGCCCAGAGATCTCCAGAACATAAAATTTCTGAGAAAAGAAAAACACATAATTCGCTCTGGGGAAATCAGGGTAGCAGAAGTATTCTATGGATAACAGCAAGGAGTAGTCATTTTCACCAAGAATATGGAAAAACAGGGAGTTTGACTATAATAATGTAAAAAGAAAACAACAGTAAAAGACAGCTGAACCCCAGAATAACTGGAATGAAATTTGGTTCTGGAGAACAAAGGATGGAAGCCACATCCCTCAGCTCAGAGGAAAACTGGGGGAGAAAGGGTGCAGAATATTGCCAACAGTGTCCTATCTGGTTGCCTCACCAGGCTGCTCTGTTACCTGTTTTTCTTTTAACCTAACAAGGGAGGGCTTGTTGGAGGGGAAGTATATCTGCAAATGAAAAAAAAAACACTGACAAAAGATGCCAATAAAACAAAGGAAGGGGAAGAAAGATAGGGAATAACAAATGTTTATCATCCAAAGTCCAGGGAAAATAATATGACTGGCCATTGACACTTTGGAATAACTCAGAGAAGCAGTGGAACCCGCCAAAGGTATAATGGAAACTGGCTGTGGTAAAACTGGCAAAAAGCCCAAATCATTACAGGATATTTATCACAATGGCTAGCTCTTCCCCAAAGTCCCAAACTCCCCATGCACAAACACGCATGTACACACACATATTCTACCCTCTTCTAGTTGTATGTAATGGTGAGACATCACTGTACCTTGGACTAGGGCCTGTGATTCAATGTTCCTCCCCCAACACTGACCTTATGATGATTCCCCTCAGAAGCCTCCACCCCCAAAAGCACTCAAAGGTCCTTAGCAACCCAAAATAGTATCCTGCTCTGTCAGGAACACACGGGAACCCAATGACTCTGCTGTAGGCCAGTGATCACAATCTCTGACTTGGAATAAAACATCCAGAATTCATACCATATTGGAAGAAGCAGGTCACCCATAGGTGTAGGGACGGTGTTCTGTGGGCAAAACATTCTTTCTCCCAACAGCCAAGAGGCATCTTGTTCTGAAGAATCTCAGCACAACTGAAGTAACCAGAGCCCAGCAGTGACAATCAAACGATATACAAGATGTATTCCATTAGCTTTTATAGGTAGGCTTCAACGTACTGGGTTCTACCTATCATCGCTCCAACTACAGTTTGGGCCAAGTGGATGGTCCCCCTTACCTATGAAGCACTGACAGCTGTGGCTGTGCAGGTGGTCAATACTGCACGGCATCCAGGTGCTGAGGGGTACTATAAGATCAGGCACAGTCTCCATGATCCACGAACATACTCAACAATGTTGCCACATCAGATGGGGGGGCCTGTCATTTGGGAGCTGCTGGATCACTCTAGACCAGCCAGGTCTTGGTGATGCCTGTCATAAGGTAATTGTTGCTCATCCCATAAATGAGGGTTAAGATGGCAACTGACCTGTTTTTAAATGCAGAAGGCCTCTACAGAGTTAGTGCCTGGTGACGACACATCCTTGTGAGGAGAAAAGTAGTTATCAGACTTTTACTCTCTGGGGATGTCCTCATTCTGATGGCACTCTCCCACCTTATAGTTTCACTGATTTAGAGCTGGAAGGGACCTCAGCAGCCATCTAGTCCAAGCCCTTCTTTACATTGAGGAGGAAACAGAAGACCAGAGAGGAGAGGTCATCATCTGCCTAAAATCACCCAGAGAGTAAGCAACCAAGCTGGGGTTGGAATCTGGGTCCTCCAGCTTCCACCCCAGAATTCTCCTCCCTTGTACCAGGCTGCAGAGCTCAGGGGAGGGCCACCTCTCCGAAATCAAGGCACGGCAATCACAGCAGGCTGCATCTCAGCTGTTCACCCGCATGGGTCATTAGTAAGAAAGGCTCTAAGAAGTTAGGGAGTGAGTGGGCACGAGGAAGTGAAGGCAAGGAGAGCACTTGCCTCTCAGGGGTCTGATACCACATAAGAGTAATTAGCTGTATTGTAAGAGAACTTCAGTTTTAAAAGGACTTGGACAGCCCATTCCAATCATGAGTCTGTCGGGCACTGAGCACGCTTGAGGGGTTTGAAAAATTAAATAATATCCAGTTAAAAACAAGACTCCTTTGCTATCCAATCTCTAATGGGATCAACACTAATAACTGGCATTTATATGGTGCTGCAAAGTCTGAAAAGTACTTTTTTTTCTCATTTATGCTTCATAACAACTGAATAAGGTACAGCTATTACCATCCTCATTTCACAAATGTGGAAACCAAGGCCCAGATCAGTGAAGTGGCTTATTCACAGTCATGTGGCTAGTAAAGTGAGGGCTACACAGGATCATAGGAACATATATGTGAAGTTGGAAGGGATCTTAGGGGTCACTGCATCCAACCTCTTCCTCTTACAAATGAGGAAACTGAGGCACAGTGAAGTTAAGAGACTTACCCATGGTCATACAGTTCAGAGTCTGAGCCTAGATATAAACTCACATATTCCTGACTCCAAAGCCAAGATTCTTTCTACTACACCACACTGTGTCTCCCCCTTCTCCACCAAATGAAATAAAAATAACTGAAATTTATATGGCATTGTAGGTTTTGCAAAGCACTTTATGCACATTAATTTATACTGGCTTCAAGACAACTCTGTGAGATGATAATAACCCAACAGTTATTATTCCCCTTTTATAGATAGGCAAAATGATACTCAGAGAAGTAAAATGACTGACCCAGAGTCACAAAGCAAGTAACAGGATGAGGTATGAAATAAGATCATCCTGACTAAGATCCAGCTCTGTAGCTATGTACTGGCTCTCAACGACAATAAAATAGAACAAAAGGGGAGGAGGGGAAGGTAAGCAGAGAAATTCATCTAGCTCTGTTAGCTAGACTGTAAAGCCTGCCATCCAAAATCCCTTCCTTCCTCCAGTCAGCTAGAGGCACATGGCCCAGAGCCAACCTGAGTCTCCAGGCTTTCCCACCAAACCCTGGCATCTGCCTGGCCCCACGGTGAGGGGCAGTGACCTCTGCTCAGGCTTCACAACTACTGCCCAGCCAGACCCCTGAGAGCCTGAGACAAGCCCTCTGAAGCTGGGGCTTCTGTTGTTAATTCTCAGTTGTTCATTACAGGTTCCAATGTAGCTCCTAATTACATCCTGCCCCAGTGTCTCATGTGCTATTGCCTTCTCCTCCACCCTGCCCCACCAGCTCCTCTGCACTGTGCAGTGGCTGAAAACTATGTCCATGAGCTGCTCAGATCCCACCCCACTGCTAATCAGAGGGCTCCCTCCAAACAAGGCATGGCTAATGCCTTTGCCAGCACTGATGCTGGTGACGGTTTTTTATTTTCAGAAATCTTGCAGGGAGTTGGTATTTCCACTGTTGAATTTTTCCTTCGGTTGGGGGTGGAGGTGGCAGAGTATATTTCTGGGGGAGATTCTACAGAATACTAATCTGAGATTACATGGGCAAGCCAGGCCAGGTCTACTGGCTAAACAGACCACTGCCAAAATGAATGAGAAGAGAAAGGAAGGTGAGAGATGTGAAAGAAAAGGAGGATAGAGGTTGAGGCAAGAAAAGAGAGAAAACAAAGGACAAAGAGAGCACGCACATGTGCCTTTGTGGAAGGAGGGAGGGAGGGGGAGAGGGAGAGAGAGAGAGAGAGAAAGAGAGAGAGCACTCTTTTCCCCCTCTTTCCCTCTTTCCCTCTTCCTCTCTCATGTCCTTTTCTCTCCTCTTCCTCCCTCTTCCTTGTGGCAATCTCTTAGCAGTGATAAAGGGGAAGCCAGTGGCTACCTGCCCAGTGGGCTGGGGTTGGGCTGGGCATGCAGTCTTAGTCTTTTACTCTATAGTTTTCTTTTTGGACTGATTAGTGAACTCACAGCTACTGGGGCCTCTTAATGAGGGGAGCAGAATGGCACCTGCTTTGCAATTTAAAGTCTTAGAGGTTTCCCCAGGCTACTAAGATAAGTGACTTGCCTAGGGTTACCCAGCTAGTATATGTCAAAGGTGGGATTTAAGGCAAGTCTTCTCGACTTGAAAGCTAGCTCTCCATTGAAACTCCAGGCTGATCTCTGCTTTTGGTTTGTCTAATTCAGGGACACTAACAGTGGGCAGCAGTTATTCTTCCCTCCCTAGGTTCTTTCTTGGGTTTCCCCATTTGTCGCTCGCCTTGCTGCCCCTCCTCTCAATCTCCTTTCTTGTTTTCCTCTCATTTTCTTTCTCTACTCTCTTTCTTCCTTTACCTCTTCCTTTCCCCCTCTTCCTTGGTCTCCCTTCTCTCCTCTCATTGTCTCTGTCCTCTGTCATATTTTTTTCCTTTCTCCATTTCTATCTTCCTTTTCCCTCTTCCACCTCATTTTTTCTCCCTGCCCCACTCCTCTCTCTCCCCCTCCCACTCTCTCCTCATTCATCATTTCCTTTCCCTTCTTTTTCCCTTTTCCCTCTCTCTCTCTCTCTCTCTTTTCCCCTCCCGCCCCTTCTCTGTCCCCTTCTTTCTCTCTGTCCCTTTTCTCCTTCCTTCTGTTTGTCTATCTGATGGGCTCTTTTCCACCATCTCCATTTCTCTCTGTTCTCCTCTTCTCTCTTTCTCCCCCATCCCCCTTCCCCTGTCTGGCCCTCAATCTCCTTAGTGGGCTCCCAGCAGGAGTAATGCTTCAGCTGCTCCTCTCTATACACGTTGCCATGGAACCTCATGGAGCTCAACTGCTTCCCAGTTGTATGGATGGCAGAAATGTTTAATTAAGAGAAGTCCCTCCTTCCGAAAGCTTCAATACAACCTGTTCCCCTTGGCAGCTCACATCTAGGTATCACTGATCGCGGATTTCTTCTTCAGTCACTCTCAGTTGGTGGACCTCTCAACACATCTAGTACTTATCGCTACCGAACTTCATTCTTAATATCTCTCTCTCTCTCTCTCTCTCTCTCTCTCTCTCTCTCTCTCTCTCTCTCTCCCCCCCCCTCCCCCTCCCTTCTTGTCTTCCTTGTATTTCTCTCCCCTCCCCCCTCTTTCCCTGTTTCTCCCCTCCCCCACTTACAACCCCCCCCTCTCCCTCCCTCTTTGTCTTTCACCCCCTCACCCCCTACATGTCCCCCTCCCCCTTCTATCCCTCTCTCCATCTAATTGTTCTCTTAATGACTGGCTTTGAACTCAGTATTTACTATTCAGTTATTCAGTATCACAAATGCTATTAGCTGTCAGAGCACAGATGAGACCACATGCAGGTCTGGCTACACAATCGTTAAACAGATCTGGCTGCTGAACAAGATATCTATCGAATTCTGTTTCACTCCTGTGCTTTCTTCCATCAGAAAACAACAAGGCACAAGTGCTGAAAACGGAGTCAGGGAGAGCTCATGTTAAATCCCACCTCTGGCACCTATTAGCTATGTGACAACGGCTCTGAGCCTCAATTTTTCATCTCTAAAATGGAACTAAGCATAACATCAAACTCACAAGGTTGTGTGAAGATCAAATGAGATAATGTCTATAAAGGAACCTGTAAACCTTAAAGGGCTATATCCACATTAGCTATTAAGACCACAGCTTTAAAGCCTGACAATACCTCCAAGACTGGCTTACCCAATCCTCCATTTTACAGATGAAGAAACTAAGGCCCAGAGAAGAAAAAGACTTGCTCAAGGTCACAAAAGTCATAAGTGCCACAGAAAGGACTTGTACCAGGGCAGCTAGTGGTACAGTGTGCAGAGCACCAGCTCTGGAGTCAAGAGGACCTGAATTCAAATTTGGCCTGAGACGCTTGACACTAAAGAGATCTAAAAATTATACCCTTGTATGTAACAGTCCAGCAGAGGCTCTGAGCTATCACTCTGCCACCGTCAACCTGGCTTCTCACAAAATAAATCCCTATAGATCACAAAAGATAGGATTTTACAACATCAAAAAGACGTATCTTTATTATCTTTATTTTAAAAAATACAAATATTGTTTTCTCCAATGCACCAATGAGGAAACACTCAGAGGGCAGGGAACTTGTTCAAGGTCACACAGCTGTAAGAGACAGGGCCGTAATCGTTCTATCTCCCCAACATCTCTGCCATCTGTCCCTTTCTCTCACTCCCACAGTCCCATCACCTCTCCCCAGACAAGCAGGCAACAGCCTCCTCAATGGTATCCCTATTTCCAGCCTCCTCCTTCTCCAACCCACCCTCCAGATAGCTTCCAAATGATATTCCAAAAACACAGATCTGACCACATCCCCCCAGACTCACTCAGCAATCTTTAATGCTTCCCTGTTGCCTGGAGGATACGGTACAAAACTCTCAGTCTGACATTTGAGACCCTTCACAATCTGGTTCCCTAGACACATTTCATCTCCTATCTCCATGACTTTTTGTATAGATCATCCCTCATGGCTAAAATGAAATTCCTTCCACATTTCTGACTCTAAAAATCCCGAGCTTACTTCCAGACATACCTCACGTACCATTCATTTCCTACATGTTACATGAAGCCTTTCCTGGTTCATTTACTTGTTAAGGGGAAAGGGGATGTGTATTTATTTATACGGCACCTTGTAAGCATGTGCTGAATGCATCTGATCCTCACAACCTCTCTGTTAAAGCTAGGTGCTATTCTAATCCCCACTTTACAGTTGAAGAAACTAAGGGAGAGGTGAAGTGAATTACTCAGGGTCACACGCTAGAAAGTGTCTGAGACTCCATCTGAACCCTAGTCTTCCTGACTCCAGGCTCAACGCGCTAACCACTGTGCAACCAGCTGGCTATTAACCCTTTCAGCCTCTGAAAATTATTTTGTATAATCTTGCATAAATTTTGTGTATCCTTCCAATTTAATACAAGTTCCTTAAGGACAAGGGTTACTGGGGAGAGGTGGAGGGGGAAGCACAGGCTTTGCATACCCTAGCAAACTGTAAAGTGTCTTGCATGTAGCGAGTAATTAATAAATATATCTGGAATTATTGAAATAAACCATCCTTCAAAGCCCAATGCAGACACAGCCTTGAGAAAAAACTATCTTCTCTTATATGACGGAGGAAACTGTCGGATTCTTGTCATGCTATAACATATGGCTAAGCCTGTTCATTGCCATGGTGAGCCCAAGTTGGCTCTGATGTGGGCCGAGGATGCTGAAATGGCTGTCAGAGCCCTTGGTTTTTCCCCAGAAGTGCACCTTTGAAGTACTGTGTTCCATTCTAGGCACCAGAGTTGGCAGAGACATATTTCAACTCGATATAAATAAAATAGTAGACCCAAAACTTGTGACACATAAAAAGGAAATTCCTCACAATTAGAACTGTCCAAAAGTACAACATACTACTTTGGAAAGAAGAGTTTACTATGGCTGGAGATTGTCAGAAGGGGTCAGGGGTTCTGTAGAGGGTATTCCAGGATCTGGTATAAAATGAACTAGATTCTAATTCTAGAATCTTCCAACTTGGAGATTCTAGCATTCTGCAATATTTAGAGTAACCCTCCTTTCACCCCTTGCCTGGTATACCCCAGGCAGCTGCTAGTCTTGCCTAGTCCCACATCTGCAAGGAATGCACAGAAAAGCTCAGATCAAATTATTAATATTTTCCAATTGCCACAGTATGGAACACAAGAACTAGGCTTAGTGCTTATAAAAGAGGAAAGTCAGGCAATGTTCTAAAGGTCCTAACATCAGCTATTTGTCAGACAGTGTGCTTGGTGCTTACATTTTATCAGAAGATGTAGCATATACATCTATAAGTACTTCCAGAATAAATAGAGAATAAATGTAAGATCACTGGTTACAAGGTATTTCGAGAGGAAGGCAGTCCAAGGGATCCAAAAAGGCTTTGTGTAGAAGGTGGTCCTTGAACAAGACCTTCAAGGAAGACCAAGGTTCTCTGAGGCAAAACGGTAAACACTGCAGGTCTGGAGAACCTCCATTCCAAAAGTGTGGAGACAGGAGATGAAGGATCATATGGAAAAAAAGAGGGAAAAATCCAGTTTGACTGTACCATAGAACACAGGAAGCAGAATGATACATAATAAGTCTGAAAAGGTAGATTTGAGCCAAGATGTAAAGAGCCTTAAAGGTCAAAATAAAGGAATTTGTTTTTAACCCAGAGGCAAGAGGGAGCCATAGGAATTTATTGAATAAGGGAGTAACATGGTCAGATCTATGCCGAAGTAAAATCACTTTGGCAGCTACATGGAGCACTGATTAGAGTAAAGAGAAATTTCAGAACTGGAGAAAAATAAGGAGGCCACTGAAATAATCTAAAAATATAATCTAGATTATATGATAATGTAGATTAGATTAATAATAAGCATCTCATGAAATAGGCCATCGCAGTAATTTAAGGTTAAAAAAAGTAACAAGGGGGGTGGCTAGGTGGTGCAGTGAATAGAGCACTGGCCCTGGAGTCAGGACCTGAGTTCAAATTTGACCTCACACACTTAGCACTTACTAGCTGTGTGATCTTGGGCAAGTCACTTAACCCCAATTGCCCTGACTTCCCCCCTCCAAAAAGAAAAAAAAAGCAACAAGGGCCTTAATTAAGGTAGTAGCTGTGTGAGCTGGGAGAAGGCATGAGATGCCAGAGACATAGCAGCAGCAGTAACAAAGATCTGGCTATTGATTGGACAGCCGGAGTGATGGAGGGCAAGGAGTCAAGCATAATGCTGTCATTGTGAATGTGGGAGACTAAGAGAATAGTGGTTCTTCATGTCACATGCCCTTGACATCATTCTGCATTTTCTCCTCTTTCCTTTTAGTCTCTGATAATGAGGTGCCCCCCCCACAAAGCCAAGTCATGGGCTCTTGACCCCATCCTGTCTTGTCCTCTTTAAAACATTGCATCTCCATCAATCTTCAACCTCTGTTGACTAGTGTCTTTCTTACTGCCTTCAAATATATCCAAGTCTCCCCTATACTTAAACATTTTTCATTAGATCCTACCATATCATCAAACTATCATTCTGTATCCTTCTTCCTTTTCTCAATCAAACTCCTAGGAAGAATTGTTTAGACTCACCACTTTTTTCTTTTTTTCCTTTCACTCACTTCTCAGTCCTTTGTAATCTGGCTGTGGACTTCATCACTCAACTGAAACTGCTTTCTCTAAAGTTAACAGTGATCTCTTAATTGCCAAATCTAATGGTCTTTTTCTCAGTCCTCATTTTTTAAATCCCTTTGCTGTATTTGAGAATTTTGACCATCCAGTTCTCCTGGATATGCTTTTATCTCTGGGTTTTCATCACATTACTCTCTCTGGAGTTTCATTCTCCCCATCTGACAGCTCTTAGTTTTCTTCTCTGGCTCACTTTCCTTATCACCTTTCCTAACTGAGGCTATACCCCAAGGCTCTGACCTGTGCCCTCTTCTTTTCCATTTCTGCAGTCTTTCTCAGATGACTTCATCAGCTTCCATGGATTTAATTTTCAATAGATCTGTATATCTAGCCTCAGTCTCTCCTTTGAGCTCCAGTCATGCATCTCCAGCTGCCTACTGGACATTTCAAACTGGACATCCCAGAAACATCTCAAACTCAACATGTCCAAAATGGAACTCATTATCTTTCCCCTCAAACGTACTCGTCCACCTACCTGTCCCTGAGTGTGGCTGAAGTGGAGTGGAGGTTAGGGTGTGTGAAGGAACATCAACCTGAGTGCAGTCAGTCCCCTAGGATAAGGGTAGTAGTCGGGAAGAAGAGGAAGAAGGTGAGTCAGCTGCTCAAGTCCTTTAAAAAAGGGTGAAATATGACCTAGGAACTAGCAGATTGACTGATTGAAAAATAAAATGTTCATTCAGTTGTTTTCATTTCAATCATCTCAAATATTATCTGTGAGACATACTACCTTCATTCTTTTTTTTTGAGGGGGAGGGAAGGGCAGTTGGGGTTAAGTGACTTGCCCAAGGTCACACGGCTAGTTTTTTGTGTTAAGTGTCTGAGGTCGAATTTGAACTCAGATCCTCCTGACTCTAGGGCTGGTGTTCCATTCACTGAGCCACCTAGCTGCCCCTCATACTACTTTCTTTCAAAAAGACCCTAACTCTTTTCTATGGGGAAGGAGGTGGCACAGTGGATAGAAAAGGCCTGGAGTCAGGAAGAATCATCTTCTTGAGTTCAAATCTGGCCTCAGATACTTAGTTGCTATGTGACCCTTGTCATAACCTCTGTTTGCCTCAGTTTCCTAATCTATAAAATGAGCTGGAGAAGGAAATAGCAAACAACTCCAATATCTTTGCCAAGAAAATCCCAAATGGGGTCATGGAGTCAAATATGACTAAAATGACTGAACACCAACAAGAAAAAGTCCCTTTCAAGTTATAATGGCTAAAAATTGCCATTTCAGGAACCTTCAAGAGTAATTTCTACTAGTCATGATTTTCCCCTTATACCTGACTTTTCATAACCAACTCCCCATAAGATACCATCCTACTGCCCAAAGTCCTTGACCTACAAATCTAGAAGGTCCCCTGAAGTTACCCTACACAAGACTGGGCCCTGAAACCCTAATCCTAGAAATATACTGTCAAAAAAAAAAAGAAAGAAAGAAAGAAAGAAACTGGCTCCATAGGCAAGCCCCCACCAGCTAAAATAAGCTAAAGCCAGCCAACCATCAGGGAATGTCCCAAGTCTGAACACTGTGACCAAAGTTCCCCAGATATTTAAGTCTTAACTTATAAAACAGTGTCCTGTGAGCTTGCTCAGCCTAAATCTATGCTGCAAAGCTGACTTTCCTTGCAGCCCCCTCCTCCCAGAGGAAGTGGTAAAACAGAGGTATCTGCACTTACAGAAGGGAGGAACAGACTCTGGTGAGTGAAGGTAACCAGGGCCTGGAGGATCAGCTGGCTCTGACACAGTGGTCAGTGGATTAATGATAAAGGCGGAGAGGGATGGAGGGAGGAGCAAGAGGAGGGAAAATACTAAGTAATTGAAATCTACAAAGAATCCCCAATGCCTCTGAGCAGTTTTAAACCTCCTGCTCTTCCCACCAAAGCTTTCGCCAGAGCATTAACAAATAGCCTCACTAATGGGGTTTGAGTTTCCAAAGTTAATTAGCCATGAAATGGCCAAAGGCAGGTAGCCAGAGGAAGAAAGGGAAAGATGGGAATGACCTATAAATTGAATATTCAGCTCGGGAATCCTCCAAACACTTGGGTTCAAAAAATTGGCTTCACAAGTACAAAATGGGAAAGACATGGATAGAAACAATGTTGGAGGGAAAGAAGAAGATATAGGGGAGGGAGTTTAGGTCTGCAAGCTCAAGAGAAGGCATCATTGTGATATGGCAGCTAAAAGCTAACCTTCTCAGGCTACCCATTAAGGTGTGTGAAGCATCCTACAAATGGTATCTCATCTAATCTTTACAGTAACTTTGTGGAGGCAGGCACCATCATTACCCACATTTACAGATGAGGAAACTAAGGCAAACAGCCGTTAAATGACAGCATTAAGAGAAAGACATAACATCCAGGACAAGAGAGGCAATGGTCCTGCTGTACTCTGTTCTAATCAGACCACACCATGAGCAGTGTTTTCATCTGGGAGCATTATACATTAGGAAGGCAATCTGTAAGATGGAGAATGCCCATAGGAGGATAACTGGAAAGGTAAAGGGCCTCATATCCACACCACATGGAAATCAGTTGAAGGAAATGGGGCTGTGGGGCCCAGAAAAGAGAAGTACTTGGAATGCTGCTGTGGAAGAAAGATTAGAATTGTGTTTGGCCCTAAAGGGCAGACCTAGGAGAAGTAGGTGAAAGCTGTAAAGAGAGGACTGAGGTTTAGTATCAGCAAAAACTCTCTAGCATTTAGTGCTATTCCAAAGTGGAATGAGTTTCCTTTGGTGCAAGGGACAGGGGGAGGAAGTTCCTTCTCAATGAAGGTCTTCAAGCACATGTGCCCACTTGTCAGATGGGAGGTGTAGTGGGGATAATTTGTCAGGAATAGATTGAAATAGGTGGCCAATGAGATCCCAACTCAGATTCTGTGCTTCTGTGACAGCAAAACCTATTTGAGTTGGCAGGCAGCAGGGCTCTATCAATGAAGTCAGAAGTCTCCAGCCATCCATGACAGAGCACCTGTCCAGAAGCAGCCTCAGGGCTGCGAGAGATCCTGTAGACCTGCCCAGTTCTCTAATCCGTGGCAAATCACGGTTGATAAATGACATCTTCTAGCTATCTCCCATTAATACAAAAATAGTTCATAAGTGGGTCAAAGGCTAGAGGGGGCAACTTTCTATTGTAAATGGGGTAGGTCCCTCTTGATCTGTAACTGTCATCCCCAGAGAGTCATATGGAGTGGATTGAGGATCAACCTTCTACTTATTAAAAGGGCAAAACCCTTCAGTTCATCACTGACTCCTTCACTGCCAGAGCTTAGAAGTTGCTTCGCATGGGGTCTTCTGAGAAGGTACATGACTAGGAGTCTGTGAGCTGATTTAACCAAAGATCATGGTCAAGTTGTCTTCAGACAAATAAGGTGTAGACTCTACCCTTGATCTTGCTGCCTCCTCCACTCTTTTCTACCCTTATGGTTGGCTACTTCCTAGCTCTGCTCTCCTCTCATCCTTTTCAGTTGGCATGGGGAAGGAAGAGTTTCTTGGCCTGCTCCAACCTGGATCTATCCTGGTTTTTCTCATTCTAAGGAATGGAAGAACATAGGGACTTTTCAACTTCTTCATGGTAGAAAGAGAAGAGGTGACTTTTGCAGTGGGCAGTGTCTGTCTTTCTCTCAGATTCATGTGGCAAGCCCCAATGGGTCCAACACTTGTATTCACTATGTGCCCGATATGTTTAGCATACTGGTTAATGATTCTACTTTCATTACACAGGAATCATTTTGTTTAGATTTTTATTTTTATTACTGAGTGAAGGGTTTATATGTCTCATAGTTCAAATTGTATTAAGTTTACTATTGATTTATTAGTTTCTCTTGAGAGTCCATGTATTGACTTTTTTCCCCCAGTTTGGAACTATGATTTCATCAGTGTGGTAAATTCTCATTGTGGAAACTTCCTCCAAAAATGCATCATAAACTCACTTGTAACTTATGGTCTCAGAGAGCTGCCCAGGACATTGAGAGGTTAAGTGACCTGTGCATGATCACATGTCTAATATGTGTCAGAGGCAGGATTCGAGCCCAAATCTTCATGAGTCCAAGGCCAACTCTCTACTAGGCCAAGATGACATCTACTGACATTTCTCACTAAATCTTTCTCTAGTAAAGTCATGTGTTTACTTAGTAGAGCCAAGTACCACAATCAATGCCTAGAAAATCCCCAAAGTTCTGACTGCCAATAGATCTGGAATACAAGCAAGCTAGATAAGCATGGCAGAGGATGAAGGGAGTATCTTCCCCAGAGATTCTCACTCTTCCAGTAGCCTGAGTAACACTAGGATTACCCTGGGAGCTGTGAGAAACAGGCCATGAGGACACTCCCCAAGTAGAGCACAACTTGGTGAGGCTCTGACAAGTGGGAAGCCTGAAGAGGTGACTTGGTCACACTCATGCACGGGAAGGAGAATCTTCCTAAAAGCAGTAGAAGGTAAACTCACTTACAGCAGGGACTGTTTTATTTTTGTCTATTTGCAGCTCACGGTTAACATTAAAGAAATATTTGTTAAATTGAATTGAAGTAGCAGAGCAAAGGCAGAATAAGGTTGTAGGAAAGAGAAGCTCCAAGGGCAGGAGCTAGCCATTCTCTTTCCCATAAGCTCTCCTGACTCCTCTTTTCCAATCCTTAAGTCAATACCTTCTCTGGAATTCTAGAACATGAAATAGTAACAGCATAATGGAAAGAACAATACACTTTAAGTCAGAAGATGTGAGTTTGAATTCTGCTTCATTAACCATATGATCAAGGGTCAGTCACTACACCTTTCCTGGCCTCAGTTTTCTCACCTGTAAAATGGGGGTAATAATTATTTATCCTAGCTACCACAAAGAGTTATCCTTCAACCAAGGAGCATGCATTTAAGGATTTACTATGTGCCAGGAACCATGCTAATAGGGACATAAAGGAAGACAAAACACACATAAATAATCCTTGCCCTCAAGGAGCTTATATACTAATGGGAGAGCCAACATGTGTATAAAAGACATACACAAGGTAGAAGGAAGATAATCTTAGGAGGGGAAGGCTTGAGGGACCAGGAAGCCTTCCTGAAGAAGACAATATCTGAGCTAAGTCTTGAAAGAAATTGGGAATGTCAAGAGGCAAATGAGGAGCAAGAGCATTCCAGGCCTGAAGGCAAAAGTTTGGACCCGAGAGACAACAGCTTTGTGTTATGAAGAGCATCAAAGGATTGTAGAATTCTTGGAGGGGAGTAAAGTATGAAAAGACTGAAGAGGTTATGAATCATAGCCCCAAAAGCCAGAGGACTTCATAATTGATCCTCAAAGTACTAGAGCAGTGGTTCTCAATCTCCCTAATGCCGGAACCCTTTAATACTCGTATGTGGGCAGAGCTGCCTGGAGATTGATAAAGGAGCGGTGTCTCAGTTCCTAAGACCATCACAAATATGTGTTTTCTGATGGTCTTAGGCGACCCCTGTGAAAGGGTCATTCAACCCCCCAAAGGGGTCACAACCCACAGGTTGAGAACCGCTATACTGGAGGATAATCCTTTTTATGTTATACGTTTTAAAACAGTATTCTCAGATGTGGTCCATCACACCACACACAAACACACACACACACACACACACACACACACACACACACACACTTTAAAGGTTAAGAAATCCTGGACTAACATCACCCAGATAATAAGTGGCAGAAATGGGATTTGAACCCAGGCCCTGTGACTCCCAATTCAGTGCTCTTTCTACTGTTATCACACCACTTTCTCATGCCAGGGAGTCTGCTCTTCATTTCTGAAACAATAAGAACAGCCAAAGGCTTTTGAACAGGTGAGTGACATAATCAGAGCCACGTCTTCTGAAAATTCATCTTGCAGCTGAGTGAGGGATGGATTGAAGAAAGGAGAGATTGGCACTAATATTACTACCTATGCCCCTCCTTGGGCATTTAACTTAAGTACCTTGTGTCATTAGTCATCTATGTTTAAATGTTCTGTCTCAGCCAGATGGAGAGGCCCTCAAGGTAGTGACTGGTTACATTCTGGATCGGAATTGCCTTGCTTATATTACTAGGAGCAGGCCATAACTATGTGTCAGCTTGTTGATTTCCTTCTGCTCATCTTCCTCCCCTCCTCTCCACACTTTGCCCCTCAGAATTTCAGTCCATTTAAAAGGGGAGGCCTTAAGTGGAGATGGGTGACTCACTACCATGTGATAAAAGCATCCTTTCTGACCACTGAGCTCTCCCTGCTCTGATTCTCAATTTAGCAGGCCAACTGCTGATGTCAAGTCCATTTCCCAAGTAGGTTTTCCCAATACAGAGAGGTCAGACTGACCAGATGACACACACTTTCTGGACCATTAGGCCAGCTGTGTTTCTCTATGTTAAGTGAGAAACTGGTATTTGGGAGCAAACCATTACTGCAGAAAGTTTGGACTGCATTTGGCCAGTTTTCCCAGGCCCTGACATCCCTCTGACAAATTCACTACTGGAATTATGGTCATAAAGAACTAAGACAGCAAACTCTGGACCAAGGTCCAACTCCCAGGAAGTTAGGCTACACCTGTCCACCAGACCTATTCATTTGTCCTACTCAGACAGTATGGGATGTTCAACTCCCAGTATAGGGTGGCAGAAAAAGCACTGAACTGGCATCAGAAAACCCAGGTTCTTGTCTGGTTTCTGCCTCTGTGGCCACTGTCACGTTATTTAAAAGTCTCTGAGT
The DNA here is from genome assembly GCA_028627135.1 of Pseudochirops cupreus. NCBI lineage: Eukaryota > Metazoa > Chordata > Mammalia > Diprotodontia > Pseudocheiridae > Pseudochirops > Pseudochirops cupreus. The sequence goes on along the minus strand of CM053581.1, from coordinate 189,910,434 downwards.
TTCAGTTTCCTCACCTATCAATTTGGGATAATGCACTGTTTCTTTTGTGTTTGTGCTTTGTTGTTGTTTTTTTAACATTCATTTTTCTTAAATTTTAAGTTCTAAATTCTCTCCCTCCCTCTCACCTTCCCCAGCCCACTGAAAATGCAAGAAATATGATATCCATTATACATGTGAAGTCATGCAAAACATATTTCCATATTAGCCATGGTGAAGGGAGGAAAAGGAAAGAAAAGTAAAGAAAGTGTGTGGGGGGAGGGGGAAACATGCTTCAATCTACACTCAGAATTCGTAATGCTCTCTCTGCAGGTGGATAGTATTTTTCATCATGGGTCCTCTAGAATTGTCTTGGATTACTGTATCAATCAGAGTAGCTAAGTCATTCATGGCTGATTATTATTATAATATTGCTGTCACTGTATACAATGTTCTCCTGGTTCTGCTCACTTCATTTTGCATCAGTTGATATATCCAAAACCAGTCCCTTCCTCATTTCTTAGCACAAGAGAATCTCATCACAATCATAAACCATAATTTTTTCAGCCATTCCCTGATTGATGGGCATCTCCTCAATTTCCAATTCTTTGCCATCACAAAAAGAACTCCTATTAATATTTTTATACACATAGGTCCCTCTCTTTTCTTTTGATCTCTTTGGAGTACAGACCTAAAAGTGGTACTGCTGAATCAGCAGACATCCCTAGCAAAGGACTGTTGCAAAGAAAAGAGTCATGTAAAAACGGCATTTTTATATAATTGTGATCTTTTAATATATTTTTAAAAATCAAATTAAAGGTAGCTCAATGAGTACAGCACTTTGAATGAGGAAGTCTTGAGCTTAAATCCTACTTCAGACAATTCCTACCTGGGTAACACAATTTACTACCACCCCCATCCTGGACAAGTTGATAAATCACTTACCTTAGTTTCCTCACCTGTAAAATGGGGATAATAACACCTACCTCACAGCTGTTGTGAGGATCTAATGATATGATACATATGAAGTGCTCTCAAACCTTAAAATGATACATAAATGCTAGTTATTATTATTAATGATTACTTGTGGTTTTCAATTTTAAAAAAATGTTTCCCACCCATAAGGGGAGCTTTTTAGAAGTATAGGCAGAGGAGATACAGCCTCTTCTTTACTACATGGAAACATTATCTGTTCCATTCATTTACTTTATAAAAAAAAAACCCTGAACCAAATTACTTTTTACTTATATAGAACCTTGATTAAAATAAAAGGGTTCCTTCTGAAATAAAGTGAGTTCTTTGTATGTGTATGTAGTTGTGGGGAAGCAACGCTAATTCACTCTTCTACTTTTGACCTGAGAAATTCAATGGAGAAGTGGCAAGCTTCACTCAGCTATTCTCTCAACAAGCATTTAAATGTTTGCTACAAGCCCCAACGAAGGCTTACAAAGTACTTTAATTATAATAGATACTTAATAAATATTTGTTGAGTAGAATGAGTGAATGAAGCTTGACAAAAGGGATGCTTGTTAGCCAGGCTAATACAACATAGACCAAGTACTGGACTTGGAAGCAGAAAGACCCTAAGTTCCATCCCCACCTGAGCAATATCATTTACTGAACAAGTAACTCTCACTCAGCCTCAATTTCCTCATCTGCAAAACAAGAGAATAATGCTGAAAATACACACCTCACAGGGTTTCTGTAAGGATCAAATGAGATTTTGTGTGTGTGTGTGTGTGTGTGTGTGTGTGTGTGTGTGTGTAATAAAGGATTATAAGTGGATGATGATGATGATTAGGATGATGTGACAGAACAGCTAGACTCTAGCTGCTAGAGAGTCAGCAGAGGAGAGTCAGGAAGACCCAAGTTCAAATCCCACCTCTGACACAATTACTGGCTGTGTGACCCTAGGCAAGTCACAGTCTCTCAGAGCTCTAGGCAGCTCTCTATGATTTGCAAAGAACAGGTTGTATTGCCCTGGGAGAGGAAGTTCCTTACCCTGCCAATGACAGATCCAGTCACTATCCCTAGAGTTCTTCTTCTTATTACTTTTCATAGCTTCTGCTCATCCCCTTCCAAACTCTTTTCACATATGCTCCCATCCAAGTAAACAAGATCTTATTTACCTGAGTCCCAGGAAACTATTGTTATATTCCTCCTATGTGGTGAAGTATAACCCTTTTTTCACTGAGTGAGTCAGGGAGGTGTAGCTTAAATTCAATTCTACAAACGTGTATTAAGCACCTCCTATATGTAAGACACTGCACCAGGCCGAGTATACACAAAAGACAAAAGTCTACCCTCAAGGTGCTTATATTCCATTAGGGCAAGATAAGGACACAAAAAACACATACCAAGTAATTAATTAGACTAGGAAGACAGAACAAGTACCCCGGAGAGAAGGGTTTCTGAATGGCTTCGTGTAGGTGACACTTGACCTGTGCTTTTAAGCAGGCTGGGGATCCTATGACATTGAGGGGAGGAAAGAGTGAATCCCAGACCCATGAGGATCACATGTCCAAAACACAGAGGAAGGAGATGGAATGAGGTGTACAGGAACAATTGGCAGGCTAACAACACTGCCATGAAGAATGTGTGATGGGAAGTAACCTGAAATAAGCATGGAAAGGTAGGTGGAGCAAGAATGTGGAGGGTTCCAGATGCCCTAAGGATGTTCTAAGGATCTGAATATTATCCTAGGGGCAAGAGAGAACAATATTTCCTCAAATTTCTATAAATTGAGTAGATGATCCACAGTGGACTTGGCACACAGAAACATAGTTCAGTGTCCTAAATCAGACAAAAATTTCAAACAATAGGGATGGCTAGGTGGCGCAGTGAATAGAGCACCAGCCCTGGAGTCAGGAGGACCCGAGTTCAAATCCAGCCTCAGACACTTAACACTTACTAGCCATGTGACCTTGGACAAGTCACCCCAATTGCCCTGCCTTCCACCCTCCAAAAAAAAAAGCAAAAAAAAAATTTCAAACAATAACCCTAAAAACAGTTAACCTACCTACCCTCTCCCACCTCTTCCAAGGCCTTGCTCCATGAATAGCTTATACCCTCAAGTTGCATTTTTCAATCTCTACCTTTTCACAGGCTCTCCTCCCCTCTACCTACAAACATGTTTGATCTCTTATCCTAAAAACAAAAATGCAAAAACCTTTCCCTTAACTCTGCCACCCCTTCAAGCAATCAACAGCCTTCTCTCCTCCCCTGCACTACCAGATTATTCACAAGACTAGTCTACAGTCTATCAGAGACTGCCACATCTACTTTCTCATCACCACTCATTCCCCAAACCCTAAGGTCTTTCTTCCATCCATACTTCCCTGCTGAAAATGCACTGAGGAACTAGCAATCTGATGACCTTTTCTCAATTCTCCATGAGCTATCTTCACCATCCCACAGCGTTGGCCAATCCGCTCCATCCCCTAATTCTATCCTTCTTTGGCTTAAGGCATTCTCAGAGTTCTCCTCCTCCCTCTCTAGCTGTGCTCCTCCTTCTTAGTCTCCTTTTCTCCCTGTCATCTCCTACCAATAAGAATTCTTCAAAGCCCTGTCCTTGGTCTTCTTTTCTTCCCTCTCTGCTCTTGCACTACACTATAGGTCTGCCATGGGATAGTACATGTACAACGCAGGTCCAATATAATATTAGAATGAGCACAGCTGCCTTCCAAGCAGCTGACTCAAGGCCGACACTGACTTTGGGAAAGGGGAGCAGCTGCTGGAGCTGGCAGTGAGAGGCACAGGAAGTGGGGAGGAAGATGAGCTGAACTCCCAAGAGGTCAGTCGGAGAGTCAACCAGCATTTATTAAACACCTCTTATGTGCCAGGCACCACGCTAAGCAGAGATACAAAGAAAGGCAAAGAACCATCATTCTTCTTCTCAAGGAGCTTTCAGTCTAATGGCCAAGGGAAAGTGTATGGTGTTTGAAGGATATGGGAGAGGTGGGAATGAAAGAGAGAAGGAAGATCACTGGAGCCCCAGAGCAGCTGGGCACAGGGAAAGGTCGAAGGTATTCTTCTGGACAATGAGCAATTAGTGAGATTTGCATCGTGCAGGCCTAGGACTGTAGCAATAATTAGCAGGTTTGGAAATGCTAGAGGACAGGCAAAGGAGGGCATATGTTATGCATTTGCATCCAATTGAAATATAATATGTCATTATTCATGGAACATTGTTACAGTTCAAGGAGGGAAGGCAGACTACGGGTCTCTTTCCTCTCCCTGGGAGATACTAGGTAACATAATCAATGCAATAAACATGACCTTTACAGCATGTTGTGAGTTTCTAACCCAATGCTCCACACAAAGTTGATGCTTAAATGTTTGCTGAATTGTTGAAACTGAATCTCCCTGTGGAATCGGCAACAGTAACTATATAGAAAGGCAAAGGTCTCCAAAGTGAGTCATTTCAGACCAGGGATAACTGCCTGGACCAGAGCAGGGCTGCACTTGACCGAAGGACTACATGCCCACTGCCAACCCTAGTCTTGTAGTCTTTCTAGGGAGTTTCCCTGGGAGATTGAAATGTAAACAATCTGTGATTTCATCCATGTGGGGACTCCTTTCACTACCAACAGAGATGTAACCACCTAGAACTTCATGGAAATATCTTCAACTTTAAGATTTAAGAGAGTTTCCTGAGACTCATAGAAATTAAGCAACTTGCCCATAATCATACTGCCGGTAATTGTCAAAGGCAGTATTTGAACCCACCATTCATCCTCTATGCCAGCTACTTCTCTGGAGAATCCATAAGAGGGGCCACACTAGCCAGCATGCAGATCATACCCAGAGACCTAACAGAAGCAGAACGGGAATCTCTTCCATGGGTGGGGAAGGTGGGAAGGGTAAGGAAATTAGTGGCCACCTGGAGTGGGGTCAGAGACAAACCCTTGTGAAACATTGGGAGTGGGGACAATTTCTTTCCCTGCAGTCATATCCTCTGCATCTAATACAGTGCCCGACACATAACAAACATTTAATGAATGCTTTTTGATTGAGTGATCAGAGAGGCTGTTAAGATCTGCCCATTCACCCAAAAGCTAACCTCTACAACAGAAGTTCTTACCTTTTTTTTTTAATTTTATGAACACTTTTGGCAGTCTGGGAGCCTATAGACCCCTTCTAAGAATTTTTTTTAATTAAAGGATAAAATTTAAGGATATGACCAATTTCAGCTGGAGGTTTGTAAAAATACAGGTGTAATTGTTTTTTCTCATCCAAGTTCAAATACCCCTTGAAATCTACCCATAGAATCTTGGAGGGGCAAATGGATTCCAGGTTAAGAACCTTGGTTCTATAGTCTTTCCATCAAGGATCTCGTCTACTTCTGTGACTTCAGGCAGAACATTTATGCACAGGACTTTAGCACTGTCCAAGCTCCAAAGCAGCATTTACAATGACTACATCTCTATAGCACAAGAGCAGAGACTATCTCACTTTGCATTTGTATCACTGGTGTCTAGCTTACAGGAAGCTTAATAAATGTTTAAGGAGAGATAGGTTGGCTAATTATAACTTCTGCTCATCCTCTGATACTTTCCTCTCACTGGTACCTTTACTACTGGGGATACCTCAATGGTACCTCAAACTCAATATGTACAACAGGTCCCTCACACCAAAAGGTGCCCCCCCCCTTTCTCTTCTTCAGATCCCTACTGTCCTGGAAAGCATAGCTCAAGTATTACTTCCCATTCAGGGCCTTTGGGGGGGGGGGGGCCAATCAGGGTTAAGTGACTGGCCCAGGGTCACACAGCTCGTGTCAAGTGTCTGAGACTGGATTTGAGCTCAGGTCCTCCTGGCTCCAAGACTGGTGCTCTATCTATTGCAGCGGTTCTCAACCTGTGGGTTATGTTCAATTTGTAACAATGAAAATACATCCTGCATATCAAATATTTACATTACAATTCATAACAGCAACAAAATTACAGTTATGAAGTAGCAATGAAAATAATTTTATGGTTGAGGGTCACCACAACATGAGGAACATGAGGTCGAGGCATTAGGAAGGTTGAAAACCACTGATCGATAGTAACACCTAACTGCCCCCAAGGCCTTTCTTAGCCCCCAAATTGTTAAAGTTCCCTCCCTTCCTGAAATTCCTTTGTATTAATTTTGCATAGCCTTTAGTATAAACTTCATCCATGTACATTTGCTGTTCTTCTCCAGTCTCCAGGCCAATGTAAGCTAAGCTTCTTGAGAACAAGGACAATTTCGATCGTGTCTTTCGATCTCAAACATTTAACACAGTGCCTGGCACATAGGGGTGAAGAACCACAATGGTGATGCCATAGGAATTAGGAACTCCCAGGTGAGAAAACAAGTCAATACCTCTGCAATCTCAGAGTGTTCAAGGGATGCTTGGAGCACCAAGAGGTTGGATTACTTTCTCAAGATCATACGAGGATTTGAACCCAGACTGTTGCTGGTTTCTAGGCCTATCCTCTATCCACCACGCCATGTTGCCTGGCAGATCATATTGCCAAACAAATGTCAAACTGAATTTATCAGAGCTCCCAAACAACTTGACTCTCATATTGAAGAAGTGGAAACATCTAGTGGAGAGTAAGGGGGATGATGAAGAGGAGTCCATGAGCACCAACATAATCTTCATATGCCTGAAGAAGTACCAAGATGGCACAGTGGACAGAGTTCTTAGACTTGGAGTCAGGAAGACCTGAGTTCATTCCTCCTGTTTGAGATGAAAATTGCTCTTCATCCCTAATTTAGTGAAAAAATAAACAGAGAGATCTCTAAGGACAAGAATAGGAGTTTTTTCTCTTCCCTGGGAGAAGAGGGTAGTCTTCCCCATGACTCATCATGGAGAAGAGGCAAGTTATAAAAAACAGTGCAGGAATTTATAACTTAACTTAGTCAAGCCCCCTCCCCGACTGTTTCCTCTCTCACTGGTGAAGAGACATACTTCACCAAATTCTTCCCCAACTGGAACAGCAAGAAAAGAGGGGAGGAGGGTCCCACAAAGGCAGGAAAACAAAGGAAGATAAAAGTGACTGACAGCAGCAGTGGAAGAGGAGGGAGGAAAGGAAAGTTAACAACCCCAAATTGAGAAGTTTTCACTCATCCCATACACTCCTCAGGCACTTCCAAGCCTTGTGACCCTGGGCAGGTCATTTAACCACAGTCTCTTTGATCCCTCATATACAAAATGGAGGCAATAACAGCACCTCTATCGCAGGGTTGTCGTAAGGATCCAATGAGATAATAAGGGTAAAGCACTTTGTAAACCTTAACATACTATATAAATGCTAGCCATTATGGCTACCATTACTATTATCTTTAGTTATGTGGATGACAGACTTATTTGGGGGGGGGGAGCAATGATGGCAGGTGTCTCCGTAGTTCAATGAGAAAACTATCAGGGAAGCAACATGCTATTGCTTCCAGGGCCAGGAAAGGAGCAGATTTGGGTCCTAGTTCTACTGAACAAGTGCACCTGGACAAGTGACTTCCCCTCTCTTCTGGGCCTGTTTCTGAACCTTCAAAATGAGGGGGGGGAGGGTTTGGAGCAGATGATCCCCAGGGTCCTTTCCAACTCTGACAGATCTAAGGTTCTCTTCATTAGCCTGATAAACTGCAAACAGTTGATGCTTTGGACACTGAGATGGGTCCTTCTTGATGCTGGCCAACGGAATCAGAAGTTGACTGACTGCTCAGGTGGGCTGGATTAGAAGTTCTTTACTTTTTCCAACAACTGCCCCTTGAGGCCCATAGTCACTCCTCCTCTTCTCATACTATCCTCATTAACTAGGAGAATGTGGGAGGCCGCCCTTGTCTTTCCAGCAGCTGCAGCTTCCACAAAAACATTTTGTCACACATGGTGCCCCAGCATGATTCATCCATCTCAGAGGTACCAGCTCCTTTGAGTTCGTCCACTCTCTGCCATGATTTCTCTAAACCTGAATATCCCCAGAGTGAGTCTCACTCCCCTGCCTCTTGATGCATGATCAAGAACTTTGAAAAAAGCAACTTTGGGGTTGTTGTTTTTTTATTTTAAAAAAATGTATGAGCTTAACAGGCAGAGCAATAAAAACCAAAGCATAGGGGTTACATTACAAATCTTAGCAATTTCAGTAGCTATCTGTATAGTAATGTTTACTGAAGAGAAAAAAGAAAGGGGTCAACCATTCATGTCACAAAGACCTGGGGCATTTGGGGGACTCCAAGTCCCACATAAGTCTGTAGCATGATGTGGCAGCCAAGAAAGGCCTCATGACCAGGACCAAGAAGGTGAGAGTCCTGCTGTCTGGCCATATCTGAAGCATCATGCTCAGTTCTACTTCTCTATTCTCCCCAAAGTGCAATGGCAAAGTATCAGCCCTCTCCACAATATTCCCACCCTCTACTTAGCATTGGAGGTATCTGCATATGTCTTATTTCGCCCTGCTGGATGATAAACTCCTTGGAGGTAGAGGTGATAGCTTCTAAAACTTTGACTCCCCTACCAGACCCTGCCCGCAGAAGGTATTTAAGAAAGCTTTGAGTTAGAATGAATTGAGGGCCTTGGAGCCCTCTGTTCACAGTGACAGTGATGGAGGTATCATTAGGTACAATGGACAGGACATCTCAGGCTCCCATTTGGTCACCTTGGTCTCTTGGACATCAGACAGACAATAGAGCATTGGACAATAGAGGAACATCTAAGCAATGTTTTCCAGGAAAGGGACGATGCTGGCTCCCCAAGAAGAGTGACTAACCCCACAGAACAACTTCGGCATCTAAAAATGGGTGCATGGTTAGGGTTCTAGGGCCTGTCCAGTGGTCTTCTCAGTCTTCAAGGCAAAAACAATAAGGTGTAGCAGAAAAATAACTGGTCTTGGTGTCAGAAAACACCTGAATTGGAGTCTGGCCTCTAGTACTCACTCTCCTATGTCACTTCACCTTTCTTGGACTCAGTTTTTACATCTGTGCAATGGACATAATAAAGTCTACAGTTTTATTTATTTATATTTATTTTTAAACCATCTTGTAGCTACAGTGAGAAGCTAACAGCAATAACTGACATTTACACGCATGATCTCATTTGGGCCTCACAGTATTCTGGTGAGGTACCTACTTTGGGATATTATTCCCACTTCACAAATAAGAAAACTAAGGCTCAGAGAGATAAAAATGACTTGCCCAAGGTCACGCAGCTAGTTAAGCAGTTACGTGTCAGAGACAGAATCCAAACTCAAGTCTTATCTGACTCCAGGTCCAACACCCATCCACTAAAGTGCCATTTACACTCAGTGTGCCCCTCTGGGCATGCTCCCAGACTCCCCAGCCGCTAAATGCTTATTCTATGTAGTACAAGGAATGCTAGCCTTGGATTTGTGACCCAGCTCAGTCATTTACTAGTTGTGTGCCCTAGGGAAAGTCTCAGAGCCTCAGTTTCACCTTCTGTAACATGAGGGATTTGGACTAAATGACCTCTCCGTCTCCTCCCAGCTAGCACTCTCTGATCCTCCCTTCTTATGAAGCTCCCATGACTCTCATTTTTATATGCCCCATGACTAATTTTGGAAACCCAGTAGCAGACTGACACCTGCATATGGCCCTGGTAAGTGGCTTCTCACCCTACAATAGCAGCTCTGATGAACCAGACTATCAGCTTCTCCCCTGGCCCAAGTGACACCCTAGCCAACCCTGTTTCTTTTGGAGGACACAGTAGAAGTAACCATCTGCTCTGTGGCATAAATTAGTTTTTCTTTAGAAGGTACTGAAACTATCCTCAAAATTTAATCAACTTCTGGGACCAAAGCTGGGGCTGCTGAAGTAGCGTCCTGGAAGCCTTGGGACAAAAGTCTACCCGGTTTTTCTCTCTCAGGCTTGGCATAGCCTGTGAATCAACACTGGATCCTTACTGAGTAGCCTTCCCAGGCCATGGCAAAGTAAACCTCCTTTTGTTAACTGTTAGACAGGCTATGGGGTGCCATTTAATTCTAGTTCTGAGCCTGACAAACCAAGCTGTCCACAATTATGCCCTGCCAACAACAGACATAGTTCTATAGAAATAAGGATGCTCACAAACAGCCCCACCTGACCTCTACTTCAGATGTACAAAGTGCCTATGTTCTCAATGACTCTGAAGATAGTCACAGAGGTGAAGGGCCTCAAGTCCATGCCATATGAGGCTTAGCTGGAAGAACTGGTATGTTTAGCCTATAGAAGAGAAGATTCCTACAATGAGTTTCCCTTCTCATCTCTGCCTCTTAGAATTCCATGTTTCCTTCAAAATCTCAGTACTATTTTCTGCAGGAGACTTTTCTGGATTTCTGCCTCCCCCAGCTGCTAGTACCTTTCCCTCCAAAGGTTATTTTCCATCCACTCTGCATGTATCTTTCATATATATATATATATGCATGTGTATGTTGGAGAATGTAATGTCCTTAAGGGCAGGAACTGTTTTTGCCTTCTGTTTTTTGTCTCCCTAGTGCTTAGTACAGTGGTGATGCATAGCAGTAACCCAATAAATACATGTTGGGCGATGGATGGTGTGGTGGGAATTCCTTCGGAAGTCTGGGTTGGCCTAGATGACCTCAGGTTCCTTCCAACTCTGAAATTCTATAAAAGGAGACAGAACAAAAAGAGAAGGGCAGGGAAGTAAGCAAAAAGTATGAAGGAGGGAGAAAGAGGAGTCAGTTTTTCAAGTTTTTAGGTTTTAAGAAGGATCTTTGGGAGTAAAAATTCTATGGATCAGGAAAAATGGGGCAGCAGTTGGGAAGCCTGATCTCCAGGGCCAAATGGGGGAGGAGTCCCCTGAACAGCGAGAAGCTGCACAGGAGGAACCTGGGGTTTGGCGAGGACTGACTGCAGCAGACAAGGGGTGCTCCTGCCAACTGGAGAAGTGCCAGCAAAGCACTGGTGGGCAGGCAGTGCAGACAACAGGTGCAGGCAGCAAGCTCTGGGCGTTTGGAAATGGAAGGAAGAAGGGAAATGAGATGGTTAGAATTTTGAAGAGTCTGTAAAGAGCCTAAGAAAAGAAGCAATAACAACAGTAATAGAGCATTTATAAGTATAGCCTTCAAAATGCTTTACAAACACTATCTCAGTAGATCCTCACAACAATCTTGATGAAAAAAAGTACTATAGGTACTACTGTGTCAATTTACCCATGAGGAAACTGAGACCCAGAGAAATTGAGGGATTTGTCTGGGGTCAGCAGCATAGGGGACAGGATTTGAGCCTAGGGCTCAGCCTCATGCTGATTTCCCTCTCGTGATGTGAGAGAGGGTAGGATGTAAGAGAAGGGAAAGAAAGAGACAGTAGAGCACTGTAAAGTGTTGGAGCCAGAACGTGTTAGCCACTGCTCCAGACTAGAGGCTTGAGGTTGTTCAGGGCTGAGGTCTGGAGAGTACCCCGCCTTTCCTACCACCCATGCAGCCTACAGCTCAACCCTGAGGGTGTGGTGACTAAATTGCTCTGGGGGAAGAGAAAGAAAAGGAGGTCTGAATCATCCTTCCTGAGGCGTCAGCCCATTTCAGGGGAAGAGGGAAGATGCCTGGTCCCACTGTGAGGAATGAGAGGCAAAAAAGCGCCCTGCTGGAGAAGCAAAGCCCCCTCGCCTTTGGAAACAGCAGCTCCTCGGGCTGACACGGTGCTCAGCTCCAAATCTCCTGACACAGCTGTCCCCACCAACTACCACCCTGTCTCCAGTCCCCCTGTAATCTGCTACCCTGTACCATTCATTCTGCTCCTGCTTGTCCACCCATGCAATCTGCCGCAGCTTCTCACCCCTTTGCTGATACATAAAAGCCTGGTGGGTCTCTACTGACTGCCTCCCCTCTCCTCCTACGCCTGCCTGCAGGAGGCAGCCAGAGGGTGTGAACCTGCTTCAACTGGAGGACGATTTCTCTTCCCCTACTAGTCTCAAAAGGCTGAGCTCTCTATAGCCCCTGTAAAGGGGAAAACAATTCACCACACTTCCAGGACCACTCTGTATGCCCCCAAGCCCTCATCTCCCGTGCCATGCCCACCCCTGTCTCTCCAGGAACTGCCAGATCACCTCTTAGCCCCAGCTTCATTCTCTCTTCCTGGCACTGGTGACAAGCCAGTTAGCCAAAAAAAAAAAAGCCAAGTTTGAGGGTGTTTCCAAAGCTATAACTGGGAATTTTTTCTCCCTGGGAAAAATACTGCAAATTGTACCCACCCTCAGTTGAGGAAAAGAAACCTAGGTGGAGGCAGAGGCAGAAGATTCACTCTAGACCAGTGGTTCTCAACCTTCCTAATGCCATGACCCTTTAATACAGTTCCTCATGTTGTGGTGACCCCCAACAATAAAATTATTTTCATTGCTATTTCATAACTGTAATTTTGCTACTGTTATGAATCATAATGTAAATATCTGAAATGTAGGATGTATTTAAATTGAACATAACGCACAGGTTGAGAACCACTGCTTTAGACCATCATCTGATAACTTCCTATTTTAACTAATTATTCTTGCTAACTTAGTTCCTAAACTTCCTCATTCCTATGCTTTTGAAGGATTCACAGAATGCTTTAGATTTGGTGGCCTGGGAAAAAGCCCTAGTTGCCCCATCCTAGTTATAGCTCCGAGGAGTTTTCCTTCTCATTTGGTTACTTTACTTGGTTTGGGTCTGGGCAGGAAGTCCATCTAAGAGTTCTACACATCTAATAGTAAAGATGGAGGCGGGAAATGCTTCTGAATTGGGAAAGAGACAGCTTCAGAAGGCCTTCTTCTGTGGATTCAGTCTTATTAGGATGCTCTCTGACCTGTAATGAGGGAGTAAGGTGAAAACTCCCTAAGCAGTATCTTCACCCACATCTTTGAAATTCCTTTTCTGCCTCCATCCCTATGGGCCATTTGGCACCATAGCTTTTCTGCAACCCACTGCTGCTGCCTTCCTCAGATGAGGAAGTCAAAGGGTGGGGCTGATTTCAGTTTCCAGGACTACATAGCTCTTAATTCAGTTCAGAAATACTAAGGAGGCCTGGAGATCTGTTACAATAGCAGAAAATGCAATATGGTATAGCAATAATCTTGGATCTCAAGACACCAGGGTTCAAGAATGAGGTACAAAGGAAAGAGAGCTGGATTTGGTATCATTAAGACCTGGATTCAATTTCTAGTTCATGCATAACCTTGGAAGTAACATGACCTCTCTGGCCTCAATATCCCCTGATGTAAAATATAGGTGTGGACTAGATATTATTAAGGTCCTGTCTTTCTCAAAACTCTATGAAACTATAAATCCCAGTTCTAGCTCTATGACCATGGGAAATTTCCTAGGCCAAATTAAAATGTTCCCACATCTGGGAACAGGGAATATCTGGGTTGAGGGAAATCACCCAGCCATACAGAGATAACATTACTGATAAATCTTCAAGACTGAATTTTCTCTGTCCTTAACTGGTACACAGGTTAAAAATACTCATGCGGGGTAGCTAGGTGTCACAGTGAATAGAGCACCAGCCCTGGAGTCAGGAGGACCTGAGTTCAAATACGACCTCAGACACTTAACACGTACTAGCCGTGTGACCTTGGACAAGTCACTTAACTCCAACTGCCCTGCCTTCCCCCCTCCAAAGAAGCAAAAAAAAAAACAAACAACTTATGCTATCTACCTCATAGGATAATAATAATAACAATAAATAGCTAACATTTGTATAGTACTTACTATGTGCCAGGCACTGTGCTAAGTGCTTTATCATTATTATCTCATTTGATGCTCATAACAACCCTGAGAGGTAGGTGCTATTATTATCCCCATTTTATAGATGAGGAAACTGATACCAACATGTTAAACAACTTGCCCAGGGTTCGAACAGCTAGTAAGGCTATCTGAGGTTGGATTTGAACTCAGGAATTCCTACCTCCATGCTCAGTGCTCTAGCTACTTCGTCCTATAGAAAACGGATCTGCCAAATCCCAGATTGGATATATGGTCTCAGACATCCAAAGGCAGAGCCTATAACCTGTGCTGTCACCTCCGTGGGTAATTAACAACATCAATCCAGTAGACTAGCTCTGTACCCACCATGTTTCAGGTGGCCTCAGCATCTATCCCACCCCAGGGCTGGTCCTATTTATGCTGCAGTGCTGGCTACTGTCACCATCGGACCGGGGGGCCAAAAGTGGCATGAATTCCACATAAGCCCTGAAAAGCCTGAGATAACTACAGGATATTTTTAAATGCAGTTTTGCTACTTTCAAATCCATCCAAGAAATGAAACTCACTGTTAATTTCTAAGGAGAGGCCTTAGGGGGCCTGCTTTAATAAACAGACAAGACTAATTTATAGCTATCAGCATCTGTTTGCTTATATATAATTGGTATCATTGGTCTGCTAACACATCTGAAAACAATTTGCTCTCTTAAGTACGCTGAATTACCTCCCAAAGCCCTTTCTACAACTTCGGTAACATTAGCAATAATACTTATTTCTATAATGCTGTAAAGTTTGTAGCATGATTTACACAAATTATCTCATGGGAGCCTCACCATCACCTCATGAAGGCAGTATTGTATAGTGGAAAAAATGCTGATCTTGAAGCTTTAGAACGTGAGCTGGAATCCTGACTTAGCATCTGTGGGACCTTAAGCAAGTAACTTAGGTTCTCAAGGCCTCAAGTCACTCATCTGTAAGATGAGATTAAATTCAATGACTCTAGAGCTATGATCTGATGCTTCTATCTAGTTATTATCTTCATTTGACAAACGAGGTCACTGAGGCTTGGAGCGATGACAGGATTTGCCTATAGTCACAGCATCAGGAAGTGCCAGAGGCCAGATCTGAACCCAAGTTTTCCTGCCTCCAAACAAACTTTTTCTTCATCTATGGTCCAATGGCAGAAAGACTCCCGTATTCACGGAGGATGGATTGATACGATTTTCCTGAAATTCCTATTGATTTGCTATTTACTTTCAGTTAGCAGAGACCTGTCCTTCCACACTAACCCAAGAAGAGATGGGAGGGGGTGTGGGAAAATTTCCCAGCTTTTGGCAACATTTTCTCTTAGCAAACAAGGGTACAAACAGAGATTGAAGGAATTTGAGTGCTAAGGCCAGTGGAAATGTCACACCCAGGAGACTGTGCAAAAAGAACTATCTTAGGGAGGAATTCAACAAATCAGCGCAGAAAGATGACTGCCTTGCCCTTCCAGCTAGTGCCCTGCCCTCAAGAAAGAGGATATTCACTGCCCAGAGGAGCCGCATGCTAAGATTTCCTTGCCTGGGACGAGTCTAAGAGAAAGAAACAGGGTTGGTACAATGCAAGGGAAGAAGGGAGGGGGAGTTGAGAAGAAGAAGCCAGGGGCTAGCAGCAGACAGAAGACAGGCCTGCCATTGGTCAGCTGCCTGCTAACCACAGCTCATTTCTAAAGCTCCCGTGCTCCCCATAGGCTAAGCTCCAGGCTGATGGCATGAAAGCCAAGATTAAAGAAGTCACAATGACCAGAATACCACCCAGCCCCTGGGCTCATCAAGAAGCAGGCTGGGATGTCCAGTGGAATAGGGAATGCAGGCAAGGGGGGGAGGCGGGGGGTGGGGGGTGGGGAGAGATTTCTGCCCCCTTCCTTATCTGTGTGACCCAAGGCAAGTCTTTCCTCTCTCTGAGCCTCTGCTGTCCACTCTGTTAAATGATCTCTAAGCTTCCCTCTAGCCACTTCCACTCTAGAATTTAAAATTGATAGAGAGCGCTATTTGAGGCCTGGAGATATGTTGTTTATTCGGGGTCTTTTCAGGACATGAAAATGCAAAACGTGTGCTATAGTAGAAAGAAAACCTGGGACGGTTTCTTATTTAGTAGAGATATTATTTCTCTCCTCCACCTCCCCCGTAGTCCCCACCACCAGTTTTGAATGTACTAAAGATGAATTTGCTCATAAGAAATGCAAGGGAGGGAGGGAGGAAGGTTGGGGAGGAAGGAGGGAGGGAAAAAGGCAGAGGGAGCAAAGAAGGGAGGAGAAGGGAGGGGAGAGGGGAGGAAAAGGAAGGAGAGAACAATCAAACAATCTTGGGTTCCCATTCTGTCTGACCATCCCTTTTTCTCTGGGCTACCTTGGACAAGATACTTCCCCTCTCTAAACCTCAGTTTTCTCCCCTGTAAAATATGGGTTTGGGACCAGATGATCTCTTCAGTCCTTCTTGCCCTAAAATTCAGGAATTCTCTGAAATCTGTGCATATGAGAGAGAAAGAGTGGGAACATCCTTGAGCATACCAGGAGCAGTGAACAGCAAGGAAAGTACAATGCAGCCTTTTGTATTAAAAGAAACAACTAGGGGTGAAAGATTCCTGGGGGGTGGAGAAGGGGGAGGACACTGAATCATAAGCTAACACCAGCCCCTCACGAGCCCCCATTAGGCCCGGTGACACCCTGTGTTCAGGCCAGCTCAGCAGGCGCTGGCTTCTCCAGCCCCCGAGCTAGCTGTGTGTTGGAGGTGGAAGAGGGAAGGCAGACAAGGGGTGCCCAGTGATGCCACCCACGCTCTCTTCCCACACACACAGCAAAGCTTCTTTGTGTTTCTGCAAAGCTCCACGCGGGTACATGACCATTTGCAAAGGTGAAGAAGAGCACAAGGGTGAAAGTAGGGCGGCACTACTACCAAACAATGGTCATTTCATGCATTTGCAAGGGGGAGGGAAGGGGGCCTGGACATTGAAGATGGGGAGCTCCTGGGTAACTCAGAGTCTTTGAGAGTGGTCTGAGGGCACTGGGGACAAGAACTGGGAACACTTGTGTGAACTTATATAGGGTTGAGTGAGCAGAATCGAGAGGATAAGTAATATGATGATCACAACAATCTATAAGGAAACAACACTAGAAGACCTCAAAGCTCAATGCAGTGACCAGCAGTAACTTCAGAGGACAAACAGCAAAGCACGCTTCTCATCTCTCAGCAGAAAAGTAATGGACTGCGGGTGTGGAATAGGGCATACATTTTCAGGCAGTCAGTGTTTTTTATTTGTTTTGCCTGTTATGCTGATTTCTTAAAAGTGAGTGTCCTCTTGCTGATGAGAGGAGTCTTTGGCAAGTGATGGTGTTGCAAAAAAAAATCAAGAAAAAATATTTTTAGGGAAAGTAGGAGATTTGATCAAGATCAGTCACATAGTCATTATGTCAGAGCTTCTTCCTGACTCTAAGGCAAGGCTGCTATCCATTACCCACACCATGAGCTTTAGCATAGTATACTCACTGATTAAAGAGTGTGTCTTTTTGTTGGTTATTTGGGGGTAAGAGGTGTTTGCCAAGAGCTACCAGGAGTAGGCAAGAAATATCAGTAGCCTCCTTGATCAAAAATATCTTCTCCATACATTCCAAAAATTAGGAAATCATTTGGATTAACAAAATCCCCCTTTGGCAGGGGGGGAGAGGAGGAGGAGGAAGAAAAGGAGAAGAAGAAAGAGGAGGAGAAGGAAAAGATGGAGAAGAAGATGGAGGAGGAAGAGAAGGAGGAGAAGGGGGATAAGAAGGAGAAGGAGAAGATGGAAGAGGAGAAGGAGGAGGAGGAGGAAAAAGGAGGCAGAGGAAGAGGAGGACAATGACGATGGCTCACATGTCTATCACATGGTATGATTTACAAAAGGTTTTCCCAATGAGGTAAATAGAACAAACAAAAGTCTTTCCATTTTTATGGATGAGAAAACAGAGGTTCAGAAAGGTTAGTTAAGTGACTTCCCCATGTTCACACAGCTCATGTGACTCAAGTGTCTGAGCTAACACAAATTTCCTGACTAATGAAGACAGTGTTTCTTCTACAACCCCTGAACACCCACTGAAAGGGATCAAACCATTAGTCATGCATGAACACCTTAGGGTCAACTGCTTTAACTAAAACAATGGTTGAGAGAGTATTGGGATGTTTTATGTTGTTTTGTTGGTGGAAAGAGATGGAGCAGAAGGGGAGTTAGGGTGCGTCAAGATGAAAGAAAAGGAAAAAGAAAAAGATGTTTCTTTGACAGAATATAAACTCCTGTCAGGTAGGAATTATTTCCCATTTTCATCTTGGTGGAAAAGGGGAGGGGTTGTTGAGCGTCTGATAATCTTGGTGCTTAATCAACAAATGCTTATTGATTGATTCACTGGGCAGCACCCGTGTTGCTTATATTCTCACCTGTCCCTCTTCACTTTTGCTATCTTCAGCTCCTTCTGCATCTTCACTGAGGACACATGGATCATGACCAGGGTTGCTCTACAGAACTTATACCACCTTCAGGTCCAGGGCTTTCTGTGAACAGGAAGCCTGGGAATCCTTCTAAAAAAAGCAAGAATCTAAGCATAGGACTTCCCTTTGACAAGCTGGAGAATACTCAGAGAAGGCTGACCAGGATGATTAGGGAACTCAAGTTCATACCATACAAAGATTGAACAAAGGGAATTGGAGATATTTAGCCCGAGCAAAGAAGACTCTAGGAAGTTGTCCTAGCTGACTAGGAAGTATTGAAGGACTGTCATATGGAAGAAGGATTAGACCAGTGGTTTGCAAGACCCTTTAATATGATTCCTCATGTTGTGGGGACCCCCAACCATAAAATTATTTTCGTTGCTACTTCATAACTGTAATTTTGCTACTATTATGAATCTATCTGATATGCAGGATGTATTTTCATTGTTACAAATTGAACATAACCCACAGGTTGAGAACCGCTGGATTAGACCTTCTTGGCCTCTATGTATTCTAAAAATTAGGAAGTCATTTGGGTTAACAAAGTCCCCTTTAAGAGTGCAGAAAACAAGAATATAAAACTCACATGACTACCACACATTACGGCTTACAAAGGGCTTTCTCAGTGAAAACTTGGTTCTGGAATTTCTGCTTGGCCCCAGAGGAATAACAGGTGCAAGCTACAGAGAAATTCAGACTTGACATCAGGATCATAAGAATATAGCTCTAGAACTGAGGGTACCTCATAGGCCATCTATTCTAACCCTCTTGTTTTACAGATGAGGAAACTGAGGCCCAGAGAGTTTAAATGCCTTGTCCAAGGTCATAGACTCAAAGAATTTGAGAATTAGAAATTACCTCAATAGCCATCTGGTCCAATGATTACAAGTAGGAATGCCCAGTATAACACAGACCACAAGAGGTCTTTTAGGCTTGAGCTGAAGACTTTGAAGGAAGGGGAACCCACCACCTCTCAGAGAAGCCTGTTCCACTTTGGACAGCTCTCATTGTTAGAAAGTTCTTCCTGATATCAAACATGAAGGTTGCCTCTGGTTCTGTCCTCTGGGGCCAAGTTTAGTATCCCCTCCACAATGTAGCCCTTTGAATAATTGAAGATGTCTTGTCTCCATCTAGGGGTCTTCTCTAAAACTAAGCTCAACATGCCTAGTGCCCTCAGCTGAGCTTCATACATCTCTGACTCAAGGCTTTCATTATCCTCACTGCCCTCCTCTGGATACCCTCCCCCTAATCAAGGTCTTTCTTAAACTGTGCTTCCCAGAACTGAACACAAGACTCCAAATGAGGCCTGATGGGGACAGAGTACAATGGGCTTATCACATCCCTATTCCTAGAAGCTCTGTTAAGGCAACCCAAGATTATATTAACTTTCGGGGGGCTGCCACCTCAAATGGTTGACTCAAATTAAGTTTGCAGTCCACTGAAATCCCCAGACTCTTTTTTAAATTGCTGCCTAACCATACACTAAAAAGTTGATTCATTGAACCCAAGTATGCCTTTAGATTTATACCACTGAATTATATCTTATTAGACGAAGTGCTCTAGCCTGCCAAGATCCTTTGTGGGTCCTGACCCCACTGTCCACTGAATTAGTTTTCCCTGAAGCTTTTTGTCATCTGCAGATCTTAGGAGCAAACCATCTATATCTTTATTCAAGTCATTGGACAAAAATGTGAAATGCCTAGCCCAAATCCTTACAGCACTGTACAGATGACATTGTGCCACCCTGACACGGGTCATCAACAATCACTCTTCGCTTTTGTCATCGGCCTCCTGGCCAACTAGTTCATTTGAAAAAAGGAAGATATTGAGTTCCAGAGAAGCATAGTGACTTATATGAGTAGAAACCAGCAAAGTCAGGAGTCACACCCAGATCCTGGGCAGTGGTAAAAGTACTGGATTTGGGGATCAGAAGACCAGGATTCAAATCCTGATTCTGCCACTTATGACTGCAGCTCACTCTCCCTCTCTGTGTCTCAACCTCTTTACTAAAGTGAAGAAGGTGAAACTGAATAACCCCAAGGTCCATTCCTTCTAGCTTGAAAATCTTTAATCTGCCTCCAAATAGGTAATGACTCAGAAACAGGATTTAAAATGTTAGGACTGGTGCTTTTTTCTCTAAAGAGAAACTACTGTCTCCCCTAAAGATTTCCTAAATCATTAGAGCTGCCCCTAAATTGAAATAGACTGAGGTCAGAGGTAGCAGTTTCCCCCTCACTGGAGGTCTTTAAGTCAAAGCTGGATGACCACTCTTCAAGAATACTGATCCTTTTTCAGGTCTGGGTTCAACCAAGCAAGCAAATCAGCATTCCTTAAATGTCTGCTATGTGCCAGACACTGTATTAGACACTGACTGGCCCAAGTAACTAACCTGAAAATTCCTTGTAACTCAGAAATTCTATAACTCCATGATGTTCTTACCTGTACTTTTTTTTTAATTTTATGGACCCAGAAAGTCAAAATACTCCCCTCTCCTCACACCTGGTATGGCTGGCTACCACAGAACTACAAATTTGGAAGGATCAGTAGTCTAGGGATTCTTAACCTGGGGCTTAAAGAAAAGATTTATATTAAAGTATTTTGATAACTATTTCAATATAATTGACTCCCTTTGAAATTCTGTGAAGTTAATTTGATTCATTTAACAAGATTTTGGGAAGGGGTCCACAGGCTTCACCAGACCATCACCCAAGGGACCCACAACACAAAAAAGCTAAGAACATCTGATTTATTCTAACCCTTTCATTCTACAGAGGAAGAGAATGAGGTCCAAAGAGAGACACCAGCTCAAATGACACCTTCCCCAACAAGATGTTCCTGGTTTCTCATTTGCTCTCCCTCTAATACGTCCTGTCCCCTAACCCTTGGTCCATAATGACCTCTACCCAGCTCCCAGCAGCATCACTGAAGGCTCTCTCAGTTTTGTGTTGAATTCTTGGGTACTAAAGACATTTGTGACCCCCAGTGAGTTATGAGCTCCCTAAGGCAAGGCACCCACCTTACTTACATTCACCATCACCCCCAGATTCTAGCACTATATACAAAGTTCTAGCACTCTATACAAAAAGGAGACAACAAATTGAAGTCCAGTGAACACATACAATTACTCATGCTCAATCCCCCTCCCTAAGCCAATCACTGAATTGCATCTGATGTTCTCTTAATAACATTCCTTTTACCTTTATAAAAGTGCTGAGAGTGGGAAGATGATAGGCAGGGAAAGCATCAAAATATAAAGTGCTAGCAGGGAACTTAGGGTCCCAGAATCATAATTCTAGAGCTGGATGGGGTCTCAGAGACCATCCTAGCTACATGACCCTGGGTCACCTTGTTTGCCTCAATTTCCTCATCTGTGAAATGAGGTGGAGAGAGAAATGGCAAACCCCTCCAGTACCTTTGCCAAGAAAACTCCAAATACAGTCACAAAGAATGGACAACAACAAAAACTGTCTTAGCCCAGACTACAGCAGCAAAGACACAGCTCCCTCCTCCATCTGAAGAGTGCAGGGAGACAAGAGCTCTGAAGAGTAGGCTGGCCCAGGATCAGACTTGGCTCCAGGGTACTGTGGCTATGAAAATGCCACAGAAGCAACTGAACTCACAGATAGGAAAGGCTTCAGGGTAAAGAAGGTTATGCAGTGTGCTGACCTGGGGTGGGAAGGAAAGATCTGGGGGTTCCAGGCCCAGGTCTACCACTACCTGTCTATGTGACTTGTCTATGCAGCACCATCCTTCTGTGACTCAGTTTATTCAGCTACAAAATTAATGAGCTGGGACAGATGATCTCTAGTATCCCTTCCAGCTACAAATCCTGACTATGAAATAAAAGGCAGAAGAGAATGAGAATACATCGGAGTAAACAGTAGGTTCCCCTAGGCTACTCTGGGTAGAGACTAAGCCTGTGTCCTGGTCCCTTCCAGGAAAGCATGTGCTTGGCTCTGAACGACCTGGTTCTCTGGTATAATGCAGCAAAACCTGAGTAGTCCCTTGGCTTTCCCTCTCCTGTGGTGTTAAAGAGGAAAAACAGTGTCTGCTTTCTCTCTCTTCCTCCCTCTCTCCAGAATATGTGACTATCATGTAACTTTGAGACTTTGGGGGTTGGAGGGGGGCATCCTTTCTCACTCTGGCAAGATGGTAGCTATGAGCACATGAGCAAGCACATGGCCTGCCTGCCCAGGCAAGCCAGAGCCTGGCCCTAGGCCCTTGACAGCCTCTCCTGTTTTATGTTCCTTTCCTGGACACAGATGACCTAACAGTGATCCTGGGATAGATGAATGTATGCAGCCTTGGAGAAAGCCTTGCGAGTTCAAAAGTTTGGGAGTTTCTTGGGTCCTTCAATAAGAGGTGACTGGAAGGAGGAGCATTCTACAAGTGGAGACATTTTGGAGACGATATCCATAGAAAGCAAAATAAGCCTCAAGTCCTGGCCTGGTAGGTCAGAAGACATGCATTTTGTGGGAATTGTTTGGACAATGAAGGACCAAAGAAAACATGGAATAACAATTTAGCAGTCTCACAAAATGTCTCATATTTTGATATTTTAAATATTAATCATCCAGAAGAATTTAACAGTAGTTATAAGTTACTACTTTGTACTTAAGACTTTTTCTTTTTCCTTTTCTTTTTTTTTTTTTTTTTGCTTTTTGGAGGCAGAAGACAGGGCAACTGGGGTTAAGTGACTTGCCAAAGGTCACTCGGCTAGTAAGTGTTAAGTGTCTGAGGCCAAATTTGAACTCGGTTCCTCCTGATTCCAGGACTGGTGCTCTATTCATGGCACCACCTACCTGCCCCACTTAAGGCTTTTTCAATGTTTTAATATATTCTGTATACAAAGAAAACAGATAGCTGTCCTATATCTGACCTATATCATACAGTGAGCATTACCTTTTGAGAAGACCCTGGAAATGAGCCTGAACCTAAATCATAAGTGATTCTCCCTGGGACTCCAGAGCAGTAACATAAAGAACCAAGAAGTCTGAGAAAAAGAGGCCTGGACCCATCTTCAGGTACCATGGTAGTACAGTGAATGGTGTTCTGGGCATAGTATTAAGTTCAAATCCGACTCAGGCACTTGCTGGGTGTATCCTAGACAAGTCATTTAACTTTTGTCTGCCTCAATTTCCTCAAATGTAAGTTGGGAATAATAATAGCACCTATATTCAAGGGTGGTTGTGAGGATAAAATTTGTAAAGCACTTAGCACCATGCCTGGAACACTGTGGGAACTTAATAAATCCTTGTTCCCTGCCTTCCTTCTTCAAAGGCCAAGTTTTCCCAGGACTAAATCTAATCCATGTCCACGGATCCTGAGTTAGAGGGCTCTTGAGAACAAAAGGACAAGTACCTCCAGGACCTCCAAAAATTTCCCTGGCATTAAAATGAGTAAATTCCTTCTACATTGACTATTCTTAAAATTTTTGTGTTGTTATAGACCTGTGTCAATCTGGTAAAGCCTATGGTCCCAATCTCAGAATAATAATTTTAAATGATTGAAAGAAATGCTAAATTTCCATGGGAGGTAAGTAAAAATAAAGATGTAATTTTTTTCCATCTACATTGACAGACACCCCCCCCCCGAAATCTATCTACAGGATCCTTGGGGTTTCTCAGATGCTTCTCAGATGTTAAGAACACTGTCCGACACGAATCTGATTGTCATTCTTTATCTCAAAAGTCAGCAGCAACTACCTACTACCTTATAAAGTTCAAACTCAGCATATTGTAAAGCCACCCCAAAATAGAAATACCTTCTTTATTCAGCCTTCCACTTTCCTCTTTATGTACTCTTAACTTTCTGGCAAATTGGACAACTTTCTGTATACTCTAATACAACCTGAGCTTTCCCACCTCTGTGCCTTTGTTTATGCTGCTCCCTATGCCTGGCATGCCCTCTACTCCTCCATTCCCTTTTCCTCCATCCTCTAAAGCTCAATTCGAATGCCATCTCTGCCATGAAATGAAGCCTTTCCTGATTCATTCTCCAATTCATAAACATCATAGAGCATCATTTTGCAATTCTGTAACCTATTTATGTTTGGTTTAATCAATTCAACAAACATTTATCAAGCACCTAGGATGTACAAGGCAGCAGATGTACAAAGACAAAAACTGTGTGGGCCCTTCAGGGGTCTTGCTACAGTATATGTGTGTGTCATATCTCCCAACAAGAATGTGGGTTTCATGAAGGCTGGACCATGACTCATCTGAGTTCCCCATGGGTCTTCAAGGCCAAAAGAGTGAGTTGCAAGTGAATGTGATTCACACACACACACACACACACACACACGGAAACTCTAGATTGCAGAACCACAGAAACTTAGAAACTTTTCATTGGATCACATATTTTAAACTGAAAGGGACTTCAGATTCCAAAACCCCTCCTTCTTTTTATAGATGGGGAAACTGAGGCCCAAAGAGGTCTAATGCCTTGCCCAAGGTCACACAGGTAGGAAGGGGCAGAGCCAGGATTCAAACCCTGGTCCTCCGCTGATAACTCCATAGGTCTTGCTAGTTTCCATGGCACCACCATGTTGCTGCCTAAGCAAAGGCCTGACTAGGGAGGAAAGGAGCTATTTGGAGGCCAGGGGCAGAGGAGGGAGAGACACACTAGGGATCCACTCCACTCTCAGCCTTTGCTCATGCTGTTCCTCCACACCTGGAATGCCCTCCCCCTTTTCAGAGAACTGAAGGGCCCCCAAGGCCTGCCAGAGTATTAAATGATTGCTTACAGCTGGCCACAAAGTCTTCAAGCTGCCTCTCAGGCCATCTGGGGAAATACCCCTCCCATCATATCCAATAGAATAGACAGGAGGAGGAAAATGAAAGCCATTTTGTAAGAGGGGGCAGCAACAGCCACTACAAAGCCAGCCTTCAAAGCCAAAGGGCCTCAATCTCCATCCCTAGCAGGGACCACCTCCTCAGTTATACTGGGGAGAAAATGCAACCTACCAGGAGCTGAAACCTGGGCCTCGGTGACACTGACATAGCTGATGAAGAGAATGCCTACAAGGCAGAATTCACACTTACAGGAAAAGCAAAAAAGGGAAACCCAAGGGGTAGGACCTAATTAAAAAGCTAATGAGCCGTTCACTCAGAGTAGCAGCAGGATGTAGGGGAAAGAGCCCTCCCTGGCTCTGGAAGCAAAGGACCTCAGCTCAAAGACCAGCTCTACCACTTACACATGTGTGAGCCTGAGCAAAGAGAACATTTTTATTAGACATTAAGTCAATCCAACAAGAATCTATTAAGCACCTACTGTGTACGACTCACTAAGGCAAAGGTTCATAACACAGCATCCATGAATTAGTTTTTAAAACATACTCTGTTTCCTTTGCAACCCTTTGCATTTTGTTTAATGCATTTTTAAAATATTTTCTTGAGAAAGGGTTCATGAGCTTCACCAGACTGCCTAAGGGGTCCATGATATGAAAAAAAGAGTTAAGAACCCCTGGACTAGGTTTATAAAGGCAAAAAGTACAGCCTCAGCCCTTAAGGGAGCTGGAAGGCTCCTACAGGTAAGTATAAGACCAAGAACAGAGGCATAGGAACAACACAAAAAAAGTGTTCTAAGAAATCTGAGACAGAAGAGAAGAATTTTCAGAAAATCCTAGAATATATGGCATTTTATTTTATGTTGACAGCAAGGCAGAGCTAGTAGAATGTGAAATTTGTAATCCTGAAAACCCAGGTTCAAATTATTTACTACCAATGCAACCATGAGCAAATCATTCCATCTCTCTGAGTCTTAGCTTTATTATCTGTAAAGTGGGGATAATAATGCCTATAGTGCCTCTTCCACATGACTACTGTGAGCTCCCATAAAATCATGTACATAAAATGCTTTGCCAACTTTAAAGCACTATATGTGCATGTATTAGCCCTGTCATTTCATCAGTGTAGTAAGCCCCCATTAAAGAACTGCATCTACAGTGAAGAAATGAAACTTAAGAATTGCCTGAGAACACTGAGATGTTACATGACTTGTCCAGGATCACACAGCCAAGTAGGTGTCAGGGACAAGGCTTGAATCTCATGAGATCTTCCTGATTCAGAATGGACTCTCTAAGCTATGCTACCCCTGGCTATATAACAGCTTTAGAAATATTGGTGGGGGTGGTGATAATGATAGTGATAGTGATAATGAAGATGCTAGTGATGGTGGTCATGGTGATGATGATGATGATGTTGATGGTGGTGGTGAAAATGATGCTGCTGGTGATGGTAGTAAGATGATGATGATGGTGAGAATCATAGTAATAGGGTAATAAGGGTTATGACGGTGATGCTGGTGGTGATGACACTGATGGTGGGGCTGATGATCATCTTCAGGGCAACACGGTGAAGTGGAATTTGAATTTGTGCTTAACTTGGAGTCAACCAATAAGAATTTATTAATATCTGTTACGGGCTAGATACATATAAGTACAGGAACATAAAAATAAGTAAGTAAACACTAAGTGATGGAGGAGGAGACAGGATAATGGAGGGAAAGTCCTCTAGTAAAAGGTGACTGGTACTTGAGTTCAACTCAAGGGATTAGAGATTGTAAGGGCTGGGGAGCTAGGGATTCTAAGAAAGTGGAAGTAAGGAGTAAATGAGAAGAGGACTAAGTTTGAATCTCTCCTTCCACACTAGCTTTGTGATCATGGACAGAACAGCCTCTCGGCCTCAGTTTCCAGTTCCCCACACCTGCAATGTGGAGATAGCACTTCAGATGGCCATTGTAGGATCAGATTTCATAAACACACTGGTGTAGGTATGTGTAATATTTTGCCAACCTTAAAGTGCTGAATAAACAGTAACTTATTATTATGTAAAGTGCTTTGCAAATCTTAGAATAATGTGTAAATGTCTGCTCTCCTTCTTATTGTCCAAAAGCTTAAGGGGGCCTTTAAAATCATTGATTTCAACCTCCTCACTTTCCAGATACGGAACTTGAGACCCAGAGAGGTTAATAATAACAATAACACACCCTTGAAAAGGACCTTATTCACAGTTGCTGAGCTAGGGAGGTAGGAAAATGACTTGTTCATGGTTGGGTAGCTGATTAATGGTAGTAAGAATCATTGACAAAAAAGCAAAGTAACCAAGTCAGAGCAGATCAGATCCCAAGAAAACGTCTCAGACAGGGAGGTTTGGCCAATATTTTAGAAAGTTATTAAGTCAAAATTGAACAAATCTGCAAATGTGATCCTTGTCTTTATAAAGGAAAGAGGGAGGGAGGGAGACGGAGAAGGAGAAGGAGAGAGAGAGGGAGAAGGAGAGAAGAGCTAGAGACACAGAGAGAGGAGAGAGAGAAGGAGAGAGAGAGAGAGAGAGAAGACAGAGAGAGAAAAAGAAGATGGAGAGAGACAGAGAAGATGGAGAATGGAGAGACAGAGAGAAAGAGAGAGAGAAGAGCTAGAGACACAGAGAGAGGAGAGAGACAGAGAGAGAGAGAAGAGCTAGAGACACAGAGAGAAGAGACAGAGAGAGAGAGAGAAAGAGAGACAGAGAGAGAGAGAGAGAGAAGACAGAGAGAGAACAGCTAGAGACACAGAGAGGAGAAAAGATGGAGAGATGGAGAAAGAGAGAGAGAGAAGATGGAGAGATGGAGAAAGAGAGAGAGAGAAGATGGAGAGATGGAGAGAGAGAGAGGGAGAGAGAGAGAGAGGGAGGGAGAGAGAGAGAGGGAGGGAGAGAGAGAGAGAGAGAGAGAGAGAGAGAGAGAGAGAGAGAGAGAGAGAGAGAGAGAGAACAGTAGGATCACAGAGCTAGCTCTGGGAGTCCCTTGGTAGCTAATTAGCTCAACCCCGTCATTTCATTGAAGGCCCAAGAGATGAAATGCTTTGTTATAAGTAGTGTCAAAGATGAGATTTGAACCCAGGGCCTGTAACTCTAGAACCAGTGCTCTTCTGCCATGTCACACTGTATGTTTTAAATAAGGAACTTGTCCACTATCATATGAGAGGCAAATTAACGGACTATTGTGGTTCAGTCACTTTCAGCCCTGTCCAACTCTTCATGACCCCATTTGAGGTTTTCTAGGCCATTTCTTTCTCCAGCTCGTTTTACAGATGAGGAAACTGAGGCAAACAAGGTTAGGTGACTTGCCCAGGGTCACAGAGCTATGAAGTGTCTGAGGCCAGATATGAACTCACAAAGATGAATCTTCCTGACTCCAGGCCTAAGGCCACTGTGCCACCCAGCTGCCTGAGTACAACAGATTGGATATCAGAAATGAAGTCAGAAAGACCTGGGTTCAAACCCCTCTCCTGACACTTAATTATTATTGTATGACCTTGGGCAAGTCGCTTAACTTCTCCCTGTGTGCTTTAATTTCCTCATCTATAAAAGATTACGTACACGTACCCACGCCATACAAAGTCGCCCTATCTTCCGACTCCAGGTATTTTCACTGACTGACGACAATCTCCCTTGCCTGGAACTCTCCCCCTCCTCACCTTCACCTCCTGGCTTCCTTGGATTCTTTCAAGACTCATGCTTGTGGTACTGACTTCACAGGGTTATCTTATGGCTCAAATGAGCAAATGAATAGAAAGTACTCTGTAAACTTGAAAGTAATGTATGTCAGGTATTAACATTGTTCAGTCATTCAGTCATGTCCAACTCTTCATGGTCCTGTGGGACCATGGGGTTTTCTTGGCAAAGATACCGAAGTGGTTTGCCATTTCCTTCTCCAGTGGATTAAGGCAAACAGAAGTTAAGTGACTTGCCCAAGGTCACCCCGCTGGTAAGTGTCTAAGGCTCGATTTGAACTCATCAGGTCTTCCTGATCCCAGGCCCAGCTCTCTATACGCTATTAATTGTTATTTTGTTATATTACTGTTATATTGCAAAAAGTTGACAAATATTCATGAACAAACAGAACTCACTGTCTTTCCCAAAAACCTCTTCTCTCTTCTGAACTTGCCTGTGACAGACAAGGGCCCCCACCATTCTCCCTGTTCCATGGGCTCTTGATCTATCTGATCTTTCACTCCTCACTCTAATTCACTCCACATATCCAAGCTGCTGCCAAGTATGACTATTTCTCCCTCTACAAAACCTGACCCCTCTCCTCTGACATCACTACCAACTTCAGGCAGGCCTTCACCTACCACTGGTTGGCCTGACTGCCTCAAGACTCTCCCCACTCTAGTCTATCTTCCACACGCAGCCAGAGTGATTTTCCTAAAGTGCAAGCCTGACCACATCACTCCCATCTTCAACAAACTCCAGCGGCTCCCTATTACCTTCAGGATCAAATATAAGATGCCGTGTTTGTCTTTTAAAATGCCCTCCACAACCTGGTCCCTTCCTACCTTTCCAGTCTTCTTATACTTTAATCCCACACGTACCCACGCCATACAAAGTCGCCCTATCTTCCGACTCCAGGTATTTTCACTGACTGACGACAATCTCCCTTGCCTGGAACTCTCCCCCTCCTCACCTTCACCTCCTGGCTTCCTTGGATTCTTTCAAGACTCAACCCAAATCTCATACTCTGCAGAAGGTCTTTCCCAATCCTCACTGCTAGCGCCTTTCCTCTGAGGGTACCTCCAACTTACGCTCTATATTTGTGTGTATACATCTCATCTTTGGGTATATGCACACACATACATATATGTACAAAGACACATCTATTTTTATCTTGTATGCACTTGGTTATATGCGTGTTGTCCCCCCCATTAGAATGTAAGCTCCCCGAAGGCAAGAACTGCTTTTTGCCTTTGTGTTTTTTGGTAAATCTCCCTGCCCAGAGCATAGTAAGGCTCAATAAATATTTATTGACTGACTCTTACGTGCATTTCCCCCTATAGAACATTCCATCTCTTGCCTCCGGATCTTTTTAAAGGCTCTTCCCCATGCCTGGAACACTGTTTACTTTGTCTATATTTCCTATACTTACATGTACCTGTGCTGTGCCCTCTCCTCCTCTCCCCAAAAGAATGTCAGCTCCTTGAGGGCCCTTAGCACAGGGCCTGGCTATCTTTGACTCTGTATCACTATTTTTGTCTCTATTCACACAGTGCCTGCGAATAGGCTGCTGACAGACTGAATCGAACTGAATTTAGTTGAACCGAACGAAACAGAATGGACCGTGAACGCTTCAGGGAAAGCAGCAGCACAGAGGGCTCAGAAAGGAACAAACAGCATCTTCAGAGAAACTGGATCATTTGTTGTGGTCACAGCTACTGCCACCAACAAAGAGAAGCACGTCAGCTGGGGGGAGGCACAGCCCACGCCCCAGGCAGCATCCCCACAGCTGGCCAAGATGAGAATTAAAACTGGCCCCTGACACTGCCCACCATTTTCAGAAGAGGGAGAGCAGGGAGAGAGGGAGAAATATTTGGAACACAAAATCTTATCGATATGAATGCTAAAATTTTTCTTGACATGTAACTGGGGGAAAAATAAAATACTATAAAAGATAAAAATAAATAAAAACATTTTGACATGCTAAAAAAAATTGGTCCCTGAAAGAATTCTGTCATTGAAGTGAGAAACAGCAATGAGCCGAGAGCTGGAGCCCCTGCCCAGGCCTGCTCACGCCCCCCAGGCCTAGCCAAGGCCCAGCCTCACTTGTCACTGATAGCAAGGATAGGGGGATAGCGCAAGGCGGGGCGTGGCTCTAAATCCCAGCTCTGCTACTTCCCACTGGGTGGCCTTGAACGAGTCACTCACTCACTGGAGTCTGTTTCCTCATGTGTAAAATGAGGAAACCGGAGGAGAAGGACCTTCCAGTTCTAAATCTAGGAACTTATGATCTTCTGTGTTGATGTGGAAAGGAGAAGATGATTCCTGCAAAGTGCCCACAGTCACTGCCAAGAAAGTCGGATTTCCTCTTGCTTTGTTCATCTCTCCTTGATTCCTACAGCCCTGGGGGTGTCCGGGCTGCTCCCTAAGACACAATTCTCCAGGCCTTGCACCTTCCCTCTCCTCTATCTTCTTATGTCCCTTGCCCATAACCCCCTGCTCCCAGCTCAGGAGACCAGAAACGGGATTTCTGTTTCCTGGTTTTAAGGGTCTAAACAGACCAAGGAGGCCAGGAATTTCTTTCATGCTCCCACTACTGTGCTTATGATATATCACCTTTTATATCTCAATCAGGTACACATGTGAAGCTTGTCTTGGCATACAATGTGAAATGTTGGTCTAAGCCTAGTTTATAAACCAGATTACTTTCTACTTTTCCCAACAGTTTTTGTTGAATAGAATTAGTTCTTGCCTCAACAGCTGGGAACACTAGGTTACTGTGTTCTTTCTCTTCTACAGATTGTGTATCTAATTTGTTCCACAGATCAACCTATTTTCTTACCCATTATCAAACTGTTTTCAAGATGACAGCTTTGTAGCAGAGTTTGAGATTGGGTCATGCCTGGTCCCTTGCCTTCTAATTTTTTTTCACTGATTCCCTTAATGCCCTTGACCTTTCATTCCCCTAGATCAGTGGTTCTCAAACTTCCTAATATCACGACCCTTTAATAGTCGTATGTGGGCGGACCTGCCTGCAAACGGATAGAGAAGGTTCCTAAGACCATCAGGAAACATGTATTTTCCGATGGTCTTAGGCAACCCCTGTGACCCCTGTGAAAGGGTCGTTCGACCCCAAAGGGGTCGCGACCCACAGGTTGAGAACCACTGCCCTAGATGAATTTTATGGTTTTTTTCTAACTGGCATGGCACTATATAAGTAAATTAATTTAGGTAGTATTGTCACTTTATCACGTTGGCTCAGTCTATATTTCTAGAAGTATTTAGATCTACATTTATTTGAGTAAAGCGTTTTGTAATTCTGTTCATATGGTTCCTGTGTGTGTCTTAGCAAGTAGGCTCCCAACTATTTTATACTGTCCGCAGTTATTTTATATGGAATTTCTCATTCCATCTCTTCCTTCTAGATTTTGTTGATAATATACAGAAATGGTGATGATTTGTGTGGGTCTGTTTGGTTTTTTTTTTTAATATCCTGTAACTTTCATGAATTGTTCATTGTTTCTATTAGTTTTTTAGTCAAGTCTCTAGGGTTCTCTTAGTAAACCATGGACCCCTTACTTTCACCTGTCCAGTATTCTCTACCTATTTAACAGTGAGAGATAACCCTGAGGGAAAGTAAAAAAATCCCCCAAGGGGACTAAATTCAGATCCTCCATTTCAGATATCTGCTAGCAGCAGAAGCCACAATGGAACTGAACACCCACAATGGTCTAAACTATCCATCCATCAAAGGGGCCTCAACTGTTCCAAAATCTAGGAAGTCAGGCTTGTGACTAAAGTAGGGATTTGTGCTCATTCTTGGGTGTAAGCCTCCTTGATTCAACTCAGAACCTGCAGAAACCAAACACTACCCAGCCTCTGCTCCAAGGGCATCCCCAGAATCAGAGTGGGCAACAGGTATGGGAAGGGTGGAGGCCACCACTTATCATTCATTCTGTACATTACTCCATGGACACCAGGTATGGTCCGTAACACTAGGCTGAAGACAGATGCCCTAGTGAGAGGGCTGAAGACTCCCTGTTCCAGATAGATCTACACAAAGAGCTGCCAGGGACCAGAATGCCCAGAGTCTTGGTAGGAGGGGCTTCCCTAGAACTGCCCAAACTGTGCCAAAATGGTGAAAGGCAGCTAAGATAGCCACAAGGCCTAGGGGCAGAGCTGTTTCTGAATGGAGAAGTACAGGGGGAGTTGAGGTAGTTATTACAATGTAGAGGAAAAAGTGCTAGAACTAGATTCAGAAGATCTGGGTTCAAATTCCAAGTTCAAGTAACCTTGAACAAGTTTTCTATTTCTTTGACCCTCACTTTCTTCATGGTAATGAAGCAGTTGAACTAGATTGCCACTGAAGTGCTCTGCAGTTCTAGGTTCATTAAAGGATACCCAAACCAATTGTCCCAAAAGTGAATCCACATCAAAGGCAACTCACAGGGGACACTGGGAAAAAGGAGGAAAGATCTCAGACTATCAAAATTCAGGAGGAGGAACCTTAGAGAGAACTAACCCAACCAATGATACATGAACAAGAATCTCTTCTATGAAAACCTGAAGAGTAGCCACCCCTCCTTTGTTTAAAGGCCTCCTCCAGTGAGGAGGATCCTGCTGCCCAATAATTTCCCTTTGGAGTAGTGCTCACAGTTAGAGATTAATAGCTCATTAGATTAGATGAACAGCTAACATGTCTTCTCTGATATCCAGTTGAAAGTATTTCTTTGCAATAACTCCCATCCACTGCTCCCAGTTGCACCCTCTAGGGTCAAAAAAAGAACAAGTCTCATCTCTCTTCCCAGTGATAACTGAGGACTCTCTTCCTAGTCACTACATTTCTACACTCGTCTGGTTGAACGGGGGACTCAGCTAGGCAGACGTGAGCCTGAGCCCCTGGCTGCCTTTTCTGATTTATGTTTCTTTTCCTTTAGTCCTTCAAATACTTGAAGACAGCTCTCATGTTCCCCCTGAGTCTTCTCTTGTCCAGGTGAACCATTCCCAAAGGATTTTCCATGGGTCTTCGGATGGATCATGAACGTGAGGCTCTTCTTCATCACCCTAGTGGCCCTCCTCTGGACATTCTCCAGCTTACTGAGGTCCTACCTAAGACGTGGTCCCCAGAACTGAACATGATATGCCAGCCATGGCTTGTCAGAGGGAGTACCACCTCTCTCTTGCCTCAGTGATGGACTTCAGGGAAAGAACATTAAGGGCTGATTGTATTTATTCATTTCTATTCAATTCAATTCAACATATATTTATTATTTCCTTGTTATGTACAGAACACTTTGCTAGGCCTTAGGGGAAATACAAGGTTTAGTTCAGATAATATCTTTGCCTTAGAGGAGGTTATAGTCTGTTAGGGGGTGTGGGGGGAAACATAGGCCCAGACAGCCATAACATAAAGAATATGCAATGGCATTGCTGGGTTGCAGGACAAAGTGCTACAGAAGGCCCTAGGGGAAGGGTCATTATGGATAAAGGACAGAATGGTATTAAGGAAGGGGGGC
This sequence comes from Pseudochirops cupreus, assembly GCA_028627135.1. Taxonomy (NCBI): domain Eukaryota; kingdom Metazoa; phylum Chordata; class Mammalia; order Diprotodontia; family Pseudocheiridae; genus Pseudochirops; species Pseudochirops cupreus. The sequence goes on along the minus strand of CM053581.1, from coordinate 189,876,325 downwards.
AGTGAGTATTGATGATGAGCAAGAGATGTCAGGGAAGTTTCACTGGGAGAGGTGGGATTTGAGTTGGGCTTTAAAGGATGGATAGGCATCCAATAGTCAGTGAGAGGGAGGGCACTCCAGTTAGAGGGAACAGCATGAGCAAAGACCTGGAGATAGGAAAACACAAAATATATTCTAGGGGGAGAACTATAACTAGGAATTCTTTCACCTGGTTCAAAAACAGTTGAGAAAACCAAATGAAGGGTGGGGCAGCTGGGTGGTATAGTGGATAGAGTCCCAGGCTTGAAGCCAAGAAGACTCGTCTTCCTGAGTTCAAATCTGGTCTCAGGCACTTACTAGTTATGTGACCCTGGACAAGTCACTTCACTCTGTTTGTCTCCATTTCCTCAGCTGTAAAATAAGCTAGAGAAGGAAATGGCATTCCAGTATCTTTGCCAAGAAGAAGAGTTGGACAGGACTGAAATGATATAATAACAACAAAACTGGAGGAGAATATAGATAGTGGCACAGGGGGCAGTACAAAGATAGAGTAAGGGGCTACAGTAGCTCTGAGTATAAAACAAACAGGTACAGTCCGCACTCCCCAAAGGAGGCTGGGAAAGAAGGCAGTTTACCTTGAGGGATGCTGTAGTGATGGGACCTGGGAGTATCAATCCAAGGCTACCTTGAGAGAATAGTTACCCTACAACATTGCTGGCAGAGGAAAAGGAGATACAGAAACAGAGGTCTCCAGAAAGTATGGCCCTATTCTGGCCCTCCAGAGCTAAGCCTCATCATCTCATCCTAGTTTCAGATTTTAATATACTCTCTGCAAGCTTTTCACACTGAACTTAACCTTATATTTATTTTGCGTGTGTGTGTGTGCATGTGTGTGTGTGTGTGTGTGTGCATGGGTGTGTGTCCAACTGATAAAATATAAGTTCCCTGAGGGTAAGAATTGTTCTGGTTTTGTAAGAATTGTTCTAGTTTTGCCTTTGTATCCTCAGCACCTAACAGAGAACTTAGCCCTTTGTAGGTGTTTAATAAATGACTGATTGATTGACTGATGAACAAAATGAGCCTGGAATAGCTTGGTTTCTCTCCTTCTTTCTCCTTTCCAAATTCTCTGCTAAAATATTACAGTGACAGGCTCAAATGCACTCTCTTCTCCAGCATGGCAAAGCTAAGACTTGGCATTTCTGGGCTGGGTTTCCCTAAGACAACAAGAGCATCCAAGCATTTTCTTTGATCTGCTGTTTTCCTGACCCCTCACTGTTCAGATCAATCTCACACATTTTGATCTGCATTCTGGGAACAACATAATGTACCTACCTCCCTTCAGAACTCCTAACTCTTCAGAATACTCTAACTGAGCCCAATGATATTCAGACTATATAGGAAAAGATCACTTACCAACAGCATCTGCCATTTTTATATCCAAGGAACACATTGTCCTTTACAGACATTCTAAGAAGGCATTCTATAACATAAAGAAGTATAATGAAGTGGAAAGGATGCTGGAACTGTAGTTTGAGGATATAGGTTCAAATTGCAGTCACAACTATCCAACACCATCAACAACTTTTGTTGTTCAGTGGTTTTTCAGTCCTCTTTGACTCATCATGATCCCATTTGGGGTTTTCTTAGCAAAGATGCTGAAGTGGTTCTCCATTTCCTTCTCCAGCTCATTTGACAGATAAGGAAACTGAGGCAAATGATAATAAGTGACTTGGCCAGGATCACACAGCTGGTAAGCATCTGAGGTCAAATTTGAATCAGTCTTTCTGAATCCAGAATAGATACTCTATCCACTGTGCCACCTACCTATCAACACACTGCTGCTATTAAAAAGTTGGGCCTCTCTTTCTAGGAGATCTCAGGGTCATTAAAGGAGCTCTGAAATCTCCCAAGGTCAATATAACTTTCACTCTTCCTATTGGTTCAACTCAAGGTCTGTGTGTCTCAGATATACACGTGGGTCTATAGGTCACCCATGCAATAATCTGAACAACAGACATCCTTCAACTACTTGATCTTTCCCCTGTAGATGGTCATACTGGAAAGAACTGGATTGGAAGAACAAAGGATATTACTAAAGCAATGTACAATCTGGGCGGCTAGGTGGCACGGTGAATAGAGCACCAGCCCTGGAGTTAGGAGGACCTGAGTTCAAATCCACCCTCAGACACTTAATACTTACTAGCTATGTGATCTTCAGCAAGTCATTTAACCCCAACTGCCCTGCCCTCCCCCTCCAAGAAGCAAAAAAGAAAAAGAAATGTACAATCCAAAGATAAGTTAGGCTGGTCACATGACTAGTGAAAGGCATGACAGGTCAAAGTGTTCCTTTGGTATCCTCATGACGTCATGAAAAAGCAAGAAAGGCCTTGAGCACAGTGAATGGACTCAGTGTAATGAGAGAGAATGGGAGAACATGAATAAGAATCCCACAGGATAGATAAACATGGATGGATTGCAATCTGCATCCTTAGAGGACACATTCAAATCAATGAAATCACACATCTATTGGAGTATACATATGGCATCTCCGGTTCTGTTCCCCAAAATGGGATGCCCACCAATTTTATTCAATATGCATATATTAAGTGCCTCATTTGGGAAGCATCAAGGATCTCCCTAATCACTAAGAATTCCAATTCTCAATGTAGACAGAAAGAGAGAATAAAGCACTCTACCTCTCAGCTCTGGGTATTTTCTCTGGCTTCCCCCATGCCTAGAAACTCTCCCTGCCTTGACTCTAACAGACTTGCCCAGCTTTCCTTAAGTCTCAACTAAAATCCCATCATCCTCTACAGTAAGCCAAACCTTTCTTAATTCCAGTGCTTTCTCTCTCTTAATTATTTCCTAATTATCCTGTATATGGCTTGCTTTGTCTATATTTCTTTGCATGATGTCTGCCCCATTAGACTGTAAGCTTCTTGAGGGCAGAAACTCTTTTGCCTCTTTTGTAACCCTGATGCTTAGCACATAGTAGGCATTTAGTGCACTTTTATTGCTTGATTGATTGATTAAAACACACTATAGAAGGAGAGATGAAAAAAACCAGGACAAATGGGAAGGAAGGGTGAAGAAAAGGGAAGAACAAAGGGAAGTAATGAACCAATGAATGAGTGAACATGTATTATTAAATGCTTCGTGTTTATACTGTGCTAAGTACTGGGGATAACAAAAACTGCTCTCACTCCCAAAAAAGCTTCCATTCTAATAGGGGGAGATAACATATACAGGAGTAGTGGTAAAGGAGAGGTATTTGTTTTGTAAAGTTACTGGGATGGTGTGTTAATGGGTTGACACACATTTTCCAGTATCAAAGATATTGTTGATCTGAACAAGTCCAAATCTAAACAAAGAGGGGAGAGGGTGGGAAGAGGATATCTGCACTGAAACAAAGCATCTGGTAACAGAATAAAAATATGGAAGGAGGATGAAGACAAGCATGGCTAGAGCCAGCTTAGATGTGGTAGATGAATGCCAAGGGAACCAGAAATCTGAACAGTCCTGGGGTCCTGGGTAGGAGTTTCTTGGAGGAAAAGGTTAAGGTCTGAGTGCATGGTTGAAAAGATGGCCAGGAAGGCAAAATTATAGAATTTTCCATAAAAATACCATCTAGTCCAAACAACCTGGCAAAAAAACCCCTCTACATACATTTTGAGACACTTAATACAACAATCATGACTGATGTGTTGATTTATTTTCCTTGCCTATACTTATTTATTATGAGAGGCATCATAGTTTGTGGGTATAGTCATCCCCAAAGCCAAGAGCTGGGTTAGAATCCCATTTCTGAAACGTAATGGCTGTGTGACCCTGGGCAAATCATTTGATGTCTCAAGTTCTAGGCCCATGGTGTAAAATTCAAATAGAAACAGCTCCCTGATTGCTGGATATTTACTTAGAAAACCACAAATTAACCTTATTTATACTATATTGCATTTTTATTTTTTGTTAAACATTTCCTAATTACATTTTAATCTGGTTCAAGTTACATTCAGAGTTTTGTGGGCCCTTGTGGCCAGTAGGCTGTGAGTCTGAAACTCTGATCCAGGCAATTCTCCAACAGTATGAGATGCAGAGAAGGTGCCAACCTGCATTGATGGAGGGAATTTCTGCATTAGGAAGTTAAATCACAGGTCTAGTCCATATTCCTTACTCATTATAATGGAGGACTTTTATAAGGGGAGGGAGAGGGGTTGTGAAGAGTTGAGGGAGGGGGGTGTGGTAATGATAGTGATATCTACATAGAAAAAAGAAAGAATTCCCTGAAACTTTTTTTTAAATGCACAGATATGAGCAGGAAGTTCAGAGGAAGACACAAATAGGGAAGGCAATATTAGAACTACTCTGTTACATTGAGTATATACTTTTTAAAATACAAGCTATATATAACAGAAACTCCCAGTTTCATGCACAATCTTCATTTTTTTGTTCTTTGGATAAAGAAATATTTTGCTCAAATTCATCAAGTTCAGTAATAAAAAAAAGAAAGAAAGCTCAAGATATAATATACACGACAAGAAAGAGAGAAGGGGATATGGAAGATGGAGGAGGGAAGAAAAGAAGGAATGGGGAGCTGAAAGGTGGGACTGATGAGGGAAGACAGAGAAACATGGGGAGAGAAGGGGAAGGTAGGGGGAAGAAAAAGAAATTAGGGGAGATCAGTGTACAGAAGGGAGAGAAAAGGAAAGCAAGAAGCTGCAGACAGTGGCAGCCTGAGCGTGGGCATCCACAAGACGTGGATGGATATCCGTGGCCAGGTGTTCCAGAATAACAAATCCTTTCCCATTTGGGCTTCCCTTCTAATTTCAACCCACCATTTCAAGTCCAGGATTGCCTCTGATCACTACTGATGCTGCTTATATCCTCTCCTCCTACTACTAAAAGCACTGTGGCTCCTGTTCTCCTACCCACGCCTGTCACCTAACCACTCCCTTTGTTCCTCTTCCCCCAGCTCAGGCTCAAGACTCTCTCTCCAGCTGCCCCTCCAAAATAACAGTCTCTCTCCTCTGATTCTTCCTAGTCAACACCTCTTTTAAGTTCTTGCTCTCTTTTTACTCAAAACTTCTCTTTATGTTACTGAAGATTCCTTACTCCAGCTATTTACCAAGGAGCTGAGATTTCAGTTGATTTGCAAACTCCCTCTACTAGGTGATAACTTAGTAGATAAATTTTAGGAAGTCGCCTGAACTCAGGCAAGACTCAGAGAGAATAAGTGATTTTGTCCATAAGCACCTGCTTATAATAAGTATCAGAGATGAAATTTTAACCTAGCGGGTTCCTAACTTCAACTCTAACACTCAAAATATGACATAATATTATCTCCTCCCTCCTTGCCCCCCAAAAATTAATAATAGATGGCATGTATGCAGGCAGCTATTGCAAGAGGTAGCTAGATGGCTCATTAGATAAGAGCACTGAGTCTGGAGTCAGGAAGATCTGAGTTCAAATCCAGCCTCACACACTAGTTGTGTGACCCTAAGCAAGTCAGTTAACCTCTCTTTGCCTTAATTCACTGGAAAAGGAAATGGCAAACCATTACAGTATCCTTGCCAAGAAAATCCTATACGGGGTCATGAAGGGTCATAAAGAATGGGATGTGACTGAATAACAACAAATGTATGTATCATTTTGAGGTTTGCAAAATGTTTTCCATATATTATCCCACTTAAGCCTCACTTAACCATTATGAGGCAGGTATTAAGAGGCATTATCATCCCCATTTTACAGCTAAGCAAACCATGAATCAAGGAAGTTAAGTGACTTGCCCATGGTCACAGACCTAGTCTTCCTGACTCCAAGCTTAGCACTCTCCCCATGATATTTTTCTTAAGCTTCTACTGTGGGACTGATATTCCACATTACTCACTGCTAGCAGATAAAACTGGTGCATTGCTGTGGCAAGAAATTCACATTTCCGAAATGGTTCTTGTATGTGGTTTCTATTAACCACAGATCCACTCAATTCTAGGTTTAGATATGATTTAGATATGATTCTGTTTCATTGAGTGAATACGTTTAGATGTCTACAAGAAGACAAATGGTCAGGCTACAATCTTCCCTCAACATATGAGTACAATAGGCTTCACAAAACAGAGCAGTAGAAACTGCCTAAGGTTAATCAATCAACCAGTGTTCGTTAAGTGCCTACTATGTGCCATTATTGTTGTTCAGTCATTTCAGTCCTGTCTGACTCTTCATGACCCCATTTGGGGTTTTCTTGGCAAAGACACTGGAGTGATTTGTCATTTCCTTCTCCAGCTCATTTTACAGATGAGGAAACTGAGGCAAATAGGGTTAAGTGACTTGCCCAGGGTCACACAGCTGGGAAGTGTCTGAGGCCAGATCTGAATACAGGAAGATGAGTCTTCCTCAATCCAGATCTGGTGCTCTATTTACTGAGTCACCTAGCTGCCTTCTGTGTGCTAAGACTTGTTCTAAACAGTAGGGATACAAAGACAAAAATCATCTCTGCCCTCTAAGAGCTTACATTCTATTGGGGGACATAGTGATGATAAACATAAGTATATAAAAAAAATGGATACAAAATCAAGATAATGGAGGAGGTGGGAGGCCTCAAGTTGTAAGTGATGCTTGAGGTGAGCCTTGATAGAAACTAACAGTCCGAAAAAACAGAAGTAAGAAGGGAGTACTTTCCAGGCATGAGGGACAACCTATACAAAAGCATGGAGATGGGAGATGGGATGTGTAAGGAACAGCAAGAAAGCCAGTTTGTCTGGAGCATGGAATTTGTGAAGGAAAATAATGAATAATAAGCCTATTTGAGGAAATAGATTTAATGAGAGATTGTTACACCACAGGGGATACTCTTTGTTAACTTTCAATAATGACTTGGATGAACAAAGAAAAACTATGCTAATTAATTGTGGCACCAACTAAGAGGAGGGTAGCAGGGAGAAAATGAGGAAGGACAATCTTAAAGAAACTCCCCAAATTACCATTACCAGGCAGTGTTGAACCCATAGTGCAGACTTGCCCTGTTCTATAAGGCTAAATATCAGCATCTGCTTACCCAGCCCATCATTGTTTCTGAAGCTATAAGTAGGTAAAATAATATTGTAGGGGGCAACTCCCTCCCTATGCAAATATTGCTAATATTTAGCTAAATAGCTAAGACAGCAGCAAGGATGCTGGTATGGGGGTCAGGAGACAAAAGATGTATGCTGGTCTTGTCCCTGATAAGACTGAGGGATTCCTCCTCTCCCTCCTTTATCTTCTTTTTCCCTTTCTCTCTCACTGCCTCTCTTTTTTGCTCTCTTATAGAAATGACATTTTCCACTACCTCCCTCTACCAACAGAACCCTCTCTTGAAACAAACATCATCAAACAAAACATTGATCGTGTCTAAAAATGAATAACTTATTCCAGACCTATTCCACTGTCCACTACCTGTCTGTCAAGAGTCTGAAGGCATGTTCCACCATCGAATCTTCTGGAATAATGATTAGAGTTCTAAAGTCTTTCAATGACACTTTCCTATACATTATTATAGTTATCATTTACATTTTTCTTCTGACTGCTTACTTCACTCTGGATTAAAATAAACCTTCCCAAGTCTCTATGAATTCTTCATATTTATCATTTCTTCTGGTTTTCCATTCTCTTCTAACTTCTCCCTGTCATTTCTCTTCTCTCTCTTTCCTTTCTTTTTCTCTCTTCTCTTTCTCTCTCTCTCTCTCTCTCTCTCTCTCTCTCTCTCTCTCTCTCTCTCTCTCTCTGTATGTGCGTGTGTGTGTCCCTGTGTCTCTGTCTTCAAGTCTGTGTGTCTGTCTCTCCACCCCTCCCCTACCAATCTTTTCTTCCCTTCATTTTCTCTCCCACCCCTACTCCAGGGATGCCAGGACAAAAATTCCATTCTAAATGGCTCCCCAATGGGAGAAGACAGCACAGAATTTTCTCCATCAGTCCTGTGTAGATATCCCTGCTACTGCCTGTCTCTGCCAGGTCCTAGAGCCTCTGCAATTTGTCCTCCCTCCCTCCTGGTGTATAATTCAAGCTGCACTCCATTTTTTTTTTTGCTTTTATCTGACTGTCATTCCACAAGAATAACTTTCATACTATGTGCCCCATTACTCAGGTTGAACAGACCCCTCCTGGTTTTTTATGTGAGGGAGGAGGGCAGAGCAGAAGAATAATTAGTTAGCAGCTGTTACCTGACTGAAATTGGCTCCTGGTTCCATTTAATCCTACGATTCACAGTTGTGTCTCATTAATATTGCTGCGTTTTAGATATTTCTGCACAATCAGGTTGAACTGAGGGGTAGGACTCATAAGAAAATTAATGCAAAAGTCAAACACAGTGGACAAAGAAAAATCCATTCCTTTGGAGGAGAAATTTTGTTCATTTTCTTGAGTGACAGGCAGGAAAGGCAGCAGGCTGTGAAAGGCAGCCTCACATGGGAGGTGTGGTCTACCAGTTACAGGGCTTACATGGTGATGCCTAGGATCTGATGGCGGATGGGTTGAGGTGAGGATATAGCCCCCAAAAGTCATTTTGCTCACACATTAAATCAAGTTTCTATGATCTGTGATTTTGTCAATATGAGAAATCTTTCCTTCTCAAGATCAGGATAGGAATCCACATCTCACTGGCTCTTAGACTCCTATGCCTCAATGCCTTAGTTGTAATCTCAAGATGAAAATCTCTGTCTTCTTTACCTCATTGGGTTGAGATAATAACATGGCAGAGAGTCTAGAACTGGGGCCAGAATGGATGCCAGAAGTCATCTAGTCCAGCCCCTTACAAATAAGAAGCTGGAGCCTGGGGAGGTAAGGTGTCTTTCCCAAAGTTATACTTTCCCAGGCTCCCAACCTGGATGTCACCCTCTACTCCTCACTATTTCTCACTCCACACAGCCCCCGTAGCCAAGGTCTGTCAATTTTACCTTCTCAACATCTTTCAAATACACCCCTTCTCTCCTTGGACACTGCCACCACTCTGATTCAGGCCCTCATCCCCTCAAGCCTTGATTATTGCAACAGCCTGCTGGCAGGTCTGCAGGCCTCAAGTCTCTCCCTGCTCCAATCCTCCAGCCTCCATTCAGCCACAAAATGATTTTCCTAAAGTGCAGGTCTGACCATGTCACTCGCCTACTCAAAGTGGCAGGATGGGAATTCAAACTCAGTTTCTATGACTCTAAGGGAAGTCAGGAAGGATAACTTATCCAAAGTCACAGAAGAAGCATCATGGGAAGGCTTTGAAGTTTTATCTTCTGCCTCTTCAGCCTTTATTCTTTATCTGCTAGCTACCTGTCAATAATCTGTGATCTCCATACAGGCTGGGTCTAAGACTTCTTTAATAGGTGAGGACACAGGTCAGCAATTCCTCTGTAATGCACAAGGGTGTCCCCAAAGTTTCAGTAGAGTTTTAAGTGGAAAACTCCACCAACACTTTGGGGACACCTCACATAGTCTAAGAGAGTTGCCTAGAAAACTGAGGTTAAATGATTTGCTTAAAGTCACACAGCCAGTACATGTTCCAAGGCAGATTTGCACCAGTCATAACTGTCTCTCCACCCACTATACCAAACTGCCTCTCACAACAAAATATCTTGAAAATAAATGCAAAGTAATTAGAGAGGGGAGTGTTATGTTTCAAAATTAAGGTAAACTGAGAGACTGTGGCCTGAGCACAACTGATTTACTAGTTAGGCTTAGCAGTGAGCAATAGCTTGGGTCAACGACCTCTCTCAATGACCAAAGACTGATGTGAGGCTCACCAGCGTTAATGCAGTTTAGGGAGTACCGAGCTGGGTAGGCGGGGCAGATGATGTGACTGGTTATAGGCAGCATCATGGGGGTGAGGAAAACACAACTGGTTATTTTAAAGAAAGGCTAGTACCCATACAGGGCTTCCCCTCTCTAATAGTTAAGAAATGTTCATTGTTTTATGGAACCCATCCCCACCTTGCAGATCTTGTTATGGACCTGAGATAGAAGACTCCCTGGTGCCCAGAAGGGTTTGTTAGGGAGATAAGACCCTCCTTAATGGTGTAAGGACAGGCAATATACTTTTTGGAAATGATAACAAGTTAACTTGTAACTAACTCGGAGGAAAAGCTGGCTCAATTGTAAAATTAATACAGCATAAAATCAGCTAAATTGATACAGTAGAAACTAGAGGTAATATTAATTTTTATATATTCAGGAGGCAGTGTCAGGGACATAAAAGGCAGGGAGAGTCAGGAAAGGCTTGGATGGGAGATGGCATATGTGCTAAGGCTGCACTTAATCCATCAATAAGCACTTATAAGCACTTATTATCTGCCAGGCACAATGCACAAAACAGACGCTGCCTACATGAAGCTTACGTTATATCAGAGGGGACAATATATATCTATGTATAGATATAAAAATAGATACAAAATTTTAAAAAGCTAACGGGGGAGAGGTTACGAACAGCTACTTCAGTGTCACTGACATAATATCCTTAAGCCAGTGGCTTCATTGGGAAGTGAAATGGGCAAGGAGCATAAATCTCCTCAACTCATTGTAACTGAAACAGAACTAAACACACTACAGAATATGTCCATCTATTCTGAGATATGGATAGATATCCTAGAGAAAATAGGACTTGTGACATCTGTTTTTCTGGGTGATGATTAGAATATGAAACCAGCAAGGAAGATGATGGGGGATAAAAAAAATAATTTGATAGCCAGTTCTCTTACTGGGGCTGAGCTCAGTTCTTCTATGCCTTGTCACTGGGTATAATTCACTCACCTATGTTTTTCTATAAATCCTCCACTGGGAAGCCACCCAACACTGTGTAACCCTCCCTCGGGTTCTTTTCATATCTCAGGGAATGAGGGGAAGAACAAGAACAAGGTATCATTTGGGTTATTCAGCCGTTGTCTCCCATTCTAGCTCCATGTTCATCCTACCTCCTTTCCCAGTCACTCATGTCCTCAATAATTTTTTACGCCACTTTTCCCACGTATGTCACTTTGCTGCAGCCTACTTACACCCACAGCTGCAGCTTGCCATTTCCCTTTGAGTTACTTGGAATCTTGATTCTTCCTAGATCATGGCATTTTGTGTTTCAAAAGAGAGAGTACTAACTGCTTCATGCCCTGGAACATTAGGAAGCCTCCTTGGTGAAATCCATAGCAATAGGAAAAGAGGGTGCTCTAACCATCCACACTAGTAAAACAAAATGGATGAAAAACATAAAACATAAAACAAACTGTACATAACAGACATTCACAGTTTCATGTATAATACTGTTTTGTTCTTTATATGTTCAAATGTTTGTGTTTTTGATGGATACCTAGATTTATAATGAAAACAAAAAATTAATGTATTTTGTCCAGACTTTGACTGACATCCATCTGGATGTGCAGCCTATTAAATCAGTTCACATACACAGCTTGAACAGTCATTGCAGATGGACAGATAGATGGATGGATAGATGGAATAAGCATCTATTAAGGGTTTACTATGTGCCAGGCACTGTGCTAAATGCTTTACAAATACTATCTCATTTGATCCTCACAACAACCCTGTGAGATATTCCCATTTTACAGAAGAGGAAACTGACATCCCCAGAATCCCACAGCTAGTGTCTGAAATTGAATTTTAACTTAGTCTTCCTGACTTCAGGCCCAGAACTCTATCCACTGCACTACCTGCCAAAATCAGCTAAGAGAAAACAGACAAGCTAGACTATATTTGGGAAATTGTGCAGCCTCTTTAACAATTCCAAAATGCTTCTTGCCACACAAAAAAACAACATTAACCATGGGATGCTGCTATGTGGCTGTGACATGGAATCAGGAAAGACAAGGCTCAAAATCTACCTTAGATACTTACCAGCTGTGTGACCCTGGGCAATCTGCTTGACATCTCTCAATCTCAACTTCCTCATCTGTAAAAAGGGGCTAATGACAGCACCTACTTTATAGGGTTGTTGCGATGATCAAATAAGCTTGTGTAGGTCAAGCCCTTTGCAAGCCTTCAAGCACCATATGAACACCAGCTAGTACTGTAACTAATACTGCAGGGAGATCTACGTGGATTACTTTAAATCAGTGGTTCTCAACCTTCCTAATGCCTCGACCCTTTAATACTCATATGTGTATGTGGGCGGACCTGCCGGGAGATGGATAGAGGAGCGGTGTCTTGGTTCCTAAGACCATCGGACATATGTGTTTTCCAATGGTCTTGGGCGACCCCTGTGACCCCTGTGAAAGCGTCGTTCGACCCCCAAAGGGGTCGCGACCCACAGGTTGAGAACCACTGCTCTAAATGAAAGCTCACTCCATAACCTCAGGTTACTTCTCTATGAAGTTGGACCCTCTCCCCCCCAAAAAAAGATCTCTCAAGGAGCAAAAGAAATTGTGAAATATAAAAGCTCTTCATGTTGTAACTTTAGTATTTATGGAGGAATAAGTACTAAAGTCTCAACATGGTAGAGTGGAAATTGGTGCATTCTGACAAGCTACACTGAAAGCCCTGCTTTGCTACTGACTAGCAACTAAGATGCAACATGGTGCAATGAGTAATTGGAACACTGGAGCTGGAGTCCAGAAGACTTGGGTTTCAATGACACCTCAGACACTTATTAGCTGTGTGACCCTGAGCAAGTCCCTTAACTTCTTTGTGCTTCAGTTTCCCCATCTAGAAAATGAAAGGGTTGAACCAAATGGCCTCTCAGGTATCTTCCAGCCCTACATCTATGAGCCTATGACCTCTGAGGTTCCTTCCAGCTCTAAACTTACAATCTCATGACTCTATGAACCTCTAAGTTCCTTCATTTCTCAGAGGCTCCATTTTCTCTGATGTACAACTGATGGGTTAGACTAGATGATATCCTTTCCAGCTCTAAATTTATGACCCTATTATTCCTATCAACCCCCACCTTGCATCAGCTTCATTTGGAGCTAAGATGGTCTCTGAATGACAGCTGGAGAGGAAGGAGAAGACTGACAAAGCTCTTGCAAAGGCAAGAGTAGAGAAAACCTACCTTCCCTCCATCACTGTAGAGGTGAGAGACTACGGAGACAGAATACTGGGTATACTGCCAGGTACAGATGATGTATTGGTTGGCTTTGCTGAACTGATTTTTTTCCTTTTTCTTCTGTAACTTGTTACATGGGAAGGCTCACTAGTGGGAGGGGGGGATATTTTTAGGCAGCATGTAATGCAAAAACAAAAGGTATAAATTTAAAATCTATGTATGTGTGTGATTATTATAGAAAGAGATATGATATGGATATAGATACAGATATTTTAAAGATTACTCCAGAATACCAGTGCCAGTAACTGCAAAACGCCTACCAAACTGCTTTCCCAACAGTCCTTCTGTGAAGGGCTTTCTCGGGCAAGAGAATAGCAGAAGACAGACCTGTGCCCCAACAAGGGTGACCACACAACTTTGGTGACTGAGTTTGACTGACAAACATGGTAAGGGCTAAGAATCTCCAAGGATGCAGCCGGGGAAGGAATGATGGACCTAATGAGAATGTCTCCTGGGTTCAACTACAGAACTCCCTGAAGATTCTAACGCCCATTTCTCCACTAGTCACTGCATCTAAATTAGACAGTGCACTCTTGTCAGACACTCCTTACCAAATGGCCCAGATAAAATCAACTGTTTGCTGAGAATCTAAGTATATCTCCACTTACAAGAATAGAAGTAAAGTGAAAGACTTTATTAAGAAATGGGCAGGATGGTGCTGTCAACCAGGCCCTGCTGCTGAGAATCTCTTGGATTCAAGAGCCAAGGCAGGGATGTGATGAGAACACGGTTATTACATTAGACTGAACTAGAGGACAAACAGTCCACCAAGGACTTATCGCTGAGAGGGAACATTCAAGAAGATGCAGGACATGCGACATGTTTTAGGAGCCTGGATCATAGACTGAGAGCCATAACGGACCTTGGAGAAACATCACTGAGTTCAACTCCATACATGAAGAAACTGAGGACAGAGAGTTTAAGTCACCTGGTCCCGAAATTTGGGCTGGTACTTTTCCAAGTGCATCCCTCCTACAATTCAGAGAATCAGCATGATATAGCAGATAGAGAGCTGGAGATTGCCTTTGTTCAGCTGTGTCTGATTCTTTGTGACCCCGTGGAACATATTGACCATGGGGTTTTCACAAAGACCTGGAGTGGTTTGCCATTTCCTTCTCTAGTGGATTAAGGCAAACAGAGATTAAGTGAATTGCCTTGGGTCACACAGCTAGTTAATATCTGCATTTGAACTCTTGGGTCTTCCTGACACCAGGCACAGAGCTCTACCCACTGAGTACTTGGTTTCAAATCTTACCACTCATGTAGCTGTGTGGCCACAGCTTAATCTTAAGTTACTACACTCTCTCTGCCTCAAATTCCTCATGTGGGAAATTGGGTTAATGATACCTGTATTATTTACTACACAGGAAGATGTGAGGTGCTTAGCAACCCTTTTTTGTTGTGGGGGTTTTTGGTGGGGTTTTTTGGCTGGGGAGGGGGGTAGGGGGGGGAAGGCAGGGTAATTGGGGTTAAGTGACTTGCCCAAGGTCCCAGAGCTAGTAAGTGTTAAGTTTCTGAGGTCGAAATCAAACTCAGGTCCTCTTGACTCCAGGGCCAGTGCTCTATTCACTGTGCCACCTACCCGCCCCTTAGCAACCTTTAAAACAGAATATACATGTTGCGTTGACTATTATTACCAATGATAATCATGATGGCAAAGCCTTTGCATGATGAACTGAATTGGAGACCCCTCGAATCTTACCTGCTTCAAATTCTATCTTCTGTAACACATAAAAAATAAAAACAAAAAAGCTGCTGTGTCTAGTTATTCACATCAGTTCAAAAAATAAACTAATATGAACAGGTAGAAAAGCTTGTCTCAATCCAGACAGAGCTTCAGGATTTAAAAGGGTGTGAAAAAGATAAATATGAAGCAGCAAAAACTGGTGATAGTGACAGCTCAAAAAACAGACTGAACAGATAAAGGTCTATATGACAAAAATCTATTAAATTACCTTCAAGGCATGGGCTTTTCCCCTACCCACAGCAAGGACTGCCCCAATCCCTTTCCCTATTCCCACCTCCCTTCCCAAAACTATGTTTTGAATAGATTTTGTTTTGACTTATCTAGTACATGGCATCTCCTCCTCTCCTCCCCGCTGCCCAGTAAAACGTAAGTTCTGTGAATACAACATCTGTTTATATTTATTCTTATATTCCCATTGCCAAAAAACCATGACTGATACGCAGCTTAATAAAGACTGAAATTTAAGCAGAAGAAGCAGAAATTGCTGATAGTGATAGCTCAGAAAAATAAGACTGAATAGACAAAGCTCTCTATGGTTTTAAAAAAAATAAACTGTATTCAGGAGAGTAATACCACCATCACTTCACCTCTTCTGCTGCAAACCTACTCTGAAAATGAGCATTTTCTATACACATTTGATGCATTAGAGGCCACCAGGTCCAGAAAACCTAATAATGTGTTTGTTTCCCTATGAAGGTAATAGTTGCTTTTGTTCTTTAAATGAGGAAAAAAACTAAACAAAGTAAAACTCTCAAAGCAAATCAGCTTTTAGTTTCATTTTGAACAAAATTTTTTAACATTTCAAAGTAAATTCAATTAGCAAACATGTATTTAAATAAAACATACTTTTAAGTTTCACCTGCCAAAGAGAATAAATTTATAAGGCACAAATCAAGTTCATTTATTCATTTGACAAACATTTATTAAGCTCCTCTCTGGGTAGTGCACTATGCGGTTATCCAATTTTTTCTTTCCACAGATGATACCTAAAGAATGTGCAACCAGAATGGCTTATACATTAAATTTAATGAAGATGAGAATTTTACCAAAATGTGTCTTTGCTCCTAAATTAACAAAATGGCTTCAGATCTGCAATGAGTGCTTTTAAAAAATACTGCAGGTTTCCATTTTCTATTTTTCCACAAAGGAAAAAAAAATCCTTTTAATCTCATAGCTTCCACACTTAAGGAAATTGTATTGCTCTCATGCGGTCAGGGGCAGCCATAAATAAATGAAGAATTTGGGTCTGACCCAATCATTCCAATGACTTTATATGTTAAATCACATGTTAAACTGTGGGGTAGTTCGATAATATCTCAGCTCAAAATCCAATGCAGAACAAAGGAAGGTGCCTAATCTTGAATGGGAGGGAGAAGAGAGGGAAGATGAGCTAAGCACCATAGCTCTTTGACAGAGGCTGTTGGCCCTCCTTTTCAGGAAGGAATCGTAGATCTAAGGAAGGGACCAACATTCTTGTTTTATAGATTGAGGAAACGCAGGCACAGGGAGGTTAAGTGACTTGCCCAGGTCATTATGCATAGACAGTAAGTGACAGAGCAGGTTTGTGAACCCAGGTCCTCTGACTCCAAATCCATCATTTTTTTCTGTGTGTTTCCGCAGGGATTAGTTCAGGTGCCACCTCCTCCATGAAGCATTCCTTGATCCCTTCTGCTAAAAGTATCCTCTCCCTCCTCAAATTTTCTGAGAGCACTTTAGATGTCTTCTTCTAGGCTTGCTGATTTCAAGGGGAAAGGGAAGCTGTCCCATCTAATCCTCTCATTTTATAGATGACAAATAAGACCCAGAAAAGTTAGGCAACTTTCCCAAGGTCATACAAACATTAAGTGACAAGGCCAGGATTTAAGTCCAAATCTAGCACTGTCTGCGTTGGACCACGAGGCCCCAACACAACCTACCTTGTCTGTTAATTGGCTGTCAATATATCTGATTTCAATGATAGATTATACGCTTCTTGAATGCTAGAACAGTGTCATTTTCATCTGTGCTCAGAGCAGGAACCCAATAAATATTTGTTGAATTCTTATTTGAATGTTTGTTGAAGGAAAAGGAAGGAGAATTGAGAAAGGGAAAAAAGAGAAAGGGGGTGGGTGGGACAAAAGACTGAGCCAGCAAACCCCAAGTCATCTGGACTTCATTTTTTTTTGAAAGTATAAACATATTTGAGAGATGGCCTCAGTATACTTAGCATGCACAGTCTAACATACAACAGGTGCTTGGTAAACACTTGCTGACTGTTTTCCTAATCCTCAAACAATTCCCAGGATCCACAGTAACTTACTAGACCATAGTGAGCAGTTATTCCAAGAAGTCAGGACTCAAATGTTCTCTCTATTACCTTCACCACTGAAGGTCCTTAAACCAGTGATGTTCCCTCTCCCTCTCCCTAGTTCCCTTCCCTCCCTCCTTTTTCTCTCTCTCTTTCTCTGTCTCTTTCTTCTCTTCTTCCTCTTCCTCCTCCCCCTCCCTCTAAAATCACATATTATATGCATGAACAAAAATGATGACAAGGGACCACAGGCTCACCACGAGTCAGCCAAAGTGCCAATGGAGTTTAACAAGGAAATGATGAGGGTGTATTCCAACAATACAAGTGATTTCTGAAAACTTCCTAACCAACATTGGGAATAATAATATGAGAGGCACAGAATGCTTTCTACGCCACCAGGGAAAAAAGTAGGTGAGGGGAAGAATACAAATTTTAAATGTCACAGAGTCACAGATTTTAAAATATAGAGGAGACCTTAGAAGTCATCTCATCTGACCCCTCATCGTGGAAATGAGGATATTCAGTATATTTTGTCATTCAAAAGACTGTTCTAGAAATCCACACAAGAAAAATAAAGTGGATGAAAACCACACATTGCTCAGACACTGTTGTTGCTGTTGTTTGTATGGGCAACCTAGTGGATATTTCTTGGATGGACACACAAAGAGATGATAAGCTAGGCCCAGAATCAAACAGGAAGAGAATAGGCTAGACTGGTTGATAAATTACATGGGACTCTCAAATAAAAATTGGTCTTCATGGTGATCTCAAGCTATTAGCTGCCCCAAAGTTCTCTCTTTTAAGATCAATATTCACCCAGTGATTTACACGTAGACGAGATTCTTGTTCTGTTACTGATTGAACAAGATGTCCTCTGAGGTCCCTTCCAAAGCTGAGGTTCTGTGACTACATGAATGAATAGCTAAGAATCATAGAACGTCTCTCTGAAAATTCCAAACTGCACGTGGCGGATCAAAAAGGAGTACCACAAATTACTAACAGGGAACTGAGCAAGATATTACCAAGGCAGCTGGTGACCAGAATAGGGAGTGGGCTGGTCATTAAGCAAGAGCAGAGGACAGATACATGGATAGACAACCTAAAGGGAGGATTCACAAAATACTGAATGAACCTAAGAATCCACCATGCTGAGAGGAAGCTCCATGGCAGAGTTGCAGAAAGACCAGCACAAGAATGGAAGAATTACAAAGAACTATACCCTGTAGCACTTGAAGAGATAACAACACCAAGGAGATCTCTAATGCACCCAAGTCCTGGAATACTGTAGTACATGTGGGTAGTCTTCATGGTTCTCCCATGGGGTGGATGTTCAGAGTTGGTCCCACAGGATGGGGCAGCATTTGGGACCTGGCCATGATCTAGTGGGTCAGTTAGTCAATAGTCAGTTAGTCAAAAGGCAGCCAATGGATTTTTCTTGACCTGGTTCTACTCTTCTCCAGAACGACCTGGCTCTCAAGGTGGTTCAGTTAGTCAATAGTCAATCAATAAGTATTTATTAAGTGCCTACTATGTGCTAAGCATTGTGCCAAGCTCTGGGGTTACAAAGAATGACAAAAGACCATGTCCTCCAGGAACTTATAGTCTAATATGAATTCAAAAATCAATTTATATCTAAAGGCTTACAATGAATCCCTAGCAAGATCCTGGATGGTTTTTTGATCATGGTTGACATTTATTATAACACCTTAAAGTTTGCAAAGCATTATACATTATCCCACATGGGACTCCCTACAACCCTCCGAAGTAGGTGCTGCAAAATGTTATTTAGTCCCCATTCCACAGATGGGGAAAGTGGGGCCCAGAAAAGTGAAATGGGTTGCCTAAGGCTATGGGGGTGGGATTATGTGCGGAGAGGGTGGGGATCTGAATCTAGCCCTTCCTGACGCCAAGACCTACCCACTCTGGCACAGCCCATCACCTCCCAGTTTAGGGCAGAGGCCTTCGAGCTTTTGTGCTCACAGAATGGCATCGTTTCTGTTGTCACAAGGAACCCCTCGGTCCATGCACAGTATCACCACAAGCTAAAGCTACAAACACTTCATGTAACACCTCGTAGAAACTCAAGGAACTCAGTTTCTGCTTGAAGCCCTCCAATGTGTAGCAGTGCCCTGCTCTTCTGAAGAACTCCAGTGGTTAGGAAGATTTTCCCAACATTAAGCCGAAATTTGCCTCTCTGCAACTTAGAAGTAGGAGATCAAGGTGGCTAGGTGGTGCAGTGAATACAGCACCAGCCCTGGAGTCAGGAGGACCTGAGTTCAAATGCAGCCTCAGACACTTAACACTTACTAGGCCTGTGACATTGAGCAAGTCACTTAATCCCAATTGCCCTGCCCTCCCCCCTCCAAAAAGCAAAAAAGAAGTAGAGGATCATGGGTCTCAAGCTGGATAAGGAAGGGCCATCAGAGGCCATTCAGACCAACCCCTTTATTTTATAGGTGAGAAAACTAAGGTCTAGGATGGTTAAACAACTTGCCCAAGGGCCTTGCCCAAGCAAAGGACAAAGCTTGGGTTGAAACCCAGTCCTCTGATTTCCAAATCCTGTTCTCCTTCCAAAGTACCATTTGGCCTTTGGGATCTTCCTTCAATCTCTCTGAGGGAGATAGCTCTGCTCCTCATTGAGAAATACTTAAGCTCCAAGTATTCCAGTCAGTAACACAGGCAGACAGGAAAGCTAGTCAAAGGTGAAAGAGAATCCTAAGGGGCAGCTCCTGTCCCCACTCCCACCCTGTTCCCACCTACACCCCAGCAGCTGCTTCACAACCCAGGGGGAAGATCTGCCATCACCCTCTACCCCCACCTCCAGCATAAAGAAGCCGTGACCTTTTGATGGGCCTGGTTACAGGCTGATGTGGGGCCACCAGGGCTTGGAGATTGCTTTAAAATATAGCCATTGATTCCATGACAAAAATAGAAATAGTATCCAGGGCTAGTGAGGCAATAAGGGCAAGCCTCCTGTTGGGAAGGACAGAGGGCCCTGCAGTTACTGGCTCTTCTCTTCAAGACCAAGAGCACTCAAGGAGGGCTTGACTTGTTGCCAGTGGCTAGAGCTTTAAATAAACTTGGGTTCCATCCACCTGAGGCCACAAATGCACATGACAACTGTGTACTTAAAAAGCCCTATCGATGGCAGTGGGCCAGTGAGGCCGCTGGCAGTGCACCATCTCCTGAGTGAGTGTGAGCAAATCATTTACACCTCTCTGAGCCTCAGTTTCCCCATCTGCAAAACAGTGATTACCAGATTTGCACTGTTTATTATTTATTTTGTATTTATTCTACACTCATGGGCATGAGCATGCACATGCACGCACACCTGCATGCGAACACACACACACACACACACACACACACACACACACACACACACACACACAGAGTCTCCACAAATAGGATGTAACCTCCTTGAAAACAGGGATGTTTTCAGTCTTGGTACTGGTATCCCTAGCATCTCGCCTAGTAATTGATACGTGGTAGGTGTTTAATAAATGCTTATTGGTTGATTTGAGTGGTACCTATCTCAAAGATTTTTTTCAAAGAAAGCACTTTATAAATTTCAAAGTGCCAGAGAAATTAAATTTGCTATTATATCATAGCAATCTCAACCTGGGAACAAATCTCACAGGGCCCAATTTAAAGCCCTGGATACCTCTTTCTGTCATACGAGATATGAACTCATGATCCATCAGACTCAGGGATGAGAAATGGGTCTAAGACAATCAAACAGCCAGCTCCTAAGTCACATGCAGAGGCAGTTAGGCAATCACTGCCCCTTCTCTGAGCAGGGAATGGCCCAGTAGGATCAGAATATTAGCTCTTCTCCCTTCTTCCATTCTCTCCCCCAATCTGAGATAGCTAGGTGGTGCAGTAGATAGAACACTTGACCTGGAGTCAGAAAGACCTGAGTTCAAATCCAGCCTCAAATACTTACTAGCTGTGTGACCTTGGACAAGTCACTTCACTCTGTTTGCCTTGGTTTCCCCATCCATAAAATGAGCTGGAGAAGGAAATAGCAAACCATTCCAGTATCTTTGCCAAGAAAACCTCAAATGGTGTCATGAAGAGTTGGACACGACTGAACAACACCACAATAAGCATCTATATATCCCTTTTGTCATCTTCTCTATGATATACTCCTTTCTCTCACTTGGCAGATTCAGACAGCATAGGGGTACAGAGACAAAAACAAAACACTGGTAAAGTAGAAAGATCTGGAGTCAGGAGACCTTTCCCATTAGAATTCTGAATAACAAATACTTTGGTTTGAATCCTCCCTCAACTACTTAATCAGTTTAATTGACCTGACAAGATATTTCAGCTCCCAGTGCCTCAGATTCCTTATCTATAAAATAATAGGTTGGACTCAATAACCTCAATGACCTCCAGTCCTAGATCTAGGAGACTATGACCTGGGCTCAAATCCAAGTTCCACCATCTGTGTGACCTCGGGCAAGTAACCTCTCTCAACTTCAGCTTCTTCCCCTTTAAAAAGAGAAGGTAGAACTACATGCCTTCTAAGGTCCCTTTAAGAGCTAAATCTGGAGCAGCTAGGTGGCGCAGTGAATATAGCACCCGCCCTGGAGTCAGAAAGACCTGAGTTCAAATCCAGCCTCAGACACTTAACACTTACTAATCTTGTGACCTTGGGCAAGTCACTTAACCCCAATTGCCCTGCCTTCCCCCCTCCAAAAAACAAACAAACAAAAATCTATGAGCCTATCAACATCCTTTCTACTCCCAGTGCTACCTGCTCAGGCCTTTGTCCTCCCTGCCTCCAGCCTCACCCCTCTTCAATTCAGCCTTTATAATGATGTATCACTTTCTGTTTAGGTTTCTTCTCTTCTCAAAAACCTTCAGTATTTTCCCATGGCTTACCAATAAAATACAAACAGCCTGGCATTCATAGTCTCCCATGACATCTCCAGACACCTTTCCAGCCTCATTTGGACTCCTCTCTTTCTCAGACTTTCTTTCAGTCTGGAACTGGAACCAAACTGGCATAAGAGCTGTTTCCTGCTCTCACCTCATTCTCACTTGCCCCTGTGTATTTCAAAAACTCCATATACTAATGGTGTTACCTTGAACAAGTCTGATCCTGAAGGTTCTCTTTTGTTTAAAACAAGAAGGGACTAAATGATTTCTGAGGTTCCTTCCTACCCTAAATCTACGAGGCCTCAAGGCCCACTTCTGGAGTTTGTTTATCTGTACAGCCTTCCTCCATCCCCCCAGCTCAAAGCAACCTCTCCTTACCTGCATTTCTCAAACCACTGTTGGGTCTTTTCCAAGCATTCGTATTCTGGATCACATTATCAATCAACCCAAAATATCCACCTAGCTCCTACTCTGTGCCAGCCACTGTCCTAGGTGCTGGAGATACAAACACCAACTTTAAGCAGTTCACATTCTAGTAAGAGGATGGAGAGAAGGAGGCGGAAGAGGAGAGGTGTACGACACGTACTTAAGTACGCAAGGTGTTCCCAAAGTCTTCGTGGAGCGGTGAGCCTTTTGAGAGACCCTATACAAGGTTCTACCCTTGGGTAGAAGGGTTAGTATCAGGAAAAATTAATACTTAAACTGAGCCTTCCGGGCAAGTAGAGTTCCTAAAAGACTGTGTTTCAATAGAGGTTTGGATGTGGAAACAGGGAAGTTGGGTTCAAATCCCCACTCTGCTTAGCTGTGTGATCTTGGGCAAGTGACTGCAATCAGCAAGCTAGGGATGCACAGAGAAAAGCACACAGCTCCTGTCCTCTGGGAGTATATCACAGTTATGGGCTTATTTCATTTATTTCAGTTATTATTATTACTACATATTTTATTTATTTATTACAGTCACATATTTTATTTTAGTTATTTATGTATTTTATTTATTTGTTACAGTTATTATTGTGTATTTTATTTATTGCCGTTACTTCTGTTTACTTCTTTATTAGTTATTATGCATTTTATTTGTTATTTACATATTTTATTTATTTACAGTTATTTACATTTATACCTCATCCCCACTTCTAGACAACATGCTTCTTGAGGGCAGAGATATATTTTCCATCTATGTCTCCAAAGTGCCAAGCCTGGGTGATATTAATAGATGCTTAAGCACTGATTGCTCACTTAAACTGGAATAGGCAGCCAACCAGGCAGAAACTGCTGGCCACCTAGTAAAAGCACCTAAGTACATATTGACTAACTGGTTGATAACCTAGAGAAGAAGGTGACAGAGACTGGCCTAAGCTTTGGAATTACCCCTTCCTCCTGCCCACTCAGGGACTCTGCCAACTGTTGCTGAGCAAACCCATAAACCCCTTAAACCTTCAGTTTCCTGATGTAGAGAGAGGGCTCCCTTTTATATGTGACAGACGCCAAGAAAACACGAGTAGCCTGAGTTCAAATTCCTGCTTGCTTACAATCTGTAAGTCCTTGGATAAAACATTCAACTTCTCCGGGGCTCAGCTTTTTCATCTATAAAAGGCAGGGGAATAGAGTGGGGCTTGGTTTCAAAGGTCTCTTACAACCCTAAATCCTACCATCCTATATACAGCAGGACAGCACTAGTGACTTGAAATCAAGGGGATCTGGGTTTGAATTCTCCCTCTGATACTTACTCTTTCTGTGACCCTAGGCAAATTATTGGACTTCTAAGCCTTGGTTTCCTCATCAGTGAAATAGAAATAATAGGAGCACCTACCTCTCAGGGTTACTATAAAGATCAAAGGAGGGAATGTTAGCAGCATTCCTTTCAAACCTTGAAATGCTGTTTAAACATAAGTTGCAATGATTCCACGACAAATACACATGGTTAAAGAGGGACACCACGGGCTTGGAAACAAAGTTCTGTGTGCCCACTTTCCTTCTCCCCACCAAAGGCAGCTCTGAAACCTCCACATAGGGCAGGAGTTGGCTGATCATGAGAAATTCATAGAGAAGCAAGAAAGGAGCCACAAGGCCAGTAGATACCAGGGATACAAGGACCTCTGGAAGTGGATGTGGCTTTTCCATGTAACAAGGACTCCATGCTATGCCTAGGACAGCCAGCCAATGTTGCTGGCTGAGAGAGACAGTCTCAAGGTCACCAATCTGGGTCACAAAGGACTGAGCATGTAGAGCAGACTGGGGAGTCTGCATTCACCATGAATCGAGCTAGTAAGGGTGAGATATTATTTGAGAAAGATCCTTAGACTCAGTCCTCCTAGAGACCAAGATAACTAATAACAATAATAATTTATATAGTGCTCTAAGGTTAACAAAGTGCTTTCTTCACAAGAATCCCAGGAGACTGAGAATGTATCATTGCCCTCAGAAAGCTAAACCCAGAGACACTACATGACTTGTCCAACATCACACCGTGAATAGGTAACTAAACCCATTTTGGAAGTAACCTGATGGAATGAACAGAGTGCTAGCCTTAGAGTCAGAAAGACCTGGGTTCAAATTCTGCCTTAGACAATTTAATCCAATTCAATTCAAAAAGCACAGAAGTATAGACATACAGTGAACCCAGCACTATACTAGGCCCTGGGGGATAAGAGACAAAAATGAAAAAAGTCCCTGCCCAAAGGGAACTGATGTTCTGGTGTAACTAATTCACACTCAGTAATTATATAATTCAGGGTATATCACCTTAATATCTCTAAGCCTCAGTTTCTTCCATCTATA
>CM053581.1:189811951-189841340 GCA_028627135.1 Pseudochirops cupreus | reverse complement strand
ACATCTCACCAGTCAGATTGGCTAAGATGACAAAACGGGAAAATGACAAATGCTGGAGAGGGTGTGGAAAAACTGGAACACTAATGCATTGTTGGTGGAGCTGTGAACTGATACAACCATTCTGGAGAGCAAGCTGCAACTATGCCCAAAAGGCTATAAAGAATTACATACTCTTTAATCCAGTAATATCACTTCTGGGGTTGTATCCCAAAGAGATCATAGAAGTGGGAGGAAGACCCATATGTACAAAAATATTTATTGCAGCTCTCTTTGTGGTGGCAAAAAACTGGAAATTAAGGGGATGCCCATCAATTGGGGAATGGCTAAATAAGTTGTGATATATGAATGTAATGGAATACTATTGTGCTATAAGAAATGGGGAGGAGATGGACTTCATATTTACCTGGAGAGGCTTATACAAACTGATGCTAAGTGAGAAGAGCAGAACCAGGAAAAATTTATACACAATCACAGACACATTGTGTGTGTGACAACCAACCTTGATAAATTGGACTCTTCTCAGCAGCACACAGTTATAGCAGCTCTTTTTGTGGTAGCAAAGAATTAGAAACTGGGGGGATGTCCATCAGTTGGGGAATGGCTGAACAAGTTGTGATATATGAATGGAATGGAATACAATTGTTCCATGAGAAATAATGAGCAGGTAGATTTCAGAAAAAACTGGAAAGTTTTTACATGAACTGATGCTGAGTGAAGTGAGCAAAACCAAGAAAACATTGTACACTGTAACAGCAACATTGTGTGATGACCAACTTTAATAGACTGAATTCTTCTCAGCAATGCAATCAATGATCTAAGACAGTTCCAAAAGACTTATGATGGAAAATTCCATCCACATCCAGAGAAAGAACTATGGAGTCTGAATGCAGATCAAAGCATGCTATTTTCTTTCTTTTTTTTTCTTTCTCATGGTTTTTCTATCTTGTTCTGAATCTTCTTTCACTACATGACTAATGTGAAAATATGTTTAATATGATTGTACATATATAACCTACATCAGATTACATGCAATCTTGGAAAGCAGGGAGGAGAGGGAGAGAGAAAAATTTAGAACTCAAAATCTTATAAAAGTGAATGCTGAAAACTAAAAATTAATTAATTATTTTAAAAAAGAATATGTGCTCCTTGAGAGAAGGGAGAGCAGTGGACCAAGAGTTAGGAAAACCTGAGTTCAAATCCAGCTTCCAGTACTCACTAGCTTTATAACCCTTGGCAAGTCACTTAACCTCTGCTTGCCCCAGTTTCCTTATCTGTAAAATGGGGGTGATAATACTATCTACTTTCCAGGATTGTTGTGAAGATAAAGTGAGATAATATTTGGTAAATCTCTTTTCAAACCTTAAAGAGTTACTTTAAAGCCTTTGTATTCCTAGTGCCAGTGTCTGGCACTCTGATCTCTAATTTGTGGCAGTGATTTAGAGAAAGAACCAGCCTTGGAGTTAGGAAGACCTGGGTTTGAATTGTTCTACTGTCACCTATGCAGATGTTATCTCATTTGATCTTCACAACAGCCCAGTAAGGTACATGCTAATTGTTTTGGTTTGGTTTTTTATTGGACCTGTGATTTCCTTGGTACAGGAAACTCCCAGTGAGGAGGGAAGGAGGAGGCAAGGAAGGGAGCATTTATTAATGTTTATCAATACTATATGTCAGGTACTGTGCTTTACAAACATTATCTCATTTGATCCTCACAATAACCCTAGGAGGTAGGTTTTATTATTATCCCCCTTTTACAGTTCAGGAAACTGAGGCAAGCAGAGGTCAAATGATTTATCCAGGGTCACAAGGCTAGTAAATGTCTGAGGTCAAATTTGAATTCAGGTCTTCCTGACTCCTGGCCTAGCACTCTATCATGCCACTAGCTGCCTCAGGGAAGGGACCCTTGGGGTCATCTAGTCCAGCCCCTTCATTTTACAGATGAGGTAACTGAAGCCCAAAGAGCTTAAATACCTTGTCCAGAGTCATTAATGCAGGTAAGAAACAGCTGAGCCAGAACCATGCCCAGGTCCTTTGACCCCCAAATCCATGACTCTTTGCACTGACCCCTTGTCAGGGATCTTACAGTGGGGGTTCTCTTTATTTGTAGATTGGATTAGATGCCCTCTGAATTCCTTTATAATCCTGACATTCTGGAACTCTCCATCGCCACACTGCCCCTTAAGAAAAAGTCCCTGCCCAGAAAGAGCTAATAGTGTATAAGTAAGGATAATGAGACAAGTACACAAGCAGGGAAAATTAGAACGTAACCAGTGTGCACGGCAAATACATGATCCAGGAAGGTTCAACACTTGACAGAAGAGAGGGCTGGGATTCCAGCTTCATTTAGTTTTCAGGATATCCTGAGTATCCTGAAGTCCATCCCCAGCCTCCATTCCACTGTTGCGGTTTGGAGTTTAGGGGTGCTAGGGACCCCAAAATACCTACATGCCAGGTCTTGCCAGATGAATTTGACTCAAGCCTTCTCTCAGTCAAAGTAAAACAAAGTTTATTAAAGATTCGCCATAATGGGGAGACCCTTAAGCACCCTGAGCATTTGTGAAGCTTTTATTGACGAGTGGGCCAGAACAATCTGACAAGACTGAGTCTGAGCTAGATTGAATCTGAGCCCTTCATGAAGGCAAGATGGATCTTATGTACAGAAAGATTGTGGGGGGAAAAAAAAAGAAAGTTTGTGGGAGGGATTTAGGGGTGGGCTAGAGGAGGAGTTTGGGGAGGGTCTTGAGGAGGAGTCTAAGGAGGATCTTGATGGGACTGGGGTCAGACTCCATGAAACAAGAGAAAGGATTTTGATAGAATCGAGGGTGGGAAAGAGCTTGAGGTAACAGACAATGGAGGGCTAGGCCAACATTGGCTCTCTTCTTTCGCCCTCATCAAGAGGCTTCTTAATTCTTCTTTACTTTCTGCCATCAGGGTGGTGCCATCTAGATATCTGACATTGTTGATATTTCTCCCAGCAACCTTACTTCCACTTTTGATTTGTCCAGCCTGGCATTTTTACATAATATACTTTGCTGATAAGTCAAATAAATATTGATCCTATTACCTGCCCTGGTCAAAACCCTCAGATGGTTTCCTACTGCATATAGACTTAAGTACAGACTTCTTAGCTTGGCATTCAAGGCCATCAACAGTATAGTTTCTGTCTACCTAGACAGCTCCCTAATTTGCTCCCTTTTCCCAGATTTCACCCCTTCTTTCCCATTGTGCCTTTGCTCTGGATATCCCCTCTGCACAAAATGTCCTCCCTTTCTCCCATCACCATCACTAGCTCTTAAAAGACTACTCATCATACCATCAGGGCCCGGTTCCAATTCTTTTCCTGATCCTTCCAGACTGAAAGTAGCTTTGCTTCCTCTGAATTCTCCCCCTCTTTATATCTCTCTTACACAGTTAACATGTTCTTAGTATTACAGTTACTTGGATACAATCTTATCTTCATCTCCCTAAGTAGGCTATAAGTTCCTTGAGGGCAGGGATTCAGTCTTATTTCTTTCTGGATCACTCATAGGTCCTAGGGTGTTCAGTAAATATTTGCTAATGAATGAATGGTTGAAAATTATTTTTCCTGTCTGTGAATGAGAAATAACTTCTGGGGGGCCTTTGCAGACCTAATTGATTTTTAATTCCTGGCGCCATTGTATATCAAGGAACTGTTTCCTAGGGGTCCACAAAAATCATTCCCAGCACATCTACACTACAAGGGACCAGACCAGTGATTTCATTAGTATAGAAAACTCTGTCAGTGCAGTGCAACATGGGCTTTGTAAGTCACAGTCTTGGAGAGGTTAAATGACTTACTCGGACTGACAGAGCCAGAATATGTGAGAAGGAGGACTTGAACCCCAGACTTCCTGGCTCATTGGAGGGCTCCCTCTCCACCATCTCAGGCTGCCTCTCCAGCAGTTATGATGCTTGAGTTAAATCTGTAACCAGTTACTAGCTGAAGAAAAAAGCAGCACCAGTATGGTCAATCAGTCAATCAACAAGCATTTATGAAGGGCTGACTGTTACCAGTCACTGTGCTAAGGAGTAGGGTTAGGTGAAAAAGCCAAAAGAGCCCCTGCCCTCAAGAAGCTTATATTCTAATGATAGAGACCCAGGTCCTCCTCTGGAGTCTAGAGGATCTGGCTTCAGATCCTAGCTGTACCACTTACCTGGATTACACTGGCCAAGTCACTTGCCCCCTTAGAACCTCAAATTTCCTATTCTATGAAATAGTCTTGTTAACCTCTAAGGTCCCTCCTACCTCTTTCTGTGTGGTTTTAAGGAAGAACTCCCCCTCGCTACCCCCTCCGATAGCAGGTTTCTTCCTCCCACCAATTCCCCTTAGACTCTGTGTTCCCAAGGGAGAAGGGAGCACCCTCCCAGGTGGCAGCTCTGTAACTGGTAGGAAGGCTGGGGCGGGGTGTGGGGAACATCAGATCCGGCTCAGTTATTGTTAGGCTAGTAACTATGGCAACGGACGACACATCTGCCGAGCCAAAAGTGCCAAGCAATGGGTCTCCTTCCTCCTAAGAAGCGCTGAAACCTTTGCCTCCCTACCCCCACTCATCAAGCCAGGAGACCTTGTCTACACAGTGACTTCAGCCTATAGATGTTTCCTTCTAGCAGATTAGACACAGCAGCTCCACAAAAGGCTGGAATCTCTGAGGAGTCACAGAAGTCACGCTTTCCCTGGGCCCTCGGCCATCAATCAGGACAAAGCAGGCCATTGCCAAGTCAAGTGTGAAAGACAGAAACAGTCGATCCACAAAGCATTTGCTGGGCAACTGCTGTATATACAATACTTGTTGGGGGAGGGGAGGGGGGCAGGATAAGAATCAAGAGCATTCATTGTCTTTGCTTTGAAGCTATGTACAACCTCGTTGGGAAGACCAAAGGCATGCTCTCTATCAGTCCACCAGTCAGCCAAGAATGTGCTTACTCTGGAGGCAACTCTGTTCCTCTTCTCCCACTAGAATGGGAGAAGCTTCTTGAGGCCTAGTACCGGTTTTGCTTTTTCATATATCCCCAATATTCAGCACACTGCCTGTCCCATAGGAAGCATGACAACAAATAGGATACACTGTCAGCCAGTCATCAAACACTTATGAAGTACCTACCTGCTCCAGAGTCTGTTCTAGGTGAGGGGGATACAAAGACAAAAATTAGAACAGACCCTGCCCTCAAGGAACTTATGTTCTGTTGCGTGTAAGGGGGATGGAAGGAGAGGGCAGACGACAACACACACATGATACAAGACACTTGGGGGGTAGGGGTTTGTTAGCGTCTTAAAGAGGTCAGTTGGGGTGGCTCGGTGGTGCAGTGAATAGAGCACCAGCCCTGGAGTAAGGAGGACCTGAGTTCAAATGCGGTCTCAAGACACTTAACACAAAACTAGCTGTGTGACCTTGGGCAAATCACTTGACTCCAACTGCCCTGCCCTACCCCTCCAAAAAATGTAAACTCCTAGAATGTCCAGATTGTTTCACTCTGTACTTGTATTCCCCAGTGTCTAGCAGAGTGCCCAATAAGTGATTATAGTAGCATATGGTACATTTTTTACTGTTCCATCATTTCAGTCATGTCCAACATTTCATGACCCCATTTGGGGTTTTCTTGGCAGAGATACTAGAGTGGTTTGCCATTTCCTTCTCCAACTCATTTTACAGGTGAGGAAACTGAGGCAAACAGTGTTAAGTGACTTGCCCAGGGTCACACAGCTAGGAAGTATCTGAGAATAGATTTGAACTCAGGAAAAGGAGTCTTCCTGACTCCAGGCCTGGTGCTCTATCTACTATGCCATCTAGTTGCCCAAATAGGACATAGTAGGTACTTATTAAATACTTGTTGATAAAAGGTACTATGCTATATGCTGGGGATATGGGTACAAAGAATGAAACACTCCCTACTCTAGGGGAGTTTATATTCTAACTGGGAAAACAAAATGTACATCTATAAGTATATATCTTTCTAGGCCTCTGTTTCCTCATCTTGTAAGTTACAGGGATAAGCCCTCTTTATCTCTAAGGTGACTCTCAGCTCTAAAGTTCTATATATTCCATATATTTTGACAGCTGTCATATTTCCCCTTAGTCTTCTCTTCTCCAGTTCTCCTGTTCTTCCCATATGGCTAAACCAGGGAGGAACCCTAGATTTGCTGTCAGACCACCTGGGTTCAAATCCTGACTCTGCCATTTTCTACCCATCTGACTCTAGGAAAGTCACTTCACTCTTGTAGTAAAATCAGGAGCCAAGAATAGAGGATTTCTGAGGCTCTATCATCCTATGGCCCAAATAATACTGAGAAATGGGAGGGATTAGCCTCGCTTCTTCCAGCGTTACAATGTCAAACTTGCAAAGAATTCTTCCTGGCTTAATTAAATCCTTATTCCAGTTTAAACCCAATTACTCTTGAGCTGGAGATGAACACTGATTAAAATAATGTCTTCATATTGCTTGCTGTCCCTTCATGATTTCCAGTGAATTCCTGTTTTTCCCTCTGTGACTTTTGAACCTTCTCCCAATAACTCCTTCACTAGAAACTTCAGTCTCTTAATGTCCTGCCTTTCAGATTATCCTCTGCCTTCTCCTTGTAAGTCTGGATTCCTCCTCACCCTGGACTCCATGGTCTTTTACTTTAGCACCAGAATATTAAAGTGAAAGTGTTCTCAGAAGTTATCAAACCTTCCCAATCCATTCAAGTATTCCTTCTACAACATCCAGACATTCAACCAACTTCTGCTTATGTAACTTCCAGTCTTAATAAGAGTACCTAGCATTTATATTGTGCTTTCATGTTCGCAAAGCATTTTACAAATATAACTCATTTTATCCTCACAATTACTCTGGGGGATAGATGCTATATATTACCCCCATTTTACAAACGAGAAAATCAAGGCAGTCACAAGTTAAGTGACTGGTCCAGGACCATAGAGCTAGTAAATGTCTGAAGTGGAATTTGAACTTGTCTTCCCAACTTGATCCAGGTAACACCTACCTGGTGTTGGGGAACCTGTTCCTCCATAGCAGAGCTCCAATTATTAGGAAGTTCCTCAAGATATCAGACCAAACTCTGCCTAAGTTTGATTCAGCAAACATGTTCTGAGTGCTTCATCTGGGCAAGGCATTGTGCTGCCTGCCTGCCATTTTAACATAAGGTAGTGGCTAGAACCTTGGACCTGGAGCCAGGAAGACTGACCTTGTTAACAGGCTTCAGATCCCACCTCTGCCCCATGTGACCCTCTGGATGACATCTGAAGAGAATGCATTTGAATCCTGGCTTTGCTACTTGCCTATGTGACCTCAATCATCCTCTCTGAGCCTCTGGAGGCTCCAAGGGGATGATTTATATAAAGTGCTTCTTAAAGGACTGTATACATGTCAGGTATTGTTTTATCCACCTGTCCTAATTCTGTCCTCTGGAACAACACAAAATAAGTCCATGCCCTACTATACATAGTAAGCTTTCCATATATTTTGACAGCTGTCATATTTCCCCTTAGTCTTCTCTTCTCCAGATTAAAGATCCCCAGTTCCATAAACTATTCATAGGTTGATAGATTTGGAGCTGGAAGGGTCTTAAGACATCTAACCCATTTTACAGAGAAGAAAACCAAGCCCAGAAAGGCTAAGTAATTTGTCTTTGGCCATACGCATAGTGTCAGAGCTGAGATTTGAACCTGGGTTCCTCAGGGGACTTGTCAGTTTCTAAGGCTCCTAGGGGCTTGAGCTTTCTGCCCTTCAGAATCTTCCAGCCATTAGCTCTGGTTCCCTCCCACCTCTCAGCTTCCCTCCAGCACTAATACCAGAGCCCCAGTAAGATGGATGCTGTGCTTCTCAGCTCACTCAGCCCACATCATCAGCTCTCTGGAGCCTGCTCTTTCCTTTAAGCCCCATTTCGTCTCCCTTCCCACACACTTCCAGCTGACAACCTGAAGCTTACTTCCCAGAGATCAGGAACTGCAAACAAAAACTTCCCAGCTCATCCCTTTGCCCTCTTGAGATTGCCCCATGGGGCACAGGTGCCTGGTAGCTTTCTCCCTTTCTCTGTGGTGTTTTCCTCTTTCAAAGCCAAAAGCAATGAAACGATTCTTGTCTTACTCTTAGTGGAAACTAAGTGTATGTATGTGGGTTTTTTTTAATTACTGTGGTCTAAAAGTATCATGATATTATAAAAATGGTAGGCTCAAGCTTTGATAGAATCATCTCCCTAGGGGACAGGAAGCAATCTGCAAATCAGCTGGAGAATATAGGGAAGAGTAGAGAGCCAGCAGCTGGGCAAGGGACAGGTGGGAAATGTTAATTGGTTTCATCTGGTGTCAGTCTTCCCAACAGCTCTTTGGTGGGAGGTGCCAAAGGGTGCAAAAGCTTTGAAAACAAAAAAAGGGACAGAGAGAAGGGGAGTGGGTAGGAAGAGGCTCTAGCTTTGAAATGGCTCATCCCCAGAACAAAGGAAGCAGACCAGAAGAATGATACAGATGGTGGCAACAATAAAGCAAAAGAAGACCACATTAAGGGCATCAGAAATCAAATGAACAAGAACCTTGGCTCCAGGGGCCCAAAGAGAAATGGACTTCCCTTCCCTCTTCTCAACCAAGAGGTAGAAGACTATAGGGGTGGAACATTCCATT
Organism: Pseudochirops cupreus; assembly: GCA_028627135.1. Taxonomy (NCBI): domain Eukaryota; kingdom Metazoa; phylum Chordata; class Mammalia; order Diprotodontia; family Pseudocheiridae; genus Pseudochirops; species Pseudochirops cupreus. Next base: position 189,832,707 of record CM053581.1, on the reverse strand, counting down.
TTGTAACTATCACATTTGTTGTGTCCATTGGTTTTACTTAAATGTTTTTTGGTCCTAAGGAAAGGTTGAATGGAATTGGATGTCTGAATCAGAAATATGTGGGTTCAAGGCCTGCTTCTAACACATACTGCCATTAGTAGAGGAAGTTTCCACACTGGGAGTCCCCTATGCCAATAAAATCACAGGTCTAATCAAAAAGAAGAAAGAATCGGTGCTATAAAGGTAAAGTAATATTGGAAAGTGTCTATGGTATTAAAAATAATAAGAATAGGGGCGGCTAGGTGGCACAGTGAATAGAGCACCAGCCCTGGAGTCAGGAGGACCTGAGTTCAAATGTGACCTCAGACATGTAACACTTACTAGGTATGTGACCTCGGGAAAGTCACTTAACCCCAATTGCCCTGCCTGCCCCCCTCCAAAAAGTGCAAAAAAAAGAGTAAGAATAAACCTATAAAACTATAAGGTATTTATAAAAACATTTTTAAAATTTAATAAAGCAAATTAAATAAAATTTTGAACCACATGATTCAGGCCTAGATTAGGTAAAGAAGCTAAGGGAATCACTGATCTCATATTGTCGTTCAATCATTTCAGTGGTGTCCAACTCTTCGTGACCCCATTTGGGGTTTCCTTGGCAAGGATACTGGAGTGGTTTGCCATTTCCTTCTCCAGCTCATTTTACAGATGAGGAAACTGAGGCTAACAGGGTTAAGTGACTTGCCCAGGGTCACACAGTTAGTAAGTATCTGAGGTCAGATTTGAACTCAAGAAGATGCATCTTCCTGACTCCAGGGCCTTCACTCCATCCACTGCCACCTAGCTGCTGGGTCAGCTTTCTCTACACTGAGTGAATATGCAAAAACTGAAGCACTAGGGAGGCAGAGACCTGCCTTATTAGTAGCAGTAGCAAAACTGGCATTCGACCTCTGAACCTCTGCCCCTGGGCTCTTTCTACTACTCCACATCACTTTGTCTGATACTACCCTGAGCAATCTGAATGTCCCAACCCCAATCCTTTGTGTCTAAAACTTGTTTCCAGACAGAACAGGACTGTCCACCTTCTGAGAGCTACTTCCTACCTTCTCAGCACCCCAGGCAGGGTCAGAGAGGAGAACAGGGCTCTGCAGACAAGACTGGCTAGCACCTCAGACTTTTCTCAGCCTGTCACTGGGAAATGCTGTGTTTCTGTCCCATTATTTCAGTTACTTTGCTCTTCAGTGCCTTAGTAAAATGACTGTCCTCGTGGTGCTGCTGCAAGCAACTTGCTTTTTTAAGCTTTAAAAGGCTCTATCAGCTTATTGTTGTCATTTGTTGTCCAGAACTGTTATTTTATTCATCACTAGAAGTTCTGCTGACACTTAGATCAGAGTCAGGGTAAAATTCTAAACCTGGGGTTCTGGACGTCTTCTATGTCATGGAACCCATTGACATTGTGAAACCTATGTGCCTTTTCTTACTATAATGTTATTTAATGCATAAAATAAAACATAGGATTACAAAGGAAACCAATTATACTGAAATAGTTATCAAAATATTAAACAGGCAAGTTCATGACTAAGAATCCTTGCTCGAAACTCCCTCAGGAGTCAAATGTAGGCTGATACTACCTTGACATCTGTAAAAGATCAGGGTAACCAGGGTTTTATCCCAGTTTACCAAGAAGAGGTAACATTGAGGGGAAGTGTTTCCTCTCAACAAATGTCCTCCAGAGCCTCCATACCTCCAAATACTCTTCTGCCGCCTCCAGTTTCTTCTTTGGTCTGGGGCCCCAGAGTCCCATTGCTTTGGCTCTCCTCTCCCAGGGCCCATCTTACCCTGGCTGCTGACCAGCCCCACCTGCTGCCTTTCTCCTTAGTTCCTATCGGTTTGTCCTGGAGTACTAGAATTCCTAGTAACAGCACTGCCTGAGACAACTACCAGGAAGCCCCACTTCCCTCTCTGGATAGTCGATAAAAATGGATAGTCTGAAAATACCAATAGGCTCAATAAAGATCTAGATGAATGAATGAATGACAAGTTAAGGGGAGTTAGAAGCTGTGGGTGGCTGAATCTATTCGTAGAATCATGGTTTTAGAGTTGTAAAGGACTCTAGACACCATCAAATAAGATATTTGTAAAGTGCTCAGCACAGTGCCTGGCACATAATAGGTCCAACCCCCTAATTTTACAGATGAGAAAACGGAGGGGACAGCAAGGTTGAAAGACTTGTGCAAGATGGGATTTGAACCTAGCTCTTTCTGACTGTAAGTTCAGTGCTCTAACCACTACACTCAATAGAGTAGAAACTACTCAGATGGAATTTGCTTCAATAACTCAGTGGATCTGGGATCGTATCAGTGTGAGTACTTCCTTCTATCAGCACAGGTCAAAGCCCATCCTTGCCTTCATAATTTGTACATTCCTTGTGCATGTTGTTCCAAAGATACCCCACAAAGGAGCCACCCTTTGGGCTAGAGATTGTAATTCAAAGGTTCACATAATCTCAGGATACCAAAGGGCCTCATTTACCATCCCATCCAAACCCCTAACCAAAAGAGAATCCCCTCTATAGTATATCTAAATGGTCAGCCAGCCTGTTTAAATGGTTTCAGTGAAGGGGACCCTAGCACCCTTTAAAATAGCCCATTCCACTTAAGGAGAGCATTTCCTAACATCAAGATGAAATTTTCCTCTTTGCAATTTGCTTCCATTGCTCCTAGTTCTACCTATTCTGGTCAGGCAAAATAATCTCATCCCTTTTCCATGTGACAACCTTTCAGACATTTGAAGAGGTCATTACCTGAATCTTCTCTTCACCATATTAAATATAACTAGTTTCTTCAGCCAATCCTCATATTATCTGGACTCAAGACCCTTAGCACCCTGATTGTCATTCTCTCAACGGTCTCTGGCTTTTCAATCAACATCTTTCAGTCTAATTTGGACAAATGTAAAGTTACTTGATGTGGGATAGGGTACAGAACTCAGAGTCAGGAAGTCTTCAATTCAAATCCCAATATTTATGAACTCTGTGAACAAAGCACTTCACCTGTATGGGGCTCAGTTTCCTCATCTGTGAAATGATGGGCAAGGTGGCTTCTGAGGTTCCTTCCAGCTCTAAATCTATGCTTCTGTGATCTGAGTCCTGGATTTAACTTTTTAAAAAATCACTTGAACTACAAAAGAAGGGAAACCTGCACTCAGGATGAGGCAGTGTGAGGGATTCACTAAAAGATGTATGGCATACAAAACAAGGGAGGTGGGAGTCCTGCCCTATTTTCTACCCTGGCTCATCACACCAGGAATATTGTGTTCAGTTCTAGGTACCACAACTTGGAAAGGATAATGATAAGATAAAAAGTCCAGATGAAGGGGGGTGAGGATTATGAAGATCAAAATTATGATTCATGAAAGGCTTGGCCATGTATAATCTGGAAAAGAGAAGACTTGGAGAGTTGGGGGAGCACTGGTGAGATATGATAACTATCTCCAAATATTTGCAGAGCTTCCATGTGGAAGGGGATTAGCCTTACTCTGAGTCACTTCAGAGGATGGAACTAGAACCAAGGGGTTGGAAATTATGGGAAGGCAGTTTTCAGTCCAATACAAACAGAGCTGTCACTAGTTATTTGAGTGCTGGCAGTTTTGCTGCATGACACACGCCTCTATGGTAGCAGAAAAAAGAGGGGTACTATGTTTTTCCTTTATTTACCTGACTAAGGTGGAGCTAGAATAAGCCTAAATTTCAAATGAAAAGAAGCAGGCACATCTAACCTCTATGTTTTGCTTTCATTTGTCCTAGTTCTTGTGGAAGGACAATCAAAAGATAGAATCTGATCTGTCTTGGACCCTTGAGACCAATGACAGATTAGTAGATTAGAAAGTTCCTATTCTCCCCCCAAAGCACAACAAATTGTCCTGCCAGTGACAGGACAGTTGTGAACCCGGCATGATTGTGTTTCCTGATCCTGTGGGAAATTGCTCATTTTTATAAGCTCACTCACCCCCTAAAACCTTAACTTCTCTACATGCCAGTTGATGCTTCTACCTGCTTTGACTTATAACAATGTACAGAATAAAGCGTTTATTGACTTGTATTTGAAGTTTTAATAAAGTGGGTTTTTTTCTTCATGACACTTTAACTCAACTTTAAAAATAAATTATTTAGGGTATGCAGTGCAAAAGTTCTGGAATTCTAGTCCCTGTGAGCTCAGACCCAGAGACACTTCAAGAAGGCAAGGAAAAAAAAAATCTGGGCCAGAAAGGAGCTCACCTTGGGTGGGGCTGCAGGGAAGGAAGCAGCCATCTGGCAGCTTTCTATTTTAACTAATTATTCTTATTAAATAGGTGCTAAGCTCAGTTGTTTCTAAATTGTGCTGCTAAAGGAGTCTAAGAGTTGTTATTACCCTCTAAATTCCAGTTCCCCTGCGGCAAAGACCTGGTACTCTCAGGTGAGTTATGGCTCCAAAAATAAGGAAAATCTTTATAATCAATCAATGAATTAATCAACAGGCAGCTGTTAATTTTTAAAGCTCTAATAACAGGAACAATTTTATTCAGTAATCTTCATTAATATCAGGTGAAACTCAAAACAAGGTGCTCTACAAAGACATTTGCTGCTTTCATGCAGAAGATTTATCAATCTATTTATCAATAGACATCAAGTTGAAGAAAGACTCCCTATAGCCTTCCAGATGTTGCTCTTTGTAGATGAGGATATATTGGTCACATAAGCCCCAGGACATTATAGTGACTTCTTCAATGTGATCCAAAATTATTCCAAAGAATTTGACCTAATGATCCATACTGGAGGGGAATAAACTGTGTGTAGAATGGTTATTGTCCAGACTGTGAAATGTGATTAGATGAATCACCTATAGAGCTCTTCCATTATTGTACATGCCTTGGACAGACATTGCAAATGGACAATGAATGGGGTACAAAATTGAAGAGGAAAAAGAAGGCAGCCTGGATTGTCAATGAGATATTAGAGTTCTTTTAATGACCCTATAATTCTCCCCAATATCAAAGCCCATATTTTTATTACCAATAGTCAACTGACTTTGAAATCAGAAGTCTTAAGTTAAAATTGTGCCTCTGACACTGTGTGTCCTTGGGCAAGTCATTTAACTTCCATGGGTCTCAGTTTCCTAATCTGTAAAATGGTTCCTTCCAACTCTGAATCTATGACCAGTGCTGCACAGCTGCAAGTCATGAAAAATTTCAGTCTCTGAAATATTTAAACTGATATCACTTAGTCAATAGAGAGGCATGTGGTAGATGTAAACACATAACATATAAGGAACTATAAAGAAGAATATAAGTAAAAAATATTAATCACTAAGGATTTATAAAATACCTACTATATGTCAGGCACCATGCTAAGTTATAGGGATACGAAGACAAAGTGAAGCAGGCTCTGAAGCTTATTTCTGCTGGGGAGACACAACTTAAACATATACTTGTTTGAGACCCATGATGCAGGCACATCTCTATTTCAAAAGGGATTCCTGCTCTGAATTCACATTCAGTCCTAAGGAGGCTGACCCCAAAGAGGGGAGTAGGGAATTAGGCTTCTTGCTTATTATACCCCACCTGGAGTTGTTTCAGAAATACCTTAAACAAAACATAAGTTTGATTCATCTCTAGAGAATCATCAAAATGGATTAACAAATTCTTTTCTAAGCAAAGTTATTCATGTACAAAGTAATAGATATCATGTATAGGACAGCTATTTATTTCCTCCGCCATAATATAAATGCTTAACAGACAAACGTATTGACAAATACTCAAAACATGAAACAGTAACCCATAATAAAGGACTCACAGGACCCTATATGACACTCTCAGAGGGCACACAGAAGTCCATAGTTTTGTGGGACCATTGAATATATTTTATTTTTACTCCAAATTGCACTAAGTGGCAACTCACTCAAAGTCCATGTATCTTTTTGCCCAACTAGGAATGAATGGCTCATCTTCTAGTTCATGGTTATATTCTCCTCTGAGAAGTGTACAGCTATAGGTGTAACCCTACTGACTGCCATCATCTGGGCCTCTCAAGAACTGAAGATTTCAGGTTCACGAAGTTGTTACTGAAGGTAGGCACATGCTTAGTCACCTGTGTTCCAAATCCATTGGTTAATCCTCCTTTGGCAAATCTGTGGGAAGATATGGACACAGCATAGACTATAGTCTGCATTGCTGGAGGGAATATCCAAGTGGATGAAGTCACAGACCCACTTGAGTATGTACATTTTCTGTGATATGCGTGTCCTCTCTAATTCTTTTTGAGTTAAAAAAAAATAATAATAACCTGGTTGAAGTGATTCATTCATTCTCTCTGAATATTTATCTACTTATCTGTAAATACTGCAAGCCAGCGTGACTGCATTGATTCCTCCTTGCACAGATCATTTTGTCCATTCATATTCTGCCTCTGAAAGAAGCCTCCACACAGAATAGCTGCTGGGTAAACAGCCCAGTCAGCTTAAGAATTGCTAAACTTCCCACCAGTAAGCTACTCTCAATTCCAGAAAATGATGTTCTGTAATTTTTGAATATGAATCTGAATCTGTAATTTTTCAAGAACTTAGTTCATCTTTCAAGAATGATATTGAAACCATTCAGAGGGTCCTGGTAACATAAGCAGTGGTGGTACAGTAAAATAAAAATTATTCTGAAGTCGCAGGTCCCAAGTTCAAGTCATACCTCAAATATTTACTACCTAAGTGACCTTGGGAAAATTATTTTGCCTTGGGCCTCAGATTCTTGGTCTATAAAGTGAGCTGATTGGACGAGATGGTCTCTGATGTTCCTTCTTCCTCTAGCTCTATGATTCTAGGACTTGGGGATAGGTCACAAGCATCATCAAAACTATGTCAGATTGAGAACAAGTTCAGTTTAGGCAAAACTTCCTACATACATAAGACCTTTCCTAATTCCTCAAATTGTCAGGACCCTACCCACCCCTCAATTATTTCTATCTGTGTTTATTTTATTGCAGATAGACAGAAGGCATTTTTATGGGTCAAAATATAGCAGTCAGTCAATAAACACTTATTAGGGGTCTTCTGTGTTCCAGGCACTGTACTAAACACTGGACACACAAAGACTGGGAAAAGACAGTCTCTGTCCTCTAGGAGCTCACAATCAAACAGGGGAGAGAACTTGCAAACAACCTATGTACAGGCAAATAAACAGTCATCAGAGGGAAAGCATTAGAATTAAGATGGATTGGGAATGATTTTCTATAGAAGATGAGATTTTAACTAGCACTTGAAGGAAGCTAGGGGAGCCAGGTGATGGAGATGAGAAGGGAGAGCATTCTAGGCATGGGGGACAGACAGCAAAAATGTACATATTTAGGAGACTGAGTGCCTAGTTTGAGAACAATAAGGAGGTCAGAGTTATGGGGCCAAAGAGTACCGGGGGGGGGGGGGGGGGGTTTAAAGTATAAAAAGACTGGAAAGATAAAGGGTAAACCAGATTATGAAGGGCTTTCAATATCAAACAGGATTTTATATTTGATCCTAGAGGCAGTAAGGAGCCACTAGAGTTTATTAAGGAGGTAGAGGGTTGGGGTGATAATATGGTCAGACATGCACTTTAGAAAGATCACTTTCACAACTCAGTAGAGAATGAGTTGGAGTAGGGAGAGACTGGTGGCAGGCAGACTCACCAACAGGTTATTTCAATAGTCCAAGCACGAGCCTGTGCCAGGCGGTGTCAGAGGAGACAAGGGGGCATATTTGAGAGATGGTACAAAGGTAAAAATCAACAGATAAGATTACAGGAGTGAGAGAGTGAGTAAATGTTGACACCTAGGTATTGAGCCTGAGGGACTGGGAGGATGGTGCTGCTCTCAACAATAATCAGAAAGTTTCTGAGAGATGGGAAGGTTTAAAGGGAAAGGGAGAATAGAAGAAAATAAGTTCAGCTCAAAGCAAAGGAGTTTTGCTACTGACAAAGATGTATAATAAAACACTTATCAGTGTACGTGTTACTTCCCAGTAGAATGTAAGCTTCTTGAGGATAAAGATTTTGAAGTTTGTTTCTTTTTAAGTTCCCAGTACCTAGCACAGTACTTGATCATATGGCAAGAAGGAAAACCAATAGGCAGCCCCCATTTTCCAATGGTTTTCTCATGATGTCGAGAGAAAAGTGAAGCCTCCCAGCATGCTGAGTGTCAGATGCTCTGAGGCAACCTTTATGGGAGGGCATGAAGTAGAGGAGCTCAGGACCAGCACTGGATGAGTTAAAATGAATCAATGAAAAAACATTTATTAAGTGCTTTTTATGTTCAGAGCGTAATGTTTGTTCCTTTAGATAAAACTGACTCTCATCTCAAGGAGCTTGCATTCTCTTAAGGGGGAGGTTTCTGCTCTAAGCCAAATGGAAAGGCCTGATGATCCTTAGGGAGCAGGGGCAAAGCAAATGATAATGCATCTTCTTTTATGCCATTTCCCCTGATGAAATCATATCCTATATAGCCATAAAATCATGTCATATTCATTTCTCATGGATGGTGGCATACTGGCTCACTAGAACTGGACACGGAGTCAGGAAGACCTGAGTTCAAATGCAACCTCAGCTGTTTAGTAGCTGTGGGACCCTGGGCAAGTTGCTTAACTGTCATCTGCCTCAGTTTCCTCCTGTGTAGAATTAGGATAGTAATAGCATCTACTTCCTCAGGTTGTGGTAAGGATAAAATGAGTAATATTTATAAAGCTCTCTGCAAATCTAAAGTACCATATACATTCTAGGAATCATCATCATTTTTCATATTATTGCTTTTAAGCTGAATCATTGGACAGTGCCAAGAATGGTGCCAGTGACAAGAAGATGACTCTTTTCTGAGTCATCAATAGCTGTGGTTGCTAAGGAGGTGGGGGCCACAGCCCACTCCAACCTGCCTTTCTTCAGCAGTTGGTTATTGATTGTATTGGTGGAGGTGAGGAAGGTAAACTCCTGATCCACAAGGATTTCTCCCCTTAGGGTTGTGAGTTCAGACTGGCAGCATGGCCAGAGGTCTGGCAGGCACTGTTTTTTCCAGGGCTCTTGGGTTCAAGGTCCTGGGCTAACTCCAGTGGAGTCTGAGGAGAGGTAATAGTCAAGGTGGTACAGTAGTTCCAGTCTTCTCCTGTATCTCCCTCAGGGTGCCCTGCTGTTTCATTTAGGTTGGCTTGTCTGCTGTGCAGGTGGTCATCAAGTGATGGGCAGTTAGTGAGGATAGTTGGCCCCTTCACAGGTGTTCCTTCCCTAATGATGACTGCTGGAACGCCCACACCAATGAGCCCACGGGTACATTAGAGTATTTCAATGTGATTGCAAGACCAGAGAAATGACCATGCGTCAAAGTAATGGGAAGGGCTTTGGAGGGGAAAAAGGAATAGATCTGGCCCCTTCAGGATTGACATGATGGTTAGGAGCGGGGGAAAATATAAGTAGGGTAAAAATCTTGGGGAAAGGCTTTTTGACCAGAAGAAACATGGTAGGAGTGAGAAGACAATAAGAAGACTGCCCTGGATTGAATAGCTTGTATGTGATAAAAAGTATTGAGAGATCAGGTTGACTGGATAGTATGGGGCCAGCTGATAGAGAACCTTGAAGACATCCTATCAAGTGTGAAATTGGCCTTACAGTCCAGTCTCCCAAGAGGACAAATATTTCCTTTTTTTTACATCAACTTTTCAGCCTGGCTAGTGTCCATACTAGAAGGGGGACTGGGAGGAAGGGAGTCAGGGCCAGGGAATCATCTCTTCTCAGAAGCTGCTCAGCCAACCAGCAGTTACTGACCCCAGGCCCTGGGCAGAGTCCCTCCTCTGTCAGGTCACATTTCAAATTAAAATGTGGGACTCAGGCCTCTGATAATGGAGGAATCCCAAGGCTCACCACCAGTGATGAAAATGTATACACATTGGTGGGGGAGGAAGAGAGAAAGAGAAAGGACAGAAATCCAGCAGCCCCAATCAGTTAGTGTCATGAGTAAACAAGCTAATGGCCATGGAATGATCAGGCTTCCAGAAACAGTCATGTCCTCCCCTACAACAAACACCCCTTGAGTCACCAAGCAGCTCATTGAAAATGATATTGTGCTTATTTTGATACCTGGGTAAATCTGGGATCAAATGAGCTAATGAATATAAAATGTTTTACAAACCTTAAAGAATTGTTATATAATTGTAAAATATTATTATGAGAGGCAAAATGTAAAGGGGAAACAGAGTTTTGGATTTGGAGTTAGGGAGACCTAGATTCAGTTCTTGTCCCTGATACTTACTGGCTATGTGGCCATGGGTAAGTAAGCATTTCTTTTTTTTTTTTTTGGAGGGGGAAGGTAGGGCAATTGGGGTTAAGTGACTTGCCCAAGGTCTCATGGCTAGTTTTTTGTGTTAAGTGTCTGAGGCCAAATTTGAACTCAGGTCCTCCTGACTCCAGGGCTGGTGCTCTATTCACTGAGTCACCAAGCTGCCCCTCAATAAGCATTTCTTAAGTGCCTACTATGAACCAGGACCTGTTCAGAATGGTGGGAAGGCAAAGAAAGGCAAAAAAAAAAAAACAACAGTCCCTGCCCTCAAGGAGCCCACAATATAATAAGAAGACAACATGCAAACAATCACGTACAAACAAGGATGTGTAGGAAATAATCGGCAGAGAAAAGGCTTTAGAATTAAGATGAATTGGGGAATTGCTTCCTGTAAGAAGGTATGATTTTAGCTGAAACTTGAAAGAAACCAGGGGGTGGAGATAAGGAGGGAGAACATTCCAAGTATGGGGGGACAGCCAGTGAAAATCCCTGGAGCTGAGAAATGAAGCATCTTGTTCTAGGAGCAGCAAAGCCAGTGTCAGTGGGCCAAAACCTGCATGGAAGGGTATGAGGGATAAGAAGACTGGAAATATTGGGATGAGGATGAAAGTGGGGCACTAGCTTATGAAGAACTTTGGATGCCAAAGGATTTTGGATTTGATCTTGGAAGTGACAGGAAACCACTGGAGCTTATTGAACAAATGGGAAGTGGAGGTAGGGAAGGGTGACATGGTCAGATCTGGGCTTTAGGAAAACCCAAAAGCTGAATGGAGGATGGACAAGAGTGGGGACAGACTTGGGGCAGGCAGCCCAACAAGCAGACTATCATTTGGTCCTCATCTAAGGAAACGTGAATGTTAACAGCACCTCCCTCACAGGGCTGCTATGAGGATCAGAGGGATGGGAGACAAATCATTTGTTTATATAGTGCAAGATTTAAAGCTCTATTGTTGTTGTTGGGTCATTTCAGTCCTGTCCAGTTGCTGAGTCATTTCGGTTGTTTCCAACTCTCCATGGCCCCATCTGGGGTTTTCTTGGTAAAGATACTAGAGTGGTTTGCCATTTCCTTCTCCAGCTCATTTTACAGATGAGGAAACTGAGGCAAACAGGGTGAAGGGCCTTGCCTAGGATGGTACAGCTAGTATGTGACTGAGGCTAAATTTGAACTCAGGTCCTCCTGACTCCAGGGTTGGTGCTCTATCCACTGTGCCACCTAGCTGCCCCTAAAAGCACTATATAAATGTCAATTATTATTGTTGCTCTCTCATTGTAATGTAAGGGCTCTCTTCAAATACACAAATTTTAACTATCCTTATGCTCTCATTCTGTGACTCTTAGCCATGTCCTTCTATAAATGCTCCACTAAAAATATACATATAACTCTAGGTGCTTTCTGTAGATTTCTTGACATTTTGTGGTGCTTAGAGCATATGGACTACTCATAGGTTATCTCTTATTAGCCCACGACTAGTTCAACTTCTTCTCTGGTGTAACATCTAGCAGGACTATCAAATTCCCCTGTCTCAGGAAAGGGAGCCATCATATTTTTGTCATTCATTTCCTAGCAAAAAAACATCCCTCTTTTGTTCTCTACAGCACCCTGTGACTCAAAATACATGCTAATTAGTAATAACCATGGTGACAACCCCAATCATCACCTTGGGAATGCCTCCTCACTCTCCTAGAATATGAAAACTTAGGACTTAATAACAAAACTGGAAAACCTTAGGACAGCCATGCAGTAAGCCAGCTCCAACAGGCTTTTCCTTTATCCTATTGAGTCACACACACCACCAGTTAGAGCCATAACTAGGTGGGGGTGATTATGACTTTGCCCCAATATGCCAAATTTGGAGAGCTCTTTAGCAGCTAAAAAAGAACATAGTTTAGCAGCTAGTTGGCAAGAATAATTAAATAGGAAGCTACAGGATTGGGGGAGAGGGGAGAGGATGGACTCCTTATCCTTACCCCTCTGCTCCCACTGGCTTTCTCAATATCAGTTATGCGACAAGGCATGGTTTATATTATTTGCCCCAGGAGCAAAAATCCCTAATTATGAATCTGCCCCCAATTCAATTTAATTCAACAAATAGTTAACGAGTGCCTACTATTTACAAGGTACTGTATCAATCCTAGGAATGCAAAGAGATACAAAGACAAAAAAATGTAACTATGTCTGCCCTCAATCAGTTTGCATTCTACAATAAATTACCCCAGTAATGGATTACAATGTATCCTTCTTTTCTTCACTCAAATGGTCACTACAGTAGCCCAGCTACCCAGAACTTCTCACCTGGACTACTGCAATGGCCTCTGATTGTTCTCCCTGCCTCGATTCTCTTTCTACTCTAATCCATCTTCCACACAGCTACCCAAATCATTTTTCTTAAGCATAGTTCTGCTCATTTACTTAATAAGCTGCAATGGCTCCCTATTACTTCAAGGATCAGATATATTGAACCCTAAAAATAAATGACCAAAGAGTCACAGAGGTTATGCGACCATTGTTAACTCTGAAAAAAATTTACCAAACTGCTCATAGAAGTAACTGTTAACTCTGAAAAAATAAAATAAAATAAAACCAAATAGCTAACAGTGTTATAAGAAAGAAACTTCCTTTCTTCCACTGGAAGAGGGAAACCAGATGTGCCTGTAGGGCCTGCTCTTGGAGGAGACCCACTGCAGTGAGGTTGAGCTCTGATATATATACTAGTGGCTACTCGGTGAGCTGTAGTTGTGATAGTGTGGAGGTAACAACAACAATGGAGGTGAGTCTGATACATAGCAGGGCTTCATGACCAGAGGGTGGGACCTACAGGCGCTTTGTCCAATCTCAGAGATCACTTGGGGCTGTTGTGAAACAATTCTGGAATTTTGCTGCTGCAGAGATATCCAGAGGGTGAGTGCAAAGGATTGTTTTCATGCCAAACTCAGTTTCCTTGCTGGGTCTTAGCTCTAGAAAACAGGGTGTCTGTCTCCTAATTGTAAAAAGAGAGGGGTGGTCTTGATATGGGGATCCTGACAGATATAAACTTCTCTATTTAGTCTTTAAAGCACTCTGTGACCTGGTCCCCAAGCTATCTTTCTGACTTTGATACACATTAATTCACTTGACTTTACTTCCCAGCAGTCTTCAAGATGCCACACTCATGATCCAGTTTCCATTTCTGACCTGAACTCAAGCTCCCACTCTTTTCTCCTTCCTGTATTCTGTTCTAAGAAAATGGATTATTCTGGCTATACTTTAATAAATCTCATTTGGACACATAAATTTCATGCATGAGTTTTGTCCTATTTCCCTCACTAGTGTGGGCACTCAGTTACCACATAATTACTCTTTTGGAGAGACCTTAGCTGCCAAAAAGAGGAACTGAAATGGATAAGGGAAATACTCTGATTGAGTCTTGGGCCAGGCCAGGACTTGGGCTCCTCTTCTTGGGGGTAGCCATCTACATTGGTGCGGACACATTCTCTGACGTTGGCCTGCTCCATCTTATGGACCCAAACTGAGAAGATTCACAAAGTCACCTCCATATCTGGACATGTCCACCTTTAGACTGAATTCAGTTTACTCTGGAAAGGAGACACAAAGGGTAAAAGTTAGCCAGGATACCCCTCAGGTGCCCCCAATTGAGCCACCTTGCTCTAGATGCCTGTGGATAGTCTCCATATACTGCTTCTTCCCTCTCTCCCCAACTGGAAGCCTGCTGAAAGAGAATCACTTGTCACGTGGGAGAATTGAAAGAAGAGAGATCCAGGGGTAGATTGATTCTCTTTTAAAGATCCACTGAGTCAATAGTTCTTCCTATTCAGTGATCAATAAGAGGGTCATTCTGCCATTTCAAAGTCCTTCACCTATGAGTCACACATGACCAGAAGCCAGGGGTTGGGGGGTGTTATTATCCCCAAAGTGTCAAAGCACTCAGCTAGCACTCCTGGTTAGCTAGAATCAAGAAGAACAGATTTGTGTTAAGGCTAGGTCACATATAAATGATCCCATTTGTTCTTCCTTACTGTGGAGTAGGTAATTTAAGTACTGTGACTCCCATTTTATGGACTTGTAATTAGGAACTAAACTCAGAGATGTTATAAGTGATATGTCCAAGGTTATATAGCTAGGAAGTGACAGTTAGGACTCAAACTCCTCTGACCCCAGCATGAGGACTGGTTCTGCCACAACATGGCGATTTCAACCAAGGTATATCCATGGGACCATAGCATCACAGATTTAGAGCCAGAAGGGACTTTAGAGGTCATTTAATCTAACACCATCTTTTTACTTATAAGGAAACTGAGGCCCTGAAAAAGAAGTCATGGTGGTAGTAAGTGGCAGAATCAGGATTTTAATCCAAGCCCCATGACTTTAAATCCTCTTCTGGCAATGAGAATGGTGTACTGGAGAATCTTCTTACTGGTTGTGACAGCACATCACAGGAAGTAGAGGGAGGTAAAACTGGGACCAGATTATAGAGGCTTTTAAAGGCCAGGCAGACAAGTTTGAACTATCAAAGCAGCTGGTGGGAGTGGGGGTGGAAAAAATAGGATGCCAGCTGAAGGCTTGAAATTCCTCCCTGTCCTGCCCCTCATGCCATGCTGCTCTTCAACAGATGAAAAGCACAGTAGCTGTCTCGTATGGTTTCCAAATGTCTGAAGCATCAGTGCCTGTTGGAGGAGCTCAACTTCTCTCTTCTTAGCCCATGAGTCACCATTTCCCCAGAGCCCAACAGGACCCACAGCCCTGGCAGAGTGCTAAGAACCCAGCTGCCTCTGGGTCAGTAGGGAGAGATCAGGGCTAATGAAGGCTGAGCAGTGGGGCACAATGCTTGACACACAGTAAGTAGATCCAGACACCGTGGTTGATTGATGGACTCAGGAAGTCATGCCTATGAAGATAAAGAGGGAGCTGCTTCCTCCCCAGGCTCAGCAGTCCAGGAGTTGGACTTGGTTTAGCATCAACATCACCAATGGCATCACTCCTTATCCCATGCCACCCATGATGGATGACCAGCTTGGATCTTGCAGGGGTTGTCTGGATTTATTTTTGAGAGCACCCAGGATGGCCATGCCACCTGGTACTCCCTAGACAGCAATGCTTCTGCCCCCTGGTGGAAGCCTCTAAAAATTCCAGGTGGTCAATAAGAGCTAATGATGGTAGAGGATTGGTTACCTGCCATTGGGCCTGTGAGTCTCCAGCGTCAGAACTGTGATCTTCACCAAGTTTGGATCTGCTCACATGTTTAATTGGGCTGTTCTGCCCAGGATGGATCTACTTTCTTCTCTGGCTCTCAGGGCAGTTTTAGGCGCTTTGCAAGAAGAATTATATCCTTCCTGGTCACTGTTGGCTAAAAAAGCAGATATACTTCTGGATAATCATTATTAAAATTAGGAGAAAAGAAAAAGAGAAAACTTTGTGGGAAGAGGTGGGAAACATAATAGTTACCTTTAGATATTTGAAGGACTGGTATGTATGAGCAAGTAAACATCACAGGATGATAGACTTAAAATAGGAAGGTCATCTAGGGTAACCCTCTCATAGAATGGAACATTGAAGTCTAGAGGGAGCAAATGATTTGCTCAAGGACAAAAAGGCAGTAGAGGTGAGATTCGAACCCAGGGTTCTTTTATTTCGAGGCCATGTTTCTTTACACTGTACTGTGCTTACCTTCTCACAAAGATAATAAGCTCATGTCCTCTCTTCCATCACTCAAATGGAAGAGTTTTCCACCTCCCGCCTCTAGCTCCAACCTCCCAGGGCTCTCTCCCTGATTTTCTCCTCCTGTATATGCCTGGAGTCAGGTTGGCAATTGGTAGACTGAGTTCAATCCTTGCTTCAGAATTTGCCTGGGTACCACTTCTGCATTTCCTTTAGAGCAAGGATAGGAGATCTTTTTCACACTGGCCTCCTCAGGGATCCCTTGACTGTAGTACTGGGAAGAAGTGGCCTAGGTAGGGACTACCCACAGCCCAATTGGGTACCTCTTCTATGGGACACACTCCATGGAAAGAAAATATGTATGGAAAGCATCTCTTTTCTTGGGAACCAATTCCACAAGCCTATTGTGCACTGCCCTTATTTAAATCTACAGAGAGTGGGGAGACAGGGAGACTGTGAGTGAAAAGGACTAGTTGGCCATTGGAGGAGGACTTTGATGCAGACAGAAGAGAGCCCAGTTGAAATGTGATTAATACCTATTTACCCTCCTATAGCTGCTCAATGTTTTGATAAAGTTTAGGTATCAATTTCCTGGGAAAGAACAATAGTAGATATAAGTTAAGTTATTGTTATCAGGTTTTAATTCTTTCTGTCAATTAGCCTTATGAGAGTTTTATACTTGGAATTTCTTTTGTGTTTAGGAAATAAAATACCTGTTCCATACCTGATTCGTATTGTACATTGAGTATCTTTCTGTTTTTACCTTTTGCAGGGAATATATGAGCCAAAACCTAAGCCTTAAGTCAATTGTTCCTGGGGTCCTGCAGTTGGGGTATAATTTGTCAAAGAATTTGAAAAAAGAAACTTTAATACCTCTCATGAGAGGCCAGGCTCCTCCAGAGCTGAACTCGGTCCAAGCAAATGCATGGATTCAGAGTTGAGAGAGGTCCATTAGGGAGACAGAGCAGGTACAGGACCCTTGTACCTTGGGCCAATGAGTAGTTATTAATATTAGATATATAAACTGGTTTGCAAAATCATGCTTTGCTGTGCTTTCTTTTCCCCCTGAAACAAAGGCCCACATTTTTAATACTATGTTCTATATGGTATTGTATGGCTACCAATTATGGAGTTGTGCAGTTTCCAAAGAATTAAGAGTGAAAGATGGCGCAGAAGACACTGAAGAGCTGTTTATGAATCAGCTATACCACTAATAAGGAATTTGGAAGAAGTGGTAAAGTATTTCATCAAAGAATTATATGAGCAAAATTGGAGCTTGGGCTGGTCATATGAGAAGAGTGAGGAATAACCCGTGGACCTCCTGAATGTACTCTCCCAGTGTGGAAAGCAAACAAAGAAGGTCCCTCTTATGTTGAATGAACTCCAGGTAGCATTCCTAGAGGAGGTCATGGACAAACATCCCACAGGATGGGTCGCAATCTGCATTGCTGTAGGGAATAGCCACATCAGTGAATCACAGATCCACTGGCAGGATGAATTTTCTAACTCACAAAATACCAGATAAAATATTAAGTTTTTCTTTTCCATTCATGCAACTCCTCCTTTATGGCCTGCATTCTGTCTTCCTCTAGCGACATCTACTTCACTTAACAAACAACTGCATAAAACTCAGGTCTCCTAACCCCAAGTCCCACCTTCTTCCTACCTCTCCACAAGCTATCCTGGGTTTGCTTCATTGGGGCACCACTTGTCCCCAGCATATTCATTTAACCTGAGGCCGTAGGCAGAGAGAGACTCAGTAACTTCTCTTTGATGAGGAAGTTGACCAGGAAGACTTCATCTGATTTCCTAGAGCTTGTTAGGGTACCAGCTGGGAGTGAAAGCTTGGTGATTCTTTACAGATAATGATGTAGGCAGAAGAGGAAGAAGAGATAAGGGGAAAGTCTAGTATGTGCCAGGTACTGTGCTAAGCACTTTATAAACATTATCTCATTAATTAAAGAGTATTTCATTTGACCCTCACAGCAACCCTGGGAGTTAAATACTATTATTTGTCCCCATTTTACAGATGAGGAAACCAGAACAGGCAGAACTTGTGGCTTGCCCAGGGTCACACAACTAATAAGTATCTGGGGCTGAATTTGAACTCGTCTTCCTGACTCCAAATCACTCTATCCACTTTACCACCTAGTTGAGGAACTGACCTCTCTGAATGATTCTGAGAGTCACTTGATGATGTGACTGCTTGGCTTATGGTACCAACTAAGGGTCTTTTAATCATGAGTCCCTTATTTTGGTTGTCCCAGAATTGCCTCCAATCTCTAGGTACCTCTCACCTCCATATGTTTGCACAGGATGTCCCTCATTCTTAAAATCACAGGTGACACATGAGGTGTGCCAGGTATGTCTGGGTTTACCCTAATGTCTCAAAAATATTAATATTTGGGGCAACTAGGGGTGCAGTGAATAGAGCACTAGCCCTGGAGTCAGGAGGAGCTGAGTTCAAATCTGGCCTCAGGCACTTAATACTTACTAGCTGTGTGACCTTGGGCAAGTCACTTAACCCCAATTGCCTTGCATTCCCCCTCCAAAAAAATTTAATATTTTGTGTCTTTTTTCAAAATTTGAATTTTTAAAGTTAAGTTTTATCATTGCCTTTTAAAAATTATTTTAGTTCTCATAGTCTCTCTGATGAATAAAAATAACATCTTTTTAAACTGAGTTTTCACTTAACATATATTTCCCTTAAAAAAAGATTCAGTGAGTGAACACCTTAATAAAACATGTTTCACATACCTTTGCTGGAATGTACTCCCTCCTTAACTCTACCTCTTAGTATCCCTAGCCTCCTTCAAGGCTCGACTCAAGTACCATCTACTACATGAAGCCTTTTCTGATCTTAAAAGTTGAGTGCTCTTTGTCCTCAAATTATCATGTATACATTGATCTGTTTACATGTTGGACCTTTCCTCCTTCCTCCCACCTCTACCAAAATGTAAGCTGCTTGCGGGCAGGGACTATTTTTCATTCCGTCTTAGTACTGACCCCAGGCCTAGCCCAGTGCCTAGAACCTTGTGGCCCTTCATAAATATTTATTTGGATTGGATCAGGACCAGATTGGATCGGATTAGATTGAGTCTCAGGATGCCCATGCTGAGGACAATATTTTCACTGGGGTCCTCATTTTGTTGGACAGGACTCTTCCCTCCCAGCTGTTCTGTAACATGATCTGTTAACATGGAAACACCACCCAAAATAGCAGCACTGGCCTTTGTGGCTGCTGGTTTGCATTTCAGACTAGAGAATCTCTCCTCCAGCCACCCCACACTTCGTTCAGCCATTGTTTTTGCTTAAATTTCTCCTGCTTTGAATTGTGACTCTCTGGCCTCACCATAATTTCAAAAGAAACACTCATTGGTGATTTTCTTATTGGCAGATTTCTGACTTCTAGAGACTCCTGGTCATTGCTAGGACTCCCAGTAGGGACACATTTGGGTAGTCCTGACAATGACCGGACTAGATGTCTGAGAGGCACTGTATTGTGGCAAAACTGCAGGATGTGGACTAAGGACCTGGATTCAAGCCCTGACTCAGCAGGCAAGTCATTTTTCTCCTCTATACCTAAGTTTCTTCTTCAAAATGAGAGGGTTGGACATGATGACCTCTGAGGTCATCTGCCAGTTCTAAACTTTTTTAAAATAAATTTATTTATTTATTTTCTTGTTTCTATCATTCATTTCCATGAGATTTTGAGTTACAAATTTTCTCCCCATCTTTCCCCTACCCACCACCTCAAAACAGCCATCCCACTGTATAACCCCTCCCCCAATCTGCTCTCTCCTATGTCCTCCCCCATCACCCCTCTGAATTTCCGGTAGGGTAGGATGGATCTCCCTACCACAGTGCCTGTATATCTTAAGTCCCACTTGGATGTAGTTAATCATAATAATTATACATATACACACACACACACACACACACATATTTGTAACATTTGATTATAGAACTTTAAATTCTAGATTCTTTCCCTTCCTTCCTCATCACCCACTCCCCACTGGAAGGACAAGCAATTAAATACAGGCTGTACATGTGTAATTACACAGAACCTCTCCACAGTGGGCATATTGTGAAAGACTGATTATACGTCCTTCCTTCCTATCCTGCCCCTCCTTGTTCTATTCTCTACACTGTCCCTGTCCCTGTCCCTTTACAGAAATGTGTACTTCCAGCAGCCCTCCCCCTCCCCACGCTGCCCTCCCCTCTGTCATCCCACCTCTCATCCCCATCCCCCCTACCCTCCTGTGTGGCAAGATACCCAGTTTAGAGTTTATGTCATTTCTTCCCTAAGCCAAATTCAATGAGAGTAAAGTTGACCCTTTCTCTTTTGCCTTCCTGTTCTTCCCCTTCCATTGTAACAATTATCCCTTGCCTCTTCTGTATGAGATGATTAACCCCATTCTGTCTCTCCCTGTCTCCCCTCATTCTAATCCTCTCCCACCTCAGAATTTCACCTTTTAGAGGATTATTCCTTCCTATTCAATTGATCCTGTGCCCTCTATGTACTCATTTATACACATACTGAGATATGTGTTCGTACGCATATATAAACCCTCCTATATAGACATATGTGTATGTATACATATATATACATTTGTATTCCCTTCACCTATCCTCAAACTGAGAAAAGTTTCATAAGTTACAATTATCGTTTTTCCATGTTGGCATGTAAATAGTTCAACTTTGATAAGTTCCTTATGATTTCTTTTCCATGTTCCATCTTCTCATGCTTCTTGTATTTGAATGTCAAATTTTCTTTTCAGTTCTGGTTTTTTCAGCAAGAATGTTTGGAAGTCC
>CM053581.1:189792258-189811451 GCA_028627135.1 Pseudochirops cupreus | reverse complement strand
CCCACCCTAAGATCCTTTTTTTTCCAGTAGTGTTAGGGTTACCAGATCTGTGATTTCCTTGGAAAACCCCAGTTGAGGAAACTCCACACCTGCTCTACAATTTATATTATAAGAGAGTTTCCTAAGGCACTGAAACATTAAAGTAATTTCAGGGTCATTCAGGTTATGTGTGTCATAGACAAGACTTGAGTTTGAGCTCTTATAGACTCTGAGACCAGCTCTCTAATGACCCTGGAGCTGACTATGAATATCAGAAATTAACTGGGGGGAGAAAGCCACCCAAGACCGAAGAAATGCACTTAGAAAGGAGCAAATTTAGCTAATTCCAAAAAGGTCCAGTAGAGTTGGTGTAAATGGGAGGTAAGAAAATGATCCAAGGCATCCAATGGACTACAAGCAGAGCATGGGCTACTTTATGCAGCTGAAAAGGAACCTTCACTCTTAAGAGAAATTAAAAGGAGCATTTATCACATACCTATGGCACTAGGAAGCTTCAAATTGAAGGAGGAGGAAGAGGAGGAAGTGATAGACCTAAACAACAGAAATGAGGGATAGAGGGCACCTGAGTTGCCAGTCACACCAAATTTCTCCCCATAAGGTCAATGAAAGGAAATTTATTATGGTGCTCTGAAGCTGAACATGGACTTTTCCCCATCTCTATAGTACTAGAATCCAAGATTTATAGGATCATAGATAAATCTATAACTATAAGGGCACTTGGAAGTCATCTAGTCCAAACCCCTTATTTTATAAATGAAGAAAATGAGGCCCACAGAGACTGCTCAGGGTTACACAGCTTATAAATAGCAGACTGGGGATTCAGACCTAGATTTTTCTGCCTCCAAACCCAGTCCTCTTTCCACTACATTGTGCTTCCTTATAGGATTTCAACTCAGGTTCAGTGACTCCAAATTCAATACTCTTTTTTTTTTACTTTATTTTTTTTCCAATGAAAAAACCTATTTCTTCTCCCTCCCATATCCCTCTCCATGACTGGAAAAGAAAGAAAAACAGAACCCTTATATAACAAATATCCATGGTCAAACAAAATAAATTCCTGCATTGGCCATGTCCGAAAAATATATATCCCAGTCTGCAGCCTGAGTCCATCACCTCTCTGTGAGGAGTTAGAGTAGGGAGCAGAGACAAGGGGGTATTAGCACATTTCATTGTGAGTCCTACAGATTTGTGGTTGGCCATCATTTTGATGAGAGTTCTCAAGTCTTTCAAAGCTGTTTATCTTAAGAAAGTTGTTATTGTATAAATTGTTTTCCTCGTTCTGCTCACTTTACTCTGCATCAGTTCGTATAGGTCTTCCCAAGTTTCTTGGAAATTGTTCCCTTCATCATTTTTTACAGTGTAGTAGTACTTCATTACATTCCTATACGATATAATTTGTTCAGCCATTCTCCAATTGATGGACATCCCCTTAATTTCTACTTCTTTGCTGCCACTAACAGAATTCAACATTCTTTCTTCTGGACTATGGCAACTTCTGAATGCAGCAGCTTTTAGGAAACAATTTCTTTTCAGGAGTGATCTCTGCATTCCAGAATGTATCATAAGATTAAAGATCGTCACTGTAAACAATGGGAAATAAAGGGAAAACTGAGTATCTGCCATAGGGCACAGTTTTAGGCCTCCAGTAATGGTTAGCATAAAGAATTGACTGCTGAAAGTCTTGTGCTCTTGAGTAGTGGCTTGGACCTACAGCAAATGTCCAGAAATGGGAGCTCAAAGTGGCTATGGCCCAAAAGTCTCAAAGCCCCATCTACCATTTGCAAATCCAAATTTCTTACCTACTCCACACCTGACCTTTCCGCAACACCTGACACTACTGACTCCTTCCTCTTTCTTTGTTGCAATCCTTTGTCTCACATGATACAGATTTCTTCTTTTCCCCTTATTTCCCCTCTGACCAATCTTATTTCATCTCCTTCAATGACTCTTTGGACTTTTCCTATTCTGTACCCAAGTTTTCTTTTATTGATACTCTGGTCTTACTCTTCCATAGTGAGGACAGCTACATGTCTCCCTCAGGATTCCAGGGGTACTCTTGAGACTTGGGCAGGCAGCAAAGTGGATAAAGCACTGAGCCTGGGGTGAGGAAGATACATCTTCCTGAGTTCAAATCTGGCCTCAGACACTTACTAGCTGTGTGACCCTGGGCAAGTCACTTCAGCCTGTTTGCCTTAGTTTCCTATCTGTAAAATAAGCTGGAGAAGGAAATGGCAAATCCCTCTAGTATCTTTGCCAAGAAAACCCCAAATGGGGTCACGAAGAGTCAGACATGACTGAAAAAATGACTGAAGTGCTATTGTCTCAAGATCCCATTCTGGTGTGTTCCTCCCCATTGTTAACTCTAATGATTAATACCTCAGTTCCAATTATCCAATTAACATCAGTTAGCTTTTACAAAGAGTTACTAACTTTAAAGATATTTCAAAAAGAGCAGTACAAACATTTTCTCCCATAAATACCTAAGGTGGGTGTATTGTCTCCTTTTTCACTTTGTGGAAAGAGTGGACTCAAACTTACTACAATCTTTATAGAGCATATACCCCCAGCAAGTTCAAATGTGGCATAGCTCAGGTATGAGTCCCTGTCTCAGATAGAACTAGACTTCATCCCAGAGACCATTCCCATTGATGCTGTACTGGTTGGCCACCAAAAAACCAGCATGGATTCCACTGCAAGACTTCAGGTGGCTTCCTCTCCTGACCTTTCAGAGTTCACAAGGTCATAATCATCTCTTATCTCCTTTGCTTAGGAGCAAAAAAGAACAAACACAACAGAGAAGCAATAGTGGAACTTTGTTCACTCAGCTTCATGCTGGCTCTGGGTGAGAGAGAGACTGAGACCCCTTCCCAACCTGAGAAAGGAGAGTAGCTCCCCCAGTGCCAGCAAAGTGCCAAGAAGGAGTTTCAAGAGACCAACCCTTGGCTGACTAATTCTTTTTTAAATGCACCCCATTTCCACTTATGCAACTCCTCAACAGTCCAGCACCTCATCAGGTGGTTAGCAGACTGACAGCACTTAGCATGTCTTGCTCCAAAGTCTATATGAGGATTGTATCAGTCAAATATTCTCTACGTGCTCATAAGGATTGGGCTCATCTCTATTATACTGCCTTCCCTTCCCCACCCCTCCACCTTTTAAATGTCTCATTGATTTTTTAAAATTTTTTCTTAATCCCACTTCCCAGTGACCTCCTTAGCCCTCTTCCTTTCTTTTTTGGGTTGGCAGGTTTTTTTTTGAATTTTAAAAAAGTTTTATTTATTTATTTTTAGTTTTCAATATTTGCTTTGAGAAGATTTGAGTTTTAAATTTTCCCCTCCTTCTGCTCCCACATCCTCAGGACAGCATGTAATCTGATATAATCTATATACATATAATCATATCAAACATTTTTCCATATTAGTCATGTTGTGAAAGAAGAATCAGAACCAAAGGGAAAAACCACAAGAAGGAAAAAAGAGAGAGAGAGAAAAAACAGTGTGCTTCAATCTGCATTCAAACTCCACAGTTCTTTCTCTGATGTGGATAGCAATTTCCAGCATGAATCTTTTGGAACTGTCTTAGATCATTATATTGCTGAGAAGAGCTAAGTCTATCAAAATCAGTTATCACACAATGTTGCTGTTACTTGTGTACAATGTTCTCCTGGTTCTGTTCACTTCACTTAGTATCAGTTCATGTAAGTCCTTCCAGGTTTTTCTGAAATCTGCCTGCTCATCCTTAGCTCCCTTTCAACTCAAAAGACCCCTCCCTTGTGACAAATGAATACAAGTTAAGTAAACCCAATCAATACTGGCCTAAACCAAGGACAGGACCTGTTGCTCACCACCTCTCTGGTGGGAGGCATCTTACGGCACTTTTACCCTTGACAATCTCAAACACTCCTACAGTCTGAACTATCACCTTTGGGTGGGTAACTCCCAAACCTAACCCTCTGCCCCAAACTTTCTTCCTGCTATGCTACCTGGATAGCCTACTGGCACTTTAAACTCAATATATCTAACTTTGAATTTATCATCTTTTTCCCAAAACCAATTCCTCTTTCTTATTTCTCTAGTAATATTTGACATAATAATTCAAGTCATTTTAACAAATAGCTATTCATGTTCAAGGGGAGGGGCAGCATGGCATAATGGACAGCACAATGGCACAATGGTCCAATAATTTCCCATGTTCTCAGAGTAGGATGTCCTAAGGAAGCCTCCGTCAGCCCTTCAGAAACAGTCTCAGGGATGAATGGAGCTGTTCCCCAGGTATTCTTCATTTCCTTCTTTTCAAATATTTTATTAATATTGTTTGTTTTTACTGTCATTATAACTTCTGGAATAAAGATCATCTCTCATCACCCCTACACACTTACCCCTCCTGGTAAAACCTACCTTTATAACAAAAGAAAACAATCAAGCAAAAATGTCAATTATAATGACCATATCTGACAGCATATAGAGCATTCTGCCCTAGCAGTTCCCCATTTCTGCTGTGAAGAGAGCAGTATGTTTCACTGTTTATTTTCCAGCACCATCATTGATTTTTCAACAACTCAGAGTTTGGCTTCCTCTTAGTGAGCCTGGTTTTGTGAAGGTGCTCCAGTAGCCCATAGGATTACCCAGCCCTCGCTCTACAATTTTATTCCCAAAAGAATGATGAGTGGGTAATATGCAAGGGGAATATCCCCAAGGCACAGGGGGCCTCAGAAGCAAGGAGCCATCAGGGTCATCTTTCTAGTCATGACCTTCTAGAGCATCTTCTGTTAGAGTCCTGGACTTGAAGTCAAAAGACCTGTGTTTGATCCTGCCTCAGAAACTTATCAGCTGTGTGACCCAGAGAAAGTCATTAGACTTTTCTGGACCTCAGTTTCCTCATCTGTAAGTTTAAAGGATTTGGATTCAATGCACTCTAACATCTATCTTCAAGCTCTAATTTGATTGATTTTTTTTCTAGATCCTAGCCCACACCTCTCCTGGGTCTCATTCTCCATCTGTACCTGACCAGTATAAGTGACCCATCACATCCCATTTCTCTTTTCTGACCTTATGGAATACCTTGTGTTTCTAGCAGATCTCACTTTAGTAAATCCTGCTCTTGAATTTGATATGGGGCCTGTTGGGGTGACGTGGTCTCCAGAATGCAATGCTCATAATGAGAAGTCTCAAAGTCTGGCGGATAGAGTACTGGCTATTAAGACTTAATAGCTAGTCCTTCCTTACTAGTGCCCCAGAGACTTCCTACCTGCTGAATCCCAGGTGGGTCACTCAACTTTTCTGTGTTTCAATTTTCTCTTCTGTAAAATGAAGGGTCATGGCAACATCCATCTTGCAGGGCTGCCTATCTTAAAGCATTCATTTGCATATTGTGTCCCTTATTAGATTGGTGGTGGATATGTGTGTGTGTGTGTGTGTGTGTGTGTGTGTGTGTGTGTGTGTGTGTGTGTGTGTAAGTTTATGTGTGTTCCTGGCATTTGAGAGACAAAAAAAATCAGTGGCTTTTTCTTGCTCAAATAATCATCCAAGTGCCCCCTTTTCTCCCTGTCCCTTATTATGAGATCTCAGGAGCCTGAATGTGGGTGATTGTTTCAGTCCCAGAAAAGTGCTTTTCAGCCAAACTTAGAACAAAATCACAATTCGGGGTCTGAACTCTACCTAGCAACAAGATTAACAGCTGATTTTGCAATCTGGTATATTTATCCCCAGGCCGGGAGCTAGTGAGAAATGTGGAGGCCTCCTCACACTGGCAAGCACCTTCCCCTCCCTCCTCTCTGCTCCCTATTCCACCTGTCACTGAAGCAAGGTATCCACACCAAACCTCTGACCTTCCCTTGACCTCCTCTCTCCATCATCAGCAAACTCCCAGCCTTTGGTTTCCCAGGTGTCTGCCTATCTCACTAGCAAGCCATCATTTTTGTGTCCCCAGAATCTCCCAGCATAGTACCAGAAGGGACACTTCATCCAAGCCCCTCATTTTATAAGTGACTTCTAGAATCTCAAGGATGTAAGTGATTTGTCCAGGATTGCATAACTAATGTGTGTTCCTCTCACTTGGGATATGAATGCAAGTCTTCCTTAAGTACTGCATTCTAACTGTAAAGATAATAATAAGTAACAGCTTGCATTTATATAGTGCTTTAAGATGCGCAGTATAACACATTATCTCACTTATTAGCACAACAAGCCTGGGAATTGTGTTATTCTTCTTCTTCTCCTTTTATGAATGAGGAAATTGAGGCAGATAGAGACTGAGTGACTTGCTACTCGTAAGGGAGCTAGTGAGTACCTGAAGTCAGATTTAAACTCAGATTTTTCTGACTTCAAGTCTAATAATGTACCCACTGAGCCACCTTGCTATCTCTAAGAGCAGGGCAAATGCCAGAAGTCAGATCTCTTCCTGGACAAGTGTCTTCTCTATGCCAAACAGCTTTCCTCCAGACTTATCAGTAGCCAGTTGGTACATGAAGGCACAGGGCAACTAGGTGGCACAATGGATAGAGCACTGGGCCTGGAGTCAGGAAAGCTCCTCTTCCTTAGCTCAAATCTGGCCTCAGACACTTCCTAGCTCTGTGATCCTGGGCAAGTCACTTCATTCTGTTTGTCTCCATTTCCTCATCTGTAAAAATGAGTTGGAGAAGGAAATGACCAACCATTCCAGTATCTTTGCCAAGAAAACCCTAACTGGGGTCACTGCCAGAATCAACCACAACTTTAATAACAAGGTATTGGCCGGGAGAGGGGGGGGGAGGCAGGAGTGTCTTACTGGAAGAATAACATTTTCCTCTTTTCTTTCTATTCTCTTTTGTTTCCTTCTTTCTTCTATGCTTCCTTCTTCCTGTCATTTCCTTCTTTCCTTTTTCTCTTCTTTTCTTCTTTCATCCCAGTCCCCTTGTTTATTCCTTCCACATTTTTTATATCCTCCTTTATGTCTTTCCTATTTCCTTTCTTTTTTCATTAAATACACAATCACTATTTTTAAAATTTTATCTAATTACCACCACCTATGTCTGAGGCAGCAAAGCATTATCATATGAATTTTCACGGAGCCTAGCAAGACGGAAATTAGTCAACCAATAAATTAATATTTACGGTTTCCATGGGTGCACAGAATGTATTCATTTTTAATTCATTTTCAGGTAAGTTATTGAAATCGACCAATGTGACATTGCTAGGAGCAGCTCATCAATGCAGCGGATAGAGTTCACTTGGAGTTAGGAAAACCTGAATTCCAATATAGCCTCAGACAATTACTAGCTGTGTGACCCTGGGTAAATGACTTAACCTCTGTTTATCTTAGTTTCCTTATCTATAAAATGGGGATACACTGATAATAACAACCTCTCAGGGTCATTGTAAGGATCAAATGAGATAAGTACCTAGTACATTGTATGCACAATATAAATGCTAGCTATTATTATTATGAGTAATCATTTTGGCACTACAAATATTAAAATAGGAAGAGGCCTAAGATACCACCTCATCCCACCAATCCCCTCTTTTATCAGTGAAGATGCTAAGACCTAGAGTGGTCATATACTCTGTTATTGGCAGAGCCTTTGGTCTCCTTCACAGTCACTTAGCAACCATACAGTGATGAGCTGATATGCTCATCCAAGACTGTGAATGCCTTGAACCTAGTGAGTGATTCATCACTATCAATGAAACTGATGCCCAATTTGGAAAATGGCTGAACAAATGGTAGTACATAAATGTAATAGCACACAATAAAATTACAAATATGAGGAATTTAGATAAATTTAGTTTTATAGATTTAGAGCTAGGAAGGACCTCAGAGGTTAACCTCATCCAACTCCTTTATTTTACAGGTGAGAAAACTGAGGCCCAGAGAGGTCAGGTATTTGCCTGAGGTCACACGGGTCTTATGTCATAATATGATGCCCAATCTGAATTCTTACATGGGAAGACTTTGAACTTATGCAGAGGCAGGAAAACAGATCCAAGATATAGAAACATATATACAATGGCTACAATAACGTAAAGGATTTTTAAAAAAAATATTAAAAAGCAAACTTTAAGGACTTATGAATGAATGATCTTGATCCTTGAAGACTGATAAGGAAATACATTTTTCTCCTCCCAATGAGAGGTAAGGACTCTGAATGTTTTCATGCCTACCTTCTACAACTCTCACATGGGGTTGATAGGTCAGTTGGCTTTATTTAAATTTTTTCTTTGTTAGAAGAAGGGATTTGGAGACAGTGATATCAAAATCAAAGGTGACTATAAAACTTCAAAATATTTTGAAATCTAATATTTTATTTTTCCCCAATTACATGTAAAAACAAATTTTAATTTTTTAATTTTCAGTTCCAAATTCCTTCCTTCTTTCCTTCCTTCCTTCCTTTCTTCCTTCCTTCCTTCCTTTGCTCCCCACCTCATTGAGAATTTGACATAAGTTATACAAGGGCAAGTTAGTTATGTTGTGAAATGAGACACAGACCAAAAGCAAATAAACACAAGAAAAATATAGAAAGTGGTGGAAAAGTATGCTTTAATTTGCATTCATACTCCATTAGTCCTTTCTCTGAAGACAGAAAGCATTTTTTCATCATAAAAGTCCTTCAGAATTGTCTTGGATCACTGTATTGCCAAGAATAGCTAAGTTGCTCACAGTTGATCATCAATATTGCTGTTACTGTACATAATGTTCTCCTGGTTCTGCTTATTTCACTTTGCATCAGTTCATATAAGTCTTTCCAGATTTTTCTGAGAGCATCCTACTTGTCATTTCTTAAAGCACAATAGCATTCCATCACAATCATCTGCCACAACTTGTTCTGTCAGTCCCCAATTTCCAATTCTTTGCCACCACGAAAAGAGCTGCTATAAATGTTTTTGTACAAATATATCCTTTTTCTTTTTGTTTTTCATGTCATTGGGAACAAAGTAGACTTTAGAGGACAGACAGAATAAAAAGAGAGAAGAGAAACAGAAGAAAATGTGATGAAGGTAAATGCACAGTTAGCAATCATAATTGTGAATGTGAATAGGATCAACTCATCCATAGAACAGAAATGGGTAGCAGAATAGATTAGAAACCAGAACCCAGTAACACGTTGTTTACAAGAAACACACATGAAACAGAGAGACACACACAGAGTTAAAGTAAAAAGGCAGAGTTAGCAATCATGGTTTCAGGCAAAGCAAAGGCAAAAATAGACCTCATTAAAAAGGAAAAGCAGGGAAACTACGTCTTGCTAAAAGGAATCATAGATAAAGAAGTAATAGCAATATTAAACCTGTGTGTGCCAAATGAAACAGCATCCATATTCTTAAAGGAAAAATTAAACTAATTACAGGAGGAAACAGACATTAAAACTATACTAGTGGGAGACCTCAACCTTTTCCTCTCAGAGCTAGATAAATCTAACCATAAAATAAATAAGAAAGAAGTTAAAGAGATAGATAAAATTTTAAAAAAAAATTAGATATAGACTTCTGGAGAAAACTGAAGGGAAAAAGAAAGAAGTATACATTTTTCTCAGCTGTACATGGCACCTTCATAAAAAACTGACCATGTATTAGGGCATAAAGACCTCATAACCAAATGCAGAAAAGCAGAAATATTAATTTCACTCTCTTCAGATCATAATGCAATAACAATTACATCTAATAAAGGGTCATGGAAACACAGATTAAAAGTTCATTGAAAACTAAATAATCTAATCCTATAGAATGAGAGTCAAAGAACAAATCATAGAAACATTCAATAATTTTGTTAGAGAATGACAATGAGACAACATCACAAAATTTGAGGGATGAAACCAAAGCAGTACATAGGGGAAAAATCCATATCTCAAAATGCATACATAAATAAAAGAAAGAGCAGATCAATGAATTGGGCATAAAACAAAAACAAATAGAAAAACAATAAATTAAAATTATCCAATTAAACACCAAATTGGAAATCCTGAAATCAAAGGAGAGAGTAATAAAATTGAAAGGAAAAAATTGAACTAATAAATAAAAAAAGTATCTCATTTTATGGGGGAGGGGGAGAGTACAATAATATAAACAATCCATTGGTTAATTTGATTTGAAAAAGAAAGAAGAAAATCAAATTACTAGTAACAAAAATGAAAAAGAGTGAATGCACCACCAATGAAAATAAAATTATTAGGAGTTACTTTGCCTAATTATATGCCAGTCAAACTGACAATCTAAGTGAAATGGATAAGTATTTACAAAAATATAAGCTGCCCACACTAACAGAAAAGGAAATAGAATACTTAAATAACCCTATCTTAGAAAAAGAAATTGAACATGCCATCCATGAGCTCCCTAAGAAAAAAATCCCTAGGACCAAATGGATTCACAAGTGAATTGTACCAAACATTTAAAGAACAATTAATCACAATTTTTTTTGTATTTATTTTTTCCCAGTTACATATAAACAATTTTTAACATTTGTTTTTAAAACTTTGAGCTCCAAATTCTCTCCCTTCCTCCCTCCCTACCCCACCTCATTGAGAAAGCAAGCAATTCCACACAGGTTATATAATCCCAATATCATATAAACTATTTGAAAATATAGGTAAAGAAAGAGTCCTCCCAAATTTCTTTTATGACATAAACATGGTTTTGATATCTAAATCAAAGAGAGCAAAAACAGAGAAAGAAAACTACAGACTAATTTCCTTAATGAATACCAAAGCAAACATTTGAAACAAGATACTAGCAAAGAGATTACAGTGATAGATCACAGAGACCACACACTATGACTAGGTAGGATTTATATCAGGAATGCAGGGCTGGTTCAATATTAGGCAAACTATCACCATGATCGACCGTAATCAATAACAATAACAAAAATCATCTTATATCAACAGATGCAGAAAAAGCCTTTGACAAAATATAACCCCCATTCCTATTAAAAATGCTAGAAAATGTAGGAATCAATGGAACCTTTCTTAAAATGATAAGTAGTATCTGACTAACACCAGGGGCAAGCATTATCTGTAATAGGTATAAACTTGAAACCTTCCCAATAAGATACGGAGTGAAACAAAGATGTCCATCACCACCACTGTTATTCAGTATTGTACTAAAAATGCTAGCTAGAACAATAAGACAAGAAAAAGAAATTGAAGAAATAAAACCAGGCAATGAGGAAACAAACTGTTACTCCTTGCAGATAATATGTTGGTATACTTAGAAAACCTTAGAAAATCAACTAAAAAAAACTAATTGAAATAACTAACAACTTCAGCAAAGTTGCAGGATATAAAATTTGTGGTTGTTCAGTTGTACCCAACTCTTCATGACCTAACTTGGGGTTTTCTTGGCAGAGATACCAGAGTGGTTTGTCATTTCCTTCTCCAGTTCATTTTACAGATGAGGAAATTGAGACAAATAGGTTAAAGTGACTTGCTTAGGGTCACCCTGCTAGGAAGTATATGAGAACAGATTTGAACCCAGGAAGATGAGTCTTCCTGACTACAGGCCTGGCACTCCATCCACTGTACCACCAGCATTTCTATATATTATCAACAAAACACAACAGTAAGAGATAGAGAAATTCCCTTTAAAATAATCTACCTACACAGACAAACCCAGGGATTATACAAACATAATTACAAAACACTTCACACAAATAAAGACAGATCTAAGCAACAGAGAAATATTAATTGTTTGTGGAGAGACTGAGCCAATATAATAAAAAGAATAATTCTACCTAAGTTAATTTATTCAGTGCCATACCAATCAAATGACAAAGAAATTATTTTATAGAGCTAAAAAAAATAGTAATAAAAGTTTTTCTGGAAGAATAAAAGATCGAGAATATCAACAGAATCAATGAAAAAAATGTGAAAGAAAGTGGCCTAGCAGTTCCATATTTCAAATTATATTACAAAGCATTAATCATCAAAATAATATTGTGCTGGCTAAGAAATAGACTGGTGGATCAGTGGAAGTGATTAGGTGTACAATACACAGTAGTAAATGTAGTAAATGACTATAGTAATCTAGTGTGTGATAAAGCCAAAGATGCAAGAGTACGGACTCCGCATTTGACAAAAATTGCCGGGAAAACTGGAAAGCAATTTGGCAGAAACTAGGCACAGACCAACATATCACACTGTATACCAAGATAATGTCAAAATGGATAAATGATTCAGACATAAAGGGTGATATCCTAAGTAAAATAGGGGAGCATGGAAAATGTACCTATTACATCTACGGATAAGAGACCAAAGGAGAGATAGAGAAGATTATTGGAAGTAAAATAGATAATTTTGATTACATGAAATTTAAAAGGTTTTTCACAAACACAACTAATGCAGCCAAAATTGGCAGGAAAACAGGAAACTGGGGGGAATTTACAGTAAGCATCTTAAAGATCTCATTTCTCAAATATAGGGAACTGAGCCAAATTTATAAAAATTATAGCCATTCTTCAGTTGATAAGTGGTCAATGGATATGAACAGGCAGTTTTCAGAAGTAGAAATCAAAGCTATCAATAGTCACATGAAAAGATGTTCTAAATCGTTACTGATAAAAGAAATGCAAATTAAAATAACCCTAAGATACTATCAGATTAGCTAACATGACAGAAAACAATGATAAATGTTGGAGGGGATGTAGAAAAATAGGAATACTAACGCACTTTTGGTAGAATTGTGAATTTGTTCAAACTTTCTGGAGAACAATTTGGAGCAATGCCCAAAGGGCTATGAAACTTTGCATGCCCTTTGACCCAGCAATACCACTTTTAGGGATGTATCCCAGCAAAATCAAAGATAAGGGAAAAGAACCTATTTGTACAAAAGTATTTATAGCAGCTTTTTTTTGTGGTGGCAAAGAATTGGAAATTGAGGGGATGCCCATGAATTGGGGAATGGCTGAAGAAGTTGTGGTATATTATAAGAAATGACAAGGGGGTGGCTAGGAGGCGGCTAGGTGGTGCAATGAATAGAACCACTAGCCCTGGAGTCAGGAGGACCTGAGTTCAAATATGGCCTGAGACACTGAACACTTACTAGCCGTGTGACCTTGGGCAAGTCACTTAATTCCACTTGCCCTGCCCTTCCCCCTCTAGAAAGCAAAAAAAAAACAAAAAACAAAAAACAGGATGGTTTCAGAGGAACCCCTCCTCTCCCCCAGAAGACATAGCAACTCATGCAGAGTGAAGTGAGTAGAACCAGGAGAACATTGTACACAATAACAGAAATATTGTAAGGATGAAAAAAAGTAATTCCAATTCCAAAGGACTCATGATGAAAAATGCCATCCTCCTCCAGAAAAAGAACTCATAACTCTGAAAGCAGATTGAAAAATACTT
Source organism: Pseudochirops cupreus (assembly GCA_028627135.1). Lineage (NCBI taxonomy): Eukaryota > Metazoa > Chordata > Mammalia > Diprotodontia > Pseudocheiridae > Pseudochirops > Pseudochirops cupreus. The sequence goes on along the minus strand of CM053581.1, from coordinate 189,798,145 downwards.
TTTAAAATTTTCTTTATTTTTATTGCTTTAGTTTGCTTGTATTTCCTTTTGCAATGTGGAAATATATTCTGCATAATCTCACATATATAATAGTAATCAACGTGTGAGCCTTAAGGAGAGGAAAAGGATGGGAGTGAGAGAATTTGGAACTCAATCGTTTTTTAAATGATTGTTAAATTTTTTTACATGTAATTGAGAAATACTTAATAAAATAGGTAAAAATAATTTTTTTTAAAAGCCCCTACAGCCCCCATCCTGCTCACTGGTAAAGGGAAGTCTAATTAGTGGGGATTGTCTCAGCATACTTCCTATGGGATAACTGCTTCCTGTCCCCCTCCTGCCAGCTCTCCTTTCCCCCAGCTATAGCTCTTCCCTGTTCCACCATTCCACACTCACCCCCATACCAGTATCCACCCACCCCCACCCCTACCTTGCTACCCTATGCCCTGCCTACCCAGCAGCCCACCCCCACAACCCTGCCCCCAGCTCAGCTGTTGGATGAAGTCACTGTCAGTGAGGCTGCTCCTGCTGTGAAAACTATTTCTGACTGTGGCTCCCTAGCCAGGGCATTCCTTTTTTCCTTCCTGGGGGGAGGGGAGAATCACTTTCTTGCCCTTGAACACCTCTCCTTGGACAACTCTGCCTGTGCCATGCAGTCCTCAGTCTGGGTGAGTCCCAGGGGTTTCTCCCAGCAGTCCTTGCAGAAGGAGGTCTCACACAGTCTGGCTCATCAGTAAGTAATCTTAGTATAGGTCTCCACATAGGATCAGGGAAAGGGGAGCCACAAGTCTGGCCTTAGTCCTGTGAAACAAAGTAAGAGACCCAGACAGCAGGAACAGATCATCCCTCCCTGCCGGTACCTGATGACCCAGCATCCATCTAGCCCTCTATCCATTCAACAAATAATTACTGAGTGTCTACTACGCGTAAAGGAATACACAGACTCAGGGCACAGTCCTTGGCCTCATGGAGCTTCATAATGATGAAGATGATAATAATAATAACTACTCTTCTTTTTTATAAAAAATTTTTTATTGATTTGTTTGTTTACTTTTAGTTTACAAGATTCAGTTCCACAATCCCTTGAATTCCAATTTTTCTCCCTCCCCCACCATGGCGGCATGCAATCAAGTATAGGATCTGCAAATACTTTCACATTGGACATTAGTAACTACTCTTCTTTACGTAACACCTGGCAGCTTACAAAGCACTTAGCCTCCCTAGTATTCCATTTCCTTATCTATAAAATGAGGCATCGGACCCAATGGCCTCTGAGATCCCTTCTCATCCATGTTCCTATAACCTTCTTTCTACTCTATGACACAGCTTCTCCAAACTCATAGGGGAAGAGAAGAGCTTTGTACAAATAGCTATCTATCAGAATAGCACCAGAAAGTTCCAAAAGAGAGGAGTAGTCAGGCAAGAATTCAGAGGAGGGAGTGAATGCTTCCAGCTTGGGAGGATCAGAAAAGGCTTCCTGATGAGGTAGTCTTTTAGCTGGCCCTGGAAAAAAACAGAGGCAATTAGAGAAACCAAACTTCCTTCCACCTGGGGGAACATTTAGAGCAGTGTCTTAGGGAGAAGTAACCTAGGCCATGTTCACAGAAGGGTTAGGGCTGCAATTCAACAAAGATTTTTTTTTTCTTACCAGCTACTGTGCTAGGTCTTGGAGATATAAAAACAAAAATGCAACAGTTCTTGCCCTCAAGGAGCTTGCATTCTAATAGGGACAAACAACACATAGCAGGAAGTCAATAAAAGGAGAGGAGAAAGATTGAAGGTACCCAGCATTAGAACTCAGCAGACAAGGTCCTGTGAAGATGCATCAAGACTGCAGCCTGGGAAGGAATGAAGACAGTTAGCCTGGGCCTCCTCCTTAGAGGGTCTGGAAGAAATCAACCAATCAGAGGAAGAGACCACAGGGTTGAAGAGTACTTCTCCTCCTCCTCCTCCTCCTCCTCCTCATTTTGTACTCTAAACATGTTTTATTAGAGTTACCTAGAGTTGCTATCAAACATAGATAATCATAATATCCAAAAGGTGTCATCTATTAATGAAGACATTCTTCAATATGTTCTTTTTAAAAATTTATGGAATAAAACAAGCATTTCAATAATGTAATATATAAAAAAATGATTGCTCATGAAACTACAAGTCTATTTTATACAAGTTTCTATTCCTTTTAAATATATAATAAAGTTATTAGGTAAATTTCTTTTTTCTCCTATTTTTCTTCCCTCCCCTCCTTTCACCCTAGACTTGGCTACCATTAGATACAAATGTGTGTGTGTGTGTGTGTGTGTGTGTGTGTGTGTAAAATCATTCTATACATCCTTCTCTTTATCAATTCTTTCTCTGGATGCAGGTAGCATCTTCCTTCATATGTCCTTTATAGTTAATATGGGTATTTATAATAGTCAAAATTACTTATTTGCTCAAAGTTTTTCTTAAAATAATATTGCTATTACTGTATATAATGTGCTTCTGATGTGAGAAGCAGGGTAAAGTGAGCATCCAGGGTGAAGAGGTTTCTTTTTTTTTAATTTAATAAAAAATGTATTTTAATCAGTCAAAAGTCATCTTTTAACTCTTCCATCTCCCATCCCTCTTTTCCCCTAAGTGAGAATATAAGAAAAACAAAATCTTTTTCAAACTTCCACAGTCAATCAAAACAAAACAAATTTCCACACTGGCCACATCAAAAAATTTTTTTTATCTGATTCTGCATTCTAAATTCCTCATTTCTTTATCAGGAGGTGGGTAGCATGTTTCATTCAGTCTTACTTCTCTGCATCTCTGATTGGTCATTACGCTGTTAAGAATTCAGCAAAAGAGTATTTCATTATATAACTTGTTCATCTATTTCCCAATTTATGGGCACTCCCTCAGATTCTTATTCTTTACCACCTCAAAAAGAGTTATAAGCTAAAAGGAAGCCTAAAATTCTGCAAATTGTCAAAAACACTTCTAGGGGCTCCTATTGCTGAGAACTGGCCCCTAATCAGGGTAAAGGTCTTGGGTTTTGCTTTATCCCCTCCTCTCCCCCATCAGGACCTACGTGCCTGGTCTTGGGCTTACCTTTACTGGTTGGTCAGAGAATGTATCCATGAAGCTGCCCTCCTTCCCAAAGACATGCATAGTTGACTGTTGACTGGGTAGACCACTCTCCACTCTTTTCTGCCAAAAGGGTTTCTTTTTGTTCTCAACAAACATTTATTAAGTACTTATGTGTAAGACACATAGGTAAATGATGGCATAGTTCTGACCCTCAAGGAACTTACAGTCTGATCAAGATGTTGATGGGGGTTTGGGGATGGGGGAGTTCAAAACCTTGCCTAGAGAAAGAATGGTAGAAGGAAGTAGAAATGTTTAGCTTCAAAAATAAAAGATATTTGTCAATGTCTGTTAAATTCATAATTTTAAAAGTATTTTTTAAAAGAAGAATAATAAAAGAGGATCAGGGAGGAAGGGGAGACACAGTAGCTCTTTCCAAAGGATATAGAGACTCAAAAGTCTGAGGGTCCTGACTCCAAAACTTATTAGTTATATGAGCTTGAGCAAATTCTGAACTTTATTGAGACTTAGTTTCCTTATCTGTAAAATGGAAATAATTTTTTCCCCTAGCAATTAGATGATGAAATGGATAGGGTGCTGAACTTTGGGTTGGGAAGACCTGAGTTCAAATCCAACCTCAGATATTTACTAGTTATATAACCTTGGGCAAGTCATTTGACCTCTGCCTATCTCAGTTTCCTCACCTGGAAGATGGGGATAATAATAGCACCTACCTCCCAGAGTTATGAGGGTAAAATGAGATGATATTTGTAAAGTACTTGGCAATCCTTAAAGTTCTACATAGATTCTAGTCATTATTATTATTAATTATTATTTTCCACTATTTACTTCACTATGCTGTTTTTAAAAAAGACCTTTATAAAGTGTTATACAAATATACATGCTCTAGTATTCAAATATTTGCAGCTGCTCCTATAAAAAAAGGGATTTGACTTCTTCTATGTGGGTCCAGAGGAGAAACTAGTATCGGTAAATATAAAATACAGTGAAGCTGACATTGGCTAAATGTAAGACAGAAAGCCCTAACAATTCATTGAAACATCTGTCTCTCCTCCAAGTTCCTTTATTTCTGTTGTATGTACTTCTCTATCTTTCTAGTCATGCAGGTTCAAAACTTCTGAATCGTTGTAGCAATAACCACGCTGGCATACCCAGGATGGCTGCTAGCACAGATTCTTAGATCTGCTTTACTAGGAAAAATAGCTGTTTAAATGGTCAACAATCTTTTAAAATTCACATTCACTAATTCGAAGGAAAAGTCAGCACTCTGAATTTCAGAGAAAATACAAACAGAGAAAATACAAGTAGAGAAGTAAAGACCAACAGATAGGGCTTCCAACTGTCTGAGAAATTAGCATAGCTCAATAGACAGATCCAACTGTCGGACCAAGGCAATACATACATAGTTACCAGAGAGAGAAGCACCAACATCTGGGCTTTTCAAAGTGTGATGGGGGTGAGGGTGGGGAGTTTGGGCTCCTTAATGACTATCCAGACTCTCATCTGGTGAAATCACAAGAACACTCTTCCAACAAGTGAGCCCCAAAGCAAAATGCTAACCTGAGAAAGATATATACCCTTTTTTAGAGCCAGAGGGTATCATAATCCTCTTGACTCAGTACCTAATTAGAAATTAGCAAAAGGCGTGAAAGCTTTCCTATAAGCAAGCCTCCCGTAAGCAAGCTTCCCTTAATGAGCTCCACATGAGGCCTATTAATGGACTGGGAAGATCTTATATCTATTAACATTACAGTCATCCTGGACTCCTTTCTCATTCACCTGACTCCCCATATCCCATCAGATTCCAGATCTTGTTAATTCTACCTCCAAAAACATCTCTCATGTGAGTCTCTTCTCCACTCAGCCACCATCCTTGTTATGGCCTTTATAACCTCTTACCTAGTTTATTTTGCTCTCCTATATTTCAATCTCTCCTTTACAAGCTACTGAAATAAGTCTTCCCTGGCCAGAAGTCTAACCATGTCTGCTCTGCTCCTCTGCTCAAGAATCTTTGATGAGAGAGGCTGAGACGGCAACACAGGGGCAGCATGCCAAGAGGCCCAGATGAGGCCTGCTGATCCACCAACCACAAGGGCCATTCCCAGGCTTATCAGGGGATCAGACGGAGCTGGTAAGAGATAAAGGCAGGGCCTGTGGCAGGGGCAGAAGCTACTCCTGGGACTACCCATCCACAGCCTGGAAATTTGAAAAGCCCCCATGGGAACTTCCAGGGACCAGGATGGCAGAGTGAACCCCGGATGCTCCAATACTCCCCCCCCCCTGAAAACATAGTAATTATTTCCCCAGAGAAAAATTTTAAGCAGTAAAGGCTTAGGAACTCTGGAGGAAGGGCATGGCTAAGGTCCTGCCTCAAAATGGGAAAAAAGCAGGCTATAAAGACAAAGACTTTGGAATCCTACTACTGTGAGAGGGAGGAACTAAATTCAGAAGGAGACAGTATTGACTCCACACCCACAGCTGAAGCCTTAACAGGGATTATGAACTGGTCTCAGGCACAGAAAGCATTCCTAAATGAGCTCAAAAAGAACTTTGAAATCCAGGTTAGAGAGGTAGACGATAAAATCAACACTTCTTTTAAATCAAAATTGCAAAATTAGAAAAACATTACAATGAAGAAAACAGCTCCTTAAAAAGTAAAATGTGTGAACTAAAAATGAAATCTGAACATATGGAAAAGGAGCTTCAAAAACTAACTGAGGAAAATAATTCACTAAAAATTAGAATCAACCAAACTGAAGCTAATGACTCTATGAGGAACCAAGAATCAGTCAAACAAAACATCAAGACTGAA
>CM053581.1:189706991-189791758 GCA_028627135.1 Pseudochirops cupreus | reverse complement strand
AGTTACAATCCTTTACAACTTGACTAATGATGGATGGGAAGATATTTGTAGATCCTGTATCCCAGTGCATGCCACCGTGCTGGGGGGTGGGAGGGGGGAGAGGGAGGGGAAGAAAATCTGAAACTTAAGGGACTGTGGAACTGAATGTTGTAAACTAAAAGTAAATAAACCAATTTAATTTTTTTAAAAAAAGAATCTTTGATAACTTCCAAGTAACCCTAGAATAAAATATAAGCTGTTCCACTGGGCAGTTCAAGTCTTTTGGAATTTGGTTCCATACTACTTTTCTCGGTTTATTTTACAATACTCCCCCTCACACACTATATTCCAGCCAGGTCTACTTGCAACGGCCCAAACTCATCACCCCAGATTTTGCCTCTGTATCTTGGCACAGGTCAGGTCATTCTTTTTGCCTGGAATGCAGTTCCTCCTCCCTTAAAATCTTTGGCTTCCTTCAAGGCTCAGCTCAGGAACCACCTCCCCCAGGAAGTCTTTCCTGATCCCTCTAGTTGTTAGAACATTCTTCCTCATTATATCATGTCCCTTAATAAAATATAAGGGACTATGTGCCCAGGACAGTAACTTGTGTATCACAAGCATTTACATGTATGTTAAATTTGAAAAAACGGAATGGACCACCTAGAGAGGTAGTAAGTTTTCTGTTTCTGGAGGTGTCCAAGTAGAGAATGAATTACTGGAAATGTCTGTAAATTTGATTTATGCAAAGGGTAGAGGGTTTGAATTGGATGATCTCCAAGGTCCCTTCTGGCTCTTAAGATTCCATAACTATGACTCATGAGAGGATATGCCATGTCCACAAGTAAGTATAATACAAGGTAGAATGTGGTCAGGGCAATGGAGACAAAGTGTTCTGGAAGAATTTAAAGGAGAGAACACTTGTGGAAGAGATGGAAAGGAAGTCTTAATGGAAGAAGTAATAGTTCAACTGGCCTTGAAGGATCAGAAGGATTTTTAACAGGCAAAGGTAAGATGGCTTTTCTGGGAGGAGGCAGGAAGACCTGTTTTGCAGTGAAGTACCCTCCAACAGGGACTAAGACTTGAAACCAAGAATTGAAAAGAGAAGAACCAGGAGATCACTGTACATAGTAACAGCAATATTGTAATAATGAACAATTGTGAAAGATTTGGCTACTTTAGTGGTGGCTGGGTGGCACAGTGAATAGAGCACGGGTTCTAGAGTCAGGAGCACCTGAGTTCAAATCCAGCCTCAGACACTTAACACTTACTAGCTGTGTGACCTTGGGCAAGTCACTTAACCCCAATTGCCCTGCCTTCCCTCCTCCAAAAAGTTAAAAAAAAAGAAAAGAAAAGAAAAGATTTGGCTACTCTGATCAACACAATGATCTGAGACAATTCCAGAAGTCTCATGATGAAAAAATGCTATCCACCTCCAGAAAGAGAACTGATGAACTTTTACTGCAAATTGAAGTTTAATTTTCTCACTTTTTTGGTCTTGCTTTTTTTAAAAAGGCTAACATGGAATATATTTTGCATGATTTCACATGTATAACTGATATCATATTGCTTGCCTTCTCAGTGGGTGACAGAAGGTGTGTAAGTTAGGAAGAAAATTTGGAACTAAAATTTTAAAAAGAATGTTTTAAAAAAAAATCATTTAAAATATGAAAAAAGACTTGAAACCAGGATGACCAGGTAGGCCAGACTCAGAGATCTGACCTAGGGAAATCCCAGGAATCTAGTTCCCCTTAGTTTAAATGCTGCATAAGGCCCAAAAGGGAAGGAAAAACTTCTCCTACTGTTCCCATCTCTTTTATGGAAATGAGAAAGGGAAGGTGCAGAGGAGGAATAAGAAAGGAACAAAGTTTAATGGTCTTTTCCCTATCTCTTTACCCTAGCCCAGGTACCTCCCTGGCTCTGGACTGCCAGGGAAAAAGAGGTGGAGGAGGAATAGTAAGAAGAGGAAAAGGAAGAAGGGGGAGAGGGAAGGGGAGGGGGAGGGAGAGGAATGGGAGAGGAGGAAAAGGGAGAGGGAAAGAATTCTTACTGCCAACAGGAGTGAAATATCAGCTGAAGAGAAGAATATCTTTCTCTTCCCCTAATTACAGCCTCCTTAGGGCTTCTAGTTGGTATCTCTGGGTAATTCTTTTCCCTAACACAAGACTCTGAGGAAAAAAATCCTCCACAATGTGATTCCTACTAAGCTTTCCACTCATTATATATAACTCTTTTCAGTGCTCTCTTTGCTTGTCAAATTAACCTACTACCTGTTCTCCAGACATAATATCCCATCTATCACTTTCATGCCTTTGCACAAAGTCTCATCACAACCACATGTCTGGAATATACTCCCCTTTGTCTTCTTAAAATCCATAACTTCCTTAAAAGCTTAGCCTGGGTGCTGCCTCCTATACCTGACCTTTCCTGAATCCTCTCCTCATCTAGTTTTCAACACTGTCTCCCTTTTAAAGTTACTTAGTAATCACTATCTCTGTAGTTACTTACTGATGTGCCTTCTATATCCCCTCAGTAGAATATATGCTCCTTGAGGGCAGGCACCATTTGATTTTTGTCTGTATCCACAGTACTTAGGATAGTGCCTAGCACATAGTGGGCACTTAATAAACATTTATTGAATTGAATTGAGCACATGTTCTTTGGAGTCCAGGGATCTAAGTGCCTAGCCCTTGAACTGTCAGAGTAACATTCAACTGTGCTAGGCTCTTAATGACCAGTAAGAGTTACAAAATGTGAAGTGCTCTAGAAATAAATTCTAAGGACTTCACAGACAGGCTGTCACATTAATGGGATAATATTGGTTAAAGTCAAATCTATTCTAAAGAAAAATAATCCATGGCATCCTGATCACCCACTACCACCTCCACAGCCCATTGCCCTGGAGGCAAAGGGGGAGGCAAAAAAGGGGAGATGATAAAACCCAAAGTACTTGTTATTTTGGGGATCCCACTCCCCACCTCTCCCATCTCTCCAGAACTTCCTTGCACTGACCAGCCCACAATCATGTCAAAGGCTAATCTTTGAAATCTATCACTACAGAACCCAAGGCATTCATGAACTGAGTATGTGGGGTGGGAAAGGGACCTCAGAAGTGGTCTATGTCAGGGGAGTCACAAAAGAGTGATCAGCTAGGGCTGGCTTTTACTTAAGCCCCCCACTCTTCCCCTAAGCTTATGAGAACCTGGGGGACCATCTCCAGTCATCCTTATCTATGTCTCACCATTGGACCCAGATGAGTCTGGAGAAGAGAATGAGGCTGATGCCCTGCCTTACTTCAATCCAATTCACTTACAAGTCAAAACATCACTTTCCTGATATTTTTGGTCCTCTTTGAGAATGAAGGACAAACAACAATCTGTGAGTAGTGGTAGCTGCCCCAATGGGGACCCAACCAGCCAGTTCCATTTGGGCAATGCCATTCCTTCCTTCCTTCTTTCCCTTCCTTCCTTCTTTCCCTCCTTTCTTCCTTCCCCCCTTCTTTTTTTCCTCCCTCCCTCCCTTCTTCTATCCATATGGAGAATCATACATGTGGGGGCTCTGCCCAAAGGAATATAAATTTCATGAAACAGAATTCTGGAAAAACAGTTTTGGGGATTCAGATGGAGCAACTTGATTATGCCTTAAACCCAAACTGCTCTGGTTCTCACCGACTGGCCAATAACAGGTCCCAACCGAAACCTCTGTAGATCATTGTTTAGATTTTGTTGACTCAGAATGAGTGTAAAGAGCAATTGTTTTTGGCCTAGTCAGAAACCCTGAAGTTCTTCCCCTCCCAGACTGGGTTGGGTTGTTTGGTGTTTTGTTTTTGTTGGGGGGGGGTGAGTATGTAAGAAGCCATCTTTTGCCTCATCTCTTACCTAGCTTTAATCATTGAATCGGTGTTGCCTCAGACAAACTGAGACCTGGGAAAGACCTTAGCTTAAAAAGACCAAGGTCTTCTACTGTGTCCAGGGCCATCTCCAGGCATCCTGATGTATGCCTTCCCACTGGACCCAGATGGCTTTGGAGAAGAGAGAGTAAGGCTGATACTCTACACAGCCCCACCTGACTTAAATCCAATTCACTAGCAAGTCAAGCTATCATCCTCCTGATGTCATTGGTCCTCTTTGAGAACAAAGGGCAAAACAACAACAATGAGAACCTGAAAGCACTATGGTCCTTTCTAAAGGATTCTGCCCTGAAGATGAGTCAGAGAAGGGTTCAAGGCAGTGGTATCAGGTGCACATGGTAAGGTAGATCAGATATCTGGGAAGGGTTGATGAACTAATCCAAAACTGGATCTCAGGAGCAGAAACACAGTTACTCCCACCTCTCCTCTAATTATTAACAACATACAAATCACCAGCAGAACACTCACTTGTATCCAAAAAGAAGGCTACAAAGGGGCATGCTTGCCACTAACCCTGGGTCCTAATCTTGGTCTGACTCAAGTGGTTGAGTCATTCATGTATAACTGGGGTAAACTGTTTGCTCCAGACTAAAACTTGTTCAGAGCGCTTCCAGGGTAGTTCTTGTCCACGAAATTTCATAGATATGATAGCTCAAGGGGGGCCGAAGTCTTCCCCAAGGTGAAATGAATCCCAAGTACTTCAGAAAACAGCAACCATGAGAAAGTCAGTAAAGGATAAATATAAGGGTTGAAAGGATCCATTTGGTGTCAGAGACTATACTCATGGCTTCGTTAGAGGCAGTTAGGTGTTAAAGTAGATATTAGTACTAGACCTGGAGTCAGGAAGATACAAGTTCAAATCCAGACCCAGGCGCTAACTAGCTATATCACCCTGGGCAAGTCACTTAACCTCTGTCTGACTCAGTTTCCTCAATTATAAAATGGAGGTAATAGTAGTACCTCCATCCACAGGTTGTTGTAGGACAGAATGAGACAATATTTTTAATGTGCTTTACGAATGTTAAAGCACTATATAGATGCTAGGTATTGCTATTAGCTGTTATTATTAACCATTCCAGCTGTCTCTATCAGCAGACACCCCCGCTGAAAGAAAAGAGTCTCATCTATACTGGACCATCTATACCTAACCTCAAACTTCATACCATTTCCTAGTGGAAAAATTACATGAATGCCCAGGGCCTTTGAAATTGTTGACATAACATTATGAGGTACTATGCTTCATCCCTGGAATGTACAGGTATAGTGCAGAAAGATGACTACTGAAATAGAAAATAACACAAGGATTTATTACAATATCTGGCTGAAGGCCTGATTCACCAGCAGAATCTTGAGGGCCTTTGCCCAATCAAGTACTTGTGAAGATGATTTTTTTGAACCCAAAGGTAAGAATTTATATTGAACTTTATTAAATTGCACCCTATTTGATTCACTTCACCATCTAGTCTGTCAAGATCTTTTTGGATCCCAATTGAGTTGTCCAGAGTGTTAGCTACTGTCATTGAGTAGCATCCTGATATGTTACCTTACTCCTTCACCACACTGAGATTGAAGCATTGTGAAGTTCTTAGCACCTGGAAGAGGTTATTGAAATGTGCTCTCTGTCTTTCTCTGTCTGTCTCTGTCTCTATTTCTGTCTCTCTCTCTTAAATAGACTTGTGGTATGGGCAATTGAAAGATGAGAGGGAGAGTTTCTTCCTTGATCTGGTGACTGTTCAAATAGCTCCCAAGCCTGGGCCCAGATTATTTTCCTAATGGCTAGTTTTAATGTAATTATCTGTTTTGCCAATTTTCCCTCTACCTCTCTTATTTGATTTTTAAAATCCTTTTTGAGCTCTTCCAAGAATTATTTTTAGGTCTGAGTCCAATTCACATTTTTCTTTGAGGCTTTGAATGCAGCAATTTGCCTTTGTTGTCTTCTTCTGAGTCTGTGTTTTGATCTTCCTTGTAACTATAGGAAATTTCTGTGGTCAGGACTTCTTTTGACGTTGTTTGCTCATTTTTCCTGCCTATTTCTTAACTTTTAACTTTATATTAAAGTTGGGCTCTGCTCCCAAGGTAGAAAGGGCATTGTCCCAAGCTTTGGGTTTTTTGTGCAATAGTTCTGGAGATCTTAAAGCTTTCAGTTCTTCCAAGGTGGTATGATTTTAAGGAAAGGTGTGTTTACTACTCTTCTGGCCTGTGCTCTGGTCTGTGAGTGGCCACAAGCACTTTTTTTTTTGCCCTGGAACTGTGAGGAGCCACTTTCCTGAGGCTACAAGCTCTGGTGTGCTAGTGCTCCTCCTCACCCTGGGACTGTGATTCAGGACTTAGATCTAGATCCAAATATGAACAATGCAACAGAGTCCTGCACCAAGTGCCAGCAAAGGAATCTGTGTGATCTCCTTCTAATCAGTTGTCTGACCCTCCTTAATGTCTGCATGCTGAGAGCACCAGAAACATCTACTGCCACCATTATGGCAGTTGTTCCCAAGGCCTGCTGCTGGTTTGCTGGGGAATGGCCTACACTCCACTCTCACTCTGATGTGATAGACCTTTCCTGATGACCTTTTAAATTGTCTTGGGCTGGAAAATTGTTTTACCCCATCCTTTTGTGGGTTATAATGCTCCAGAATTTGTTTTGAAGCATTATCTAAAGTTGTTTGGAGAAGAATTTCATTCTTGTATGTTTTAGAGAAGGTTTAGGTAAAGAGGCCATTCTTACAATCTAATCCAATTCCCTCATCCTAGAAATGAGAAAATTGGGACCACAAGGAGTAAATTGACTTGCCCAAGATCACACAGGAGGCGAGGTAATAACAGGAGAATCAGAAATAAAACCCAGATCTCTTGACTCTTGGATCACATTGCCTCCTTGCCTTCTTCTTCAGGGAAGGTCTGACAATGTTTGCATTTCCTTGGCTCCCAAAAAAGGCAGTAATGAAGATAGAACTAGAATTTGAGATTCTGGCCTCTCTGTCCTGAATATTGCTATTGGGTGAAATTTTCTGAAAGCTCATCCCCATCAAAAGCTCCTGGCCAGGGTGTTTCTTAGAAACTATAGTGGAGAAGAAAAAAACAAACTCACCGAAGCATCAATTTATTCTATTCCCTTCCTCTGTTGTTTTCCTTTCTCATCCCCACTCTTTTGACCCTGATGGTCTATGTAATCATTAAACAGGAATTCAGAAAACACAACAGATTGTGAATAAGGAAGCCAGCCATTCCACATAGTCTCTTTTCTGAATAAACAATGGTTCTATCCACAGATTCCCCCTCCAGTGCTGAGTGTGACATTAGCATGCAGATTCACTGTCTGGAACCAAACCTACTTTTTAATAACTTCCTGAATACTAAAAAGGTAAGAATATTTTAGCCCATCAGCTCTAGAACTTTCTCGATAATTGAGAGTGGGAAGGGAAGGCAACTCCCCTTATTTGATGTCTACTCCAGCAGTTTGGGAGGAAGGTCCCAGGGAAAGGCTTCTCATTATGTCTTAGTCACTCTCCAATTCCCTGGTGTAACTCACTAATTTCTTGAGCTTAAAATCCTGAGTCTCTAAGGAACAACTCCCCAAAGAGTCAGTTCAGCCTTTGTTACCTGGAAAAGCTTTAGCCTACCCTGCTGCAAACCAGAGACTGATAATTGTCTTTATGGAAAGAGGGAAAGGAGGCCAGTTATTTCACAGAGGCCCCTGAGAAATTAAATCTCCATAAGACAAATCACAGATCTCTAGCAAAGTGGACACTTTGGTGGAGTTTGAGAGGATTTAGCTGAAGTGAATTTAGTATGTAAATATAGTGTTTTATGGAGCTTTCTGAGATCTCAGATTAACTTCTGCAAATAAGACTGATGGAAGTACCACAATCTCTGGGCAGCAAGGAAGGAAGAGATTGCTGCAGCTGGGATGACTAAGTGGCTCTCATTGGGCCAGGCAAGGGCTGCTTGGGTGGTAGCCACACCTCCTGATTCTGACATAATTCTTATGATGAGGTTTCATTCTAAGTCACAATGTGAATTTCAATTCAACAAAATATAAAATGTCTTCTGGGTCAGAGGACTGGACTAGACGCTGGTGGGGGTGAAGCGGGGAATACAAAATATAGCCAAGACTAGCTCTCTGACCATTTCTTTTTGGTCTGGCCTCAACATCAATGTTTTCAAAACTGTTCTTTATTTTGGACAAGACAATCTCTAAGGTTACCTCCAGCTCTGAATCCCAGGGCTCTGAATCCATCTGTAGTCTCATTTTTCTCTTCCACGCTGCTGTTGTTCAGTCATTTTTCAGTCATGTCTGACTCTCCATTTGGGATTTTCTTGGTAAAGTCACGGAAGTGGTTTGACATTTCCTTCTCTGTCTCAGATGAGGAAACTGAAGCAAACAGGGTTAAGTGATTTACCCAGGGTCATACAGCTAAGTAAGTATCTGAGGCCAGATTTAAACTAAAGAAAATGAGTTTTCCTATCTCCAGGCCTAGTACTCTATTCACTAAGCCCCCTACCTTCTCTTTCATAAAAGGTCTTAAACTAGTTTTGTTCCAGATTTCTTTTACCTAAACCAAATCACAGACTCACAGGATTTCAGAGGCCTCAGCAATCATCTAATCCAACCCAAGCCCCCAAAAGAAGGCCCACCACAACAGATCTAATGAGTCATCATTCAACCTGTGGTTGAAGACCTCCAGTAAAGAGCAACCCTCTCGCTTCCCACATCACCCATTCTACTTCTGCACAGATCAGATTGTTAGGAAGTTGTTCCTGTCATAAAGCCTGATTCCTTTTTTCCTTCTTCATTGTTCCTTCTTTGCTCCTGTCTTCTTCATTTGGGAGCCAAACAGACCAAGTCTAATTCCTCTTCCATGTGACAATCCTTCATACAATTGAAGACAGCTGTCATGGCCTTCCACCTGTTGATCTTGCCACCTCCCAGCCTTTTCCAGTATAAATATTCCTAGTTACTCTAATTGATCCTCATGACCTTGATAAATGTAAGGTCCTTCACCATCACACTCACATTCCACTGTCCTTCAATAGTCAGGGACTTTGGTAGAGTGGTGTTGGAGCTGGGGGAGTTTATACTACACTGGGTCATAGAGACAAGAGTAACTAAGAATTCTCAAGGTACGCTCACAAGGACTCTGTCTTACCAAGTCTGGCAGGAAAAGGAGACTGAAGATGATGACCTTTAAGAGTAATACAAATTCCACTTTTTCTTTTTTCTTCTTTTAGACCACCCATCCAAAGGTATTTCTAAACAGGGAGTAAAGAAGGCCTTATCATTTCAGGTTTGTAGCCTGTGATTTGCTGGGGAAGAGTCAGTTCCTAGCTCCCCTCCTGCTAGTACAAGAAATGAAGCAATATCCACCCTTATCCTTGGCACATTAGGACAAAGTAATGATAACTAGCATTGAAATAGTGTTTTGAGAAGCAGTATTTGGTAAATGGATAGAGAGATGACTTCAGAGTCGGGGAGACCCAGATTCAAGTCCTGCCTCCAACACAGAGAGGTCATGTGACCCTGGGCAAGTTACTTAACCTCACAGTGGCCTAGGTAGTCAGTTCCCTTAGACTAAGTTTCACAGATGCTGACCCAGAAGAATGCACCATGGTAGAGAGAGCTCTTCATTTAGAGTTCCTCATGTCAATTAAATCATGAATCTTAAAAATCAAAAACATGGAACTCTAGGTTACAAAGCTTTTTTTCCACACATTTCTCACATATCACTTGAATCTTTAACACTGTAAGGTGTTTGCTACAGGCCTCATGTTTTTTAGACTCGGAGCCAAAAGATATGGGTTTGATAAATGTATAAAGCAAAGAGCCATTCCCTAATGGATGAATGGTCAAAGGATAGGAATGAATGTTTCTCAAAAGAATTGCAAGCTACTAACAAACATGCATCAAAACTACCCTTAGGTTCCACCTCATACCATGAAAATTTGCAAGGATGATAAAAAAAAATCGGGATAGTCAATATCAGAGGGGCTCTGGAAGGACAGGTGCACTAATACATTGTCAGTCAAGTTGTGAATTGGTTAAGTCATTATGGAAAGCAGTACAAAATTATGATGAGAAAGTGACTAAAATGTCCATAATCTTTGACCCAGAGATCTCACTCCTAAGCATGTTATATCCCAAGGAGGTCAAAGCTAGAAAGAAAGATCCTATATATACCGGAATAGTCACTTTTTGTGATAGCCAAGAATTGGAAATGAAGTAAACACCCATTGACTGAGGAATGGTCAAACAAATTGTGGTATGTTATGGAATATCACTGCACCACGAGAAATGATAAATATAAAAAATAAGGGAAACATGGGAAGACTTACACCAACTGATGCAGAATGAAGTAGTAAGACCCAGGAAACAACAATATAAATGGAAAGAACAGCAAAAGCCAGAACCAAAGGTCAGTCCCAGAGAGCAGGTAAGAAAAGACATCTCTTCTCTTTCGGGGGAAGTGGGGAATTATACTGTTAGACTCAGAGGATGTGTTGGTTAGTTTTGCTGAAGTGCTCTTCCTCCCCCCTTTTTTTAATTTTTATTTAAAAGAATTGGTTCAGTAGGCAGAGAAGGGAGAGAATATAGTTGGAGCCATTCTTTAGCTGCTTAAGCTAGGCACTTGACCACCCTTAGGCTCAGTTTCCACATCGGCAAAATGGGAAGTGAATACTTGTTACTTATTGTACAGGGTTGCTTTGAAAAGAGTAGCCATACAAACATGAGGTAATATGAAAAGCACCAGGGTTAGGGCCATTTAGCCCCTGCCTAAGGTCAGGTCTATCAAGAACATGGGCCCATCCCCAGTTGGAAATGCTATAGTGATTTGAGAGGAAGGAAGGAGGGAAAAAAACACCTGCTCCCCAACTCCAAGAAGACTCCTGAAGTTCAGAGTAGGCAACAGGATCCCAGAAGGGTGGGGGAAAGGGGATGGAGTGTAGGGCTTGAACATAGCATTCCCAAATTGGTTGGGATAGGAAGAATGTTGATTCTGGAGTCAGAGGACCTAAGTTCAAAGCTTTCCTCTGCCAATTATTGTTTATGTGATCTAGGATAAGTAATTTTCCCTCTCCACATCTCAATTTCCTCATCTGTAAATAAGGGAGTTCATACCGAATTGGGAGTTCTTAACCTGCAGTCCATGATTTTTTTAAAAAATATTTTTATAACTATATTTCAATATAATGTATTTACTTTGTCATCTTATTTTGTTTTATGTATTTAAAAACAATATTCTGAGAAATCCATAGACTTCCCCAAACTACCAAAATGGTCCATGACACAAAAAAAGACCTATGAGCAAAATGGATGTCTTGGTCCCTTCAAGTTCTAGATCCAAAGTCCCACAATCCCAGGTTCCCATGTCCCCCTTCCCAGGCTATGTCTGATGGTGCCACCCTACCCCAAACACCGTCCCCACACTATTGGTTTCCAATCAAGGTTCTCAGGACCCTTCTTGGGAATGGACTTCCACCCTGACACTTACACAGTCCTCACTATTCTCTGACCTGGTACTTCCCTCACTGGGGTGAGGGAAGGTAACAAGCATTTTTATATAGTGCCTCCTATGTGCTAGGTACTGTGCTAAGTCCTTTCCAGTTATTATCTTATGTGATCCTTACAACCACCCTATAAGATATGTGTTTTTATTATTCCCACTTATCATCCCCATCCCTATCCTCAGTTGAGGAAACTGAGGCAGACAGAGAGTAAGTGACTTGTCCAAGGTCACACAGATATTGAAAATGCCTGGAGTTGGGAGAGGGAGTGTCTTGCTTGATAAACACTAATGTCACTGTTCTGAAGAGGGAGTGGGGTGGGGTTGGGAGGTGAGGTATAAGGGGTAATGACCAAGTCAGTGAACCTTCTGAGCCTCACTTTTCTCATCTGTAAAATGAGCTGAAGATTTTTGAGTAGGAGTTGTGGTCAGGTTTGTGTTTTACTAATCTTGATTTGGCAGCTATGTGGAGTATGGAAGGTAGAGGAGAGAGAAAATACAGGCAAAAAGACTAATTGGAAAGTTGGGGAATGGGTGATGAGGGACCGTTTTAACATAGAAGCTGTGTGAATGCAGAGAAGGGGACTAATGGGAAAGACAGTGACATAGGCTTGAAACAATTGGATATGAGCGTTCACAGAGAGGAAGACAAAAGAATAAGCCAAAGTTTAGAACCTGGGTAGTTGTCAGGGTAGTGGTACCACCAAGAGAAGCAGGGAATTTTGGAAGAGGGATGGGTTTGTGAGAAATGGGAGTTCAGTTTTGTGCATGTTGAATGGGATACAGCTATGGGACATGTAGGTGGAGATGTGTGGCATGTTTGCTTATTTGTGGACTGACATATGGAGCACTGCAATAACTCGGCATCTCCCAGGTATCAGGGCCCACATATTGAAGACCCCATTGCCTCTATGCCCCATCATTTATCCATTAATACTGGGTTGCCTTTAAGAATTTCTTTGCCATCTTCCATTTAACCTACTGAAAAATAAAAAATACACGAATCAGATTTTTAATTTTTTTTCTGACTGTGCTAAAATGTGATCTCCTCACACAGAATATAAGCACCACTCTTTTTTTGATATTCCTCTCCCCCCACACCTAGCCCAAGGAGGGGATGAAGCAATAAGGTTCAGCAGCACAAACACTGACCTCAGGCAAAGGCTTCCTCAAGTACTGGGTTGGGCAAGTACTAGCTAGCTGTGGGTCCACATGATCTCTGTGTGTCAAATTCATCTGTAAAATGGGCATAAACATACTTGGACTATTTACCTCACAGGGTTGAAGAACATGCTTAGTAAACTTGAGAATGCCTATCAACTATGAATTATTATGAAGTCTTTGGGTGGGGGCAGGTGATGAGGCCTGTGATTGAATTAGCATAGGGAATTCTCAATGAGAAAATCCCTTTTACCAATATAGAGCAATACCTTTTCTGAAACTTATAGACTTACCCAGTTGTTATCTAGGACTTGGGTCAGTTAAGTGACTTGGTCAGGATCACCCAGCCTTGAATGTTTCAGAAACAGGACTTGAACCCAGGTCTTCCTGCCTCTAAGGCGAGTTCTCTCTCCATCTACTCTGCTAGGCTGCCTCTGGCATTATTATAAATCATATGTTAGATAAAACAGAATTCCTTTGCCTTATCCAAATCACTCAGACTCATGACACCAGATACGAGAAAGAGGAATGTTTCTTGTCCTGGGTCATCCTGATTAGCAGGGAACACTATAATCCTGGAATTCTGCCACTTCCACATCACAGACATTTACTGAGCAATGACTACAGGCAAAGATTTGCCCCTGGTGCTCTAAACACAGAGTCCCCTTCTTTTCTCTGACACTGCCACCACTCTGCTGCAGGCCCTCATCCCCTCACGCTTGGATTAATACAATAGCCTATTACAGAGTGGGGGGAACGGTGGCCTGTCTCAAGTCTCTATCCACTCCAATCCATCCATTGAGTCACTAAAGTTCTAAAGCGTAGAACTGACTGTGTCAGCCTCCCCCACCCAAACACACACACTCAATAAACTCCATCATCTCTCTATTACCTTCAGGAACAAATACAAAATGCTCTATTTGGGATTCAAAGCTCTTCATAACCTAGACCCTTCCTGTCTTTCCAAACTTCTTATACCCTACTCCCCAATATACACTCTTCTATCTAGTGACGCTGGTCTCCTGGCTGTTCTATGAAGAAGACGCTATGTCTCTGGGCTCCCTGAATTCCTTCTTACCGTTCTCCATGCCTGGAACATTTTCCTTCCTCCTCTCTGACTACTCACCTCCCTGGCTTTCTTGAAGAGCCGTGTGAGATCCCACCTTCCCCAGGAAGGCTTCCTCGACCCTGCTCAGCTCCCTGGCCTTCTTTCTTTTAGTTACATCCTCTTCATCCCGCATACAGCTCACTTACATTTGTTTACATGTCGTCTCGCCAACCAAATTGGAAGCTCTCTGAGCACAGGGGTTGTCTCTGGCTTCTTTTTATATTCCCAGAGCTTAATACAGTACCTTATACATAGTCGGTGTTTAATAAATATTGATTGATTGATTGATTGATTGACAGGGTAGCTGACCTCAAGGCACTTACAATCTAGTTAAAGGGGCAAAGCAAAGGAAGTAAGGTGAAGGAGACATTGGTCCAAGAAGTAAAATGCAATCACAGGATGGGGATGTGGTGTAGTGGAAAGGGCACTGGTTTCAGAGCCAGAAAACCTGGGTTTTAATCTTGCCTCTGATGCTGATTATCTATGGACCTGGACTTCAATTTTCTCTTCTGTAAAATGAGGTGATTAGACTCAATGACCTCCATGGTCCCTTCCAACTCAGAACCTCTGATTTAGAGCTGGAAGAGACATTAGAGATCAACAACTCCAACTCCTTCCTCTTAGAGATAAGGAAACTGTGGTTGAGAGAAGGGAAATTACTTGCCCAGTGTCCCACAGCAAAACCAGGGTTCAAACCCCAATCCTCTGATTCTAAAAATATTATTCTTTCCACCCTATAATGCAGCTGCTTCTGATAATTTATGAAGCAACTATTCTTCACTGGTCCCAAGCCCTGTAGTCTAGTTACTAAACTACAGGTCAGCCTCCATTTCTCCAGCTGGGAAATGGGGAGAACAGAGACATGCTATTCCAAGATTGGGCACTAGGAGTCAGTGCCTGAGCACAGAAGAGCACTCCCCTCCTCAAATCGGAAATCTGTCCCAGCTCTGGGGTGGAGCAGCTCTGACCACCTCCCTCCTTGGAGCTCCTTCTCTGCCCACAAGGCTTTAGGGAAAGGGACAAGGCTTCTAGGTTGAAATGGCAGAGGACTTGTTGGCAAGGTGGGGAGGGAGAGTCAAAAGGTGTGCAAATATTCTGGACCCATTGATTAGAAGGATTGGAGGAAGGACATTGTAGAAGCGAGGGAAGCAGCTGAGTAACCCAGATTGGGGTAGGTATGGCAAGAGGGAGGGCCTAAGTATAGCCTGACCTCCCCACCTGGCCTGGTGGACAAGCAGTGAAGGAACTGGCTCAGAGCAGCCCAAGGATCGGACCACATTCTCAGTTGCCTGCTTGCTATTATTGGAGGTTGCCATGGGCATGGAGCAAAGGAGGTGGCTTGTGGGGGCTGCACCCAATTTCCTTTGGATTTTTGTTTTAACTCTTTGAGAAGAATGGATGCCGGGGTGAGGAGAGGCCAAGGAGAGAGCTGCCATGCAGCCCAGATCTTTGCAAGGATGCTCTGACCCAGTCTCTTAGAACTCTGAACAACTCCTAGCAAAAGGAAGCCTTTCTTTAGGGACCCTCACCAGTGAGGTACATGCATGAAGGATTTAGCTAGCTGAGGTCTTCAAGAGTCATTAAGGGAAGGGGCAACATAATCTCATCTTCACATGGGAGGGCCACTGTGGGCACACAAGGTGGTCTCCCCTCAAGACCCCTACAATGCCTGCTTCTTCCTGCCTGTGGGGGAAAGTCAAAAGGACGCAGATTTGACATGGTACAAAGAGTGCTGAACTTGGAAGTGCAGCATTGACTCTGCCACCTGCCTGCCTGTGCGACCTTGAGCAAATCACTGAACTCTCTGGGTCTGGGTTGTCCCCTTATCTGTAAAATGAAGAGATTGGTCTAAGTGACCCCTAAAATCCTTTCCAGGTCAAAATCTATGATTCTATGATCTTGAATACAAGAGGAAGATAAGGAAATGGGAAGAAATGAAGGCAATTTTAGAAAAAAAGAGGTAGCAAGATGAGAGGAGAAAGACCTCATTGGGCTTTGCCCTATCCAAGCAAAGGAAGAGTCAGTCTCTAAAGTTTCCCTCCTCCTTCTCCCTAAAAAGGCCCTTGGATCATAGACCCAGAGTTAGAAGGGACTTCAGAGGCCAGCGAAGGGGTGCCCTTCTATATACAGATGAAGAAAACAGACATAGAGACATAAGACGATCTGCTGAAGGTCACACAAGTAGTAAATAGGGGAGGAGATAGAATGGGAATTCAAATCTTCTGATCCCAAATCCAACATTTTTAGGAACATAAGGTCATAGATTTAGAGCTGGAAGGAACTTTAGAGGCCATTCAACTCAACCCTCTAATTTTACAGAAGAAGAAATTGAAGCAAAGAACGATAAGAGATCTGCTCAGAATCACACGGATAGTCCCAGCAAGTGTCTGAAGCAGGATGTGAAGTTAGATCTTGCTGCCTGGAAGTCCACCGAACCACTGACTTAAGCCAACTGTGTCAGAGGATGCAGGAGAGTCCTAATCACTGTCTCTCCCCAAAAACCCTGGGCTCAGAGCATAGAAAGACAGAGGTCAGCCAAGTCCAAACCTGAGGACTTACTGATAGAAACCAGAGGGCAGAGCTCTTAGCAGGGCTTGACTCTCTGAGATAAGCAGACTTTTCTGTTACTCCTTATTTATAAAGTCTTAAAGCAGAGATCAGATATCATTATGGATTTAGAGCTAAAAGGAAACTTAGAGGCCATTGAGCCCAACCTCCTCATTTAACAGATGAGAAAATTGGCAGAGAAGTGCAGGGAATTACCCAGGGTCACTCAAGCAATAAGTGTCTGAGGCAGAATTTGAACCCAGGGCCAGTACTTTATCCACTCCCTCTATTGTTTCTCAGCCCATGATAGGCTCCATTGCCTAGTGAAGTGGCTATCAAAGCCTGCGTTCTGAGATGGCCTGACTCAGGAAAGTCTAGGTCATGGAGCTTGGCAGACTGAATTAGATCAGAACTAACTCCTTGGATTGAAAAGGGGGAACCAGAGGTTGGAAAGAAGGGGACTCCAAGGCCCTTGAACATTGAAGGTAAGGCAGCAGACTATAAACCCACCGAATCCTCCAATGTCCTAAAATCTCAGCAGGCACAGAGCTCTGAGACTAAATTGGAGCCGAGTTACACAGCAACTGTGCTAGAAAGAGGGAGAGGAGAAAGTGAAGGAGCAAAAAGGGGGAAAGAAGGAAACAGAGAGTAGAGCTCAGGAAGGGGAAGAAGAAGAGGAGAAAAAGGAGGGAAGGAAGAGAGGAAGAAGAGGAGAAAAAGGAGAGGAAGAGGAGCAGGAGGACTAGAGGAGAGGAGGAAGAAGAGTAGGAACAGCAGGAGGAGGAAGAGGAGGAGAGGAAGAGGACAGAGGAGCAGGCTAGCTGTCCATCCTCTCCTCCTGAACCCAGAAAATGATGACCCCTTTGAGTTGATGAAGTTGACCATTATATCACAGTTTAGTCACCTTTGAATTGGTGGTAATGGTAGCTTGGTGAATTATAGAATCTGAGAACTGGAAGGAACCTCAGAGACAAGACAGGTTAGAATGTTCAGCCAAATTTAATATGGTGAGATTTGATAGAGATAAATGTAAAGTCTTATGCTTGGATTAAAAATCAGTTTTGCAGTGGCTAGAGCCCTGGACCTAGAGTCAAGAAGACTCATCTTCTTGAGTTCAAATCTGCCTCATACACTTAGTAGTTGTGTGACCCTGGGCAAGTCACTTAACCCAGTTTGCCTCAGTTTCTTCATCTATAGAATGATCTGGAGAAGGAAATGGCAAACCACTCCAGTATCTTTGCCAAGAAAACTCCAGATGTGGTCATAAAGAAGTGGACATGACTGAAATAACTTAACAACAACAACAAAACACAAGGTGAGGGAGGCATACCTTGAGGGATCAAAGCTAAGTGAAATAAGGGACATTCTTGGTCATGTGACTTCTAGAGCTCTGGGCTTCACATTTTAAGGAGACTGATAAGCTGGAGGGTGTCTAAAGGAGGTGACCAGGATGGTGAAAGACTTTGAAATCAAGCCAAATGGCCTATGCTGATTGACTGAAAGAACTGGGGATATTTAGTCTTAAGAAGAGAAGACAAGGAGAACAAGGTGAGAATCACCTTCAGATATTTGAAGGATTGTCATGTGGAAGGAGGATTAGAGCTGTTCTCTTGGGCAAGAGAGGGCAGGACTAGGAAGGAGTAGAAACTGGAGAGAAGCAGATTGATATATAATTGAAAGCCATAAATAAAACATATTTTAAGGCTTATAATGTGCCAGACACCATGCTAAGCACTGGGAATACAAACACAAGCAAATAGACAGGCAGTCCTTGCCCTTGAGGAGCTTATATTCTAATGGGAGAAGACAATACATTTAAAAGAGCTGAAAATTAAGGGGGGGAAAGGAGGAAGGATTGTTCTGAATCCTGCTTATACCTATGGGATTATTAAATTTTCAGGGTGAGCATTTACATCTCAAAAATAAGTTACAAGTCAAGACTTGATTTATTGTTTTATTGATCACCTACACTAAAGAAAGTGATGGAGAAAATGTCAATCATGAAAATTTAAACTTAAAGTGTGTCCCGCACTTTCAGAGATCCAGCTGTCAAATCTTTACCAGCATCCACTGAGGGAGAAGGGAAGGTATAAAAGTATAAAAGCAGCCTGGAGAAGCAGGGGCTGAGCCAAGTGGGAAGTGACCAGGGCTGGTGAGTACATGTCTTCAAATGGAGGTTCTGGGGAGAAATTCACCAATCAGAGGAGGAGGAGGAGGCCTTGAAGGAGGAAGTACTTCCAGTGTGCAAAGGCTACCAAGTCTGAGATTCTACAAAAATCTTCAAATGTCCTCAAAACACCATCTCTCAAAGCAGCTTGCCTCACTTCTGGACAGCTCTAAATGGTTTAAGAGTTTTTCCTTCTCTCAAGTCTAAGTGTGTCTCTGTATCTTCCACCTTTTGCCCCTAGTTCTGCCCTCTACAGTCAGGAACCAAACAGAAGAGTACTTTGCAAGTGCTTGAAGACAACTACAGTGTTGCTCAAACTCTTCTTTTCTCCAGGTTAAACATGCTAGTTCTTTCTACCAATAAGCTTCACAAAGAGTTTCTGCCATTCCCAGCATCTTGTGAGAGCCCAAGCAGCTATTTACTATTTACAAAAGATTGAGTGAAGAAGAGATCTTTAACTATGCCTAAGGGAAAGGTGCCATCTCCATCCATTTCATCAAGGCTTAGAAGTCTGGAGAAAGAAGCAGGAGGAAAACAAAAGGCAGCGAAATAGACTAGGAACAGTTTCCTCCTACCAACAGCTGTCCCTGCCCACACAGCCTACTGTGCTTTGTCCCATGGGAATAGGCTTAGAGTTCCATGAGGTTCAGGGCTGCCTTTTTAAAAATTTTAAATCTGTCCACAAAGCCCAATACATTGCTCAGTACATAGTTGTTGTTTGTCCTTCATTTTCGAAGAGGACCAGTGACATCACGGGTGATGTCTTGACTTGCTCGTGAAATGGATTTGAATGAGGCAGAGCTGCACAAAATCATCGGCCTCTTCCAGAGTCTCTCTTCCAGAGCCATCCAAGTCCAGTGATAAAACAAAGTCAGGACCAGGATGTAGTAGATGACTGACCAGGGGTGGAGAACCCGCAGCCATGAGGCCACATGTAGCCTTCTAGGTCCTCGGTTGCAGCCTTTTGACTGAGTCCAAGTTTCACAGAACAAATTATTTTATTAAGGGGATGTGTTCTGTGAAGTTTGGATTCAGTCAAAGGGTTGCACTTGAGGACCTAGAGGGCCACATGTGGCCTTGAGGCAGCAGGTTCCCCACCCCTGGACTAACCTCGAAGAACTCAACAATATCTGCTTCAGGTGCCTTCATGGTCATTTGATCAAATTGTTCTCATTCACCCATTTTTCTGGGAGAAGTCTTCACATGCTTGGGGTAGACATCTCCCTAACTCACTGACTTGAGGCCTGTCAATTATGCTCAACTTGGTTTAGCCCACCTGCCCAGACAAGCTCTCTATAAGTCCTTACTGAACAAGTGTAGAGCAGTGGTTCTCAATCTTCCTAATGCTGTGACCCTTTAATACTCGTATGTGGGCGTATCTGCATGTGGGCGGACCCGCCTGGAGACATAGAGGAGGTGTCTCAGTTCCTAAGACCATTGCAAATATGTGTTTTCCGATAGTCGTAGGCAACCCCTATGAAAGGGTCCTTTGACCCCAAAGGGGTCACGACCCAGAGGTTGAGAACCACTGGTGTAGAGGAAATGATTATGTGTATATTTACAAATCAATCATTATACTAATTTCCCTTTCAGGAACTACCTTGGCTAATACTGGGAAACCTCTATCAAAACCCAGAGCTCAGCCTCTGGGATTGGATTCCTGGCTCTGCCACCTTTTCTCACCTGTGTGCTACTTATATTTCCCATCTCCCAGGGCAGTGGGGATGACAGCACTTTGGAAACTGGGAAAGGATGCATAAAAGATGAGCTATCAAGCAAAGCCTGAGCTTCCTCTCCAAGGCTCCTTCCACAGTGACTATCACATAGAAGGCTCCTTAATAAATGCTTGGTGATTCCACCAGGTCTGATTCAGTGGGAATAGACTGAAGAGACTGTTAAGTATAAATCAAGGAAAGCACTGCAAAGTATATAGAGAACTGGCCTTGGAATCAGGAAGACATGTTCAAGTCTGCATTTGATATATATAGTGATTATGGGACTTTAGGCAAGTCACTTAACTTTATCTACCTTGGTAAATGTAGCTTCCTCCCCAGGAGTCCCATATGCCAATAAAATCATAGGTGTCATCTTCAAAATAAAAGGATAAATCAGATGATTCAGGCTCATTTTCTGGAGGCCAGAGTCCTTGGTCTTTTCCCAAAGAGAACCTACATTTGATTTGTCCTCAGATTTATATGGAGATGAGGACTGGGGCTACTGTCAGCCCAAGTTACTGATGGGAAAGGGTGAATCCTCTTCCTTGCTAGGAATCCCCTTCATGATCAAAGAATCATTGATTTAGACATTCAAGGGGCTTTAAAGCTCATAGAATCCAACCGCTTCATGATGAGAAAGCTGAGGCCAAGAGAAATGAAATAACTTAAGTCACACAGGTAATAAATGGCAGAACAGGTATTTGAACTCAAAATCTCTTCCTCCAAATCCAGGGGGTATTCCACTATGCCACCCTTATCCTCCAGTTGCTGAGAGTCAGTGGTTAGATTGTAGACTGCCCAATGATTGAATTTAGAGTTGGAAGGGGCTCCAGAGACCCTCTTTACTTCTTGGCCATCTCACCAGCAGCCTTGTTGACTGGGCAGAAGTCCATCCTCTGGATGCATTAACACTTTCACATATACCCACTCTAAACTTCTGCTCTGTGGCTCAGTGGCCTGATTGGTGGTTTCCTCAAGTCACCCAGGCTCTAATCCAACCATGCCTCATTTCACTCTGTGGCCCTCTTCTCACCTTCCTTTAGTTTCTTCCCATCTTTACCTCCCAGTTTTTCATAATCAAATCAATTCTGTCACTGCTCCTGCAATTCCTCTATAGGTTCCCTGACCATCTGTGTAAATTTCAAAACTAAACTGTATTTCCTTAGCCACCACTCTGTCTTCTCCACAACTGGAATATAAGGTCACTGAGGGCAGTGACTATTTTTGCTTTTGTGTCTGTATCCTCAGTGCTTAGTACAATGTTTGGCACATAGTAAGTGCTTAATAAATGGGGTTTTTCCTTTCATTTATTCATCAGTTCATCCAGTTCAATCTTGGATAAGGTTTCAAAATCATTGGTCAGTTACTATCAACCTAATGTGATCTTGCAGAAAAAGGTACTGGTCTTTGAATAAGAAGACCTAGGTCCCATCTCTAGATACTTATTAGCCTTGGAGCTTCAGTTTCCTCTTCTGTGAAATGAGAATCATAATCATTCTACTCCATGGGTGAGGAATCATTTGGCATTCAATATTCATCCAAGTACAATGTCAATATGAGCTATGATTAGCCATTGATTCCCTTTTAATTAAAAGTCTCATGAGAGAGTTTTCTTTGATCCCTTCTCCCACTTGAATTTGGACTTGAACTCACAGGTATACTTGTGTGCTCAAGAGCGCAGGCACACACACACACACACACACACACACACACACACACACACACACACACACACACACACACAACTGTAAGGTCCTGAAGGACAGGGACTATATCTTAGCTAAATTTTATATCTCAATCCAGAGCCCAGAACCATGTTCTAAGCATAGATATACTGCTACAAAAACTCCAGGATCTCATCCATTTGGACATTCCCACTAAGGATAAAGATTATAACCCATCCTTTACAACTCTTGACCACATCCTCCTATAAATCCTTCAGAGGATCCACTTAATAAGTCATGAACGGTCCTTGCTGGGGCCCTCTTGACATTGCATGGATACCAATAGGGCTCATGGGCTAATGGTACATTAATTGCTGTTGTTCAGTAGTTTCTGTCATTTCCAACTCTTCATAACCCCACCTGGGAGTTTTCTTGGCAGAGATATGGAGGTGGTTGGCCATTTCCTTCTCTAGCTCATTTTACAGTTGAGGAAACTGAGGCAAACAGGGTGATGTGACTTGCCCAAGGTCACACAGCTATTAAGTGTCTGAAACTGGATTTGAACTCAGGAAGATGAGTTTTTCTGCCAGACAGGGCACTCTATCCCCTGAACCACCTTGCTGCCCTACATTAATTACCTTGAATCTTTTTTGTTCATATTTTGTATTTTCTTATTGGTGTATGTTGTATTTCCCGCTAATGAAGTATAAGCTCTTTCTAGAATAAGGACTGCTTCCCTTTTACCTTGGTATGCCCAGGGTGTGGCACAGAGTGAGTATATTCTTAGTAAATGCTTGTTGAATTGAATTCATTCTCGCACTCTCTCTGTGTGACTGGCCCATATTTTTTCATGTCCTACATCTCTTTGAAGATGTGCTTTATGCTACTTCTCCTGGGCAATTCTATGTGCTGCAGTCAGCTTAGGCCTACCCCTACGCTTGCATGGATTCCATTGCCTTCTGAGTGACCCTCACCTTTAATTCTTCCAGGACTATGGTATTCCATGACTCCCAGTGTTGTTTCAAAAGATGTGTCTTTGTTTCAGGAGGAAATTTTAGGGTCATTGAAAGTGCTATGAGATTTCCCAAAAGTAATCTTTGGCCATTTCATTGTGGTTCAGTCATTTTTCAGATATGTCTGATTCTTCATGACCCCATTTGGGGTTTTCTTGGCAAAGATACTGAAGTGGTTTGCCTTTTCCTTCTTTAGCTCCTTTTACAGATAAGGAAACTGAGGAAAACAGGGTTAAGTGATTTGACCAGGCTCACACAGCTAGTAAGTGTCTGAGGCTGGATTCAGAGTCAGAAAGATTCAGGCCTGGCACTCTATCCATTGCATCACCTAGCTGCCTTCGGCCATAGCAACCTCTGAAATTGTTCCAGCTGAGATTGTGAAAATACTGTCCAGTTGAAAAGGGCATGTTAATTCCTGGGGAATTCAGTCAGAAGCTTTTTAAGATTCTGCAGTCTCAAGGATTATTGCCAACTGTCAATTTGCTGCGTACACTCTGAATCCACCCACACATTTTCCCATGCCTCAGTTTCCCTGACTATCCCCTAGTTTCACTCTCTAAGCTAGGATTGAAGAACAACTCTAAGGAATGATTACAAAGCCTTCTGCAGGTAAACTGCTGGTGAAATGAGGGCAGTGCCAGCCATCACAGGCCCACACTAGCCTCCCACTCTTCCCTGCCTCCCCTGGTTATGTACGCTCTGCTGCAGACAGTGACACTGATGACTCAGCCTCCAGAGGCCAGATTCCCTCCTGCATCTGGATTCACCTTCAGAGCTTCTGTTCCACCTGGCAACAATGGCAGCAGCTTCCCTGTGGGCAAAGTCCCCAAGCTATCTCACAGGAGACATCCAACTTCCTTCAACTCCTGCTGATCTGACTCTAAATTAGCCAGACCTTTCTGTTGGGTGGGAGCTCTCCACCTGCTCACCTGGGAATTTAGCGAATCTGACTTTTCATAGATTCCACAAGCTAGGAATTATCTTAAAGATCAACTAGTCCAAACTGTTCATCTTACAAATGAAGAAATTGAGAGAAATATATGGGAATGTATGCATACTTTAGCAAATGGGCTAGAAAACGCCAAAGGAAAGATACTGCAATCCACATAAAGAGATGGTAAACAGGCCTTCCTAGAGTATCAAGGATTTTTGTGTTATGGACTGGCTGTTAAAAGCTTTTTTAAAAATGTAAAACATTCTAGCTAGATTATAAATTTTCTTTTTTTTTTTTAAGAGCAACGACATGTTTCTGTGCTGCTGTTTGGCCTTTATTTCAATTAATCAACAAGCATTGATTAAGAACCTTCTAGGCCCCAAGGGCCAGCCCAGTTGATTCTGGAGAAGCTTACCAGTTGGCCACTGAAGAATGGAGGTTTCCCCTGTAACAACTCAAGAAGATTATTCACTAAGATGTTGGGGGTCATGGTCAGCCCTGGTGGAGGGAAACATATACTTGTTGTGAATCTCTAGTTCAGGTCTCACTCCTACTTCACTTTTTGGCTTCGCTAGACCCCCTAGACAGCCAGGACTTCTGCTCAGCCTCTCCCATGCTGTATTTACAGATCCCCTAGATTTCCTTACCCCTTCTGACTCTGCCACCCCCTAACCCCAGCTTACCCTCAGAAGAAAACTTCCAAGCATCCTATCATACTGCTCCCCTAACCCCATGACTTTAAGGGTCAGACCAAGCTTAACTTTATCATAAGTTTTCCTTACAATTTGAAGCAGTGAGTCCAAATGAAGTTAGTGATACTGACACATGATATGAGATAGAGTGCTGGACCTGGGTACAAATCCTGTTTTTAAGCCCAATTAGCTATAAGTACACACATAAAGTGTTTGGCCTCTCTGAGTTTCAGTTTCCTCTTCTACAAAGTGGGAAAAATATTACCAGTCATATCTAACTTGCAATGTCAAGAGGAAGCAAGAAAGCTTATGGGAAGTCATGAACAAGAGTTTTTATAGGATAAGCAGGCCTGGATGTGATCTGCATTATTGGAAAGAAAGTCCACGTCAGTGAGTTCTGGGATCCATTGAAGTATGTGAGTATCTCACTTTAGGAGGTCCAGTGGGACAATGCAAAGCACTTAGTGAGTCAATAAGCATTTATTAACTGCTTACTATTACTTTACTAAGTGCTTACTATTTATCAGAAATCCTAAATGCACTAAGTACTGGGAATACAAATACAAGCAGAAAGATAGTCCCTGCCCATGAGAAGGTTTCATTCTGATGAGGAAGACCCCACATAAAAGGAAGCTAAAAACTGAAGGAGGGGGAAACAAGGTACCTGAGTAAAGCCAGGACACATAGCCTTGTGGGAAAATAAGATATGGCTGGCCTGGGCACCCTCCTTTAATGAAGGTTCTAGGAAGACCCTTTACCCTTTCAATCAGAGGGAGGGGCTTCAGAAGCAGAGGGTACTTCCGAAGTATGAGTGTGGCAGCAGCCACACTGGCATACCTGGGATGGCTGCTAGCACAGGTTCTTAGATCTGCTTTACTAGGAAAGAGAGCTGTTTAAGGGGTCAACAATCTTTTTAAATCACTTTCACTAGTTTGGGGGAAAAGTCAGCATCCTGAACTTCAGAGAAATAAAAACCAAACAGACAGGGCTTTGACTGCCTGAATCAACTATATACTTTACATACATCCCTGGATCTAGCAAGCCTTTATATTTCAGCAGTCAGGGAGCCCTGAACATATGGCCACTCAGAATCTCAACCATGGAATCACAAGATCCTTCTTATAAGCAAGTCCCTAAAGCAAAATACCAACGCAGAGTATATATACACTTCTCAGAGCCAGAAGGCATCACAACCTTCTTGACTCAGTGCCTAAATAGAAATTAGCAAAAGGTGTGAAAGCCTTCCTACAAGCAAGCCTCCTCTAAACAAGCTTGCCTTAATGGGCTCCACAGTGAGGCCTATTAATGGGTGGGGAAGATTTTAAATCCCATTAATTTTATAATGAGTTCCAGGGCTGGAGTGATCTTCTAGGAAGAAGAGGTTTCTGGGTCATGATGAAGAAATCCACATGTGAACAGACTGGTGGGACACTTGTGAACTTTAGATAGACTACAACATAAATGCTCATTATTGCTATTACTGAAAAATTAAGAGCATTCTTATAGTGTGCAAGGGGTGACAATCAACTGTGAGTGCCATGGAGATCACAAGGATGACCTGGGCACAACCAGAACCAATGTGTCAAGAGAAAGGTGCCCGTGGCAGAAAACACAGCTATTTTGCAGAGGTGGCACAATGGACAGAGTGTTGGACCTGAAGTCAGGAAGACTCGTTTTCCTGAGTTCAAATCTGGCCTCAGATACTTCCCAGCTGTGTGACTAAAATAAGGAAGGGGGTGGGGGTGGGGAACCATCTTTCTCAAAATGACTACCATCCCCATACTTCACTTCACTGTCCTCCACTGACTATATCTAACACCAGTCCACCAATCCCAGAGTCCTGTCACTTCCCCTTGTTTGCCTCAGTTTCCTCATCTGTAAAATGAACTGGAGAAGGAAATGGCAAATCACTCCAATATTTTTGCCAAGAAAACACCAAATGGGGTCATGATGAGTCAGACATGACTGGCAAGGGGAATGTAAGAATGGCTGCTGCCTTGGAATAGCTTAGAGGAAGATTTAGAAAGAGAAGAGATGGGATCAATCTTACTAGTCATTAGAAAGGCCAGGCTAAAATGGATAGCGTTGATCTATATTCTATAAGGATCTCATTGCTAGAGAGCAGGCTTAGAGTCTTTACCAAATAAAGGATTCCCCATTAGAGGGAGTCTGAAATTCAGCAGACTCAACTGTTTCCTTTGCCTGCATGACAAGGGCCTACAGAGATCCTTAGTACCCCTTCCACCACTACCACTTCCCTTCCTCTTACCTTCAGGTTCACTTTATTGGAGAAAGTCACCATAAATCTATTTATCAGAAATCCATTTGTTATTCTAACTTCAACTGGATCCACCCAGTTCTCTGGCAATCCTATTACTCATCCCACATCATATTCTCTGCAGCAGCTGTCCAAACTTTTCCCACACTCCTCAAACGCCCAAGCCTCTCTCTCCTACTCTGTCTCTGCATATTACCTCACCTCAACTTGAAGGGAAAGCTTATAGCTGATACTTGCTACCTCCATTTCCTTACTATCTGCTTGCTTCTTAAGCCTTGCAATCTGGCTCTGTCTTCTATGACTCTTCTGAGACTGCTCACTCCAAGGTCAACAGTGGCTTCCTAAATCACCAAATCCAATGGCCTTTAACCCACCTTCCTCCTCCTTGACCTTTGTGAAGCCCTTCACAAGACTGAACAAATTTCCTTCCCATCTTGGCTTGTGACTTGTTTTCTGCCCTGAATCTCCTGCTGCCTTTCTGGCTATGCTTGTTTGTTTGTTATTCATTAAAATAGCTATTTTTCCTCTTGGCCCCTAAATGTGGTTGTACCCCAGAGCTGTAACTATTACAGAGAGAATGGGCCTTTGGCCCAAAGAACTAAAATAAGGAAGGGGGTGAGGGTAAAGAACCATCTTTCCCAAAATGACTGCCATCCCCCTACTTTACCTCACTTTCCTCCACTAACTATATCTAACACCAGTCCACCAATCCCAGGTCCTGTTACTCATTTTCCCCAAAATTTCCACAAGGTCAAGAAGTAGATAGCTCCTTCTTGAAATACAACTCAAACCACAAAGAAACCCTGTGTTACCATGCTGCCCTACTCCATTCATCTAGCTACTTTTGCCCTAAGAAAACAAAGTCCTAAGTTGTGATCCTCTTGCACTTTAAGATGTATTCCTCAGACTTTTATTCTTCTCTCTCTTTCTCTCCATATTTTTCTTTGTAGATCTTATCCACTCCCCTAATATTATCATTTTTGTATATGTAACCTGGGCTGCTCTGGGCATGTCTAGTTTGGTTAATGGAAGCACCCTTGAGGGGACTTTGGAGCACATTCAGATTGCCTGTCATGGAGACCTCTTCACCCTCTATCACATTTTAGGGGTAGTCTTTTTTGATCAGTTGCCTGCATCTTTAAATTGGCAATACTGAGATAGTCCAGCCCCCTTTTTTCATTTCCCTTTTCTGCCAATCTTTCTTCTGCTCTTTTTAGCAACTCTTATCTGCTGCATCCAGAGTGTGAAGATTCCCCCTTACTCCACCCTGCAGCAACATCATGAACTGGAATGGTGAGAAGGAAAGGACTTCCTCCCCCTACTTTCCCTCTTTTACCCCAGATCCAAGAAATGGGCCTAGCAGCAATAGTTTCTGTTCTGCATTGTTTGGCCTCCTCAGTTCCAGGTGCTAGAGGTAATCCCCATGGGGTCCTGGAGTGTGAGCCACAATGACCTGGCAGGTGGGATGGGTACAGCCAGCCAATATGGAATGGAAGTCTTGAGAAGCCAGGGCACCTAGGACTAGAACCTGAGAGGAGTTTGAGAGTTGGGACAGAGGGCATGCTCTACAGGGCCTGAGCTAAGCTGTAAAACTAATCCTCTTTCTCTCCCAAAAGACTGAGGTGAAAGGGGCTAAGTTTATGCTTTGTATGCGTTAGGGAGAATAAGTTTGTATATTTGTGATTATACCTTCTGAAGTAAATATTTCTGTATAAAAGCTAATCTGTTAGTGGCTAATGGAACTGAGGTGCAGCAGTTCTGTTATCCCTATACTACCATTGGTGAGGGCTGGGGCCAGTGACAGAAAGTCTAGATCCCTCAAGTTCGTTAAGATTACCAGAAAACCCTGGGGGATGAGTGGGCTAGGGAATGATGAGATCTAACGTATCTGGCCTTTAGAAGGTAGCCTGAGTGGTCTGTGTAACATGTAGATGATTCCCAAATCCACATCCCTGGCTCTGACTTCTCTCCTGATCTCCAGTCCTGCAGCTGCAATAACTAACTGCCTTTTAGATGCTTCTATGTTAACCAATTATTAAACATTTATTATGTTCCTGTGTAGTGCCAGGCACTATGCTAGGAGATGTCCCAGACTTGAGAGGAACACTAAATTTGTCTCTTTCCAACTTCAACGAATTTGCACATCCTCAGGGGTCAAGTTACTGAGACAGTAAGACATAAGTGTAACCCACTCTGACTACAATTGTACCTCATATGAAATGAGCCCCTTTTAGTATGTGAGTAGATCATTTTATATCCTGTAAAAGAGAGAAAACTTTAAGTAGCTTCATTTGCACATTGTAAAGAATGCAAGACTTCCTTTGAGTAGCTCATTTATATAGTCAGCCATAAGTTGGTGACATATCATGATGATGAGAACATTTATATAGTACTTTAAGGTTTACAAAATACTTTAAATATATTGTCTCATTTAATCCTCACAACAATCCTAGGAGGTTATGTGCTATTATTATCCCCATTTTACAGATGAGAGACAGTGGTTTAGGTGAACAACTCAGTGCAGACTACAGTTCTGAAGTTGTGAGTTGCCTTGGCCATGTGTTCCCTCCTATATATGTCTCAAGACCATTCCACTGTTAAGTTTATGTCTACTCTCCCCCCATGAATGCAGTGCGTATCCCTAGC
Source organism: Pseudochirops cupreus (assembly GCA_028627135.1). NCBI lineage: Eukaryota > Metazoa > Chordata > Mammalia > Diprotodontia > Pseudocheiridae > Pseudochirops > Pseudochirops cupreus. Next base: position 189,762,451 of record CM053581.1, on the reverse strand, counting down.
AGTGTATACTACTAGTTAGTGAGAAAAGGAGATGTTTCCTAATTACTGTTGCTGCTGTGCCCCTTAAGTAAGAATTAATTGTCTACTGCAGATTAATCATTAGTGGGGAGTGCACTGGTGGGGATGTAGGAGCTACAGTTTCAGAAGGGCTGTGCTATACCTGTGAACCTGAAGTAGCAGCCACTCTCTGGGGCACCCAAACTGTGACTGTGAGGGCAAGGCAGGCAAGTAGCCCAGAGGGAAGGCTGTTACAAAATATGCATATAAAATAAGTACAAGGTACTTCTAGGAGAGAGGCACTAGTAGCTAGAGGAAATTGAAAAGGCCTCATGTAGGATGTAGGCTTAAGTTTAGAAGGAAACTAAGATTTCTAAGAGGTAGAGATGAGGAGGGAGTACTTTCCAGGCACGGGGGGGAAAGGGGGAGCCATGCAAAATCACAGAGTTAAGAAGCAGAGTATTATATGTAATACATAGCATGAAGTACAACTAGACCATAGAATACATTAAGGCAGGTAACAATAAGGCTGAAAAAATAAGTTAGAGCCAAGTTGTGAACAGCTGGAATATTCTCCCTCCTGACGTTTGCCTCTTAGAACCCCTAATTCCCTTCAAGGTTCCACTAAGGTGGTACCTTCTACAAGAGGCCTTTCCTATTCCCAAAATTGTTGGCCTCCCTGCTAAATGACTTTACATTTTTATTCTGTCTATAATTTGTGTCACTTCTTTGTGCATGTTGGTTCCCTCCAGGAGAATTTGTTAGAATCCATCTCATCTTCTGCCATCCCCTTCTCCTTTTGCCTTCAATATTTACCAGCTTCAGAGTATTTTCCAATGAGATATTTTATTTTTACCTTTGCATACCCAGTGTTAGTCACAGGACCTGGCACATACTAGGTGCTGGATAAGTGATTACTGAATTGAATGATCTAAATCCTACCTTTCCTTCCATGTCCGGTTCAAATGACACCTTATCAGGAAAACCAGGTCTGACTATTCCAGCCCATTGCAATCCCTCACCAAATTGGACAGGTAGCTCTCCCTTTTATACACTAGTGTTTTCTACATGATGGCTCATTGAAGCTCCCTAACAAAACACCTAAATTTACTTTTCACCACCTTTAACTGTCTGATGGCTTCTACCAACATTCAAAGAGATGGAGGCAAAAGGCTAAAATAATCAGGATTTTGCCTTCTAGTGGCCCACTTTCAGACACAGTCTCTAGGAACACATCATCTTGAAATGCAGGAACCATGTTGTAACTCAATCACAGTGATTATCTGCACCATTTATTTGGTATTGAGTAAGGGCAGACCAAGTGTGATTGTTGTTGTTCAGTTATCATCTTCTTTATGACCTCATGGATTGTAGCATTCCAGGCTCTTCTGTCCTCCACTCTCTCCCACTCTTTTCAGAGCGCATGTTGTTGCTTCCATGACACTATCCATCTCATCCTCTGCCATCCCCTTCTCCTTTTGCCTTCAATCTTTACCAACATCAGTCTTTTCCAATGAGTTCTATCTTCTCATTATGTGACAAAAGTGTTTAAGCTTGAGCTTCAGTATTTGTCCTTCCAATGAATAGTCAGAGTTAATTTTTTAAAAATATTGACTGATTCAATCTCCTTCCTCTCCAAAGGACTCTCAAAAGTTTTCTCCTGCACTGATATTTGAAAGCATCAATTCTGTGTTGCCCAGCTTTCCTTAAAATCCAGCTTTTACAGCCATACATTACCATAGAAAAAGCATAGCTTTGACTATATAGACCTTTGTCAGCAAGGTGACGTCTCTACTTTTTAGTATGCTGTCAAGATTAGCCATAGCTTTCCTTCCAAGAAGCAAGCATCTTTTAATTTCATGGCTGTAGGCACTGTCTGCTATGACTTTTTAGCTCAAGAATATAAAATCTGAGACTGCTTCCAATACTTCACTCTCTATCTACCAGGAAGTAATGGGACCAGATATCATGATCTTAGGCTGTTTATTTTTAATATTAAGCTTCAAGCCAGCTTTTACACTCTCCTCTTTCATCTTCATCAAGAGGCTTCTAATTCCTCTTCACTTTCTGTCATCAGAGTGGTGACATATGCATATCTGAGACTGTTATTTCTCCAAGCAACCTTAATTCTGGCATGTAATTTGTCCAGCCTGGCATTTTGCATGATATACTCTGCATATTAGGTTAAATAAATAAGTGATACTTTTCCCCAGATAACTAGGGAGGAAGTAAGAGAGCAACTAACTGTCCTCCATGAGTTCAAGTTATCAGGCCCACGTGAACCACATTCTAGGGCACTAAGAGCATTGATTACTGAACCAAGGACTATGATCTATGAAAGAGTGATGACCTAGAAAAGGTAAGACTTGTGCTGCTTGGTTGCTCAGGGTAGCACTAGGAGTAATAATGGCAATTGAAGGTATGTAGACTTAGGTTTGGTGTAAGGGAAAGCATCCTGGTGACTAAGACTATCCCAGTGTACAATGGGCTATCTCTGAGGGTACTGGGATGCCTTTCACTGGAGGTCTTGGAACGAAACCTCCACAACCAATTGTTGAGGTTTTCTCCCTATTCAACTGTCACTGTGTGTCTACTTTATGCTAGGCACTGGGGGATTTTTCATCAGTGTAGGGAGTATCTGATGAGGAATTTCCTCTCGGAGTGCAAATCTGTGCCTTCTCGTCAACTTGTGATTTTAGACAGCTCAGTGCTGAGCACTGAGAGTGATTTACTGAGGATCATATAACCAGTAGGTGCCAGAGATGGGACTTGAACTCTGGGCTTCCTGGGTTGGAAACTAGTTCTCTGTCTACGGCCAGGGATATGAAAACAAATACACAACAGTCCCTGTATCCAAGAAGTTTATATTCTATTAGGGGAAACAATAGGTAAATATAAATTTAAATACAAAATGTGTCAAAATAATTTTCTGAGGAGATTGCATTAGAAACTTGGAGGGATTGGGATAATTTCTTATCAGGAATGTTGTGTAGGGGATATCTATTCAGATAGGAGTTGGACTAAATGGTTCCCACAGTCTACCATCTGTATGAGCCTATGATACACCATTTTTTTTTATTGTGACTGTAAACACCTAGGGTAGAGCATTGCACTGGGCTTGGAATTAGGAAGATTCATCGTGAGGCTAAATACAGCCTCAGACACTAATTATGTGACCCTGGGCAAGTCACTTAACCTTGTTTGCCTAAGTTTCCTCATCTGTAAAATGAGCTGGAGAAAGAAATGGCAAGTCACTCCAGTATGGAGTCATGAAGAGGCAGATCCAACTGAAACAACTGAACAATAAATTGTGAATGTAAACTCTTAGAAAGAAGGCATCTTCATCTTCCCCTAGCATTTTGTCCAATCCCCTAGCACTGTGCCTGGCACACAGTAGTTATTTAAGAAATGCTTGTTGGACTGATGACTGATTGATGTCTTTGTCCTCTGTGTCCTTGGGATCATATCTTCTGTTTCCTGGTGTCTTCCACACCCAACATCATGTCATAAACATAGCTAGTTGATTGATAAATGTTCTATCAATGTTTGATGATGATGGTGAGAAGCAAGTGAAGGATAGGTGAAGACATAAGTAATCTTTTTAAATTAATTTTGTTTACAACATTCATTTCCACAAGATGCTGAGTTCCACATTTTCTCCTCATCTCTCCTCTCCCTCCACCCCAGATGGCATGCATTCTAATTACCCCTTCCCCCAGTCTGCCCTCTCTTCTATCACCCCCCCCCCCACCTTATTCTCTTCCCCCTTACTTTCTTGTAGGGCAAGATAAATTTCTATACTCCATTGCTTGTATATCTTATTTCCCAGTTGAGACATGAGTAATTTTAAGGTGGCAGCCAACTAATTTAGCACTTTCAAGAGTGAAAGGTAGCAGTAAAGATGTCTACTCCAGTACATTTGACCTGATTATAAAACAGGACTTGAAAAACACTTTCACAAACTAAGATATACAAAATATCTTTACCTGTTGGGCCAGGAAACTATCTGGGATTCTGTCAAGTCCAGCCTTCCAGCAACTCAGCAGTGAGTCCTCTGCAGGATACAGATTCTGACTCCTTTTGTTTCTTACCAGTTCCCAATGTGTCCATCTTCTACAGCACCTGAATTCAATAAGTCTCCTTTCAGAAATCAACTAACATATGAAAGACAGGGGAAATCCATTTCAATCTGAGCAAAGCTTCAGTTTTTAGAAGACTGTAAAAATCTTTGGTGGTGGTAATGCTTTTTAATGAAGTAGCCAAAGAAGCAGAAACTGCTGATAGTGACAGCTAAGACAAAAGTTCCATGTATTCAATAAAATTTGGAGTTTCTGTTTATTTTGTTGCTGTTGGAGGAGGGAAATTAGAGGAACGTTCTCTTTTCCCTGCCTCTATTGACTCCTTTCATCAAAGTAAGAATTTTTCACATCTATTTGACACTATAGTGAAAACCAATTACTCAATTTACCATAACTACACATATATATATATATATATATATCACATAGTGTAGCATGTATCATATAATTATATATAATGTATCATATATACAAATAAATATACATATATATAAATAACTAGCAATGGTTCTCAATCTTCCTAATGCTGTGACCCTTTAATACTCATATGTGAGTGTATCTGCATGTGGATGGACCCACCTGGAGATGGATAGAGAAGCAGTGTCTCGGTTCCTAAGACCATCAGAAATATGTGTTTTCCAATGGTCTTAGGCGACCCTGCTGGACTCCTAAAGGGGTCGCAACCCACAGGCTGAGAACCACTGATATAGGATGTTTCAAGTCTTACTTCAGTACTAAATTATTAAATCTTTAAATATTAAAGCTTAAAACTTCACAAGACTTTTGGGATATCCTACATAATTATAGCAGCCTCTTTTTTTCCCCCAAGTTTTTGCTTTCTCCTTATAAATAAGCAAAAACTATGAGCTGCCAGTTTTCTTAAAGTTTGGCAACTTGTAACTACATTTGTAACAAATACTAAAAACCTAAACTAAAATTCAATAAAATTAAAAGTGAATGCAGCTAGGAAAAGTTTAACTATTGTCTGAAGTAATGTAAGTAATTCATTTAGCAGATACTTAGCCCTTAGTAACTTAGGGCTAAGTACCTCTTGAAAGAAAGAGAGGGTGTGAACTCTGTCTCCTGTTGCTGCCTGGCAGGAGGAGGTTGGCTGAAACAGGAGGTCAGTGTGTGTATTTAAGAAGAGTTCCAGAGGAGAGACAGACAGAATCAAGGATTTTCCTCCTGGGCGGCTCCTGGTGGAGGAAGAATTGTGGAGACTGAAGCCAGGAGAGAAGAAATGAGAGAGGAGAGAGAGAGAAAGAGAGAGGGAGAGGGAGACAAGAGAGAGAAAGAGAGGGAAAGAGAGAGAGAGAGGGAGAGAGAGAGGGAGAGAAGGAAAAAGGAGAGAGAGGGAAAAAGGAGAGGGAAAAAGGAGAGAGAGAGAGAGAAGGAGGGAGAGAGAGAGAGAGAGAGAGAGAGAGAGAGAGAGAGAGAGAGAGAGAGAGATTCTCTCCCAGTATCTAGAAGCTGACTGAGAACTGAGTTGGTGTATTTCTTGAGACTAGAATCTGGTGAAGGCTGAAGTTGCTGCCTCCTGGATAAGCCTTTGTTTGTGGCTTGTTTGATCCTTGAGTTCCTCGCAACAGAAATGCTGAAGGTTTTGAGATGTGCTGGATCCTGTGAACCTCAGTGTGTACCAGGAATTGCTTGGAGGACTGGACGAGAACCTGGGAGCTGTCTGCCTCTGAATCCAGGTGACTGTTTGGTGGATTCTGGCAGGAGCTAGGACCATGGAAGGGGATCCAGGGAATCTGAGAGACCACTCTGAGTCAAGATGAAGAAAAGGCCTCTCCTTGGATGCATGATGAAATTGAAGTGTACTAGACACTGAGGGGTGGAGGGTTTGTGTAATTTTCTAATGATTGTATTTAGTGATTAACTATACTTAGTGACTGATTGCTAGATAAGTGACTGATTAAGTTAATCTATGATTGCCCCATGAGTGGAAGATTGATTATTGTATTGTGAAATGACTGAATGATTAAGTAAGGAGAGTTTCCCCCCTTAGGGAAACCAGATGATTATCCTTTTGTTCTTTGTTCTAAATACTGTAGCCACTGTAGTGAAAACTATGTGGCCATTCTAATGTTAAGCTGTTGTGAACACTATATTGTGATTTTCTGTGAGAAGATGTAATGTTGTGAATATTATACTGTATCTTGATTTTCTGTGAATGTTTGCCTTGATTTGTAATGGAATAAATGGAGTGTTCACTTTACTGTGTAATCCAAACCTTAAAAGCTGTTCACAGTAGCATTCTTTTGGGAATCTGCTTGTGCATGGCATTACAAGAAACTATACTGTTAAATTTAATATAACAAACATAATCATTTTATAAGCAAAGCAAGTTATACATAATACATTTTTATGTCTCAAAACTAAATTGGCAAAGGGTGCTAAAAAAGCTAATATTTGTGTAAAGGAGAGAAGTGTCCTCCCCATCTCAGTTAATGCAATCATAGAAGGCCCAGAATGTAATTACAAGGTATTAACAAAGTGTTAAAGGAGTTTTCCTACAACCACACAATAATGTTAAGAAATGTTTAATCAACTAGAGAGGATTGCAAGACCCTAGGCCAGGGGTGGGGAACTTGTGGCCTTGAGGTCACATGTGGCCTTCTAAGTCCTTGGTTGTAGCCTTTTGACTGAGCCTAAGTTTTACAGAACACGTCCTTTTATTAAGGGGATTTGTTCTGTGAAGTTTGGTTTTGGTCAAAGGGCTACACTTGAGGACCTAGAGGGTCACATGTGGCTTCAAGGTCCTAGGTTCCCCACCCCTGACCAAGGCCTTTGGATGTCCATGCAGGAAGCATCTCGTGATTGGCTAAGAGAATAAGTCATATACCCTTTGGGCTTATATATAAAAACAGCTATCTGTGTAGCAGTTTCAAAGTCCAGGCTCAGGAATACTTTGTAGAGGACTATATCAGAGGAAGGAGAAAAGCAAGACATCAGACATATCGATAGAACTACCAGAACAGCAGGAGTCAATGCATCCAGCAGGAGCAGAAACATATCCTATAGGACATACAAGATACAAAGAGATAGTCACTCAAGAGGAAAAGCAGCTTTAAGGAATACGACTCCTTCCGGCTGGGCTGGGACTCAAAAAAGGAGCAGTCTATGGGAGTTCAGTGGAATGTACTGGTAAGCAAGGTGATATAGCTAAAAGGAGTTACACGATGACTCTGGGACATGCTGTAGCAAGAGTTAGGAAATGTCCTTTGCTACATATGTATCCCACATGTGCCTTACTATGAAGTTTGACCCCATTTTTCCCATAGACACGGTATGTATTTGTGGGAGAATGTGCCCCCAGTTAGGAGAGGGGTTGTCTTGTACCAACTGCTCCTACAATACCATATTGGTGGTTTGTTTGGTGATTTTTCAACTGTGTCCAACTCTTTGTGATCCATTTGTGATTTTCTTGATAGACACTGGAATGGTTTTGATGAGGTTACCATAAAATGTTGAGGTATAGGGTTAGGGGTGCACAAGACCCCAAAATACCAACATGCCCGGTCCTGCTGAATGAAATCAACTCAAGTCTTCTCTTAGCCAAAGAAAAGTAAAGTTTGTTAAAAGTTCGCTGGTATTGAACACAGAGCAAGTCTGTGCTAGAAAATTCTATGGAGCTCTTACATACATGGAGGGAAGATGGGATCTTATATACAGAAAGGTTGTGGGAGGAATCTAGCGGTGGTCTAGGGGAGGAGTTTGGGGAGGGTCTTCAGGAGGAGGGAGGTCAGACTCTAGTAAATGAGTGAAGTTGCTGGAGGCTACCTGGAGACAGCCAGCCAGGCCAGTTCAAGGGTGTAACAGTTGATATGGGTATAGATATTTTGATAAGCTCAATGGTGGTAAGCAGATAGACAATGGAGGCTAGGCTAGTAAGAGTAAGAGATTGGGGCCTAGCTACAACAAGGCTTATGGCCTCAGGCAACGCATCAAGTGGGAAGATTCAATCAGCGTTCAAGGGGGTTCCCAGAGCCTGTACCTCATCAGTTTGACATTTCCTTCTCCAGTTCATTTTACCAATGAAGAAACTGTGACAAACAGGATTAAGTGATTTGCCCAGGGTGACACAGTAAGTGTCTGAGGCCAGATTTGAACTCAGGAAGTCTTCCTGACTCCAGGCCTGGCACTCTATTCACTGTGCCACCTAGCTGCCCACAATACCATCTTAGCCCTTGTTAAAAAGCAAATTGTGTCTTATGGCTAATTATTTTTAATATTTTATTTTTTTTCCAATTACATGTAAAGAAAGTTTTGAACATTCACTTTTATAAGATTTTGAGTTCCAAACTTTTTTTCTCCCTTCACCCTCCCCTCCCCCCTCCCCAAGATGGCAAGCAATAGGTTATACATGTACAATCATATTAAGCATATTTCCACATCAGTCATGATGCGAAAGAAGAACCAGAACAAAAGGGGAAAACTAAGAGAAAGAAAAAACAACAAAAAAGGTGAACGTAGTATGTTTCCATCCGTGTTCAGACTCCATAGTTCTTTTTCTGGATGTGGATAATACTTTCCAGCATGAGTCTTTTGGAATTGTCTGATCATTGTTATTGCTGAGAAGAGCTAAGTCTACCAGAGTTAGTCATCACACAATGTTGCTGTTACTGCAGACTGGTTCTACTGGCTCTGCTCACTTCATTCAACCTCAGGTCATGGAAGTCTTTGCAGGTTTTTCTGAAATTGTTTATGGCTGATTATTAAAGTGAAGCATAGTGCTAGGGGCTTGTGAGCTATAATTGTAGGGATAGCTATGTATAGGGTTATCCCTAGAACCTAAAGAGTAGTAACTTCTCAGAACCCAACCAGAAAATTAGAATATAAGCTAAGAGACTAGTTCACCTCAGCTCATTTCCCACTTTTCTTTTTCCTCATATCAAGTAGGTGCTTAATAAATATTTATTTCATTATCTCCCTGACCTACATTTTTACCCAATGGCATTAAAAGTTTACTAAGAGTTAAACAGTTTCCAGGAATTACATAAAGATAGTTCTACCGGACTCTGCCCTCAGTAGATCTCATTTGGAGTACTGGGTTCAGTTCAGGGTACCACAGTTTAGGAATGACATCGATGAGTGCCAGAGCACCCCAAAAGGGGCAATCAGGATGGTGAAGGGCCTCCAGCCCACATCCTAAGAGGATCAGTTAGAGGAAGGAAGCAAGCATGGTTAGCCTAGGAAGACTCAAGGGTGACATAATAGCTGCCTACAAATTTTTGTTAAGATTAGATTTGTTCTCTTTGGCCCCAGAGGGCAAAACCAGGCATAATGGGTAGATGTTGCAAGGAGGCAACTCTAGGATTGATGTCAGGAAAAAACTACCTAACACCAAGAGCAGTGCAAAAATAGTATGGGCTGTGTTCAGAGGTAGAAAGCTTGCAGAGTTTGGAAGCTTGCAGACAAAGGCTGGATGGACACTTGGCAGGTGTGTGGTAGTAGGAATTCTTGCTTGGGTACAAGTTTACTAGAAGGCTGCGAGGGTCCCTTCCACTTCTGAAATTCTGTGAATCAGAAATTTGCCCAGAAACTTCACATCTCATGACTTATGCAAGATACAGTGGAATGAGCACTGGTTTTGTAGTCAGAGGACCTGGGCTCAAATCTTCACTGTAACTCTTGTCACTTGTATGACCTTGGACAAATTATTTAGCCTCCCTGGGCCTCAGTTTCCTCACCTGTTAAATGAGGGGATTGGACTAGACAGTCTCTGAAGTCACTTCCAGTTCTGGATCTAGGATTCTAGGGTCCTAGGATTTGTGCTTGGTCCCAAATAAGCCAAACATAGGAGGTTATAGATGCACAATTAATACATTTAACTCAAACCTAACTAAAAAGTTAGAGAAGTCCCTATCATGATGCTATTTGGCTGAAATCCCATTTGTACCATTTTCCCTATAGATTCCCCTGCAATATCATTTCATGTGTTTTTATGGAACCAATCAGGTAGGGGATATCATTTCTTTCTAGTCCTTTCCTACCTAAGACTTCTCTTGTAGGAGGCCAGTTCAATGTACGCAGTACACCTGGCAGGGGCCACACATGTGTGACAGCCCAAGGCAGGCACTTCAGTCAATCAGTCAATAAACATTTATTAAGCACTCACTACTATGCTGCAGGCATTGTGCTAGGTGCTGGGGATAGAAAGAGAAAAAATGAAAGTTCCTACCCTCATGGAGCTTTCATTCTGTTGGGGAAGACAACACATACACCTCTAAGAAATCCAAAATAAATGCAAAGTAGTTTGGGAAGGCACTAGTAGCTACAGGAATCAGGAAAGACCTCATGAGTCCAGTGGCATGAACCACCTGCTGAAGGAAAGGTGTCTGGCTTCTGAAAACCCTTTATAACCTGGCCCCTTCCTACCTTCCACATACTCTGCATTCCGGTGACTTTGTCCTCCTTGCTGTTCCTCAAACATGACAGTCTCCTAACTCCAATGTTTTCACTGGCTCTCCTCCATACCAGGAACTCTCTCACTTATCTCTTCTTCCCCCTGGCTTCTCTGGCTTCCTCCAAGTCTCAGCTGAAGTCCTACCTTCTACAAGAACCCTTTCCCAATTCTCCTTAATTGGTGCCTTCTTTCTGAGATTACCCCTAATTTATTCTTTGTGTATATATGCATGCATGTATGTATATATATGTGTGTGTGTATATACATGTATTTATATATAAACAAACATACACATATATATTATATCTGTATCCTGCTTATATATAGTTGTCTCTCCCATTAGACTGTGAGTTCCTTGAGGGCAGGTGCCATGTTTTTTGCTTCTATTTCCTTGTATCTCCAGCATTCAGCACAGTGACTGGTACATAGGAAGGACTAATAAATGCTAGCTGACTGACCCCAGAGGTAATAAGGAGCCACTGGAATTTAATGAGGTGAGGAGTGACATAGTCAGACATATGCTTTAGGAAAATCACTGTTGTAGATGTGTGGAGGACTAATTAGAGAAGGGAAAGACTTCAGGCAAGAAAACTAATACGAAGGTTATGATAACAATCTAGGCAAACTGAGACTGTGATTGTGTGGAATGAAGGAGATAGATGCAGAAGATACAGAAGTAGAATTGATGAGAATTAGCAACTTCAATGTGGAGGGCAAGGGAGAATGAAGAGTAAAGGATGACTGAGTTTGCCAACTTGGGTGACTAGCATAGAAATAAAGTCTGGAAAAGAAGCAGGTTTGGGAAAAAAGAAAATGAGTTTTGTTTTTGGACATGTTGAATCACATGTCCAAAATGACTCTGCATTGGAAATTTCCTTTTAACAGTTTGTCTCTGGTTTCAGGGTGGTGGGGGGAAGTGGTGGGATTCTGACAATAGCCACTGGGGTGGGGGACAGTTCCTCTCTCAGTTAAGGTGGTAAGAAATCTCTACAAAAGTCCTAAATCAGTGACACTTCAATGTGGCACAATGATAGCCATAGATTCTCAAAACCTATGCCTGCAGACCCCTGGCAGGTCCTAACAAACCATATTTTAGAAGGGACATTGAAAAGTTAGAAGATGCCCAGAGGAATCAGTCATGATAGTGAGGGAACTGGAAACCATGCCATGCCAGGATGCTGGGCTCTTGAACCTGAAAAATGGAAGTCTCTAGAAGGACACGTTAGTTGTCCTCAAATATTTGAATGGCTGTCGTAGGGAAGGGAACTTTGTCACTTGGGTTAGGACAAGTTGTTTTTCTTTTCTGAGATTCAGTCTCCTCATTTGTAAAGGCGAGAGGGTGGAGTGTCTTTGCTTTAAGGATTTGCTGCAAGCTTGGAGGTGAGCTCTCTCTGTGACTGCTGAGGACATTGGTTTCAAGTTGTGTCGTCCTTCAAAGGGCACATTCTGTGCTTAGGCCTCCCCAGGAATGTTTGATGTGAACTAGGTGGCCATGGAAGAGGGTGGGGGTTCATGTTAAAAATGCATCCCTGGTGACTGACTCGGCTAGGTGTGCAGTGTGTAGGTGGAGCAAAACGGTGGGTGCAGGAGCTCAGTTAATTTCTCTCCTAAGCTGGGGGTGGAGAGGACTATTGGAAGTATGTGGTCCTGTACTAAGTACAACCTGCCCCTTAATGGAAGCTAATGCAACTACTGATTGGGCATGGGCAGTTTTTAGACATGCCACAAATTTGAATAAGAGAAACTAACCTGATAGACAACACTTAACACATTTAAGTGACTTTCTTTTTTGACAAGAACCTCAAAGCACTCTATAATACACTACATGCTTTATCTGTGGAACACTCCCCCTTACACCAGCCAGCAGGTATTTTGTTAAAGTGCAGATAGGACTAAATGCGTCGGATTTAGCTGAAGTATCTAAATTCTTACCCATCTAGAAAGGGAAGGCTCCAAAGCATGTTTTTATTTTTGGTCGTTTCTTGAAAGCTGAATATCTAGGGCTTGGTCTTAGAGAGGAAATTTAAGACCAAAAGCTTTACACAGTATCTGCAACCCTTAAGGCTTTTTGCTTTGACCTCCTGACCTACATTTCTGCCAGTCTACAGGGCAACCCCTTTTGGATTATCCCCTACTTCCCCATGGCCCAAACTGGGGTTAACATTCCCAAACCTCCTATTCTTGCAACTTCATTATCAGAGGTAACATCATTTATCCAATCTCCTATCTTAAAAAAAATTATATCCAGCAAAATGCACTCTTAAGGACAGGAGCCATTTTGTCTTTGCCTTTGAATCTATAGCACCTACACTGGTTGGATGCACAGCACTCATGGAAGCAATCCCACTTCTGATAGGCACAAAGATTTTGACCATCTTCATTTCTGATGGGAGTCAGTTTTCCTCTCCTTTGGTAGCCTAGTTTTCCACCCTGTCCCACCCCTCACTTTCCTAGGGGGGTCACAATATTGGTATCAGACTGAATGCTGACACTGGCAGCTTTAGCTACTGCAACTCAGAACTCCCAAACTCAAGAGATACACCAGCCTCGGCCTCCCTAGCAACAGAGCCTAGCAGCATTTGCTACCATGTCTGGGGACTGGGATATTCTTTCCAACAATGCAAATCAAAACTCATTCGCATCTACCCATCCTATGTAACTCTTGGCCATATCCTCCCATATATTCATCACAGGCATTCTACCCAATGTGCTGGACACCTTGACACTGCAAGGACACCAATGGAATACGTGGGCTAGGTTATTCTTTATTCTCACTGTGTGACTTGTCTATCTTTTTTTATACATGCATTGGCCATGGCTCTAGAGTTGGAAGAGACATCAAGTCTAAACTATTTATAGATGCGGAAAACTTAGCTTGGAGGAAATCAGGTGATTAGTCTGAGATCACACAGATACTCATATTTCTTTGATGACATTCTTTATGTTGCTTCTCTTGTGTGGCAGTCTGCTCCCACCTATCATGTATTTCTTCCTTGCCCTTGGGCTGATCCTCAACTTCCGTTCTTCAGAAAATGTTATTTCAGGACTTATAAACCATACATTCCCATCAGAAGAACACTGCATATTAAAAAGGGTCTTTATTTCAGGAAAAAGCTTGGGGTCTTCAACTTTTCACCTTCCCAGAGGTAATCTAGCTTGTTCTCTTTCTACTCAATTCTTGATCTAGCTTATTGTCCATTCACAGTTTCTATCCACGATATATCTATATATCATAGCAAGTGCTTCATAAGTGTTGAATTGAATTAGGATTATTTTGACTCTTTTCTCTTTCTCATATCTGATTACCAAATATTATCCATTCGACCTCCATACTGTGTCTCTCTCACCCATCCCCTCCTCTCCATGTCCACTACTATCATCACTACCACCACCACCCTACTAGGCATCCTCATCACCATCTACCTGGACTATTACAATAGAATCCTAACTGATCACTGTCTTCATTCTTTTGCCTCCAACTATCCTTCAATTACTGCCTTAAATTTACTTATGAACTGATCTGGTCACTACTCAAAAATCTTTGATGGCTCTCTCCTGCTATGTGAGCATCATAGCAGAAGTGAACCACAGAAAGTCTACTTCTAAATGCAATACACAGCATATTAGTTTATAGACTTACAATTGTGGTCCAATTCCAGAAAGTCTCAAAGAATGTAAGAAAGTATATATGCAATAAAGAAAAAAACTCCAACTCATTTAGCTCTTCATTTAGACTGAGGGACGAGAGACCAGAATGAATAAATAAAAAGTCTTAGCATTTTAAAAAAATCATTTTATTTCTTTTAAATACATAAAGTGGCTTCAGTGTTGTCAGAGGCACAAATGGCCCTACTTTGATGGACAAGAATAATTTATAGCTAGTCAATTTAAAAATGCTTCAAAAATTCTTGGACGCATCAAATTCATTTATTATGTTAAGTATAGTGCCTGCATTTTATTTACATCATTTGCTTCACAAATTTTCTAATCTTAGAAAGAGAAAAGGTAAACTAGTCCAGTCCATATTTGAATGATGACATTTTAAATTAGTGGAATCTGATTAATGAAGTTTTGCTGGGCCAGCATTTTAAGCCAACTCTCCATTTTCACCACAATCCAGAGAGAAGTGATAATAGCTTGTGTATATAGCACTTCAATGTTTACAAAGCACTTCACACATTAATTCCATTTGATTAATTCCACTTGATCTCACAATCCAAACAATCACCTATCACCTCCATTTTAGAGATAAGGAAACTAAGGTCCAAAAAAAGCTAAGTGACTTGTCTAGAGTCACACAGCTATTGTGCATCTGAGGCAGGATTCAAACCCACATCACCTAACTTCAGGTCTAGCACTCTCCACAGCATGGCCCACAGCTCCACCCATTTCCTGCCCCTCAGGCCTCAAATGCCACTTTTGCACTATGGAAATTTTGTACTAAGTTCCATCAGGATTTCCATCTAATTTCTCAGCTCAAGCTCCCTTTCTCCCTCCATTTCTTATTTTGGAATTCTCCTCGTGTTAAATCTTTTGGGCAAAGAGGCTGCTTGTGACGTGTGCCAGAGCAAGGTCTAACTTTCTTTTGGATTCTGAGTTTATGGTTGTATTCTCTTCACACTGAACAAATGTGAACTGCTCTTATCCAGTGGTCTTGTTGGGGGTCAATTCTTCCTGGCTGACTAGTCAAGGGAACAGATTTGGGGTGGGGTGATGGTAACTTTGCTTCCCAATGGTGCATGTTAAGTTCAGTTCTTTAAAGATCAACAGATCCTTTCTGGAAATGTTTTCACTCACAATTTTGATTTTTGATTCTTCTTTTTTCATCATTCATTATAGGCAAACTCTAAAAGAAAATGGAATATCCATTGATATGTATCCTTCTTTGAAATGTATCCTTCTGGGCTATTTTTAATTTCTACTTTAAAAAAAATCTTATGCAGGAACCTTTAAGCAGCCTTAAGATTACATGAAAAAGGCCCAAATCAGGCCCTGTCCTTGATACCATTTACTTCCCCTCCAGCACACAAATGATTTATGGCAGTAAAGTGCAGCGCAGAGTATCAGACTTAGAGCCAGAATACCTGGGTCTGGATACTCAATCAGAATGTTAGTTCAGTCACTAATACTTGTGTGACCGTGGACAAGCGTCACCTCAACTCTCTGGGCCTCAGTTCTTCATCTAGAAAACAAAGGGATGGATGACCTCTGAGACCCCTTCTAGTTATAAATCTATAATCCTGCAATTAGGCTAATCTAACAAGGCTACCAGGTGGTGTTAACAGGCCAGAGGTTTAAATATGTACAACTAACCTCAAACTTTTCATCTAAGTGTCTACCCCTTCCCAATTCTATATACATCCATTAGGTCGGTCAGGATGCACAATACAATGCATTTGCATGGTTTCTTTTCCCTCTGCCTTTAATGTTTACCCTAATCAAGTTTCATTTCTATAGAAGTTGTTGGGGGGGGTGGGGAAGGTGAAGAGGGAGAATATAGAGATTACAGTATTACTTGTCCTGCTCACATCATCAATTTGATCCTGCCCATAACAATCTGACTACTTTACCAAACATTGCTAACTTTAGGGGGTTGTACAGTACCATGCAACACAAGTCAAGCAAAATTTGGATGTCTCCAGGCAATTAAAGCTCTCTTCTATGTATCTGCCTATCTAGAGCACAAAGGGCCTGTTTAGGTAATCAGAAAACCCAGTCTTGCCTCAAACCTCACAGCATAACACTAAATACACGATATTCTCTTCTCAATGCCCACTGGAAGATATAGTTGAAGTGATGGCACTGGAATAGACTGAGAAGCATTTGGGTTTATCCCAGAGGGGATCCAGTGTGGTTCTGAATTGTTAGGCCTGATTTAAAATAGAACAAAATCTATATTGAGGCAGGGCACTGTTTAACAGTTCACCTAATTAACTAAAGGATCATACAATTTCAGAAGGTACCTTAAAGCATCACATAGTCTAATCACTTCATTTTGCAGACAAGGAAATTAGGAACCAGAGAAATAAATAAATAACAGTAACCTGAATTTACATAACGCTTTAAAATTTGGTTTCACATACATTATCTCCCATGATTCTCACAACAACCCTGTGAAGCAGGTGTTATTTTATGAAGAAAAAAACTCAAGGAGTTTAAGTGATTTGTTCAGGGTCACATAGCTAGTAAAAATCTGAAGTAAGATTTGAATCCAGTCTTCTCAACTCCAGTTCCAAGCACTATGTTCTGCGGCCATGCAGTGATTTGCCACATGCTATGAAGTTGTAACAAATTTATGTATTCTGGTTCCAAGTTTTTTTTGTGTGTTTGTTTTACTATACCATGCTGCTTCCTCGCAACACTACAGTTCAGAATAAACATCAAATGAGTTTGTAGGATTCCATGGTACATGACATTCATCATTTACGTTATCAGAGAACACGATCACTTAAAGAAATCTTAAAGGCTGTCTTGTCTAACCCCTACCTGAATAAGAATTCCTTCTACAACATACCCATAACAAGCTTTTGCTCAGAGAGCTCCAGTGAAGGGGATATCCACTATTCTGAAGACAATCCATGCTATTTCTGAATATACAAACTGTTAGAATATTTCTTCGTTCCCACCTCCATCTTTGGAGTATGGAATATGGTATACCAAAGGATGATAGCCATCAACTTTCAGCAGCTGAGAGTCATTATTTATAAGGTAAGGAAAACACTATCTTTCCCTTAAGTAACACATGGCAAAATACTAAATTAGAAGGGTTAAAGTATAAATGGGAATGAAAGTTTGCTTCCTGGACATTAGCATTATTATTACTATGATTATTATTCATAGGAAGCCCCCAAGAGAAATGCAGAGGCAAGGACATGCACTTGAGATAAAACCTCATCTGAATTCTTTTTTAACTGGGAGGGATACTTCAATGGAAGAGCTCTAAGAGGATAGGTTATTGCAAGGTACTCATCTTAGCATTATCCAGATGTTGAGGTTAATATATAATTCAGGTATCATCTGCCAAAATACACTAATGATCTATTTGTACCTAGACAGAAGATGAAGGACTTCAATTTCCTTCTCATTTGGAAAGATAGTGCAAAACCCCATTAAGACTTCCAAGCACAGTGCAGTCTGGCAGTCCAAACAAGTAACATGAGAGTGCAGGTGGGTGGGAACCACCTAATATTAATTCATTAACAGTATTTCCTATGTATCTGGGCCCAGAAATCTTGAAATATGTCACAATTAATCATCAAATACAGATGGAATTTTTTCAGCATCAAATCTCACACAGACACCAAGCTGCTTAAATACAGATTTATTGCAATCCAACACAGAAATATGGAGTGTGTGAAGAAGAGTGACCTTAGGATGTAGCATGTCCTATTCTCTTTGGCTCCCCTAGAGAAGGGAAGTGAGCTGCCCTGCTTTGCTCAGAATCTGTTCATTGAACTTAGTGGCCAAGTTGCTGTTGTTGGTTCTAAAACAAAGAAAACAGGTAGTGTGCACTGACTTTGAAGGGCTAGACTGGGACCTGGACAGAAAAGGTAGGGCAGAAGTTTAAGAAGAGAGAAAGCAAATCATTATAGAGGAGGGGATGAAGGTTTAAAAATACAGATAGATGTGATTAATGTGTATCCTGGAAAGTAGGGTCTAAGTCCAAGCCTTCCAAGTCTAGTCACTTAACATGCACCAGAGAAACTTGCTACTAAAAAGAATTCTTTCAGTGAGTCCTTCTATAATGTAATTAAACACCCCTAAAAGGTCCTATTTTTGTTTAGTGGTTTCATTTCTTTTAATAGGGGCATGCCAGTAGAGCTTCTATTATTTGATACACTTCCTAACAGAAGACAGAAGACCTGAGCCAGATTAGGGCACCACTAAATAATGCCCTGGGTAGAAGAACATTTACAATAGAAGTGAGTCATTTTAAAAAATCTTCCAGTAGTTTATGGACAGATTATCTATTGTCCCTGCTTTAGCCAAACCACACATACCCTTCTGCAAAGCTCCTATACCATGGGTACTTAAGGAATTGGCATAACTATGAATTAGAAATATGCTAAGAACAGCAAGAGATGGACAAAGTTCAAGAGATGCATATAAATGTCATTAAAAATTAAAAACAAAGGAGTCTTTAAAGATAGAGCATCCCCCCTTTGAAATGAGGGTGTATTAGCCTCACTCCCTTTCATGTGACCTCAGAGAAAATGAGCAGAGACCCTTGTATTTTAGCAAGTTTCAAAACACAAGGCCCTCATAACAGGTAACGGGTTTTTGTTATTTTTGCTCTATAATTCTAGAGAATAGCTCCATTCTGATTTATAAAAACTATAACCTTAATGACTAACCCCAACATAACATGGTATTGTCTGCCATCATTTCCCCAAGAGGAGCTATTTCTTAGACTTTTTAGCAGTCTTTAGCTGTTTGGAATAAGCTGATGTTGCCCCTAATACCACCTGGACACCTTAACACTTCTGATTCTGCAGAGATCTACCATGTAACTCAAGAGGATGCTATTGGTCTTTTTTTGCAGAAAAAAGTTACATGTTCTATGGAAAGTTCCTTGGGGATAAGAATTGAACAACTTTCTTATAAGGACTCCAGGGAAACAGTGTGGCTGGAAATAAGTTGTAAGTTACTAGCTGACTCAGAAATGACTGTCTCAGTAAAATAACTACTTAGCTGCTGGACCTATAGGAGTGGATGAGCATGATTAGTCCCATAAAAATCAGTTTATTATTCTCTCAGAAAAGAGTCACAATAAGAATATACAGGCATCAATTCTGGGGGACCTTAAATTGGGATGGGGTTCTGAAGGAAAGAAACATTTCTCTAGGAACTCAGAAAAAAAATTGACCTAATCTATCCTCCTGGATTATCTGTTAATCAGACACGTAATGCTAGATGAACCTGAAGGCTTTATTTTCTGAGTAGTGGTCAAATGGGATTGGGATAAAGATTTAATCAAAAGTGGGCTATGTTTATATCTTTTGAGCTAACAGTGATATGCTGTTTCTAAGGAACACTGAAAAACAAGTGCCCCTGAACAAGCAAAGAGCTAAAGAGTACTTGTTCTTAGACTTCAGAAGGAACAGTCAGCAGGCTGGCTCATCTATAAGCAGTTTTTAAAGTGGAGGTCCCATCCTTGTCAACAGCACAGATTAGCAAGACAGTTGTTTTTTAGGTATTAATAAGGCTCTTTCTCCTAAGTATCCAAGTGAGCAGTGACCACTGTTGCATAGTAGGAACAGATAGGAACAAAGATATAAAATGCATCCAGCTCATAGAGAGCATGATTTTGAGAGTACCAAGTTCCTGATATTTCTGCCTCTGTCTGTTCAGCACACAGGAGCCAGCATTCTTATTCCTACCCTTATTGTAATTACTCTACAGGGACAGTAATGGTTCCATTGGGGCCATTGAGGGCATCAATGATATCCTATGTAGGATACCCATTAATCATCTGAGGATTTCCACTGCTTTGTGCCCTTCAACAGAGGGTAAACCTATCATTCACTGTAAGCTGAAATCTCTCCCCTGTTCCCCGAGACGTCATGGCATGCCCTGCCTCCCACTGAGCTCTTCATTCGTCCAAGAGATGTATGTAAACAAAATGTAAGTCGTGGATCATTGGGGATGAAAAGAGACTTGAGGATAAACACAGAAGACCAGCGGTAGCTAAAAGTCCATTACTAAGACATGAGTGGGATAGAATACATGGCCAACACTGGGATGCACAGGCATTTGCCTAACCTTCCCTGGTTAGAGGGAGAGAGAAAGCCATGATTAGACCTGCATTCTTTCCTGAGACAGAAATCCTTATCTGCAGTTGATCCCTGCTGGGAGAACTTGCACATCCTTCCAATATCTGGGCCTTGTTCAATAAGAGCAACAAATAAAGATACCAGAATCCCAACTAGGCAGGTTTCTGCCACTGTGGGGGCAGCTTCAACCTCCTACTGCTACTGCCTGGGAGGCACCCAAAGGCAGGAAAAAATAGGACTTGACAAACTGATGAGCAAGACTGAATATGGAGTCTTTAAACAAAAGGCCAAAATAAGGGGCTTCCTGAAACAGTACAGCCTGAAGCAGCCTCACAGAGCCACTTCTCATCAGCACACGTAAGTCTCACAACTCCAAATCACTCCAACAACTGCAGGGAAAAAACCCAGCAACAGCAACTCCCTTCCCGCCCCTCCCCAACCCTCCCTTCCCATCCCCTAAAGAGAATTGAGCAGAATCGGATCAAAACAACAGCAAGCAGAGAACACAGAAGGAAAGAAAATGCGGCTTGCAGTGGCTGGTTACCGTGGTGACGGGAGTATGTAATCCTGCATTTGCTAGGACATCTCCCTCATGCATAACAAATATCCTAACTTGGCATCAGCCATAGCAGTTGCTATGCATTAACCTTCCCTCTACTTCCCCCCTTCTTCCCTGAAACAGACAGGAAGGGAGGAGGGATGAGTTGGGGTACCCCAACACCCCTTGCAAATAAAGATGGATACAGGGGTGGACAAGATGAGACCCAGGCATGCATGGGAGCCATGAAGGAAAATCAGGAGGGAAAGAGCCCACACAAAAAGGCCTCTCTCTGCCTTATCCTCTACTTCCAAGAGCTTGACTTGAGTGAGTTTCCTTTCCTTCTTGTCATTAAAACTGCACAGCCCCTGGGGAGATGTTGAACATGGATGGGTCGAATCTCTGGCCTCGGAAGGGAGAGCCTTCAGCATCCCATCCCTTCTTCAGCATCTCATGGACTTTCTACAAACAAAAAATAGAAAAATTAACATCACCATAAGGCACTGCAAAGTTTTTTTGTGCTTTTTTCCCCAAAAGTAGGTTTCCAATCAAAAGACATGACTCCCTCTTGCTTCTTCTGGTTAATTTTTGTCAGTGGCCAGAAAGGAAGGTGTTTCGCTCAAGGAACTGGCCTGGTAGAAGTGGCTATACACATATGCACTCTTTGGAATGCATTTCCTTTTTCACTCCCATCAGGCATCTCTGTCCAAAATCCAAAAGGAGGTACAAAGCAGAAGTAATTTCAGACTGATGTCTCTGCCTTTCACCCACACCAATTTAGGAATAACTCTGGGCAAGAAAGCAGCCTGGCAGAATGGGTTAAGATCTGGCTTCTGGGTTCAAGTCCCAACCTGTCAGTGCTCTACACAACTCTCTAAGACTACAAGTTGGGGAGAAGATGAAGATAGTTCCCCATGATAATGAAATCACAGATTTAGTCCCTGATTCCTATACCCTACCTGAGCAAAACTATGGCTCTTACTTTTCCACAAATGGGATAGGATGATTAAGCAAATAGCATAGGTGTACTAGTCTTAATGAACCAAACTGCTCTAGTCAAACCAAATGAATTATTTCAGTATGTGCTGCATAATAATGGATGCCAGAAAGCTGCCCTGTAATGTTTTAAGAATTCTTTACTGCAGTAATGGAGAACTGGTTCCTGTTTATCTGCCTCTGTCCCTAAATCACCTTGCTGAACTCTCCATGAGGGCTATACTTCACAGCAAGCTAGCTCCTCCCAGTGTATGGACCTTTGGGAACTGCTAAATGGAATCAGAGACATCCTTAAATAAGAAGGAGCAAATCTGTGGAGGTAAACCCCCAGGACCATATGCAGTTCAGTTGCTCTACTCAAGGTGGAGTCTGCTGCAATTGATCTAAGCTGTGCTTTTCCTTCTTAAATAATTTCTTCAAAGATTCCTTTGAATGTCCTATGACAGTGACTGCCTACTTTTTAGGAGAAACTATACCAATCAAAGGATGTGGCCTTTAGTACTAGGGAATACTTTCTCAGAATGAACTGAAAAAGGGTAACATTTAGGCAAAGGTATCCAGGGACTGGCTAGAGACAAGAGGGTACCCTTCTCCTGTATGAGGCACTGCATCGTTTGCCAGGGAAACTGTAGGTCTTGTTTTCAGAAGGCTCAGACATCACTAATTTTATCACTAGCTACTGATCTCCCAACTCACTGACAATATAGTAGGAATAAAACTCATGTCTCTAAACACTCAGAATTAGAGCAACTTTTTTTTTTACTTTTTTCCTTTTTTTTTGTCTTCATTAATTTGTCTGTTTACTTTTAGTTTACAAGATTCAGTTCCACAATCCCTTGAGTTCCAAATTTTCTCCCCCTCCCTCTCCCCCCCACCATGGTGGCATGCAATCAAGAATAGGATCTGCAAATACTTTCATATTAGACATTAGTCTGGTTGTACAGAAGGGTTGTAACCAACGGAACGAACAATGGGAAAGAGGAAACAAAACCAAACAAGAAAAAGAAGGAGAGCAGGTAGTTTGCTTCAGCCTGCATTCAAACTCTGTTCTTTCTAGTTTTTTCTCTGAATGTAGACATCTTCTATCATGAGTCTTTTGGAGTTGTCTTGTAAGCTAGCATTGCTGAGAAGAGTCCAGTCTATCAAAGTTGGTTGTCACACATACGATGTGTCTGTGATTGTGTACAAATTTCTCCTGGTTCTGCTCTTCTCACAGTATCAGTTTGTATAAGTCTCTCCAGGTAAATATGAAGTCCATCTGTTCCTCATTTCTTATAGCACAATAGTATTCCATTATATTCATATACCACAACTTGTTTAGCCATTCCCCAACTGATGGGTATCCCCTTAATTTCCAATTCTTTGCCACCACAAAAAGAGCTACAATAAATATTTTTGAACATATGGGTCCTTTTCCCACTTCTCTGATCTCCATCTCTTTATCTAGGGATAAAACCCTAGAAGTGATATGACTGGGTCAAAGGGTATGGTATTATTTATAGCTCTTTGGGCACAGTTCCAGATTGCTCTCTAGAATGGCTGAATCAGTTCACAACTCCACCGACAACGCATTAGTGTTATAATTTTTCCACATCCTTTCCAGCATTTGTCATTTTCCTATTTTGTCATCTTAGCCAATCTGATTGGTGAGATGTGGTACCTCAGAGTTTTGATTTGCATTTCTTTAATCAATAGTGATTTAGAGCATTTTTTTCATGTTTATAGATACCTTTAATTTCTACCTCTGAAAATTGCCTGTTCATATCCTCTGACTATTTATCAACTGGGGAATGACTTGTATTCTTATAGATTTGACTCAATTCTCTGTATATTTTAGAAATGAGGCCTTTATCAGAGACACTGGTTGTAAAATTTCTTTCCTAATTTTCCACTTTCCTCTTAATCTTGGTTACATTGGCTTTGTTTGTACAGAAACTTTTCAATTTAATGTAATTGAGATTATCCATTTTGCAGTTTATAATGCTCTCCAACTCTGTTTGGTCATAAAGCCTTCCCTTCTCCATAAATCTGACAGGTAAACAATTCCTTGCTTTTCCAGATTACTTATAGTATCAGCCTTTATACCTAGGATCATGTACCCATTTAGACCTGATTTTGGTGTATAGTGTTAGATAATGGTCTATGCCCAGTTTCTGCCATACTATATTCCAGTTTTCCCAGCAGTTTTTGTCAAATAGTGAGTTCTTATCCCAAAAACTGGGGTCTTTGGGCTTATCAAACAGTGTATTATTATAATCGTTGACTACTGAGTCTTTTGTACCCAATTTATTCCATTGATCCATTACTCTATTCCTCAGCCAGTACCAAGTAGTTTTGATGACTGTTGCTTATAATACAGATTAAAATCTGTTATGGCTAGGCCACCTTCCCTAGCACTTCATTAATTCCCTTCATATTCTGGACCTTTTGTTCTTCTAAGCAACTTTCTAAGACACCTGATACATATAGCTTTTTCTCTGGGCTGCACAGTTTCCTCAAAAGGATCATAGCTTTTAAAAATCAAACCAGCAAATTGTGGATACTTAGCTGTGGAGTAGTATCTCCAAGGAATTAATGACTGCTACTCTCAATTTCTTATATCTAACTAATCTACTGTGAAGTGTTGAAAAATATTTTTTTAGGGAACTATAATCTGGTATTAGATGATAAGTACCGATGCTGCAGGATGTCTAGGAAATGCAGCTATGCGGACTCGAACAGACTCAATCAAATTGACTCAAATAGTCAAATAGACACTATTAAGAAGAATCACAAATTTAGCATTTGTTTTTTTCTTTTATTAAAAATCTTCCCTTGGGGCAGTTAGGTGGCACAGTAGATAGAGCACTGGCCCTGAAGTCAACCTGAGTTCAAATTTGGCTTCTGACCAGATACTTGACACTTACTAGCTATGTGACCCTGGGCTAGTCACTTAACCCCAATTGCATTACCAAATAAATAAATAAACAGACAAACAAGCAAATAAATAAACAAAGATTTAGAAAAAAAAATCTTCCCCACCTGTGAGGGAATGTTTCTCTAATCAGATGCCAACATACTAGGATTTCCAACACTGAATTTTTATAAACAAATGGCACCTATAGAGGTAATAAAGCCATGAAGAGAGACAAAAAGCAACTCTTTACTATATAATTCTGTCTCGGTCCTAACTTGCAATTCCTCCTGTTTAAAAGAGGAAAAAAAAAAGTCTTTTCATGGCTGTCTTCTTTTGTGGTAGCAAAGTGGCTACCTATCAGCTGGGAAGTAGCTGAACAGAATATTACTGGGCTGTGATGAATTTAAAAAAACACTGCAAGACTGGTATGAATTGACAGACAGGAAAGAAAGCAGAACCAGGAGCTTGAATACACAAAGACAATCACGTAATTGGTAACACAAAAAGGCAGCTACTCTCAGCTTAAATGCAGTGACCAATCTTGGTCCCAGAGAACAGATGATGAAACACTTTCTTCTTCTCTGAGAAGTGTGGATTCATGGTTTCAGACCTGCATATGCTATGAAGTCAGTCACTGTGCTGGCCGTTTGTTCTTAATTGTCTTTCTTTGTTATGAAGGAGGGTTCTAAGAGGGTGCAGGAATCAGAAAATAACTGGTATAAAAAACAAATAGCATCAATAAAACTTTTAAAAAAATAATAAAAAAATCAAGTGTCTTCCAAGTAGGATTTTAGAAATTAAATCAATTACACACAGTAACAGATGTTAGAGAGGTTTCTGCATGTAATGGAGAATGGTCCTTGCTTCTCTGCTTCTGATTCGCCTCAGGCACCATCCTGCCTCTCTGGCAGAGTCACACTTCAGGCAGTCTTACTCTTCCTAGTGCACTGCGATGGGAGAACTGCTCACTGAAGTCTAATTCCTACTCGTGTATATTTCTCTGTGTATTCATGTATGATTTCTTTCTGCCTTTTAAATGCTATGAATATCCATACATTTATTTATTCTAACGCTGAAGTTTTCTATGTTTGATGATCACTGATCGTTTCTACTCCCACTACATGACTTTCACTGAATGGATCCTCTTCTTCCTGGGGATTATACTGCCTCAATTACTACCTACCCCATTCTAGTCTAGTATTCTTTTGTATTATTCTCCCATCTTTATCAGATCTTTTCTATCACTAGAGATTTTACTCTAATGGCCTTGCCAGTCAAGTTCTTTTCCCAGAGTATCAAATGCTACTTTCTGTGGTATAACAACAGAATGACACACTTTAGGTGCTACTCCTGGACCCTGGACCCATGACATCGGGATAACCATGGACCAGTGGGATACCTCTCAGTTAAAGGGCCCAATACTAAAAGACAGAGGCTGTCTATAGTACATGCCAACTAAGGAATTTCTGGGGATTCTTGGTTTACTTGCAGAATTACAGAAGGGTAAGGGACCTGTAATTATACTGTAAGAGTCTGCTCTAGGCCTAGTCCAAAGCCATAAATTCAAGAAAAGTCAGGCTAACTTTGCTTCACTAGGGGTAAATCAACAGGGAATTGAGTGTAGATTAGTTAGCTAATTAATAAGTGTGCCCACCCAAACTATCCACATGGCAGGGGGTGGGAAAAGGAGAGAGAAATGGAGGAGGGAGAGGGAAAGAGAGGAGAGAAGGAATGAGGGAGAGGGAGAGAAAAGGGAGGGGCAATACAGAGAGAGAGAGAAAAAGAAAGAGAGAGAGATTTACCTTATCCGTTCCCAGGAATAGAGATCATGTGAGTATCTACTTTTTGGTTCATGGTTGAATGTACGTAGAAGAAATTTAACAAATGTTTACTAATAGCAATGATAAATACCAAAGAAAGTAAAAGGCAAAGAAACACTAGAATTTGAATGCAATCTAGATAGAATACTATTGCCTCTGAGACAGGTAACTCTACTTAGACTAAACTAAATATGGAAAACACTTAAAGTAATTGACTCAAAAAAAGAAAATGCAAGATGATCATACAGAATTTCAAATTATAACAAGAATGTTGTCATAAAATGATCACTTTAATAATCACAACTCACTTTAAAATCTACAAAATTTGGTTTTTCCACATTAAGTTCAGCTCCAAAGCCAGTACAGCATTCTTATCCTCATTTTACAGATAAAGAAAACCGTAAGGTCAAAAATTCCTCACAATTTACCTCGAATGCCAGAAACATAATTTGCAATCTGGTAAAATCAAGGAAGCAGTCAGATATCTAGAACTTCCTTGGGGTACAAATCAGTGAGCTAGGTACAGGATAGACTCTATGTGTTCCTTGACTGAGAAATATTCAAGTAGTCCACAGCTACCTAAAATATAATTGCCAAAACTCTATACTACAGGAACAGTAAAAGGGTATATTATACTGTTATAATGCCTTATAGGTTGTCATAAATGGAAAATATTAGGATTACTGACAATCACTGGCACTCATTTAAAAGTTTCGAAGTGCTTTATATACACGATCTCATATAACATCATATAACAACAACTCGGGGCTGTGGAAACAACAGATATTATCATCCTTGTTTTACGTAGCAAGAGAAATTCAATGACTTGTCTATGGTTGCAAAGCTAGAAGTGTAAAAAACAGAATTTCAACCATGGTCTTCTGGACTCCCAGGTCCAATATACTGTCTATTCTTCATAATACACAGTTCAACTATGACTTTGCCAATCCCACAGAGCAAATGATCTCCAACAAAGAGTAATGCCCAAACTCTTTTCTTCACAGATAAAAGATACAGACACTTCTTGATCATGATAAGGAAAGTGCTTTGTAAACCTTTACAATACTCTATAAATGTGAGTTATAATAATTCTAGAGGAAGTCTGTCAGTTAATTACAACAGCTATGACTTATGACTTTTGATAGCAGTCTTCTTTCATATGCTCTTATACAGTTCCTTATATGTAAAAATGTAATCAGATGTATCAAAATGATGATACAAACTCAGACCACAGAGGACATAAGCCTACTTTCTATGTCTGTTTCATCAATTAATGGTTCAAGTATAACAAGTGGCACTGTCATTTCCAATCACTGTTAGGAAATTGGATGTAAATAAGGACCTGGAAAAAATGTCCAACTCTTAAAGACACAGAAAATTCAGATAAACAATTTTCCAGGCCTAGTTTTCACGTCTGTGCTGTTTGAGGAGAATGTCTTCTCTAGGTCCTTGTGGTGTGGTATTCATTTTACTACCCATTACTTAATCATTTTCATTTCATTCACCTTTTAAGTATACAAGAAGGGAGAGACCTTCCTGTCTTGTTAACTTAAACTTACAATCTGCACTTCCTGATGACACCAGCGGGAAACAAGCACAAACCTGACTGGTTCTCTTCACCAATAAGACAGAGTTGATACTGCACCATCCAAGTAAGTTCAGTATAGCTGAGTAATTTCCATACCCAAAGTGGAAACTAAACCCTACTGTGTAAAGAGACAATGCATAGAAAATATTCCATTTGTACCAAATGATGTCATCAGATGATCTAACACAGCGTGAATGTGAGAGGGGCAAATGGCATTATCCTCTTCTACTTTAGGAGATTAATTCTGCTCTAATTTGGCACTGAAAAACCTTGTTCCTGGTTTGTGCATAGACTGCAGAATCCCAAGGAAATTGAGCCAAATCTGGTCCTCTCTGGAAATTTGGGTTCACTCTTGGTAAGGCCTGGACCCTTAGGTTCACTCTGGAACAGATGAATACCCCTGACCTTTGCCTAGGCAAGTTTCAAAACATTATTAACTTGATTAATTAATGTTATTAATTAACATTAACTAGGGCAAGTTGGATTTTTCTGAAATCAAATCAAAATAATACTGGCCTTTGGAGGTGGAAAAGGTGATAGTTATTCACAGAATCATTTGACCCTTGTGTGTCAATCCTATAGTGTGTCTTCAAAGACTACTATTGTGGAAAGAAAAGGTGAGCAGTTTCTCCTGAGCAGGTTACATCCCCATTTTATGTTAGACGATTTTAGCCCTGAAATGAGCAGTCCTCTGCTTATGTTTAACTTTAAAACAATAGAAGGCAACTCCTTGAGGTACTTTTGCCTTTGTAACTCTAGTACCTAGCATTATCCCTGGCACATAGTAAGCATTTAAAAAATGCAATTGAAAAAAAAATGCAATTGAATGAACAAGTCATGAAAGCAGAGAGGAAATCAAACTCTCCCAGAGTCAGTTTAGGTTCCTGGCAAGTAGGGCCTTATGAAGAAGGGCTGAGCTTTTGATTCAAAATAAGGTCAGAGTTATTCCAGACACTTTTAGAAAGACTGGATAACTGAAATGAGACAGAGGGGGAGAGGTAAAGGCAGAGAGGAAATGCACTGAAAAGAGTATGGAGGGGAAAGATCAGACTTAGTGGATGTAGACAGTAATCAAGTACCCCCTTTTAGATGGAAATATTTGATTTAAGTATTCCAATGAAGTTTATAAACTGGATTATAAAATTTTCCTTGCACTGCATAACTCTAGTCTATAAAGTACCTGACGGCTGCTCTTACAAATTCCATCAATTACAAACTAAATTAAAATAAGGAAAAATTAATTTGGAATGTATTTTTATGACAAAGATTCAATTTTATTTTTAATAATCCAGTTTCTTATGGATTCACATCTGGATAAGCTGGTAGTCTTGCCGGATTGCCCATTTGGTATCCATCAAGCAGGCATGTGAAGCCTTACTTTTGGCAGCTGGGCATGTAAGTACTCCATTCTGACAATACAAATCTTAAGCAAATGACAAATATTTTCTAATCCCACTGAATGTAAACTAATCACAATGAAAAAAGTAATTCTTGTATTAGGTCCAAAGAAAAGTTTGCAAACAAAACTGTTCTATGTTTTGGATAGCCAATGGATAAAGGAAACCTACCTAAGAAAAGCAGCTAAGTAGGACTAAGTCTAACTGCTCAAATATTTACAAAGTTAAGGGTCCTTTTAGAAATAAAAGGTACTTACAATCTAAAGGCCATCTAAATTAAATTCTATGATCTGGGCTACTCTCAGGTCCTAGATATAGTAGCCTATGTTAGATACATATAGAATTAACTATATGGGGTTTTTTAAAGGGATATGAGGCATGTTTAAAAATCTCATTAGTGGGCTACATTTCACTAAGTTTTCAGTTCTTTAAATCTTGTAAATGATTCTTAATATGAAGGAAAAAAATGGAATTACCTATAGAGATTTATATAATATAAGAATTTGCGGGGAAAGGGAGAAAAAGAATACATTTTAATGAAATCAGTTTTGAGTTTGCATGTAAAAAGGGGGCTGGGAAGAGCTCTGATAATCACTGTTTGAGTATCCCTAAGGGTAGACATCTTGGCAGTGGATTTATTATGAAGCCATATGAGTCTAATTAATCAGGCACAAGGTAAGGGTGGCTTTTTAAAAAAATCTAGAGGCCATGAATATTAGAAATGCTTCCTTCAGTTGGTTAATAACCATTTATAAAACTCTATATACCAAACACTGTGTTCAACACTGGCCCTATCTATAATACAAAAATAAATGGATAAATCAACAATAAAGAATAACTATATTAGGTCAGGCATCCCCCAAATTCTACCACATGCACACAAGTCTAAATTTTCTGCTTAATTTACATTTTACTGTCATACTGAAGTTCAAATAAATGGTACTAACTGCTTATGTGGGGCAATGCCAAGTTGAAAATAATTTCTGAGAAAAGCAAGTTTTTCTTCCCTGCTTAACTACCCACTCTTAGGATTACAAAAATAGAAAGGAAGAATTTATACGTTTAATTGGCCAATTTCTCCCACTAGTAGTTTGTTTACACTGGGTTCTATAATGGGCAGATGTTAACCAGTTTCATGTTTGTTTTTGGCTGGCATCTTTATATTATTTTCACCAATGCTCCCCCTTTTTCCAAAAAACTCCCACTAAAAAGGTGGATATATTCACATTCTGAGTTTAAAAGCAAACCTGAGAGCTCTACACTCTCTACCCTCAGATTTCTACTTACAGGACTTGCACCTGAACTGCTGATAGGAGAAGGAATCTATAACACTATAACATCCTGCCTATGCCCTAAGGCCTCAACAATCACATCAGCATAATCAGTGAAGTGGGACTTAGTTCATGATAGTGGCTTTTCCGGCTAGCCCAGGGCTGGTAAACTAACAATGTACTCTATTAAAGCTAACAATCACCTTTGTTACTAAGTTTAAAGTAATTATATCCCAGACCCTCCTATTCACCAAGTTATATGTGATATTTCTAAAGTGTTGCTGATCTGCATCAGTGGAGGAAGTTTCACCAATCAAAAAACGGACTATCCAAAAAGACCAATGAAAGCATTGAGCCCCATCAGAGCTTGAATTAGCTCGTGGCTCTGGAGAGTTTGCCCTGTAGTTTTTTTTATGACTGTCAAAGGTCAGTCTATCCAGTACAACACAATCTTCTTCATCTACCATAACCAAACATTCCTTGTTTATTTTATCAATGTTAATCTGCAGTGGTTAGGTTCTTAGTCCTGATGACAGCATAATTTTATTTTCCTTCTGACTCCAGGGCACCAGAGAAAATGTGAGCTGCTTTCTGAGGTAGTACCTGATACCTAAAAGTAGAAAGCAACATCAGGAAGCAGTTCTTCCCAATACTGCACTAAGCAATGCCCTAAATTCTTTATCCCTCTATTTCTTCTTCTCTTCCTAACTCTTCTACTGTACCTATTCATTTGCATGAAATAAAACCTACAGATTTGCTGGGAAGGTAAGCTGCTGCTTGGAAAGTATCTCTTTGTATTTCTTCAAAGGATACTATGTAGGAAAATCAATCTGAACTCATACCAGTTCATGGCTTTGGGGCTTCCCCTGTAGTTTTTGGTGGTAGTCAAAGGTCAGTCTATCCAGTACAGCATGTTCCTCTTCATCCACTGTCGCCATCGAACGCTCCTTGTTTATTTTGTCAATGTCAATTTGCTCCTCTCCTTCCAGGATAGCACTCCACCAGTACTCTCCAACCTTATTCAGATTAATCTGGAGACAGAAAAGAATATAAATCATTTTAAGTACAAGAAAGTGACAACAACTGCTTACCAACAAAGCCAGCATCTTAATAGACCAATTCTAGAATTATCAATCCATTTGTGTACAGTGGTGGGACACACACCTACTTTTAAGAGTATGAGCGCCACAGAGAAATAACTACTGACAGTTATTATACACATATATTCAATAAAGGACAGACAGATGCTAGATGAAGCCTTGGTAAAACAGAAAGCAAGTTTCTCAGTCTTTCCAAAATGTCAATTAAAAAAAATCAAATGAATCTATAAAGCCATTAGTTTTCCATTTCTACAAAGTACATAATGAACACCAGGTGGACAAGTATAGTCCCAATCTCTCATATCACAGATACTCATTCAGTACCTACTATACCATAAGAAAACAAGGGCTTTGCCACAGTCAGAGCCAAAAGGGAGACTTCATCTTAACACCATAGAAAACTGCAGAACTAAGCATGTCTGAGTAAAGAGTAAGCTAAGAATAAAAACATTACACCAAAAGGGCACTCAAATAGGTACATACAAAATAAATACCGAGAAAATATAATAAGCATTTATTAAGAGTTTACTCTATGCCAGGCACTATATGATAAGCACTTTACAAATACTATCTTATTTGATCCTCACCATCAACCTTGGGAGGTAGGTGCTATTATATCTCCATTTTACAGTTAAGAAAACTGAAGCAGAAGGGTTAAGCGACTTGCCCAAGGTCACACAAGTATAACTAGGTGAGGATGGATTTTAACTCAGATCTTCCTGTCTCCAGGTTCAGTATTCAAGCTACCTTCTCAAGCATTTGAGAAGTCTGAAATTGAGACAAAATACATTGCAGTTAGTCCTTAGCTAACCTCATACTATAGCACAGATAAGTGAAATTCATCAATAATCCAAGCATCTCATTTCACTGAACAACTTTACCCATTTCTGTATTTGTTTTTAAAACCAGAGGCATATTATGTAGTAAAATATTCTGATTTGTTTTTCACTTTCTTTTAACTTCTACTGATGGTTTATAGAAAGAGTCAGAGTAAAGGAAAATAATAAGGCTCATGATGACATGATAATCAGTCCCTGGGGCAACCAAGGATTCAGAATTTAACAGTTATTACCTAATACGTACTGGGCTAAGTGCTGGGAAAAATACAAATATTTAATAAAAAAAAGGCATGGTCCCTCCCCTCAGGAAGCTTACAAACTAGTAGATGATATCTGATGATAAGGAAAAGCTTCAGTGAGAAAATGCATGAGATTTAATGGCACTGGACTAGGAGTGAGGTTGCCTGAACTCTATGATTTACCACTGACTAGCTGAGCAAACTTGAGTCATTTCATCTTCGTGGGCCTGAATTTCCTTACGTTTTACAGAGGGTATTAGACTAGGAGATCTGTGAAGGTTTCTCCCAGCTTTAAAATCTATGATTTCCTAAGTTAAATTTTATGTGTGCCAGATGGCTTAATAGACTAAAGTTAAAACTATAGACTGGTGTCAATGTGCGTGCCTCAGTTTCCTACTCTGAAGAAGAAAGTGTCTCCTATGTGCTCCCTATTTCCTATATATCTCAATCAGTTGTTAGCTACTTATTGGTCTGAGTGGGTCACCTTCCACAATCCTGAAGTTTAGCCAAATAAATCAACAGGACAGCTCAAAAATAACAGATGCTCCATTCTCCTGTTCTCTCCCACAGTTAGAATCCCTGTGGGCTTAAAATGTGGGTCAGAACTCAAAGAAACTATGTCTTAAAAGCTTAGTACAAAAGATTCTAATTTCTAATGAACTAACGGATGGGGGTATTGACAGAAACGGGCCTGTAGGAGAACTTGTAAAGGAAAACATCTCTCCTCTCCCCCAAATAGGGTCCAAACAACAAGATAAAGAACTGTGATCATTTTATGGGCAGAACTACTCTGGCGCCTAAGCAGGCTGGCAAATATACTTACAGAAAAATAGCCTTTCTCTGTCTACTGGATTGGGGAGGAGGAAGGAATCAGTAATAAAGTTAACAGATTCCTACATACTGTCCACCCTCTCCTCAAAATGTCAGTTCTATGTGGCTTGGACTAGATAACAGACAATGCCCAAGGAGATTACTTCCAGTTACCAAAATCCAGGTTTATATTGAATTCCCAATTTCCGGACCCTATGGTTGGCTTACTTTTCCCCAACTGTTCTCTGTAATTTCTTCATATTTATATAGCAGTCATTGAGGCAGAAAATCATGACCCTATACTTACTTAGATAAAATCTGGACCTCCAATCTGATGCAATGAAAACCCTTTTAAGTGGGAAATATATTTCTGGCTTTCCTCATTGTAAGGTACAATTCTATGTGTATGTATATAAATATATAATATAGACAAATACATATATGTACACACATGTACAAAATGGATTCATATGATGGAAAACATATTTAAACATAAGTTCTACTTTGCTTTTCATTCACTACCTAGACACTACTATATTTCCCAACCTAGAAAACGACTCATGAAATGGGTCATTCAAAATCTCAAACTAAAAAATTCTTGGAAGCTTTCACCACAGCTTTATTGTTTAAAAAA
This sequence comes from Pseudochirops cupreus, assembly GCA_028627135.1. Taxonomy (NCBI): domain Eukaryota; kingdom Metazoa; phylum Chordata; class Mammalia; order Diprotodontia; family Pseudocheiridae; genus Pseudochirops; species Pseudochirops cupreus. The sequence continues at coordinate 189,728,062 of CM053581.1, read as the reverse complement.
GAGAGAGAAAAGACCATCTGAGCATAATCATTGATTGCCATTTCTGCAAAGCAAATATAAGGTTTTATTGTGCAATGAAGTAGAACATAAAAGATCTAAAGTTCTGCTATTCATAACTGACTACTTTCTTTCACTGAAAGAATTTGCATCCTCATCAGAATAAGAAGTGAGTAACCATTTCCCTTTGTCCCTTTTTCTCCTTGTCCCAGACTGACAGTGATATTATTTTCCTGGAAAATAAACATATATTTTTTTATTTAAACTGAAACCTGCCCAAATTCCAATACAAGTTGGTAAATGCATCCTGCCTCATATAAATCATAGTCCTACTTTAATTATGTTTTTGATTTCTCATACTCTGCCACTTAAATATATTGTTCTCTAGGGTTTAATGGGCACCACATTGTATTCCAGTAACATATACACTACAGCAAATGAAGTAACTCTAGGGTGGCATTTGTAAAAAGCCTCAGGAGTCTTTAGGCTGAAAGTCCTGTGAAAAGGCAAGCTAATCATTAGAGTAATAATATTTTTCCTTGATGCCCACAGGATGCATGACATTGTAAGCAGCTCTGGAGGTGGTCATAAAGACAGGGCACTTATGTTCTAGTACTCACACAGAATAATTAGATTTAAACCACAAATAAATGCAATGTATTCTTAAAAATTTTATATAGCAGTACTCATAATTTTTACTGATTATTTTGCTTATTACGTAGGTTTGAGGAAAGAAGAACAAAGAGAGACGGCACATATAGGTAGGCATAATGTTTTATCAGGTATCACGAAATCAGTTCTGATCGTCAACATCCACCAAGTTCCTTCCAAAGCTGATTCAATTTCTGGCTATCCCATGAGGCTTTGTGAGAGAGCAGGAGGCTCAGGGGGATCTCACAGCAAGCCCAAGATACAAGACTCACAACAATGTTCTAAATATCCAAAGTGCTACGGATTATATATCATAGTATTTAAGTCTATTTTTAAAGGGTTTTTAAAAAAATACTTTCACAGTATAGGGGTATATTTTTATTCCAGGTATAGTGATGGCTAAGCTCTCCCACTATATCTTGCTCAGGCTACAGCAGATAGCCAGTAAAGTTTAACCCTACTCTATTATCATGTAGCAGCAAGGGACAAGAACTAGAATTGGTATAAGCTAAAACCCTAATTTTATATAGAAAAATTCAGGTCAGTCTATAGAGCTGATTTGACAAAGATAAATAGGATGCTTTTTCTTTTCTTCCAAGGCTTTCAGGGATTTAAAGAAGACAAAAGACCTTGAACTAAGTTGCTCTGTTCTAGAGTGTAAATAGAACACATCAAGGTGAAAACAGGCCCAAAGAGGCTTTACACCACACTATTTTTAATGGTAGGCTTCTAGGCCTGGGAAGAAGGGAAAAAGTATCTGCAGACCATTCAAAATCAACCTCAAGACTCAGCTCTATGACAGGTGCACAATAAGTCATCCCTAGCTTAGAGGACGGAGACCATTATAGTCTTAGAATATTATTTTTTGATGAGTAGCATGATATGTTACATTTTTTTCCATTGATGCTAGAATGATTTTCCAGGAGTTGCTAACCTGGAGTTTTATAATCTTTTCCCAAGACAAAATTACTATTTATTTGGAGACTATCCTTGTTATATCCTTGTTACACATATGTGGTAGAAGAATTAGGGTAGGTTCCATAAAAGGTTCTTCAATGGATAGTTAATTTATTAGAGTGGCAAAATGTCATCCTACAAGTATGAAACTAGAGAAAGAATTAGAAGGGGGATCTGTGTGAGACTTAGTGCTTTGGGAAGGGAGGGGGAGAACACACAAAAGCATTAGCCTAGAGCTCTATTCTCCTCAATTCACTGAAATGAATGAGATAAATCAACATACAATCAAATTCCTTTTAACACTTACAGCTCCATCAAGCTTACCTATCCTAGACTAGAGCAGACAGATAAGGGTGGTCTAACTGTAGTATACATTTTTTTAAGTTCTATTGCCTTTTCTTAAAAACAACCATCTCTCAATATACATCTCCCACCACAGATGTCTCTCCTTTGTAAGAAAACAAAGAACAATAGTTAAGCAAAACAATATAATATGAAAATACACGCAAAAAAATGAAGTAGCTCTGGGTGGCGATAGAGTGGGACACATGTGGCAATCTGGGCTATGTAAAAAGAAAAGATATCAATCAAAAATATTTTTAAGTATATGCAGCATTCCATTCCCCCTAGTCACCACTATTTCTCTATGGAGAGAAATTATCAGTTACTGTCTAGTGGAGGGGTCCCTGGGATCACTCTAAGGGCATCTCTCTCTTCTATTTTTGTATATGCTATTTTTGTATAACACTGTTATAGTCACTGGGCATACTGATCTTTTGCTCCCCCCGCAAAAAAGTTCACTTTTCAAAAGTTCATACTGTCTCCCTCCATTTCTCTGAATGACAGTCATGTTTTCTTAAGGTACAATAGTATTTATTTCATAGCATGGATATACCACAATGTGCTTACACGTGCCTCAATCGATGTGATGAGGTTTCAGAGTTGGTAGAGCTGGTTCAAGTGTGAAAGAACTCGGACCTTTTTTTTTCAGGCAATGGGAGCTTTTTATTTTACGTAAAAAAGCATCATGGACCTCCTTAGCAAGGAAGCTAAATGAGACCCCAATATTCTGGGAGTTGTGCTTATATAGAGATGTTCAGGATGATGAGGTAATTTTAAGGTTTCTTATGGGGACTGGAGATTTAGGGGCCTGATAAGTTGGCTGCTTGCAAGATGAGGAAAAATTACCGTGACACAGGATGAGGAAGATAAATGACAGGATAGGGAACACAGGATAAGAGGGACAAAAGCAATTCTTCTGGTATAAGTTGTATGGTATATCAAGATAAGGGGAAAAGTGCATTAAGTTACAGGATCTCAAATTACAGGATAGGCTACAAAATGAGCCTCAAACCCCTTCAGGGGGCCTGGGAAAGTAACCCTTAGGGCACCGTTTGTATCCTCATCATTTGGACCCTCACATTCTTTAGAATTTTTTTTACTAGCACACAAAAAAAAAGGCTGCTATATTTTGGCATACTTTTCCATCTGGTATTTGTGGAGGTATATGGCAAGTAATAGTATCTCTGGGTCAAAAGGTATGAACGAGCACTTATTAAGCATTTACTATGTGCCAAGCCCATACTAAGAACTAGGTATACAAATATTTTAAAAAGAGACAGCCGCTCTCCTCAAAGAGCTTATATTCTAATAAGGTACAACAAATACACACACACACACACACACACACACACACACACACACACACACACACACACACACACACACACACGGGAATGGTGACCAGGGAATGGAATTTGTTCTGGGGAGCTGAGTTCAGGGAGAGGCTTGATGGGGAGATAGATGGCTGTGTAGCTAAAGCGTGGTTTGGTGTTTAGGGCCAGAGCTCAGGCTACAATATATACTAAATGCTGGTTACCTGTGACTGATTCACCGATTGTTACCTGGCTAGAAGGGTAGAAGCTCAAAAGATGAGTGAATTAACTTCCCTAGAGCCTAAAGAGCACCAACTTTTGGAAGGCCCTTTGAGGTCTAAGTTCCAAAAACCAATCTGGAGGATGCTGGGGGAGGTGAGTAAAATCAAATTAGTAGTGGCAGATGATGAGAAGGTTTGAGTGGATAGCTGTGATATGGATATGGCATATGGTGCCCTAGAGAGTTAAACGTAATATTAAGGGTTGCTTTTCCAGTACCTTGTGAGGCCCCTCCTGAACTTCAGGATGTCCTAACATCTCTTCCCTTTATCTTAAAATACCATAAAATGTCCACTTATCCTAGACCATAAAAGTTCCCTGTCTCCCTCATACTAGATCATAAAATGTCCCCGGTCTTCCTTATCTTGTCCTTATAAAAACAAGCTCATATCCCTCTGTAAATTGCTAGTCCTTCTTCCAGGGCTGGTGTGCTACTTTTGCATCAATAAAGCTCCTCTTGGTTAGGGAAAGTCATCTGAGTGAATTCTTTTACACCTGAACTATACTGTCCCAACTCTGACCTCAACAGTTGAATGGGATTTGAAGGTTAACAGTTTAGTGACTTTTCTCATACAATTCAAAACCATTCCATAACAACTGTACCAATTCACAGCTTCACACAAAGTATATTACTGTACCTGACTTCTCCCAGCCCTTCTAACATTGACTATTTCCAACTGTTCTCATCTTTGCCAGTTTGAGGGATATAAGGCAAAATCTCAGCATTGTTTTAATTCACATTTCTCTTATTAATGATTTAGAGCATATTTTGAAAAAATTGTTGATAGAAATGCCTAACATTTTATCAGGTACCACGAAGTCAGTTTTCACCTTGCCAGCTTCCACCAAATTGTTCCCTCTAATGTATTCTAATTCCTAGCCTGCCCCATGAAGCTGTAAAACAAGTGGGAGGAAAATGTAGAGAGGCTATGAACACATAAGATACAAGACTGCCACTAAAAGTATTACAAATGGCTATTGTAGCATGTATCTTATGTATGTGTAAGTATTCTATATTGTATCTTATGGTGTGTAAGTATTCTGAAAACTGTTCATCCTCTTTGACTACTTTATTAAGGGCTGTGTGTGTGTCAGCGCGTGCGCGCATGTGTGAAGATTTCCTTTATATATTGGCTATCAGACCAGATTTCTGTTCTAGATACCTGATGCAAATATTTTCCCCCAAATCACTGCTATATTTTATGGAACAAGAATTTTCCATATCACCAAGGATCTTTTGTATATTGTTCTAGTAGATGAGTGAAAATAATGCACAGAAAGTATGTCTTTCTGATGCAATATTAGACACTGCTAATACTCTGTACTTCTCTGTTTTGCTCAAGATGTGTTTTAAGGAAACATAAATCTAGTTCTTTTCAATATGTATTTTTCTCTCCCTTTTTAAATAGCAATTTGATTCTCTACCACAAAATTTTTAAAAATAACAAAATATCCTCCTTGGAATTCTACTACCTCAAGTTATTTTGCCTACTCAAGATTCAATTCTATCTCACTGAGGGGTAAGGAGGTGGGGAGATGACACACATGAAGGTATGTCAAAATAATCAGTAGGCATAGAGTTTAGGGAATGATATTAGACTTCTGGCTACCAGTGGAAAATGCTGACTAATGCTCCTTTATGTCCTGGCAATAACTTAAGGCTTGGTGTACCCACAATTCTCTTCTTATATTAATTCTTATGTTCTCAGCACTTACACTATTTTAGATACCAAATGTCAAAGTCACTTACCTTGCAGCTTTTACTTTGTACCCAAAGTGAAGTATATGCCACTAGGTAAGATAACTTTAAAAATTGTCAGAAAATAAGCAACTAAACTTTACTTTTTAAAACCAGTGTCACACAGAAACCAGGGCTACAGTGCCATTTCCTGAAGGCTCTTATAACAGGGGGAATTTGTGGCTATCAGCAATCTCACTGGGATGCCTGCCTCCAGCCACCCCCAGTTGTGAGTGGGAGAACCTGTCAGTTTCCCTACTTGATTAAGAAATTAACACTATGAGCAAGCTAACTACTTGGTTTATGTGACTGAATGAAGACTTCCAGGGAAATGAGAAGCCATCAGCCCTGTTGCCAGAGCTAAGACTCCATTTCACTAACCAAGAAAGGAGCTTGCTTGAAACCCAAAGATTCTCATTTAACATTCTGAGGTGTAGGAGGAAGGGAGGCAGGAAATGTCATACAGTTTTAGCTGCCACCCCTGCTTGCTTTGAATGCCTGCCCTTGTGTGTCTACTATAGAATCTATGCCATAAGGAAGAAAAGGGGTGAGCCTATTGTAGAAAGGATGCTTGATAAGCAACTGGCTTGCTTGCATCAGTCTATGGGCTGTGGCTTAGGTCAAAAATTCCAGAACCAGACCAACAACCCAAATGTGGCAATAAGAATGGCTTCTGAATTACAGTAGCTAAAGGAAAAATATTCCATCTAGCTGTATAAGTGACTTTATATAGTAGATGTATTCCTGGAAACCTGAATAGAGTTTAAAAATCAAGTCCTATTTTCCCATTGGTTAAATGCTATAATTTTGGAAATTTGTTTCCACAGGAGAAAAAGGTTAGCTCTAAAATATTTTTTAAAAGCCTTTAAGAACACATCAACTTCATAAATCACACTTAAAATAGTAACTTCCAATAAAACATTTACAATAGCATAATGCATCAAATATTATCCTGAAGGGAAAGGGAAGGGAATAGGTATTTATATAGCACCCACTATGTACCAGCATTATGGTAAGCCCTTTACAAATATGAGTCACCGGATCCTCACAATAATCCTGCAAGGTAGATGCTGTTATTATCCCCATTTTACAACTGAGGAAACTGAGGCAAACAGAGGTCACATTTGAACTTAGGAATTCTTTCCTCTAGGCCCATCACTCAATCCACTGTGCCACAAATTTCCTCTAAAAAACACGATACTTAGGTTTTTAATGTTTTTTCTTGAGTTTTATGTTATGTCTTCATGTTTTGTTTTGTTTTTTCCTGAAAACATAACTTACCATACCAAAAGCCATGGCAACTGAATTCTAGCACTAGGAAGGAAGCAGTTTCATTTCACTGAAAAGGTAGCCCAGGATAAATTCTTTTATGGACGAATGGGCAGTGGGAAAGAGAACATTCATTCTTTGAAACCTCCTAGAGATGTCTATAAGTGGTGAAGCTGTGATAATAGTTTATGTTTATTTGGGATAATGAGAGGAATGCAACACTATGCTTGTGACCTGACAGTAAAGTTATCTTTAAAAAGATTTCTATAGCATTTACAGTGGGAACCTCCACTTTCTCTTCTCTTACTTTTTTCTAAACTCATTGCAGCTTGACTTGCAACCTATCATCATTCACTAAAACCAGTCTCTCCAAAGCTACTGACAATCTTTTAATTGCAAAATAGAACGGCCGTTTCTCAATCCTCATCCTTCTTAACCTCCCTGCTGCCTTCAATACTGTCAATCGCTTACTTCTCCTCTTGGATATTCCTCTATGTTTTCGTGATCGTGTTCTCTCTTGGCTCTTCTACTATCTGTCTGATCACTCTGTCCCTGTTTCTTGCTGGATTTTCACCTATGTTATACCTTCAAGCATTTGTAAGACAGCCATGTGAAAGAAGGATTAGATTTGCTCTCTTTGGCCCTACAAGGCAAAAGCAGGCATAATAGGTAGAGGTAGAAAGCTTGCAGAATTTGGAAGCTTGCAGACAAAGGCTGGATGGACACTTGGCAGGTTTGTGGTAGTAGGAATTCTTGCTTGGGTACAAGTTGTACTAGAAGGCTGCTAGGGTCCCTTCCACTTCTGAAATTCTGTGAATCAGAAATTTGCCCAGAAACTTCACATCTCATGATTTATGCAAGATACAGTGGAATGAGCACTGGTTTTATAGTCAGAGGACCTGGGTTCAAATCTTCACTGTAACTCTTGTCACTTGTATGAACTTGGACAAATCATTTAGCCTCCCTGGGCCTCAGTTTCCTCACCTGTTAAATGAGTGGGTTGGACTAGATGGTCTCTGAAGTCCCTTCCAATTCTGGATTTAGGATCCTGGGTCCTAGGATTTGTGCTTGGTCCCAAATAAGCCAAACATAGGAGCTTATAGTGCACAATTAATACATTTAATTCAAACCTAACTAAAAAGTTAGAGGATCCCCTATCATAATGCTATTTGGCTGAATTCCCATTTGTACCATTTTCCTATAGATTCCCCTGCAATATCATTTCATGTGTTTTTATAGAACCAATTAATGACATCAGGTAGGGGATATCATTTCTTTCTAGTCCTTTCCTATCTAAGACTTCTCTCATAGTTCAATGTACACAGTAGACCTGGCAGGGACCACACACGTGTGATAGCCCAAGGCAGGCACTTTAGTCAATCGGTCAATCAATAAACATTTATTAAGCACTTGCTACTATGCTGCAGGCATTGTGCTAGGGATAGAAAGAGAAAAAATGAAAGAGTTCCTACCCTCATGGAGCTTCCTTTTCTATTGGGGAGACAACACACACACCTCTAAGAAATCCAAAATAAATGCAACGTAGTTTGGGAAGGCACTAGCAGCTACATGAATCAGGAAAGACTTCATGAGTCCAGTGGCACATGAACTATCTGATGAAGGAAACTAGAGATTCTAAGAGGAGAAGGTGAAAAGGAATGCATTCTAGATATGGTGAATTATGTGTCTAAAGTCACAGAAATGGGAGATGAGGCAATGAACAGCAAGAAGGCACATCTGGCTGGATCATAAAGTACATGGAGCATAACAAGGCTTGAAGGGTAGGTTGGAGCCAAGTTGTAAAATCTCAAGTCTTTCTCTTCATCTACACAGCCACTACCCTGCTACAGGGTTCATCAGTCCAGTGATGCCTGCCAGTTGGTCTACCTACCTTTAGAGTCTTCCTAGTCTAGTCCATCTTCCACCTTACTGTCAAAGTGATCTTACTAAATCATGCCACAAACCTATGCAAAAAACTATAATGGCTCCCTATTACTTCCAAGATCAAATATAAAATCATTTGTTTGGTTTTTAAAGTGCTTTTCAACCTGGTCCACTCCTACTTTTCTTATATATTATTTCCTTCCACGTACTCTAAGAACTAGATACACAGACATTTTTGCTGTTCTCAAACTTGACCCTTCATCACACTGCCTATATGAAGTATAAATGGGTGGTTGTCTCAGAGTGAAGGAACTAAGAAACACAAGGAAAGTTCTCCTGCAGAAGGCAGGATTTGAGCATGGTCTTGACTAAAGTCAAGAGGCAGAGACAAAGAAGGAGAGCATTTGAGAGATAGTGAAAAGGCTTCCCTGTGAGACAAATTTTCACTTACACTGTGTATCTTGTATGCGTGTATTTATGTACTTGTTTTCTCCATTAAAATGAGCTATTTTAGGACAGAAACCGGTTTTTGTCTTTCTTTATATCCCTCAAGCTTAGCACAGTGCCTGGCACATTTTAAGTACCTAATAAATGCTTATTAACTATTAGTATGATAGTGATATATCTTATTTATTTTTGTATTTCCTTCAGCACCTAGTCTACCATTGACTTGAATTTACTGAATTCATAAGGAATATATGCATATGAAGTATAGATATATTTAGGTACTCTGGGTAGGCAGTAGTCAACATTCTGGTTTTTAAGTTCATGAACGGTTTGTTCCTTAATCATTTGATTTGTTGCCATACTACATACTTAGAATAAGGAAGAGAAGCCTTATGAATTCCCCATTTTTAACCTAGCCCTCCTGCTCCAGAGAAATTGGAGCCTTCTATCAAAAAGAACGCCGCCTATTCCCAGCATGAAGTAAGTGCAGGGAAGTTTAGTTAAAGGAAGCGGAAGCAGAAACTGGAGAGGTGCCCAGCTTTTGCTAAGCCCGGACTTCCTAACGTGGCTTCGTTATTCTGTCAGAAGTGGATTCCCAGAACGTTAACCACACATATCCAAACGCAAATACAAACAGCACATCAACATCTAATAAGGCGACAGAATCATAAGCTCCCCAGTCACACTGGCCTATTCTGGGGGCATCTACCACGCTGTGAAATCTGAAGGTAGTTCTACCTTCATTAACACGAAAAACCGAGGGCTGACTTGTAGTAACAATTGTATTTTACACAGATAAGAAAAATGAAATAAGCAATGAGCTAACAGACTGATCGCAATACTAACGGATTCAGAACACCGTATCTTTAAACCTTGAGGATTTCCCTCACAGCAAAGGCCAGAAGTCAGTCACTGAAGCCAGATGTTTTAGTTTGTTTTATTTTAGCAATAATCTCAGAAGAGAGAAGGATTTACGGAGCTTATTGCCTTTTCTGTAAAGACATCAATAATGTCACATAACACAATCTGGACGGAGCTCACCAGAAGCCACCCGACTCCAGAGGGAAATATGTACAGCACTGCATTGCTATCAGCTACAAACTGTGACCGGTCGTCATTTGTGGTGTGCTGCGATGAAGCATATATCAACAAATGGCATCAGGCTTGGAGATCAGTATCTCAGAAACAAATATTCCTGCACTCAAAAGGCTCATGGGCTTATTTTTCTCTAGGTAAAATGACAATTCTATCTATTAACTATAGTAAAGTCAGCAAAATATTCTGGAAAGCACTGGAAGAAGCCTTGAGTCCTAGTCATTCTTCTCTCATTAGCTTCATGACTAGGGGTAAATCACTTACTTTCTAGGTCCTGTTTCTCATCTGTAAAATAAAAGGATAAAACAAGTTCATCACTAGAGCTACTTCTATTTCTAACCATCTAAGATCCTAAAGAACAGGATGGTTCTTCAGTGCTTACTCTGCTATCTGGGCCAGGAGCCTGCCTAATACTTAGTGACAAGGTTATTCACCACAATTGTTTCCAGTTCTTAAAGGAGACTTGGTAATAAATATGAACAGTTGCTGGCCAGGGCAAACAGTTAGTTATGCGGTCCTGAGCAAGTCACAACCTTGATAAAGCTGTTTTCTCTTGTCAAATGGAGAGGATAATGACCGCTTTGAGAGAAACTGGCCTCCGAATCAGGAAGATTTCTTGTGGGTTCAAGTCCCATCTCTGACTCAGACTAGCTACGCGACTCTAAACCTCTCAGTCTCCCAGGTAACTCTTTAAGCCAATAGATTTCAGACTGATGCTAATCTATTTTAGAAAAGGAAATTCCTTATGCATCAAAATCACTATCAATTTAAAAAAAACAAAAACCTACAGAACTGTAAAATGACTCAGTTGCTGGGATATCTGAAGTATATACATTAAGCTCAATTTGATGTAAGATTTCCTTAGCTTTTAAAGGCCAATTTACATGTCATAATATTTGGCATTAACATCTCATAATATTTAATTTTTAATCTTTATTTATTAAAATGGCATGAACTGACATTATCCCATGTTGGTTCCTTTGATGTTGTAAGTTGGTTGATTATTATATATTTTTGTATGTTTTGTATCTTCTGACTACAGGTTTATATCCTTAAAAATCTAATGTTATTATCTAAGGTTTGACCAGGAATCATTTAGTGCTCATCTTTAAATGAAGTTCTTGGGAGAAGAATGAATGACAGAGCTTTAAAGTGAGTAGTCAAAAAATTACTTTGTTGACCATAAATTCACCAAAAATGGCAGAGAGAATGAAATAATCTCTGAGATTCAAAATTCAGTATGTTTCAACAAAAATCTATTAAGTGCCTACTATTGAAAAGGCACTCTTGCTAAAAGCTAAGAATCTGCTACGATAAATAGACATGAATTGTAAGCACTTTGAACACAGAGTCTAATAGAAAAAGAATAGTAATTATGAGAATGGGGGCTCATATTATTATGCTATAAGTAATAAAGCAGAGAGTGCAAAGAAAAGATTCAGAGAAAAGCACTACAAGAAATTTGAGAAGGGAGATGGTGGTGAACAGGAAGAGGGAAGAGTGGAAAATGGCTCACAAACAAGCAACACCTGAGTTGGGCCTTGAAGGGAAAAATATTAAAAAGAAGAAATGGTGGCTTAGAGTAAAGTCAATTCCTGGTGCAAAGACTGCATAAACAAAGATGTAGTGACAGAAGAGGACAGAATAAGAACAGAAAGACAAAGAAGGGAGAAGATGGCAAGGGAAGTAGCATAAATTACGGAATTTCAGAGACAGAAGAGACCTTAATGTCAATCTAGTTTAAACCATACGTGAAAAGAAATCCTCTTTATAACATACATGGCAAGTAGTCACTCAACTTTTGCCTGAAGACTCCAAGAAAAGGAGAAATCCACCATCTCCTGAGGCAACCAATTCTACCTTTGAACAGCTCTTACTGTTAGGAATCCTGTTTTTCTTAATATGAAGCCTTAATCTGTCTCTTTATAACTTATACTCATTACTTTCGGTCCTGCCTTCTAAGACCAAATCCCTGAACATATGTATCACTGTCCCTGCCATTCCATCTAACAATTTTCTCCAGGTTAAATATACATCTGTTTCTTCAACTGATCCTAATGGACTTGAAGAACTTCACCATTCTAGTCATTTCTTCTCACTTTTCTATAGCTTATTGGTGCCCTTTCCTAAACTGTAGCACATAGAACTGAATACAAGACTTCAAATGTAGTCTAACTAGGGCTGAGTATGAAGGAACTTCAACTTCCTCATGCCTGTAAAGTATGCTGCAATGCAGTTTAAGATTGTATTAGCTTTTTTTGGCTACTTCACTTGATAACTTCATCAGCATCCACAGGGTTTGTTATTATCTATATGCAGATTATAGGTATTAATTATTACCTATATGCATTTTGTTCTCTGGATGCTCCTCATACTGTCATTTTGTCCATTGGCTTAAACTGGCTCAAGCATTAAAGAGGGGTACTTGTATGGAAATCCACAAGGCAAGCACCAAAATAGGAAATTACTGAGTTTTAACTAATCATCTCTAGAAAATAATGAAGACTGTTTAGTCTTTGGCACCCATAGCTTGAAAGTTGTTTATGTCCGAGGTCTTCCAAATCTGAAGTCTAGGGCACTATGGAAAACTGGAAAACAATGAGAAAGAGAAAGCAGGGATGGAGAACAGAACTGGGACCTTGAAGTCTAAAAAAGCTGGATGAAAGAGCTGCATGAAGATGGGAAGGTTTTCTTGAAGATGGGACATCAGAGGACAACAGGAGTCAAAAATTGCTTGCTGTCAGATGTTCTACGATGAAGTGTAAAAAAAAAAAGGAATTTGTTCATTATTACAAAAGGGAAGTTCATCTCATGAGGCTTAACTTCCAATAAGAAAGAAAACGCATGCATGCCTATGGTACGTACTTCCTTATTCTACGGTTAAGAAATGTAGGTTACAGGCTAAGAGGGCAAAATATGTCTGCTAGTAACACTATAATTTCCTTTTTGAAATGGTTTACATCATTATCCAATCACATCTAATGGTTCTTTTCTTCTTTCTGATCTTGAGGAATTAACAGGCAAGAGATCAGTGACCAAGGAGTACTTTAATCACCTTGGTTAGGAATGGATCAAGATAAATAAGAATGAAACTTTGAATTTCACCAGTTTTCCATGGAAAGTTTTCAAATCAAGGTGTGGGAAAACAAAGTTACTTGCTGAGGTTACAGAAATCAGAGAGAGATATTCTAATTCCACCCAAGAAAAACAAAAATGTATTTAGCTTCCTACCCCAAAAGTAGATGCACATTTGACTTTGAAATAAGCAAAGTGAAATAAAGTTGTGCTGGTATTATGAAGCTTGTCAATTTAATTAATCCTTCTGGATTTTTATGTCTTTTAATGAAAAACATAATGAAATGAAATAATGAAAAACATACACTATCTTGCCTAAACAATGCTTAAAACTGCTCAGGAAAAGAAAATATAACTAATGAAGAGACGTCAATACTTTCCATAGGTTCAAGTCTTGATAACTAAGGAAGGGCCAAAGAGGAATTTTTTTTACTACTGACACACAAAGGATACGCAACTTCATTTGATAAAAATGGGATGCTATTAAATTGGAATCCTTAGTTCTTAGTTTAGAACTTTCACACTAAGCTAATATGTACATATGTAAGGATTATACTCCAGCAAAAATATAATACGGAAAGGAGACAGACAAAAGTTTCAATATGCCAATCTGGAAAGGTAATTATTATACAAGTTCCCAAATATCTTAGAATAAATGAATAAGTGAATGAATGAATGAAAGAAGTATTTATTAAGCTCTTACTATGTGCAAAAAAGCACTATGCTAAAACCTGAAGATACAAATAGAAAAACCAAGCAGCTCCTACTCTTAAGGAGTTCACATTCTAATGTAGAAGATACCACATAAGAGATTTATGCTGTAAGTCATCTGGAAAGATCCAATTCCCTATGACACAAAATAAATGGCAATGCATCTTCTTTAATGTCATTTCCACCGAAAAAATCATATCTGTTTCTGATGATGAATTATTTGACAATGCCAAGGATTCTGATGGTGTTGTGAATCTTTTTTTCCCACATCTTTAGTAGCTATGCACCCACAGAAGCATTTTCTAGGTCAAAGCCTCACAGAGATTGATTCCTGGGATGATGACTCAAAGACAGGCCTGCACAACATACGGGAAACTTTTGGCCTGCCAAAGGATTTCAGGGAGCATGTGAAAAATGTAGAGGATGTAAAAGAAAGTAAAGATGTAAAAGTACTTTGTCCATCCTTCACTTAACCTGCCTTTCCATCAGTCACTACTGTGCCCATCATATAACTTGGCAGGTGGGTTGCCACTGTGCACTGTCTCCTGTTTGTCATATGATCCATGGCAACCAACCATCGCCAGTCTGTCTCTAGTTTGAGAAGATTGATTCCATGATAAATAAAAATCTTAAATAATAAGCACAATTAATATTTGTTGAAATTTTCCTTTTAAAAATATGATTTACAAAATAATTTAATCAATTATATCTTTACTAAGAAAGTGAGCCCCTAAAAACCTATCTGCAGCCCAAAGAAGTTTAGACTATTTTAATTTTGGCCCCTACTACCAAGTTGTGCAGGTCTGCTCTAAAGACTGGGATAAGAAGGAGGAGAAGAAGGTCCACACTGCCATTCTGGTGGTTTTGGGGCTTTTCTACCCACTGATAAATGGGATAGTTAGTACTAGGCCCCTTCTCCTGTGACTGCTCCCCTCAATTATGGCTGCAGGGCCAGTGATCTGGAGGTCACCGCTATTCCCAAAACTCTTGGTTTCAGGGTTTTGGGCTAGGTCCATTAGAGTTGGCAGAGAAATAATATTTAAGCTATTGCTGGAGGTGGTGGTTTGACTTGCCTGGCATATGCTGTGTCCTCTTCCTCCCATAGGGTGCCTTGCTGCTTCAGCTGAGCAGGCTTGCCTGGCTCATAGCTGTTGTTTAGTTGGCAAATGGTGAGGATGGCTAGACCTTTCTCTACAGCATTTGCTTCCTCATTCAATAACTGGGGATCAGGCTAGAAGTAAGACTGGTGGTGTTAAGTGCACGATTTCCAAAGCTCTTGGGTTCAGGTTCCTGTACCATGTCTGGGCTCTGAGGGGATGTCGTGGCGATAATTTGACTTGCCTAGCACATACTGCCTCCTATTTGTACTTCAGGATGCTTTGTTGCTTATTAGAATTATAGAATGTTAGCAGCAGAAGAATGTTTTCTAGTCTAACACCTCACTCCCATTTTATATTGCCCAAGGCAACAAAAGCGGTTCAAGACAGAGCTAGTGCAGCTCCCTTTCAGTCCTTGGACCCCCAGCTGTCAGTGATGGCCTCCTCTGCCATTGTGTTAATAGTCTGGGTCCCAAGGGCCACTATTATGGTTGAGATCATTCACTTGAACTGATGCTATTTGGTTGGAATTCTGGAGTTCAGTATGAAGACTTGCTCCCTTGTAGCCCCACAAACTGCACACAACAAAATCCTATAGTGTCAATGCCACCTTTATCAATGATATCCAGTCTCAGAACAGTACAACTTTGGTGCAAGGTCTTATGTTGGGTATCCTTGTCCCATTCCCTCTTCCTCAACCCAATGGTGTAAGAGGGACATCAACTATTCAACTGAAAAAGGTGAAATCTATAACTACTACACTAAGAGTGAATACTCCATTAGTAAGTCGGTGGTACAATGGCAGCTTCTGGATGATGAGAAAAATTCTCTCTTCTGCAGGTAGATCACAAGGGAGACAGCAAGCTAATGAGCACCACCACACTAATATGCCTCTAACAGGATGATGGGGGAATGGGTGGAGTCCTTGGAATAAGATGAAACCTGAAAGATGCTTAGTGCCATAATAAAAAAAGGCATTTCTAGCATGCTGCTTTATGCATTCAAACCCTGTTCAATTGCAAGATCAAGAGCTATTAGAGCTACAAACCATACAAGAGTGAAAAATGTTCTCTGTAGGTATGGGGGGGGACCAAGAAGAATCTGTGTTTTTCAACTTAAGTTTTTCTAACTCATTGTGAGTCTGACATTCCTATCTAACATCTAGCATTATCATCACCACCCCACTCCCTATCCCATTCCAGTGGTATCTGTCCCTGCTCTAAGTGACATCTGCCTCCTTCAACCAAAAAGCTCGGGTGCCAGGAGCTTGTTCTAAATGGATGTCTATTGGTCTTAGTCGTCAAATGTTTCTGCTTTAATTCTGCCTTAGATGGTTTTTTTCTGAACAAATGGATGATTTTTGCACTAGTCTGTGGTGAATGTACAGCAACATATATCAGCTGAGTATTTCTTTTTTTTTAAAATCATTAACTTGTAACCGCTTATGTACCTGGAAATTCCTTTGAACAAAGTTTTCATCAAATTTGAAAGAAAAAAGACAGGTAGTTCTATAGGCCAAGACTCTTGATTCCCCATACTCTTTAAATTAATGGCTTCCATTTAATGGTTCATGAACTCCCAACAAATTCATGACAATGGTCTAAGAGGTTCATGCTAAAATATTATTTAATAATACGATAAGCAGGAAAATAACTGCTCAATTATTAAAAATATTTTCCCTCTATGACAAGAAACGTGCATGTTTAAAACATTACAGGTTTGTTTCTGTAGTTATTCTAGACTTCATAATAATGTACACAATTCTGATGTTCATGAAGTGTCTCTACCTGTCATCAATTTGTTTCCAAACTGTCACAAAGGTTCAACATTCAAGGACAAACTGATTCTTAGCAGACAGCCATATGAATTCACCTAACCTCATGTGTTCTATACACTGCAAGACAGTATCTTCTTCATTCCCCTCTGTTACCCTATAACTATAACTCATCATTAATCACAAGACTAAGATGTTCTAAATGTTTGTAGTACAAATGTTAGGCTGTTTGAAAACCATGACTGAGGTGTATATGCACCATAAGTAACAAGCCATCACAAACATTCTGAGAAACAAATCTTATGTGGCCTCTTATTGCAGCGTTAAGATTTTTTCCTCACTTAAACTTGTCGTCTGCTTATTCTTACACTATTCTTCTATCTCGCAGATTTTCAAATGAACCCATTAGCAACACTGGGTAAGGACCAGAGTGCAGGCCAGGAGCCATCACAGCCCCTTAAAAGCACCAAAATATTACAAACCTCAAGAACTAGTAAATAGTAGCACAAAAAAACCCTGAAAATTAAGACTGTACCCCCTCCCCCCCATCCTCAGATGAGAAGAGCCAATTTTAACAAAGTAAAAGAAATCAGCTGGAAAAAATGAGCAAAGAACAGAAAAAGATAGCCATAAAAAGTTACGACGGTGACAAAGATCAAGACACAAGCTTAGAAGACAAAGATGTGAAAATAGCTACAAGCAACATCTCAAAGAAAAATGAAAATTGGATACCACCCAAACAAGAATCACTGGAAGACCTAAAGAGGAAGCAAAAAAAAAAAAGATTTTAAAAAATCAAATAAGAGTGGTAAAGGGAAAATTGGGAAAAGAAATGAGAGTGATACAAGAAATTTATGAAAAAGAGAATTAACAGATTGGTAAAAGGGGCACAAAATATACTGAAGAAAATAATGCCTGAAAAATGAGAAGCAGCCAAACACAGTGAAAGAGGTACAATATCTCACTGAAGAAAAGGACTTTAAAATCAGATTTGGCCTAAAGGAAAAAAAGGTAGAAGAGTTCACTGAAGAAAATAATTCCTCAAAAATTAGAATTGGGCAAGTGGAAGCTAAAGACTCCATGAGACATCAAGAAGCAATAAAACAAAATCAAAAGTATGAAAGATAGAAGAAAATGTAAAATATTTCATTGGTGAAACAACTGATCTAGAAGACAAATCAAGGAGGGACCATTTAAAAATTACTGGACTGCCTGACAGAAATGATAAAAAAAAAAGAGGTTAGATATCATATTTTAAGAAATTATAATGGAAAACTGCCCCAATATCTATTTGGGTAACCTGACAGAAAAGAAAAATGACAAATTCTGGAAGGGACGTGGAAAAATAGGGACACTAATGCACTGTTGGTAGAGTTGTGAACTGGTCCAACCATTCTGGAGAACAATATGGAACCATGCTCAATGGGCTATAAAATTGTGTATACCAAGTGTGGGGAACCTGCAGCCTCGAGGTCACACGTGGCCTTCTAGGTCCTTGGGTTCAGCCTTTTGACTGAGTCCAAGTTTTACAGAACACATCCTTTTATTAACGGGGTCTAATAATAATAATCTTTAATGAAAGGATGTGTTCTGTAAAACCTGGACTCAGTCAAAAGGCCACACCCAATGACCTAGAAGGCCACAACAGGGCCTCGTGGTCACCAGGCTCCCCACCTCTGGTGTGTATACCCTTTGACCCAGAAATACCACTATTAAGTCTGTATTCCAAAGAGATTAAAGAAAAACAATGGCCTTCCCCCTCCAAAAAAAAAAAAAGACAAAAAAACAAACAAAAAAATCTTTTTGTTGTCCTTAGCTTCTCTCACCAGCCTTAGCACATTCTGAACTTTAGAATTCCTGATATTGTTTTTATACAACCAGGGCATACTTACATACAAATCCAATTTCTTCTCCTCATCAGAACTGTTTCTCTTTCTGTCTTCTGAATTTCATTCTTGAGCATCTCCTATCCCTCCTAGGATAACTTGCCCTGAAACACTACCTATTCCTTGTACTCTCTAAAATCTAATTTTCCAAAATCTAGAGTACATGCCAGATTATGCTTTAGACTTCCTCTTCTTCTCTACCACAAACTCAAGGGAATGGTCACTTCCCCGGGGGGTTCCTAACATTTTCACACCAACAACCAACTTCTCCCTGTTAGTTAAATTCACTGAGAATAGAATTTCCTCTGCTTTTGGTAGAGAACTTCCACAAATGTCTCAATAATTAATGTTCCCCACCTCTGCTACTGTGTCATGCTTTTGTGCCAGATTTATGATCTATTCCACAGAGGATTTACAGCACAATATGGACAAGAATTGCACAGTAGAGGCTGTGAGCTATACAACTGCAGAACATATTCACCTGAATGAGATCACAGACCTATCAATGCTCCAAAGAAGAAATCAAGCTTAGGGGAGGCTAGGTGGCACAGTGAATAGAGCACTGGCCCTGGAGTCAGAAGGATCTGAGTTCAAATCTGGCCTCAAACACAATACTTACTAGCCGTGTGACCTTGGGCAAGTCACTTAACCGCAACTGCCTTGCCTTCCCCCCTCCAAAAAAAGAAAAAAAAGAAAGAAACAAACAAACAGAGAGAGAAAGAAAGAAATCAAGCTGAACACTTGTGGCCACATATACCCACACATTCATTTGACCAAAAGAAAAAAAGAAAATGTGCTTATTGTTGCCCCAAAGTAACTAAAATTATACAAAGACAATATTCAACAACATGGATTCATAGCAAATATGTACCTAACTTCTCAATTCAATAGAGAAGTAGTATGGAAAGAGTATGGGCTTTTCCAGAAGACTCAGACAACATTCAGAGTAGATGAAGATCATCCTCGCACCACTCAAATTTTTTTTTTACTGAAATTTTATATGCACTCTATGGTTTGTTCCAACTGGAGTTGTAAATCTCACCACTTAAGTAGAGTAAGACTTTTTATTTCAAAAGGTTATAAATTGAAATGAACACACAATTCTGCCGGTTCTCTTCCTCCTACTCAATTCTGGGCCCAGTTCAACATCCACCTTCATTGTCTGTAGAAACTAAATGTATTGGTGGATTGACCGAAGTCTCCAAAGATAGATTTATTCAAATAAAGATTTACTAAACAACAACTTCATGAATATGAAAGAGGTATTAGCAATACCTTTATAAGCAAACTAACAAAATATCAAAAGACTGAATTATCCTTACCAAGACACATTTCCCTGGTTCGAGGCTCCATAAAGAACTTTCAGTGTTGATTTTATGGGTGAATTTTCCTTCCATTAGAACCCGTTCTCCACTCCCTTCTTGTATTGCCACACAGATAGAACTACTGCTGAGATCCACAGACACCTGAAAACATAAGAAAAGGAAATAACTGGCAGAGCCAAGATGGCAGCGTAGGAGCAGCAACATATCGCAGCTCTCACATAGCCACCCCAAAATACCCATAAAATATGACTCTAAACTAATCGTAGAACTCCAAAACGCACAAAAATATACTTTCCACTAAAGTCGGCTCGGCTACAAGGAACCATATCAGCACAGGGAATGGAAACCAGCCTGGCCTGCTGTGCCCCAGGGGTGGCTGGACAAGAGGAGCCGAGCCCCGGCTGGAGCTTCGGGTGAGCGGATTGGCGGCAGCTGCGGCAGCGTCCAGAACTAGGTCAGTGGTACTTGCGCAGTCGTGGGAAAAAAGTGGTCTGGCCAAACTGCCTTCAGGGCTGAGAAGCGGAAAGCGGAGGTTCTGTACCCGCCTCCGCATTGCGGCTTCAGAGCTCTCGGCCTACAGACTGCAGGGGAACCAAGCAATCGTTCAGAGGCCAAGTGCTCTCGCCTTGAGCAGCCTGGATCTGGATCGTGGTCTTGGGCTTTGGTTCTGTGGTCCTTTTTTCTTCAGTGAGCCGGAAGTGGGGGAGGGACCCAGCAACTTCCTGAGAACTACGGCAGCTGGGAGGACCCCAGCGATTTGGGACAGAGCTTCCCCCTCTGGAAGCAGAATGCCACAGAGATTAAAAAAATAAAAATCACGGACTGACCAACCATGAATAAGAATAAGCATAAGAAGCAAAGTAAGAATAGCAACCAAACCCTAGATTCCTTCTTTGGGGAAAAGAAGGACCAAGGCAGAGAGAGGGAGGAGGACAGCACAGCCAGAGCACCCCCACCAGGGCTTGCCAATAAACACGAAGACTGCCTTAAAGCTAGAGATCAGCTGAAGAAGGATTTTGAAAAGCAAATGAAAGAAGTGGAAGAAAAATTGGGAAGAGAAATAAGAATGTTGCAAGAAAATCATGAAAAGAGAGTCAGCAATCTGACTGAAGAAATTAACACCCTAAAAAATAGATTAACTCAAATGACAAAAGAGGCCCAAAAAGCCAATGAGGAGAAGAATGCCTTAAAAAGTCGACTTTGCCAGATGGAGAAAGAATCTCAAAAGCAC
>CM053581.1:189648166-189706491 GCA_028627135.1 Pseudochirops cupreus | reverse complement strand
TGACTTTAGTGGGAAGTATCTTTGTGTGCGTTTTGGAGTTCCAGGATTGGTTTAGAGTCCTATTTTATGGGTATTTTGGGGTGGCTATGTGAGAGCTGCGATATGTTGCTGCTTCTACGCCGCCATCTTGGCTCCACCCCCGACCTCTGTCCTTCTAAAGAAATAAGATGCTCCTTATCTTTGGTAGAGAAAAAGAGACCTGACAATGGACCTGTGGCTACGGGAAGAGTGTACCTCAAATCCTAGGATAAACCCATACTCTTCAAAATCAGAAGATTGGACTAGATGGTCTGTTACAGTTTAAGAGCTATAATCACATGAAAGTTTGCCCCTTCTGAGCAATTTCTGTATTTGGATCTTTCTCCTCCCTCACTCCTCCAACATCTTCTCCTGGACCCTGTACTCTAATAAATGAGCTTTTCCCCAAAACAGGCCTCTATGTATTTCCATCTATACATCTGCCCATTCACCTTTACATGTTTGTTTGCCCCACCAGGCTGTAAGTTCCTTGAAGACAGGGACCATCTTCCTTGTATGCCCAAAGTTTAGCATAGTACTTGATGTACAATAAGTGCTTAATAAATCCTTTTTCATTCATTTTTTCCTAGCAATGAAACCTGTTTAAGTAACAAATTCCCTAGGCCTCAGTTTCCTTAATGTGTATAATGCAGATAATATCTGCACTACTTAATTCTCAAGGTGGCAGTGAAGTTCACATAAAATAATGTCCATCACTGAGTCTTCCCCAACAGAAATATCCCTACTTCCTCTGATCAATCCTCATATGGCATGAACAAGACACAGATCATAGATCTAGATCTGAAAAGAACTTCAAAGGTCATCTAGTCCAACCCTCTCATTTTAAAGATGATAAAATTGAAGCCAAGCAAGGTCAGATGACTTGTCCAAGGTCATGCATATAATGTCAGAAGAGGCTGAAGACCCTTCACCATTCTAATTAGCCTCCTCTCCAACATATAAATGTCCTTTCTGAACTGTGGCTCTCAGTCTCAATCTGGTAAAATAAAGCAGGACCATCACCTTATTATTCAATCATATGACTTTAATGCAGCCCAAAATTAGTTTTTTTGTATACCATAGCACACTGTTGACTCTTACTGACCATGCAGTCCACTAAAACTCCAAAATCTTTTTCAGATGAATTGCTCCTGAGCCATGCCTCTCCATCTGGTACTATGAAACCGTTTCTCGAAACAAAGCAAAAGACTTTATGTTTATCAGTATCAAATTAAATCTTTTTAGATTAATCCCAATTTTCTAACTTAAGGTCTTTTCTGGAAACTGATTCCTTCAGCAAATTTGTTAGCTAGTGCTCTCCTTGATTTGTGTCATCTACAAAATTAATAAGAATACCATTTGTATACTACTGATTAAAAAATTTTAACAGCACAAGCCTAAGCACAGATGCCTGGGGGCCCCTTCGCTAAAGATCTCCTTCCAAGGTGACAATGACTAACTCACTGAGTACAGTCATTCAATTAGCTCCAAATCCTTATCTTTTCCACAGCAATAGCATGACTGATATCTTTTAGTAGTCCAAAATTCATATTTCAAAAAGGAAACAAAAGCTCAAAAGTTAATTCTTTTGTTAATGTATGCATGAAAAGTAAATTCCCTAGATGCACCTAGGTCATATGAGAAGAAATATGCAAAGTAAGGCTGGAATGCCAGGTTAGAACCAGACTATCTAGGGGCAAAGGTATGAATAAAGAAATTGGTCTTATTCTTCAAAAAGTTAAGAGACCACTAAAGTTTCCAAGAAAAGGTAATTGAGTAT
Organism: Pseudochirops cupreus; assembly: GCA_028627135.1. Taxonomy (NCBI): domain Eukaryota; kingdom Metazoa; phylum Chordata; class Mammalia; order Diprotodontia; family Pseudocheiridae; genus Pseudochirops; species Pseudochirops cupreus. Next base: position 189,704,693 of record CM053581.1, on the reverse strand, counting down.
CATATCCTAGTCACATAACTGTGGTGGCTGGGTATGCTACAAATTTATTTATGTAACCAACTAAGCCCTCAATACTGCAGTAAATTTCTTTTACTCTTCCCTGTTTGATTATTACACTACCAACAAGTTCTGGTCTCATCTTTCTTTTCTCACTTCAACTTTTTTTTTATTTTAATCTACACCACCCCCAGGAACTTGCCCCTAGAAGCATGCCCTTTCTCTTTCAGAATTCCAATTCCACCCAGACTGAATCATTCTCAGATAACCAAGGATCCCATAATTGCTAAATGCAGTGGTCTTTTATCATTCTTCATCTTTCTTGTCCTCTTTCTAGGGTTTGACACAGCTAACTATCCCCATTTACTTAGATACTCTCTCTTCTCTGGATTTTTCTTTCCTTCTCTCTTAAGTTGAAACATAAAATACAATTATATTCAAAATTATATAAACATAACTAAAAGGTTTTCTCCCTAAGTCTTCATAATGCTGCTCTCTCATTTGTTCTCCTTTGTGTCTGTTAACTGCTACTCAAATTCCTTTGCTGGATCATCCACCTTCGAGTGTGCTTCTATGTACACTTTTGTCTTTATACAAAACACACTCTTGGTCATTTCATCAGCTTCCACAGATCTGAGCTCCAGCAACAATCAACATCACCAACTGGCTGCTAGACATCTTCATCTAACATGCTCTTTAGGCATCTCAAATTGAACATTTCCAAACTCATTAACCTTTCCTCTAAAATCACTCCCCTTCCTAACTTGCCAATATATGCGAAAGCAGTGCCCAGGTTACAAGCCTGGTGTTCATCCTGGACTCTTCAATCTTCTTCACATTCTACATCCAGTTTCAAAGTTCGGTCTATGCTATATGTAGAACGTTTCTCTTATCAATGATCCCCTTTCTGGCAAATGTACAGTCACTACTCTAATTCTGAGACTTATCTCTCTGCTGGACTATTACAAGAAGCTCTTAATTAGTCTCTGAGTCTTCAGTCTCTCTCTCTCACTTCAATTCAGCCACCATTATGAATAACCAATTGATATTTTAAAAGCACAGATTTGATCATGTCATTCCCCTATCCAAAAAGCTTCAGTGGCTCCTTATTTCTCCTAAAATATCAGACCTTTGTTTAGCATTTAAAGACCTTTATAATCTGGCTAAATTCCAACATGGTAGACAAATTCCCATTATTCTCCTTTTTACACCCTACACTTTGGCCAAATTAGCCTATTTGCTGTTGCTCTACATAACATTCCACCTACAATCTCTATGCTTTTACACCCATCTTGGGCTCTCCTCACCTCTATCCTTTAGAACCCCTAAATCCTTTCAAGACTCATTTCCTCAAGAGACTTCCTTAATTCTTCTAATTATTAGTGTTCAACTCCCTACGTCTCTCCCAAATTATTCATATGAATACATGTTATTTCCCTCCAGTAAAACATAAGTTCCTAGAGATGGATTACGGTTTTCACTGAGATCATCAGCACTTAGTTTAGTCTGGCATATAGCAGGGTGCTTACTTAAGAAGTACAAGTTGAATCAATCCTTCATGTGAAGTAGAAAAAAATAGAGTTTGGAAGGAGAACAAACTGGCCAAACTAAACACTTATCACTCAAAGCAATTGCCAACTCCCTGCCTCCATAGCTTTGTTCCCACCATTACTTGAACCCTCATGTCGTCTTTCCACATTTAAGACCCAGATCAAAAGCTTCCACTTAGTCTTCTTTGATTCTCTCTCTAGAAGTGATCTCTCCCTCCAATGAATTCTCATAAGATTTTGTGATGCTCTACTTTGTACTATACTGATACAAACACCCATTACCTCCCCTACTAGATTGTAAGCTTGTTGAGGGCAATGATCATGCCCTTTGTATCTTCCTCAGTCCCTTGTTCATAGTGGGTACTTAATAAATGTGTTAGAGAGAATATAAAATATAGCTTCTACCACTGAAACAACTTAAAAAGCATATATGCCTCTGCCTATAAAGTTTAAATGTTTATGGTAAATGTTTATGTTTCAATACTCACTGAAAATAAAAAGATTTGTTCATCTCTGTAATGTTCTCTTCTGTTCCTATTTTGCTAACACAGGAAATGATACCAGTTCTCAACCAACTTCCCAAACCAACGGTGGTTTGTGTCATTTTCAATTTGGAATTATTTTATTTTCTGGGATATTCCCCCTTTACACAAATTTTCAGAAGAAATTTTTTTTCACTTTTCACAAATTCTTTACAGATGACAATCATCAAGTGAATTCTATCAAGCAAGGAATAAAACAAAAAGGCCTATGTTAGCCAAAGATGTTGCCAATGTCACTGATGAATTCCAGCATGGAATCTATGTCAAAAATGGATTTTCCTATGCTGATCCTACCAATGCTTCTGTTTTGGAATTACACTGCTTCAAATCTTGGAACACTCTACCTTGCCTCCGGAGTTTCATAATTACTCCAAAAAAATCTTATTTCATTCTCATATCAATCCTGTGAGGTAGACGCTATTGTTATCCACATTTTACAGTATAAGACACTGAGGCAAACAGGTTAAGTAACTTGCCCCAGGTCCCACAGCTAGTAAGTGTCTGGGGCTGGATTTGAATTTAAGTTTTCCAGACTCCAGGCTCAGCACTCTATCCACTGCTGCATATACCTCTCTTGAGGGGAAAATAAATGCTTTTTGGTTGAAAAAAATTTTAATCAAACTTAAAAAAAAAGAATTCTAATTAACACAATAACCAATCACAGCTTCAAAGGAACAATGAAAAAGCATTTTAAAGTGCAAAGTGAGACACACATTTTTGGAAATTGCAAATTTGTGAATCTGTTATGTTTAACTATGCTTATTTATCAGAAGGATTTTATTTTTTCCCCCTAATGTGAATATTTGGGGAAGAGGAGAGTGAGCAATGACGTTACAGAAGGGGGAGGGGAGTGAGAGGAGAGAAGATTAAAGCATTTTTTTTAACTCAGAAAAAAACAGGAAAGTTCATAAGGAAATAGATGAGAATAGCAGTGACTATCACATAACCAATTTATTACATACTTTTTTTAATGCAAGCCATAGATAATAGGATTCACAGTTTAACATGTAATCTTCTTTTTCTGCTCTACTTGCCACATGGAAATAATGTTCTTTTTTCATCATTTAAGTTCACAATGTATTCCTTTTTTTAAAGCCAGGAGTATCACATAAAGTGGTAACCCTTATTAATCAACTTTTTAATTGACCTAAAGTTTCCTGTCAATAAAATGGAACTGACAAACTTAAGAAGATCAATTTGAGCTGTAGTATAGGCCAGAAAACACAAAAGTCCATTAAACTTAAAAGTTTTTTTCAGTACAAAAACAACTTAGAATTCAAGATCATACTATTCTGTCCAAGTTCTGCTGCAATATACTTATTTTTAACAGACATCCAGACCTGTTCATCTAAGTACAACAGAATGAGCTGCTTCATTACTGACGTACAAAGAGTGATATTCTAGAGCAGTGGTTCTCAACCTTCCTAACACCTTGACTCTTTAATACTCGTATGTGGGCGTATCTGCATGTGGGCGGACCCGCCTGGAGACCGACAAAGGAGCGGCGTCTTGGTTCCTAAGACCATCGCAAACATGTTTTCCCGTGGTCTTTCATCTGACCCCCAAAGGGGTCACGATCCACAGGTTGAGAACCACTGCTCTAGAACAAAGAAAATCAAAAGGATCGATTTACTGAAAAATAGTTCTTCAAACTTAAATTTTTAATTTAATCTGAAATAATAGGAGTCTTCTCCCTGGTTGTCAGGGAAATAGCTGTAGTTTTAATTTAGGAGCCCATTTGAGGGTACTTTTCACTACAGCTAAAACAGCTATTCCCAGAGCCACTGTCAATCTCAGGAACCAACTAAGCCAACAAGACAAATGTTTTAAAGACAATGGAAGCCAATCACCTCAAACGCAGCCAATGCTTTATCCCTTCCCTACTTGCCTAGCCTTCAAGGTAGCTGACTTTGTTCCGTCTCCCTTCCCAGAACAATAAGCCAGTATACCAGTACCAAAGGTTAAGGGAAAAAAAAAAAACCTCCCTGTATATTAGGTAGATCATCTACAGAAAATTTTTCAACATAAACAAATGAAAACTGAACAAAATGAGAGCCTAGAAGAGTTATGATATGATTGATGGAGAAAATATCAACTATGTACCAATATACTCAACATATACTATACATGAATAGACAAGAAAATAATGTATGGGGTTTTTTTTTAAAGAAACTAATTAATGATTTTATCATACTCCTATGTCAAGATGATACTGTCAATAAATAATACTATCAATAAATGAAACTGTATTAGATATCACCTTTCCATCTCCTCCCTTTCAAATCAGTCCCATATCGTGAGAAAGACAAAAAACACAGAAACCACCACATAAGTAAAAGAAAAAGTATGAAGGACTGGAGTTCAGAGGAGGAAAAAAAATCAGTTTCCATCATGGAAAGGCAAAGACAACTGAAATTAGAACCTGGGTTCTAATCTTGGATTTTAGGAACAAAGTAGTTAGTGCTAATAAAGGTCTTATTAAAAACTATCTAGTCTAACCCCTATACTACAATGAGGAAACTTAGGCCCAGAAAAGTGAAATGACTTAAGACCTAGCTTACTATTTTTTTCATTATCTTCTGCCAACACCCTTACAAATTTCCCTGTTCAATCTGACAACCCTCCAACAACCCATTTCATAATTTTTCAACCTTTTCAATTGCAATGGTTTCCATGTCTACCTCACTTCAACCATATAATTATGGTCAGACCTTTACTTCACCATCTTTCAGAACTTTTCCACCTTCAGGATCCACTCATCTTCTTTGTATACAAAAACTTTCAAATCTGTTGGTGTCTGTCAAATTCAAAATTAAGGGTTGGGGGGGGGGGTTGCTGGATTTGAAATGTTTTTAAAAGAGATATGGCAGTCATATAGCAAGTAAAGGTGCACACTTCACTAGTATCCATACAATGTTAAAGAATTTAGAGAAAGGGCCCCAATGGCATGTTGAATGGACCCACCCCCCCACCCCTCCAGAGAATTTATGGACTATGGACAAGAGTTGTACAGAATGAGGTAGTGACTGGTGGCCATCTTCAAATTGGACACTGTATAAACTAATAGATCCATCAAAGTAATCAAAATCCCCTTGTTTGTGTATTTGAACAAATGTACTTTATAATGGAAGTAAAAATGTAATGAATATCCTTTAAAAAAACAAAAGACAGAGAAGAGGGGAGATCCCTTCAGGAAAAAAGCATGGGACACACGACAACACACAACTAAATTGAGAAGGTCTTTAAAGACAGATTAATGAATTTGACTCTTTAGTTAATTAATTAATTTTTATATATTTATGTCTTTTATTTTTATATATAGACACAGACACATCTTGTCTCCCCCATTGAAACTAAGTTCTTTAAGAGCAGAAACAGTTTTTATTTTTGTTTGTGTACCCCTGGTGCTTAGAACAGAGTCTAGCACAACAGTAGGTGCTTTGAGAAAGATTGTTGATTGACTCATCTGGCAACCAATGAGGAGCCATTTAAGTTTCTTTAAACAAGTGGAGTGACCATGATCAAAAGTGTTTTTTAGTATCATGAATAAAATATACTAAGTATAATGAAACAGGGCTGTGAAGAGATGGTAGGCAAGAAGATACTGGAAACATGAATGCTCTACACATAGTAGTCAAACATTTACTAGTGACAATAATTATGATAATGTGGACAGACATACTGAGGAAGAGGCTCCTCCAATAAAACCAAGTCTGGATTACAGTAATAATGAGAGGTATGGAATGGAAAAGACAAATGTAGGAAAGAAAATTAAGATAGAAAGAACAAAATTTGGTAACTGGATGAGAAACAAAGGTAATTCCAAAGTTTGTAGCTTAGGTGACTGGGAAGATAGTACAATGTAGACTGCTAGCAGCAGGAGGGCAGTTTTGAGAGGATAAATAGTAGGTTTGGTTCTAGACAAAGAATCGAAGTTTTGGGTGATAGGAGGATATATAAGCAGAAATGAGTGGCAGCACAGTACAGAGGAAAGACTAGTGAGGTCCAAATATTGACTCTGCCACTCGCTATCTGAGTCACCCTGGTCAAGTCACTTAACCCCTGAATATCCCAGTTTTCTCATTTGCAAAATGGCCTCTATGGTTCTGTCTAGCTCTAAAACTACAATTCTGTGTTCAGGAGGAAAAAGAAACTAGAGCTCAGAAGACAGATTAGGACTGCTGAATTAGAGAATCCTCTGAATAGGTGAACCTAAGAGAAAAAAAAAAGATGTTTCTGTGCAAAAGAGTAAACACAGAGAAAAAAGTAAAAAGCAAATGACCAAATAAAGGTTTAGTCCTTAAGCGAGATGTCTAAAAAGACAAAGAGAAGATTAGTGAAGGACAGAGAGGTCTCTCTTATTAGAATGGATTGAAGCAAGATACACCTGTACAAGATTCCTGCTAGATAAGAAAAAGAAAAAGACTAGGATGTAAAGTCTTATGTTAACTAACTGGCATTCTAATATTACATATATGTCCTGAGGTCCTGGTCAAAGAATTGCTGTTTTTATAACATGGAGCATCATCAGCTACTTGGAAGATGTCACATCTATCATGCACATGAATAGCAAAAGCAATAATCAGTAACAAAGGATTTATGGGAACATTAAAGTCTAATAGTTTTAAACCTTTGCAAACAGCAGTGTTCTATTCCCATTTGTTACAGACTGCAAGGAATTTATCTGTAACCAAAACTGAAGAATGCTGCTGAACAAACAACTTCAATGTTTATAAAACTTCTATGTCATCCAATCTGATCCTCCCCCAAGAACAGGCTCCTATATATAAAAGTTTCCTAGATCCTAGAGCCCTACTTGCTGCATAAGAAGTATCGATGGTTGACCACTCAGATGCTCAGCAAGCCAGAAATCAAATGCCAAACAATCAAGCGTTCTTGGATCACCCAATAATTTCATAGTAGATGTCAAGTTAAGTGTTTGTTTTTCCATTTCAACACTCCTACACTTCCCACTTGCTCCTTAAATAAATGCTTCAACTAAAAATTTTTCTTACAAGTCCTACATTTACTCAGTAAATAAAATGCAATCCCTATTTCAATATCATTTTAACTAACAGCATTAAGGGTAATTACATGATTGGAACAAATTCAAGGGAAAAGGAACAGAATGATTGAAGAATTACAGCTTCAGTTAATGTCTACTTGAGATTTCTTTACAGCTAGTTATATAAAGATCTTTCTAATAAGTACAGCTACAGCAAACCAACTCTCAATTACAAAGTCACCTGTGTGAAAGACTAGTTTGGACAGCATTACATTTCATTGGGCTGAGGTAAAGCAGCCATAAAGAATTGACATAAAAGGGTTACATAAAATGGAGTGTCTCCCTAGAGCCTCAACTTCCTCACAACTAAGAGGACATTATATTCAGAGGAGGCATTCACCAACTTATCCTCAAGTTATATTTACTGAACACCTACATTCATAAGGTACAGTACCAAAAAAGTATAGCAGCCACTGTATATTTTGTGATGTTTGTAGTAAAGAACAGTATAATAGAAAACACAGTATTATTATTCAGGAAAGTTGGTTTCTAGTACCAGCTCTGCTTAGCTTATGACCATAAGAAAGTTATTTAATCTCTTTCCCCATCTGCAAAATATAGGTAATAATAGCTGCCTTGTCTAACTTAAGGGGTTATTTTGGGGATAAAATATGGATGAAAGTTCTTTGAAAGTGAAAAACTGTCACTATTTGACAAAAACTTCTGGGCAAACTGGTAATGGTAAGCATTCCAGTAGAAATTAGGTTTACACTATCAATTAGAGAAGTGCAAATCAAAACAACTCTTAGGTACCACATCTTACTGGTCAGAATGGCTAAATGACAAAACAGGAAAATGATAAATGCTGGAGAGGATATGGGAAAACTGAAACACTAATGCATTGTTAGTGGAGTTGTGATCTGATCCAACCATTCCAGAGAGCAATTTAGATCTATGCCCAAATGGCTATAAAAATGTGTATACCCTTCGATCTAGTAACACCACTTCTAGGGCTGTATCCCAAAGAGACCAGAGAAGTGGGAGGAGGACCCATATGTACAAAAATATGTATAGCAGCTCTTTTTATGATGGCAAAGAATTGGAAATCAAGGGGATGCCCTTCAACTGGGGAATGGCTAAACAAGCTGTGGTATATGAATGTAATGGAATACTACCATGCTATAAGAAATGAGGAGCAGCTTCTGAGTCGGGGTTGGGGGCAGTGGCAGCGGACAGTGAAGGGCAGTGGCTGAGGCGGCTTCTGTGTTCGGGATTTCAATTATGGCAGGTCCAGAATCTGACAGTCAGTATCATTTCACTAGTTTTAAGAAATACTTCAATTCATACACCCTTCATGGCAGAAAGAATTATGTACTGGCCACTTATAGAGGAGTCACTTTGCTCATACTGTACTTCAAGGCAAGGTCTAAAAAAACTCCAGCTGTGAAAGCAACATAAATGGAATCCTCTGTGTGTGTGTGTGTGTGTGTGTGTGTGTGTGTGTGTGTGTGTGTGTGTGTGTGTGTGTACACTTTGTCCAGCATCAAGTTCCCTGGCTAAAGGACCTGCTGTCAATTTAGCATGTGATCTACAGTTCTTGAAATAAAACATGAACTCAGGGAAAAAAAATGAGGAGCAGACAGACTTCCTAATAACCTGGAGAGTCTTATATAAACTGATGCTGAGGGAGGGGAGCAGAATAAGGAGAACACTGTACACAATTACAGACACTTCATATCTGTGATGACTAACCGCTAGACAAGGATCTTTTCAGCAATACAAGGCTATAAAGACAACTTCAAAGGACTCATGACGGAAAAAAGGTATCCACATCCAGAGAAAGAATTATGGAGTCTGAATAGATTGAAGTAAACTACTTGCTCTCTCTCTTTTTTTTTGTTTTATTTGTCCTTCCTTCAGTCTATTGGTTATAATTCTTCTTTACAATTTGACTAATGTTTAATGCAAAGCTATATATAGAACCTATATCAGATTGCATGCTACCATGGGGGGTGGAGGGGGAGAAAATTTGGAACTTAAAAAGTTGTGGGAATGAATGTTGTAAACCAAAAGTAAATAATTTTTTTAAGTGGAAAAAAATAATAAGTAGATAAGAATAAAGTCTAAAAACTATGGGGGAAAAAAAAGAAATTAGGTTTAGACCAACATCTCACACAATATGCCATATTAAGCCCCAGATGGATACATGGTCTAGATATAAAAGGTCACCTCATAAATCAATTAGAAGAGCAAGGAAGGAGATATTTTTTGCAACTATGGACAGGAAAAGAGTCCTAGACCAAATAAGGGATAGAAAAAATTACAGAAGATAAAATGATCTATCTTTGTTACATAAAATTTGAGCTTTATTTTTAAACAAACAAAATCAAATGCAGTTAAAACTAGAAAGAAAACTGTTATCTCTGGGATGGGAAGGGAAAGGATGAATTTTGGAGCAAGTTCCTCTGGCAAAGGTTTTATATCCAAGATAAGTAAGAAAGTCACTCATTCCCTAATAGATAAATTATCAAAGGACATAAATAGACAGTTGTTAAGTGAAAAAACACAACCTATCAACAACCATTTCAAAATAATCTTCAGGGAAATTTACTTACTACAAAATAAGAGGAGCTTTAATTAAAGTCTAGCTCTTCCCACTCATCTCCTCGACAACGATCTGGAGAATGCACCAAATTCAATTCTGATCGGGAAAGTCAAGAAGTCACGGTAAGTCATTTTCCAGTCCAGAAAGGTTTAGGAAGACAGACAGCAAGGTCTGCATACACTGGGATTGGTGCCTGGCTAGGAGCATGCTAGCATCAGCAGGAACAATAGCAGCAGTGGTAGGGAGCATTCCAGTATCCAGGGATTGAGAGAAGACCAAGAAAGGACACCAGAAACAGATTCCAAGGGATTCCTAAGCAAACACTGAGTTCAGGAACAGGTGCCATTGGGCAACTCTTTGCCACCTTCTTTTACTCCCCCAAAGTCCCACCCTTGTATTGGGGCATATTTCTAGAGAAGAGAGGAACAGGTCATCAGAGTAGGTCCTAAGAACAAGTTCTGAGAAGCAAAGGGTAGCTGCGTGGTTTTGATAGCTGAAAGAGAGCATAGCATTCTAGACCAAGGAAGAGCCAGCAGTTTAGATGCTCAAATTCTTCAATCTGTCAAAACTTCTAGAGACAACACAACAGGAAAAAAAAAACAACAAGGCAACTGGGTCAGGAATTTGCGGAACTTAGACCAGGAGGACGAAGAACAGACGTCCTCCTGGATCACACCACTCTGGGAGCACTGAAAGCTTTCAGGGCCCCACCTGTAACTGTGAAAACAGTAGAAGGGCCTAAGGGGGCAGAAGTTCAAGACAGGTATCCTGCCCCTACCCCTACCCTCCACCAAGTATATGGAACCCAACACTAACAAAAAGTCTCAAGTCAAGAAGTAGGCTAGAAGAAAAAGCAAACAAACAAACCCAAAAAACCACCACCATCACCATCACCAAAAAACAAAGAGCTATTACAGCAACAGGGAAGCTCAAAACATAAAAAGAAGAAAAGAATGATGAAAACATTCACAAGCAATGCTTTAAGAATTCCCAGAAGAGTTAAAGAGTGAGCTAAAAATTGTTTTAAAAACCAACTGAGCACATTTAAGAATGGAAATAGCATAGATAGAGTACTGGCCCTGGAGTCAGGAGGACTCAAGTGCAAATCTGGCCTCAGATACTTACACTTGACACTGTGTGACCCTGGGCAAGTCACTTAACCCTGACTGCCTCATCCAAAAAAAAAAAAAAAAAGGAATATGAACCAGGGAAGAAAGATATGAAAAAAAAGAATTAACAACTTGGAAAAAAAAAGAGGCTAACAAAAAAAACCTGAGGAAAATAACTCCTTGAAAATCAGAATTGGCCAAATGGAAGCTAATGATTCCAGTAAGACTAAATAGGAAATACTAAAGAAAAGACAAATGACCAAAATAATAGAAGAAAATGTAAGATATTTTATAGGAAAAACTGTCCTGGAAAAACAGATTGTGGAGAGATAATATAAGATTCACTGGACTACCCAAATCATGAACAACAACAAAACAAAGACAACATATTTTAAGAAATTATAAAAGACTGTCCCACTATTTTAGAACCAGAAGGCAAAGTAGAAATCAAAAGAATACACTGTCACTTCCTAAAAGAAATCCCCAAATGAAAACTCCCAGGAATATTATAGCCAAAATCTTAAGCTCTCAAGTCAAGGAAAAAATACTACAACCAGAAGGAAAGAGTTCAAGTACTAAGGAGCCACAATCAGGATTGCACAAGATTTAGCAGCCACCGCTATAAAAGAGTAGAGGGTTTGGAAATATGATATTCCAGAAAGCAAAGACTCTAGGCTTACAACCAAGAATAAATTACTCATCAAAACTGAGTATAATCCTACAGGGAGAAAAAATGGATCTTTAACAAGAGAGGACTGATTTCAAGCATTCATGATGTAAAGACTGGTGTATCACATAGTACAATAATCTAGTGTTTGATAAACCCAAAGATTCTAGCTTTCGGAACAAGAGCTCACTATTTGACAGAAACTATTGGGAAAATTGGAAAGCTGTCTAAGAGAAACGATGTACTGAACAACTTCTCACAATATACACCAAGATTAATTCAAAATACAAAACAGATGACATCATAAGCAAATGAGTGGAATATAGCAGAAATTACCTGTCAGATCTATGGATAAGTGTAATAGTCATGGCTAATCATGAAGCAGAGAAGTTCACAGGAAGCAAAAATCAGTAATTTTGATTACATAAAATTGTAAGATTTTTGTACCCCAAAAATGCAACTAAAATTAAATGAGAAGCAGAAAACTGGGGGAGAAAATTTTGCAGTACATTTCTCCAATAAAGGTCTTGTTTCTAAGATATAGCCACCAATTAATCAATACACATTAAGAATCTACTATATGCCAAGTACTGTGTTAACTGCTATGTAGGAAACAGAATCAAATTTACAAGAATAAGAGTCAATACCCAAATGATAAAGGGTCAAGGGATATGAATAGGAGTTTTCAGAGGAAGAAATCCAAGTTATCAATAGTCACATGAAAAATGTTCTAAATCATTAATAATTGGAGAACCACCATATTAATACACCACTGAAGTACCACCCTACATCCATCAGTTTGGCTAAGATGACAAAAACAGAAAGTGACAAATGCTTGACGAACTTGGAAAACAGGCACACTAATGCACTACTGGTAGAGTTGTGAACTAGTTCAACCATTCTGGAAAGTAATTTGGAACTAAACTCCAAAAGCTATTATACTGTGCATACCTTGTGGCCCAGCAATACTGCTACTAGGTCTATACTCCAAAGAGAGCAAAGAAAGATAACAAGAACCCACTTGTAATAAAATATTTGTACCAATTCCTTTTGCGGTGGCAAAGAAATTACAATCTAAAAGGATACCTATTAACTGTAAAGATGGTTGGACAAATTACAATATATGCAAGTGATGGGATACTGTACTGAAAGAAATGATGAATGGAACAGATTCAGAAAAACCTGGGAAAACTTGCATAAGCTGATGCAAAGTGAAGTGAACAGAACCAGAAGGATAATGTATAATAAGGACAATAATAATGTAAAGATAATGAACTCTGAAAGACTGGGTGAATAATCAACAAAATGATCAACCATATTTCCAATGAACTTGGATAAAGAAAGCTATCTACATCCAGACAGAAAGCTGATGGATTCAGATTACAAAATGAAGCATATTTTCTTTTCATTCTTTTCTTTTTCTTTCTTTCTTAGACCTGGGTAATGCATGAATTTGTCTTGCATGACTATACATATTTGTAACGGGTTCTATTTTTCTTGTCTTCTCAATCGGTTGGTGAGGGAGAAGAAGAAGAAGAAATTCAGAACTGAAAATAAAACTGAATTAAAAAAAAAGAAAAAGGACCCACCAGATCACTAGTAATTAGAGAAATGAAAAATCAAAACAGCTATGAGGTTCCATTTCAAACCCATCTGATTGGCAAAAACGTAACGGAAAATAAACGACAACTGTTGGAGAGTCTGCATGAGGACAGACACACTAATCTGTTTGTAGGGTAGTAAATGCAGACGTTCGTTCTGAAAAGCAATCTCTATCAATATTCCAAAAATTACTAAACTTTTTTCGATCAAGCAATACCACTATTAGGCCTATAAGCATATATACTAAAATGTTTTTAGCAGTTCTCATTGTTATGGCAAGGAACTGAAATTAAGGAAGAGTTCATTAACTGGGGAATGACTGAACAAATTATAGTATATTAATGAATATAATATTATTATGTTGTAAGAACTATACGGATTGTTAAGGAACAGTAATTATAATTTACACAATTTATAAAACATTGTAAAGAAAAACAACCTTGAAAGACTTGAGAACTATGGTCAATGTAATAACCAACCATAATTACAGCTATATAATGAAACATACTACTCACTTTCTGATAAGGCGTGAAAGATTCAAAATGTCAAATGAGACATAAATTTTTGGACTTGGCAAATGTGTGGATCTGTTTCACTAAACTATGCTTATTTATTAAAAAGACTTGTGGTTTTCTTGGTTTTGGTTTTTTGGGGGGCGTGAGGTGAGGGGGTACAGATTCAGCAACAATAATGCCAAAGGAATTGAAATTTAATAAGAGCAGGTGTGTCTGCCAGTAATTAGTGCTGAGAACTGGAAACCAGCAACCAAAACTGACCAACTTATCCAGGCCCTCATAGCACTGGTGAACGACCTCCAGCCTGACCACCCCCTTTGGGCAGACCTAGAGGAAGAGTACTCTAAGTATTATAAAAAATTCTGTAAGAATGCTGAAGAGTTTACAAAGAAATATGGGGAAAAGCAACATGTGGACTAAATCTTCCGGGGATTGATTCCAAGCAGGGCAAGCAAAAGACCAGAGTTGGTGCATTTCCAACACCCTGAAACCAGGACTCTGGGAAATTGACAGGAGCCACCTCCTGGTGTTAAGTTGTGGCAGTTATAACTTTCTACAGTTTTCTTAATCAAAAGTGGTCTAGAAAAACCTGTAAAGAAAGATTAAAAATTTAACATGTTCTAAAAAAAATAATGCCAAAGGAAAAAAGGAAACAAAAGAAGATTATTGAAGCCTTTAAAAAAAATGCACATATGAACATGCAATGCAGGACAGCTTTGAAAGTCACATGTTATATATGTCTTATAAACTTTTTTTTTCAAAAAAGTCAGTTATACATACATAATCATGGTTTCACATATAATTCTCTTCTTCTGTTCTACTTTGGATATTGACATTATTTTTGATGTTCACTTACTTAAGAATTTTTTAAAATTCAAAGCAAAAAGCCCAATATAAACATATTGTATATAATTACATACCACAGAAAACAAGAGGTTCCATTTCCATCATTGATACATTCTTCCTTAACTTTTGTTCCTAGAATTTTATATAATGCATATGATAAATCAGATCCCTGTTACCCTATCCTTCAAATACCTAAAAACATGTCGCTTCCATGAACATGACTAAATTTCTGAGGCTACCTCACACATTTAATACTAATTATTTCTCATTTCAATATTACATCTTTACTCTCCTTACTTTCCTTTCTTTACACAGATTCCCTTCATTTCTTATGTTGTCTCACTTTTCTGCCCCAATTTAAATAGTCCAGTGAGAAGAAATTGGGTCTAATTATCTCATCCATACGCACACAACATATTGTTGGTACACTGTATATATTAACATAAACAATGATAATGTTTCTAATAGCTATCAGCAGCCTTTGCTTCTGTCGATTAGGATTTTATTACCTTGTTTACAGACTTATTAGAGGGGATGAATGGAGTTGCCTGATGGGAGCTCTGTTCGAAACTTCCAGGGAAGAACTGGAAAATGACTATTCATCCATCCAAAGGAATCTCTCCCCTACTGAGTCCTTCAGAACTGTATTTAATCATTCAGCCTATCTCATGTATTCTATCTGCTAGGTTTCTTGAAAATAAATATCAGACTCTGGCACCTGTAAAATTTATTCTACCACTATCAAACCTTCTCAGGGTAAAAATTTTCAAACTCCTTGAGGTCACTGTTTCTCATTTTCCTCAACTTCTAAAACTTTCATTTCTAATCCATATTAAACACACATCTATTCAACAACAGCATGGCTATTAATTAGATCTTTACCACCATGAGACATTTCCACCTCTAAAATCTCTAACTCAGTATTTCCCATCACTACCACAATGTTCTTAACTGCCAGTTCTCTCTTTCTGCTACCACATCCACTGATTCTCCACCTTCACCAAAGATATAAATGTCCAAAAACAGAAACAGAAAAAAATTGGGAGGGAGGGAAGGCCTTTTCCTAATAACTTGTTTCTCTGTTTACAGAAAGAAAATGATAAATTTATGAAATCATAAAGTAAGACATAACAAGACCTGGCAATTTGAGTGGATATGCTGGTTAGGGTACAAATGAGATGAAGGACTCAAATTATGTCTACAAAATTCTACACTGGAGTTACTAGTGACATTGCTAAAAGAGTTTGGGAAGTCAAGAGCAAAAGCTGGTTGTGAGATAGGGTAAGAGAGAGTTAGATAGTGATAAATGAGTTCAGCTTTAGGTATGTTAAGTCTAAGGTGCTGACTTCTGCCTAACTACATGGATCTGAATAGTAGACTGTAACAGAAATCACAGGAAGAGCATTTCACAAAAATGTCAGCAGTTAACTCTCCCTCTCTCGCTCTCTCTGTATATATATATATATATATATATGACTGCCAAGCACACAAAGATGAGAACTAAGAAAATGCCATTATAATTTTTGCAAATCAGGAGATCACCTGTAACTTTCCAGAGAGCCAGGTCAGCAGAACTGTGGGATCAGAAGCAAAATTGCAAAAAATTAAGGAATAAGTGGAGCTAATAAGCATAAACTACTATTTCAAGAAATTTAGTAGAGAACAGAAAGCAAAGATCTGAAAATGTTTACAGACAGAAAAACAGAAAGGAAGATAGAAAAGATAAGGTCCTAAAAGAGTAAGGAGGTAGTTAGAGGGATTACCTTGGATAAGAGGAATGACACCTAAATCTCTGAGACAGAAGGGAATAGGAAAGAGACAGATTTGTAAATACAGAAAATTTCTTCTCTTTTTTTTTTGGAAGGGGAAAGGCAAGGCAATTGGGGTTAACTGACTTGCTCAAGGTCACATAGCTAGTTAAGGTGTCAAGTGTCTGAGGCCGTATTTGAACTCAGGTCCTCCTGACTTCACAGCCGGTGCTCTATTCACTGCACCACCCAGCTGCCCTGAGAAAATTTCTAAGGAAGAAAGAAGTAAAGCAAAAGAGGTTGTGGAAATTAGAAAAGAGAAGCTAAGGAAACACGATACATCACCTGCATCTTCTCATTCAAGCAGATGGTGCATTCATTTGCTAAAAATGAGAAAGACATGAAAGAGGTAAATCATTTTTCAATGTCACACTAGGATCAAGAACATCAGTAAATAGTAGGGAGAATAACAAGTTAGGATTAGGAGAGCCAATGCAAGACAAAAATACAGTTCCGGGGCCATGTACGGCAGGAAGCATCTGGAAAATAAAGATTGAGCCAGAACCAGAAGTCAGAAACTAAACAAGCAGTAAGCAATCAAAATCTAGACAGAGGTCAAAATGGAATGGAAATCAAAGCAGGGCAGAAAACAAGGAGATCTTGAAAATCTAGCAATTCCAAGTACATATCATAAGACTCTTTTATGTTCTTCACTGAGACAACAGTCCTAAAATGTTAGCAGTCAGGGCCTATAAGGTCCTGAGTCACATTAGGGAGATAATAAGTGGATTACAGTGATCATGGTGAAGATTACAGAGTCAGATATAAAGGAAAATTCTGACAGTCAATGATATCATGCCTATTTTTCCTTTCAAGTGCATGAGAAATTAGGGAGGGAGGATAGGAGAAATTATAAAGTAACTAATATGCTAAAAATTGTTTGATTTAATGAAAAGGTCAAAAATTATTTTAAGGAAGTAAAGGCCCTCTGGTGGGCTAAAAGCATAGTAAATCAATGAAACTAAAAGTGATTGATTAGCTTAATGCAGCAAACTAGATGGTAACTGCTGCTGGCTAATCTATTCTAAGATTTGGGGATAACAAACTCATATAAATGGGTAATATTACTAGGTTCTGAACAGTACTTCACTCAACTTTAATTCCTTTGAAACTACACTCAAGAAATTCTTCATGCAATTACTTTTTCCTATCCTTTCTTCATAGCTACACAGAACAACAAAGTCAACTATTAGCTTTCAGAGACATTCTGTTCTCTGCCCAAGAACCTGATTACTGTTCTGGAAGCACAGCATGGTTCTACATAATAGCTGAGACATACTGAGAAGAAATAACTTTTAAAATAAACGAGTTCTACAGAGTGCCATGGTAGTTCTTTGAAAGACAGAGCCACTACTGCAGGAAATAGTAATCCATGCCACAGCAACTAAGTTCATTAAAAATAACAATTAAGCAACAGTTTATTTCTGATAGTTATCTTATTGTTATTATAACTTTATACATATGACCCAAGATGTTTAGGTGGATTGTGGTGCCAAGATTTTTCTGGCCCTTCATGTTACTGCCATGACAACTTAGTCATTCATCAAAGACTTTATTGTAACCATTTGATGCCCTAAGTTTCATACTATAAAGAGCACCCCAAAATTTGATCTATATAGCACTGACAAGCCATGGACCATAACTGAAACTACAGAACAGGCATTTGGCAACTGATTTTGGTTGCTATGCCAGTACAAGGGAAACACATGCCTGTACCCTGGCAATGACTGTAGCCACAGCTTGATACAAAGTCTCTCCAATTCTGCCCCTGCTGCCAGAGTGAAAAAAGAAGCATTTTATTTTATTATTCACATTCCTAAATTTCTTCATATTTATTCAACAAACTGAGAGTTCTCAGGGTAGAAAGTGTTAAGAGAAAAGAAAAGCTTAAAGATGGTGATTGCAGTGACATATAGATAAGTGAGATGTGTCCAGAGACTGACGTGCCATCCTCTGACAGCAGCAGAAGTTGCTGATTCTTTCTGTAGAGTAAGAAATTGAGCTTGTTGACACGATGGGCTAGAAAATGCAGGAATATATAACTATTAATTCCCTAAGTCTAAGAAATTTGAGATTAATTCCACTCAGAAAGTAGGAACTAATTGTTTTGGCCAAGCTGGGTATATGTGTTACAGCCTAACCTAGCCCTGAAAAACTGCCTGCTGGCCCATCTCAGAAATTCACTAAGTACCACAATATATGAAGTACTCAACAAAATGTCCTGAATCAATGTTAACCTGTTCAATGTATACACTGTATGTTTTAGAGCAAAGAGAACTGTTCAGGAGAATTGAGTCAAATAAGAAATCCAGGCCAGGAACAAACTTTAGCACCTTTATTCTTCCTTTGAGTTCATGACCTGTGCTGGGGAGAGTTTTTCAGAAGACTATGAAGAGCAGGCTCCTCTCTCTATGAGGAAAGATCCAAAGTCCTCCATGGGATGAGTCAGATTCTTTCCCTGATAACCATTTTTTCCCTTTCATCTCATGAATCAATTATAATGCTCAAAAATCCCCAAGTGTTGATCTAGAAGCAGCTATTAACAGATGACAACTTGGTTTCCCACAAATCACCACCCTGAAATTCCAAAAAAGAAAAAAAATTCTTAATATAGAAAGATGGAAATTCTGCAAAGATGGCTTTCCAGCCTTCCCCTTTTGTACAGAAACTATCATACCACTACCCTAAAATCTTCCCAGATTTGCAGAACTAAAGCATCCCTCCTACGTAGAGCTAGCTGAAAAGTATCCTTTAACCAAAATATTTATAGCACCACTTTTTGTGATAGCAAAGATTTCAAAACAAAGTGGATACTCACTGATTGGAAAATAACTAAACAAATTATGGTACACGAATGTAATGGAATATTACTGTGCTATAAAATATGACAAATATGATTAATATAAAGAAGCATAGAAAGATTTATATGAACTGATACAGAGTGAAGCAGAGCCAAGAAAACAACATATACTCCTACAACAATATTAAAGGAAACAACCACAAAAAAATCAAAAGTGAATGTTGCAAAATCACAAAGAATAAGCACAGCTCCAAAGAAGAAAAACGAGAAATACATCTTCATCTTAAACCTTTATGGAAGTGGGAAGTCTACAGGTATAGTCTAATGTATAGATCTTCAGGGTTTTTTTTTCAATGCATTGATCAATTTCACTGATTTCTCCTTTTAAAAAAATATATTATTACATGGGATGGCTCCCTGGGAGGAAGAATGGGAACAAATATTGGGACAAATCTTGGTGACACAGGAAAAAAGCTATCAATAAAAAATTTATTTAAAAAAAATACCTCTTAATAGGCTTCACTTGGATACATAAGTCATAGGCACAGATTTTCTCCTTTTCCCTTTCCTTGTTCGGCATTAAATTATCACATAATTAATTATTTGAAGAGGCCTTTGCCATCAAATCTAGGAACGGAAAATATGTATGAGAAGTCAATCAGGTCTCCACATTTTAAGATTCCTAGAGCTCAAACAAATAGCCTTTCAAGTGCTATAGTGATAATAGTAATTTAGTATGCTGCAATACATCAAAGATCTGATTTCACTGATGCAAGTATTCCCTCTAAAGACACAACCAATCCATGCACGTCCACAATGTACAACTCTTACCCCTATCCCTCCATAAATTCTATTGGCTTCCTTCACTCTCACTTGTTTTGCTACTGTATTAGTTATCAATGGATACGTGTGCTGTCCATCAGTCATCCTTCTGTCTCACTTCATACATGTCCTACCTTTCTTCCAGTCTTCCATTCCTCTGACCACATTCTTTACACCCCTTCTTCAGAATTGTACATTTATAACATGCTGCAATCTGCTCACGTCCGCTATATTCCTCTACATTTTCCTTTTGATGATCAACTTAAATAAGCTGAACGGAAAAGTGGTGTTAATGAGATGAACCTTTTTTTTTCCCCAAAGAAAAGCTTGGGGTCATAAAAAAAAAATCAACCCAAAATTGCCACACAGGAAATGAGGCAACCCAACCTTCTCTCCTCCTCTTGTTCAATTCTAGGTTCAGTTCACTGTTCCATACACATGACGTTCGATAAAGATTTATGTAGTGAAAAAGCAAGCAAAATATAAAAGAGGGTATAGGCTGATGTTTCAATGGTAATCTTTTAAATTTGAAAAACAAAGCAGATAACCTGCCAAAAGGACCTTTCTAAACTGCTAAAGAATGACTGGAATTTTGAAGTGTCAAGATACTTTACACTAGTATTTACAGATCAAGTGAACAGCATGATTAATATGCAGCTTTTTTTCTACCATCACATTCATTTCAATACCTACTGAGACTCTCTCCTGGTGTTTCCAATTTCATCCTGTCCTGTCTCTTCTGCCCACTTCCCTTTCTTTTTTCCTCTCTCCTTTAGCTGCCACAATATGAAACTGAAGTCTATTAAACAATATGTGCCCTATTTTTAATTCAAGTAGCAGATGAATATAATGTTTTATATCTGTCTCAAAAAGCAACAAAAACCAGAGGTAACCGATTATAGTAAAAGGAATACTGGTCTACAAGTCACAGGACCACAGATTTGGTGCTAGGGAGTTTGTAACTCTTCTATAAATGAATAGCAGTCTAAAGATGAGGAAACTGAGGTCCAAGGAGATAAAATGCTTTGTCTAATGTTACACAGGAAGTAAATGGAAGAGTAAAGATTGGAACCCAGACCCTTTGCCTCTCTATTATGCCACACTGCCTCCAAGATAACTTTGGGCAACTCACGCCATCTCTCTAGCTCTTCATTCCCTTGTCTATAATGAGGTGTTTGTCAAATTCAATTATATTTAAGGTCTTTTCCAGCTCTGAAAAAAATCTACAAATCTGTGAAAATTAAAGGTATGGGGTTTTTTTCGTTTGTGTGTGGCCTTGATTTTTTTTCCCCCGTGGATCAATGATCCTATAAATAAAAAACAGTCCCTAATCTTTGCTTTAGATCCTAAGTTCTTCAGGGTTGGGAACCATGAAACTCTCCACAGCAATTATTATACTGTTTCAGAAAGGGTGCTCAGCAAATACAGACAGTTGACTTCCATTCTAAAAATCTAGCTCTTACAGGATGACAGACAATAACCTAGTTTTATTTGAAAGGGGAGGAGGGAAATAGGGAGACTTGTTTTTTAAATCATTTTTAATATTGTGTGCAGCAGCAGGTATTTTTACCTCATATCATTTATTTTGGAAATTAAACTTTAACAGAAAGGGTTTACAGAGCAGCAGAGAAACCCACAGGTGAAAGAGTTGCTAAAAAGAGACCTTCTCAAGTGGCTGTGAATAACATGAGTAAAGAGGGCAAGAGGAAGTAAGCACTCAGAAATACAAGACTAAGTGACAAAACAGACAGATGTCTGTGCTCTACTTTCATCACAGTAATGCCACACTGGGTCACATCAATATATCCCAATCTCCACTGCATTGAGAAATAATTCCTAGAACAGAAAAAAGTCATACAAACAGAAGGAACATTTACTATAAAAGCGTAGAAAAGCTTATTTAAAATTTCACTCATTCCTTAAATATTTAACCACCTGTTCCATTTACTGAAAAAATGCTTAACCACCTGTCTCTCTACCAGAAAAATAAAGTTGAGATTATTAGGTTTAGAGAAGGGTAAAAGGAGCCAAAAAGAAAGAACGACCAACAGCACAATTAAAGGTATACAGCCATAGCAAAAAGCAGAACATTTTATATTTTTCTCAAAAAAAACAAAAATAAGCTTCTGCAATACAGCAAAAGAAGTAAGAATAGACTTTGAATTTCACCTCCTGGTTCTCCCCTTAGAGAAGCTAACAACTAGCAAATGAGCAGAAACAGGAGAAAACTAAACCATCCCAAGAATCCCTACCCTGGCTGTGTCACCACCACCACCTGCCAAAAAGAAAAAGGGAAAAAAGAAAAAGGGGAAGAGGTAGGGGAAAGGAAAGGGCAGCTTTTCCTGCGATCATGAGCCCCTATACCCTTCCCTACTACTCTTTTTGGCACCTTAACCTTTGCCAAACACCCTGCTGTGTGTATAACCCAAGCAATAAGGTTCCTTAATCTTTATTCAGTGCCTATGTCAAAGAATACACATATACATAGGAGTTATAACAATTCTGTAATATTAAAAAAATATCAAATATATACAAATCAGAAATATATTAGTTATCTAGGATGTATGTGGTTTGGTTTTGTTTTTTCAAAGAGTGGACTGATTTTATTTTTCTCAATTTATTTTGTACAAAATAAATTGTTATCAGGAAGAAAGGTTACAGGAACCAAGAAGCCACTCAAACCAATTAACTGAGGGATTCAAATTGAGGAAGACATAAGTACAAATCATTCTACTTTATTCACCTAACACATACTCTGCTGATGATATTATTACTATCTCAGTAGCAAAAGATAAAGGATCTTGGAATTTTTTTCTCCAGAGATAACTTGAACCTCGAGATGGCAGTAAGTTCTCCTATTTTAATCAGATTTTCATTAAGGACACCCAGAAAATGCATAAATGTTTTTTGGGTCACAGCTAGTCCTACCTACCCACTTACTGTGAAGCTCTGGCATTATGCAAAGAGAAAGCTCTCAGTGAGTCAGCATGCCAAACATGATGTACGTTCATGACGGGGGCAGGGAGGAAAGGGAGGGAGAGGAAAGCATCATTCTCCACCATAAATTTACAGAGGTCAAAAAAGTCTCAAGTGGCATGAATATCGTCAGTCTCAAGTTTGGTTCTTAATTTCTTCCCAACAGGTAAATAAAAAGCAAGTACTTATTTTCCCTGAGTAGAATCCTGGCCCCAACCCAAGTGAATGGATGCCTTGTTGCCACTACTGGTAAAAACCAAAGGCTCAAGTCTGTTGGTTTCCTTTTTGTATTCTCACCTTCAATATCTCTAACTGTGACAGAATATTGCATTCCTCCTCCTCCAGCCAGAGGACATTTACCTTTGGCAGAGGAAGAAGACAAGGTAAATTTTAATAGATTCTTTGCAATTTTATGTTGGAGTTTCTTTTGCTACTGAGGTCTTGCTGAGCCAGCACCATAGCACAATTGAGTAATTAGTTAATAAAAGAATAAGGATAATAATAGAGGAAAAGAAGAAGGAAGCAGAGAGGAAGTCTATCTAGCAATGCTTCCACATATAACACCAACAAATCAGGACTAATTTTTGCGTTCTGGGGAAAGATATACCAAAAAGTTGTTCATGTAAATAGGTCAGAAGACACTCTAAACTCTAAGGATATGCACTGAGACTTATTTACATTAGGGTTGGGAGGGAAGGGAAAATAAATACACATCAAAAAGTCTTCCTTTCCCCCATCCCCGTTCCCCATACCCAACTCCAACTGTACAAGCAGACCTAGAAGAAAGAGAATAAAAGAACTGATCAAAGCTAGGAGAGGTCAAACGTCCCAGGGTCAAGGCAAACCAGGGAAAATTAGACTATGCTATCTTCCATGATATTAATTCCAAAATGTCCCAAGGCACAGACAAATAACATTCTTCAGATTACTATCCATAACCTAATGGGGGAAGTAAGGATAAAGAAAGGAAAAAGGAAGAAATGGAAAGAGAAAATATGGTACTAAAGGCTACTTAACAGAGAGCTTTTTTTCCCCAAGCAGAATCTTTGTTCAAGAAATAAAAATTTTTAAGATTTCTTGTTCTTTTTTCACACCACAACCTCCTTTACCCCTAAATAAGATGATTCACATCTCACTAAGAATGGCAGACATTTCTAAACAGGGTGAATTAATCTGCCAACATTCATAGGTTACTGTGTAGAATGCAATGGAGAGTACGCAAAGGAATATGACATATGGGCCCTGCTTTCAAGAAGCTTATAGTCTTTATATTTCATCAAAAGGACCTATTTGTACAAAATATTTCCAGAGGCTTTATTTGCAACCCACTGCCACCAAAACAACCACACCTGAAACAACCTATTTAAAATGCAAAACAAAAGCAAAAAACCTGTCCAGTGTTTTGAACCTCTCAGCATCAGCACTTGAGGACAACTCTCTTGATTCCAAATGGCATACACTGTCCCTCATCCCTCAACTCTTTTCTGAAAATTTTCATGGTTCCTGCTTGTACAAGGAACACAGAGCAAATGTACAATTGTTTGTTATTTGGTAATCTGTCTGGTTTTACTTCATTTTATGCTAAAGGTTTATGTAAGGTTGTATTCTTGATTCTTGTCTTTCTTGATAGTTATGTTTACAACAAAAAAAAGCTCTTGAGACAGAGACTGAATAATACTTAGTAAACTCCAAATTTTAAGTTTCATATTTGTCCCCTACATACATTTTATATGTGCATCTAATTGTTTAAACTTCAAAAATGGACATATTTAGTTAAATTAATTTTAAAAGAATAGTTATACGCATAAACTGGCTGTTTTACTTCAATAAAATCATTTATGTCTCTTATTTGGTGATGGCTGCTATTTTGATACATCATGAAAATATCCCCTAAATATCCATGACTAGTATAGAAAAGGTTCACTTTTCTATTCCTTTTCAAGTAATGATTTCAATTGGTATTGGTAAATAAAAATGACCAAATAATCATTCAGTTTTCTGGAGAAGCTTCAAAAATAACCTGAAAAAAAGCAATACAAATCATTACTTTAAAATGTTAAGTAAATGTAACTCTTCTCAAAAAGAAGCCTATGGCTATCTCTGAACTGTGACGACTAAAAATAAGAATGTACTTTTTGTAGCACAAAACAGATTAAACTGAGTTATCCTAGCTAGCAATTTAAATTAAGTGTTTCTGGCCAATTCTACTATACAAATGTGACCATTAATTTCTTTAGAAAGATGTTCCAAATTCAGTAAAGTAAGAAGATGAAATATTGACTGAAGCACGAAAAGAGAGGTAAAGTCAAGCAAAAATATCTTCCCTAGGAAGACTCCTTAAAATAGATTAAGAAACTGATTTAACTCCAAGGAGAAAAAAGGAAGATGAGACAATCATGAATGATATTTCAATTTACCCTGAACTTCCATAATTTGCTACACTAGTTAATAAACTAAATTATCTTTACATAAATCCCTTTGGTGCCTGGGATTTGGGGCACCATAGTATATATTATAGCAAATAATGACTACCATGCAATTCTGAGAATTTAGTCTCAACTTATAACACTAAGGAAATGCCAAAGCAGCCCTCAGGAGAAAATTTATATCTCTAAACACTTTCATCAGCAAAAAAAAAAAAAAGAAATAGATCAATAAACTGGACATTAAAGTTTAAAAAAAACTAGAAAAGAAAGAAATCCCAATTAAACTAAAAAAAATGTCAATTTTGAGAAATTAATGAACAAAATTTATAACAAAAAAACCAGTTGGTTCAATAAACCATTTAACTGGTATATAAAACTACAAGCTAATTTTTCAAAATGTGAAATAAAATAAACCATTTGTTAATCCGACAAAAAATGAAAAACAAACTGCAAGTATTAAAAATGAAAAAGAACTCAACAAATGAAATGATTACAAACAATTTTGCCTGATTATATGCTAGCAAAAATGATACCTTACACAAAAATTTACAAAAATATAAAATGCCCAGATTTATCTAACATGAAACAGATTTTTAAATAACCCAATCTCCTAAAAATAAGTTTAATAAGCCACAAAGGAACTCTGAAAGAAAAAACTCCAGAACCAGATAGATTTACAAATAAATTTTATCAAACATTCAAAGAACAGTTCATTCTAATACTGTTATTAACAATAAAAAATTATAGTATTAATAGTAGTAATAATAATATCTATATATATAACACTTTATTTGGAAAGCTCTTTGCAGGTCCTCATTTGATCCTCACAACTGCCTGTGAGGCAGTTGCTATTATCATCATCTCCACTTTACAGATGATGATATGAGGCCAAGAGGTTAAATGACTTGCCCATAATCACACAGCTATTAAGCATCTGAGGCAGAATCTGAACTCAAGTCTTCTTGACTCCAAATCTAGTACTCAACCTATTATGCCACCTAGCTGTCTCACAAATTTATTACATAAAGTGTTTGCAAAAGTAGGGAAAGAAAAGATCCTACCAAACTCTTATGAAACAAATATAGCCATAGTAGCCAACCAGGGAGAACTAAAGCAAAGAATCTATAAACCAATATCTCTTATGAATATCAACGTGAAAATATTTAATAAGATGTTAGCAAAGAGGTTACAACAACATAGCAGAAAGATTAGATATTATGAACAAATTGGATTATACCAGGAATACAAGGTTGGTTAAATACCAGAAAATTTATAAACCCAAGAGATCATATTAGTAACAATAACAATTTAAAACCATGATTATGCATCTATAGATACAGAAAAGGTTATTGGCAAAATTTAATACCCCTTTAAAAAAACATTTTAAAAAATCATTGAAATAAATGAACAAGCTATTTCTCAATATGGTAAATAGGACCTATATGTAAGAAGAGTTAGAATTATGTGTAATACAGAAATGCAAACAGCTTTTGCAATAAGGATGAAGAGTAAAACAAGAATGTCTACTGTTACCACTATTACCTGATACAGTTGTAGAAATCCTAGCTATAGCAATAATTCAAGAAAAATAGGGGGAATAAGCAAAGGGGAATCAAAATGAGCCCTTTTGCAGATATAATGAGTTAGAGAATCATCAACTAAAAAATTAACTAAAACAATAACTTTAGTAAAGTTATTATAAAATAAACCCCCCCAAAATCACCAACTTTTCTATATACTCCCAATAATACCCAGCAAGAATAAACTGAAAGAGAAATTCTGTTCAAAATTTAGCACCAAGCATTTAGTAAGTGCCCCCTACTATACACCAGGTGCTATGCTAAGAATTTAAGATATAAGGAAGGACAAAAGACAGTCATTCACTGCTCAAGAAGTTCAAAGTTTAGTGGGACAGAAAACACACAAACAAGATATAGACAGGATAAATTGGCGATAATCAAGAGAGGATGAGGTAAAACTTCCTGTGGAAGGTGAGATTTTATCTAGGCCTCGAAGGAAACCAAAGCAGGTAGAAGTAAAGACGAGAAGGAAGAGAATCCCAGGCATGATGGAAGACCACTGAAAATGTTCAGAGTGAGAACTTAGTTGAGATTATACAACATAAATTTGCAAATATCCAGTCAGTAGTTTCATGATTTTTTCCATCTTTACCCAGCAGTACATGAATAGAAGACAATGGATGATGAGAATAATCCAAGATGGAGACTTGGCAGGGCAAGATCTTCAATAGTATAAAGTGGCAAAGGAATCAAGAGGATAGTATAGAGCTGAACTGGTTCATCAAGGAGTCAAGATGGCAAAAAGAGAAGAGTACAGCTAGTACACGGTTAATGTCCTGAGAAAGAACTGAGGAGTGGAGGGATTAGAGGTTAGGGTGAAAAATGAAGAACAGGGTTAGGAAGATGGAAGGCAGAGAGAAATGAAATTACAACAGATTATGATCAGATAAAAGAACTTCAGAATTCATGAAAATGGAAGTATTGCATTTGTGGGTAATGGTAAAAATCAAGGTTATGACCAAGTTTGTATGCTGTTGAAGTGAAGTAGAAAAGTAGATTAGGTGAAGAGAATAAGCTGAGAAACTATGAGGTTAGGGTATTTCAACAACCATAGGAAAAAACTGCCCCAAATCACTATTATTGAGAAATACAAACTAAAATGGCTTTGAGTTTCTAACAGACCCAATCAAATTGTCAAAGATAACCAAGAAAAAAGAAAAAAAATAGCAATTGTTGGAGCTAAAATCAGAACACTGATAGAGCTAAGAATTGGTCCATCCAATCAGGAAATTAATTTGTAGCTTTACTCAAAAGGCCACTGGAATGTTCATACCCTTTGACTCAGTGATACCACTACTAGGCTTATACTCTAAAGAGATTTAAGAAAAAGAAATGGTCTCATATGTAAAATATATATATATTTACAGTGCCACTTTTTTGTTGCAAAGAGCTGGGAAAAAAACTGCCTATAAACTGGAAAACCATGGAGTAAATTATGGTATATAAAAGTAGGTTATATTATTGCACCATAAGAAGTATAGGGATTCAGAGATACCTGGGAAGATTTGTGTGAACTGCCACAAAGTAAGGTGAGCAGAACTAAGGAAAGAACTTATACAAAGACCGTAACATTGTAAAGGAAAAGGGAAAACAACTTTCAAAGACTTCAAAACTGATCAATGCAAAGAACAACCACAACCTCCAAAAGACTGATGATGAATCATACTCCCCACCTCTTTGACAAGGAGGTAATGGAGTAGAGGTGCAGAATAATATATGTTTTCAGACACAATCAAAGTCTGTTTTGTATAACTATACTTATTGTTCAGAGCACAGTAGGGTGTAAGGGTAGAGAGAATGATGCAAAAAAAAAATTTCAATAAAACATACAGAAAACATCAGAAGGAAATTCAGAAAGAACAAGAAAAAATTTTAATTCCCATGTTAAATTTATTATGTACTCTTTAAAAAACGTTATATATAACAAAGATTCAGTTTCATATGCAATTCTCTTCTTTGTTTATGGAAAAAATTGTACTTGTTGGTATGTCATATTCTTTTTTTTTTTTAAGCAAAAAGGAACTTTTAAAGTGATGAATTCTGCCAGTCTTCTCCCAAGGAGCAATACAAACGTCATGGGGAGCACAGCCACCCAGAACAAGCGTGCTGCATTCCCATTCAAATACAGTAAGATCCCTCTAGAACAATGGCTTCAGGAAAAAGAGCTAACACACATCTTAAAAGCTAACCACACTTTATTACGCATCCAATGAAAATGGTTAAATTGGGTTGAGTGACTTCTATAACTCTCCTCACATCTTCAGCCTCAATCATCTGAGCCAAGGCATATGCAAATAAGTTATTAATCCAGGTTTCTACTGTATTATTTGAACATCTACATGGCTTACATTGTAGCCCCATCTGCAATAGATAAATCGCTGTAAGATAGGAGGAAAAATGGTTTTTATACTCTAATGTACATTTTTGTTAAACTATTTTTTAAGAACTTGCTCTATTTTGGAAAAGAAAAAATAGAATCTGCCCTTCTACAGTTTTGTATTATTCATCTTCTGATTCTCATACAAGCATGCAATAGTCTTTTCATTAACCACAGTGACACCTAGAGGTAAAATGTCTTCAATGAAAGAAACTAAATCACATTACAGTATTTAGAGATGGAAGGGACCTACGAAATCATCTAGTTAAAACCTCTCATAGACCGCTGTTTGCCCCTGAAGAAAAGAGATGCTAAAATTACATAATGAAAAAAAAAGGACTGACTAAACCAGGATGATTTTTGACCAACTATTTCAGTAATTTGGTAACCACACATAATCTGACATGAGGCAGATGAGCATAACAGAGAGCTGAACTCAGAGGCAGGAGAACTTGAGATCAAGTTCTGTCTCTGACACATGCTAGATGTATGACCTTGAGCAAGTCATTAACCTCTAAGGGCTTGCTCTAGGCAATTCTCTAACATAGTAAATTGCCAAAAGTCACTACTGTAGGTTGGGAGAAGCAGTTCTCTCAACTTATACTGATGAAATCATAAATCTGGTTCAAAAAAAGGATATAATCTGAAATAAACTGTGAAACCCTCCAGACTTGGTTTTTGTCTCTCTTCTTCCAAGGAATAAGAAATATCTGGAAGATAAAATATAAAATATGTTCTGCCAGGCAAACACTACCTTGGTTACTCTAAGATAGCTCAAGGAAAAGCTTTGCACTTTTAGATCTACACTGTCAGGCCACAGGGTATTCATATACCTCCAATACAAACACTGATACTTCCACAGAAAGTTCACAGCTCAAAGGCTTCAAGAAAACTCCTAGTCCATAATATGGCTTTTCAAATGAGGAAAGGAAAGGAGAGGAGAGGAGATGAGAGGAATGAGGGGAAGGGAGGAAGAGGAAGAGGGAAGTGGATGAAAGAAACAATAAACTCAACAACTCAATATTCAATCAACTCAAGAGTATCAAATACACAGAAGAGACACCCTACCTAACTACCTAAGCTACTTCTGGGGGAAAATGCAAAGTAGTTTGGCAAGAAATTTCTTTTAACTAAACACCTTCCACCAAGGATGGGGAACCTAAGGCCTCAAGGTCACATGTGGCCTTCTAAGTCCTTGGATACAGCCTTCTTGAGTGAGTCTAAGTTTTACAGAACAAATCCTTTTTATTAAGGGGATCACACCACATACCACAACAGAGTATAATGATACCCAAAACCATCACATCATTTTTTTAATTACAGGAAAATGGTTAGAGATATCCTCCACAACTACAACTAGGAGAATGTTTAACGAAACAAGGGACAGAAATCAGAAATGACAAAACGGGTAACTGTAATTACATGAAACTGAAAAGTCTTTGCACCAGCAAAATTCAACGTTAACTAGGATAAAAAGGTAAATTGTCATCTTGGGGGAAAAAACCCTTTGCATCAAATATCCCTAATAAGGGTTCGATATATAGGGTATTCCAAAATTCTCAGAGTAGTTTTACACTAATTAAGGCTAAGATTAGTTAAAACTGCACTAAGATTTTTGGGACTCCCTGTACAAATCATATAGAAATTAACACAAAACATATAAGACCAAGAGCTATTCCCCATTGACTCAAAGGATATGAACAAATAGTTCTCAAGAGTTAAAAACCATTAACATGTAAAAGATTGCAAACTGATAGATGAAAGATTGCTCCCAATCACTAATAAGAGATAAGAAAGTCAAAACAACTCAGGTTTTACCTTATACATCCAACAAACTGGCAAATATGACAAAAGATGGAAATAGTAAATGCTGGAGGTGGTACAGAAAGACAGAAAACCTTGTCAGTGGGATTATGAACTGATCTCAAAAGTAATTCAGAATCACACTTTAAAAAAAAGAGAGCCTTTACAAGAATATATGTCTATATAACGTCTATGGCTTTTGAGAGAGAGATACCACTGGCAGGCAAACACCCCAAAGATGAAAAAGACAGAAATAAAAAAACCCTGGACCAAATAAGAGATAGAGAATATTAATTGAAAAGTTTTTGCACAAAGTCAATACAACCATGATTAGAAGGGAAGCAGAAAGCTGGGAAACAATTTTTACAGCCAGTGTCTCTCAGTGTCATTTCTAAAATACATAGAGAACAGATTCAAATTTATAAGAATACATGTCATTCCCCAATTGATAAATGGTCAAAGGATATGAACAGGGAGTTTTCAGAGTAAGAAATTAAAGCTATCTGTAGCCATATGAAAAAACGCTCTAAATCACTATTGATTGGAGAAATACAAATCAAAATGACTCTGAGGTACCACATCACAACTACCAGATTGGCTAACATGACAAAACAGGAAAATGATAAATGTTCGAGAACATAGGGGAAAATTAGAATATTAATGTATTGTTGGTAGAGTTGTGAACTGATCCAACCATTCTAGAGAACAATTTGGAACTATGACCAAAGGGCTATAAAATTGCATACCCTTTGACCCAGCAATACCACTTCCAGGTCTGTATCCCAAAGAGATCAAACAGGATAAAAAAGATCCACACGTAAAAAATATTTATAGCAGCTCTTTTTGTGGTGCCCAATAACTGGAAACTGAGGGCAGGTCCATCAATTGGGGAATGGCTGAACAAGTTGTGGTATAGGGAAGCAATGGAATACTATTGTGCTATAATAAGAAATGATGAGCAGGAAGACTTCAGAAATACCTGGAAAGACTTAGATAAACTGACACGGGGTGAAATATGCAGAACCAAGTACCATTGTACACAGTAATAGCCACATTGTGCAGTGACTGACTTTGATAGACTTAGCTCTTCTCAGCAATGCAAGCATCTAGGATAACTCCAAAAGACCAAGATGATAAATGCTATCCACATCCTGAAAAAGAACTTTGGATTCCGAACGCAGATGGAAGCATACTATTTGCTCTCCTTTTCTTCTATTGTTTTGGTTCTTCTTTCTCATGGTTAGTCTCATTAGTTCTAATTCTTTTTTACATCATGACTAATGTGAAAATGTTTAATACGAATGTGTAAGTAGAGATTTTATCAGACTGCACACCGTCTTAGGGAGGGGAGAGGAGAGAAAGGGGTGAGAAAATTTAAAGCTCAAAATCTTATGGAAGTGATGTTGTAAACTAAAAATAAATTGTTTTTTAAAAAAGTCCTATAGATACCAAAACATATACTGCAGTACTTTGTGAGGTGGCAAAGTACTGGGAAAAAACTTTATAGGTTGAGGGCTGGGCTAAAGAAATTGTGGTACATGAATGCAAAGGAATTACTTTACTGTAAAAAAAACTATATAAATAATTCAGAAAAACATGAAAAGATATATATGGACTGATGCAGAATGACGTAAGGAAAATCAGGAAAACAATGTACAGGACCAAAACAATCTAAAAGAACAACAATAACAACAAAAAAGGGACAGAAAGATATGTAATTAACAAGCTCAGCCACAATGAAAGCACTGAGAAAATATACATCCCTCTCCTTCACTACAGAGATGAGGTACTATGGGTAAGGAATACTGCATTTGGGGGGTTGATCATGTTGAAACATTTTTTTTCTCCTTTTCCTTTTTTAATCTTTGTTCCCAGGAAGGCTCATTGTGTGGGAGAAGAGAGACATTCAGAAATAAATGTGATATTTAAAAAAGGGTATAAATTAAAAAGGAAAAAAAACTGAAATAACAACCACAGTAACTATTAGCTTCAGAAAAAATCTGAGAAAGGAAAAAAAAATTCTGACCAATTCTTCCACAAAAGGTCTATAGAGCCAATGCTGTTGTTGTTTGTTCTTTTTTTTTCCAAAAAGGACCAATGACATCACAGACAATGGCTTGACTTTCAAGAACTGGATTTAACTGAGGCAGAGTTGCATAAAATCATCAGCCTCATTCTCTCTTCCACAGTCATCAAGGTCCAGTGGCAAGACAAAAGTGAAGATGATTGGTGATGGCCTAGGATGCAGTGGATGATCTTGGCATCTTTGATGTCTAACCAAGCTCTAAAAGCTCCACAGTGCCTGCTTCAACAGCCTTCATGGACTTTGGAACAAACTGTTCTCATCCACCCATTCCACTAAGGAAAGTCTTCACATGCTTGGGGTAAGTATTTCCCTAACATTCCTAACTCATCAACAAGTCTGAGGTCCATAAGTTACTCTCAACCTGGTTTTAACCTGTCTGCTGAGATGGTTTACTGGGGTGTGACTGCTGTGCATGCTACAGCTTCTTGAGACCACAGGTGAGAGCTGTGTGACTAATCAGGTGGACACCTGTAATATGTCTATACAAAAGTGGATGAGCAGCCTTGAAAAGGGCTTGGCAAACCTTCATACCAGAGGTGCTAGTCCTCTGAACACTGTACACCCGAGACAATGCTAAACTGTAACACAGAATCTACCAAAAAGCTAAGGGGTCATCATCCCAAATAAAAAGACACAAGTCAGTTTCAGGCAAGGACTTACCAAACTTCTGCCTTGTATTGTGTTTTACTTTTTTCTCTCCTAGTGCCACTTTCTGTAAGGCTTTAAGCTAAAGAGAGAGCCAAACACCTTTTAGAGAGTGTGGAGTGAACCATGCAAAACACTGCATAAGCCCAAAGGATTTTGTGTAACAACAGATTCCTAATCCTCTCTGATAGGGTACAAAGGGGACGTTTTCCAACAAAGATCTCCCTTACTCCATTCTATACCATTTCATCCAACCATATCCCTCTTCTAGTCATCACTGCTCTACTATTTCAAAGACTGAATGTGTATCACTTTCATCCCTGCTCAGGGAATTGTGCAAAGAAGTTCTTTGATAAACCTGACTTACCAGTCTGAATTTTACTCAAAGAATTTTCTCCTTTTTCAGAGGCCAACTTTTCTACCTGAGCTAACAATAATGTCTACTGGGAGTCAATAGTATATTAGGAATAGAGGAAGACTTAAATTTCACATTATGGAATAAGAGAAACAGCAAGTCACTGGTAAAAACCAACCTTATGTACATGTTCATAAGTTATTAAATTATAAGCTCCTTGAGGGTTGGAATCATTTGGTTTATAACCTTCTATCTTCAGCACCTAATATACTGCTTTGCACCTCATATTCACATAATAAACATTTGCTGAATTAAATTAATCCAATAACTTACGAGTCAGTTTCATACACTAAAGTAAAACCATTCCTCCTGCCTTCAGGGCAAGGTGAGCCTCTCTCTTCAAAGAGGGATTTGCTAAATTACAGACTATAAAGAAGTCCAATGTAGAGTACAAATTTTAAAAAAAATCTCTTTTGAAGATGTTCTTCAAAATATTCCTATTGATTGGCTTAACAATCTATGTACTGGGAAAATGACGTGGATAAAAAAAATGCCTATTGCTTAGCTTTAGACCAGCAGTTCTCAACCTGTGGGTTATGTTCAATTTGTAACAATGAAAATACATCCTGCATATCAGATATTTACATTACGATTCATAAAAGTAGGAAAATTACAGTTATAAAGTAGCAACAAAAATAATGTTATGGTTGGGCATCACCACAACATGAGGAACTGTATTAAAGGGTAGCGGCATTAGGAAGGTTGAGAACTACTGCCTTAGACTATGACCCACAGGTGAATGAGCAAATTCTACCTATCTTAGAAAGGAACTACAAAATGGAAAATGAGTTGGACCCAAAATAAAATAAAAAGTGATTGGACTGGATCACATGGGAAACTTAGCTTCTCAGTAATTTCAAAATGTTCATTACTACAAAAGTCCTTCTCTTTAAACATCAATATTCTCCATTAAGGCTACATGGCTACAAATCAATGTAACTTTTAAAAAATTACACATGAGTCAAAGGGCAACTGAAAGGAACAAAGCAGGCAAAAATAGGCTGCATCACATTACCAACAAAGACTTACATTTGAGAAGCAACAACAACAACAAAAAAGACACCAACAAGTATATCTGTGACCAGAAAAGGAGAAAGACCTATTACTTGGCAAGACCGAATGAAAACATAGACATACTTCAAAAACTATTTTGAAATATTAAAAGAAACCACAGGAAAGAACTCTGACAAGATCTGGAAAGATATGAGTAAGAAACACAAAGGATGAGAGTCATAGAAGGGTTGTAATCAGCACTGGTTGAGTGAACACAGTGATGAAAATCACAGATATATGAAAGCGTTAAAACATTGTTCTGAATCAAAAATCATCAAATTAAAATGAGAGCCATTTAGACTTTTGTTATAAGATTCACATACAAAAAGAAACTACTGATTTGTCACAACCACTTTAGCCATTCCAGTTTAACAGATCTAGAGGTACTCTGTATAACAATATTCACTACAGCACTAAAAAGTAGAATTTCATAGCATCAAATGCATTAAAAAGCAGGTAATTCTGTTGTTTCCTTCCAGGGATAGTGGAGACAGTTACTAAAGGACAAAAGAGCTGAATTATTAAAATAATCTCTTAAGAGTTGAATGATATAGACCTCCAGCTATATAAACTGAATATAAATGTAATCATAATCTTTTAAATATTGTCTATTCCCATTGTACCTTTTGTTCATCCCTTGTTTTCCAAAATATCTAAACTGAGTAGGTGGAAAAAGGCAAGTAAAATTTTATTTTGTAAAAAATTTTTTTAAAATAAGGACAAAGATAAGCATTGATTTTTAGCAGGTCAAGAGTCCTACTCTCCTACCTCAGAAAATAATGGTAAAAAATAACAATATACTCTTAGACTACAGCAGGGACAAAAAACTTTTTTTTTATTTAAAATCTAAGTTTACCGGGGCAGCTAGATGGCACAGTGAATAGAGCACCAGCCCTGGAGTCAGAAGGACCTGAATTCAAATTTGACCTCAGACACTTAACACTTACTAGCCATGTGACCTTGGGCAAGTCACTTAATCCCAATTGCCCTACCTTCCCCCTTCCAAAAAGCAAAAAGAAAAAAAAATTTTTTTAATCTAAGTTTACTGATACAGCTATCTGTACCAGCTGCCTCTACTGTTCCAGTACCAGTTTACTTATTTTGTAACTCTTGAACCACGTAGCAGTTTCACTATTGCTAGATGAGTACCTTTACCCTGTATTACTTATTTCATATCTGGAGTACTTACCTCACATTGTGAAAACCAAATGAAAGAATTTACATAAAGCCTTTTGAAATTTTAAAGCACCAGATAAATATTGATTATTTTTATTCAAGGGTTTAACACAGAGAGGCAATGAAACTCCAGCTATCAGTAGGGCTATTAGTATTAAAACATTTGCTGTTAACAAAGGTAACTAACGCAAATTAAGAGAATTCATATATTTATTTCATTTAATTATGCTACATATTCCCCCATTACAATAGATGCTCAAACACTAGCTATACTCCACAAGAATCTTAGCAGTGCCGGCCAACACACCTTTGCGAGTCTGCAAACATAGGCAATGGGAATTGTGGTCTTTGCAAGACTGCTCATTTTACAAAGAAAATTTCTGGCATTCAGTTTAATTGGCATCTTCTCAAACTACCAACAAAAGATTTTGCTAACTGCTAGACATGCTGGTGTACTCTGAAATAGGGGACACAGACCTGCTCACTTAAAAATTCTGAACTATAACAGTCACACAGCAATTATACCTGGGCTCTGCCAACCAAAGCCAAAGCCAAAACCTCCAGACTCGTCTCTAGTTCTTCCTTACTACAAAACATGCTCTATTTATCTTTTAGAACAACTCTCCATCCTACTCAAGCACCCTTCCAGGAGAACTCAAGCAAGATAGTAAAATCATCAGCCCCAAACTTTCCAAAATGCTCTTAGCAGTATCAGACAGTGAAGCCAGAGACAAAGTGGGGTGAGAACATATAAACGAATCCTAAATAAGAACTTGTTAGACCAGAAAACTGGTTTAAGTATTAGTACCATTCACTTGCCTTGCTTCACTGCCTGAAAGAAGGAAAGTAGGACACTTCAGGCAACTAGGGAATAATTTTGATCTTCATTTACCCTAGTAAACTGGTACCAATGCCAAGCCCCTTAAGTAGAATTCGGGGAAAAATAAGAAGTTCCTTCCACTAGTACCCCACAATGGGTAAAACTAATCATATCAATCAAATAAGAATTTATTAAGTATCAGAGATGGGGGAAAGGGTAAAAAGAGTTAGTCTTATTAAAAAAAAAAAGAAAAAGGGGCCACTGAAACATTTTTTTGAATACATACAGGAGAAAGAAACAGACAAGCAGGACACTTTTAAAAATTGAATGCTGAATTGACATTTTACTTAAAAGGAAAAGCAAACCAAAGCAAGACATATTCATGGTTTTATGTACAATCTTCTTTCTGTTTTAACTGGTATATGGAAATGATCATTTTATTTGGTGTTCATTAAGTTCAGAATAAAAATAAATAATTATTTTTAGAAAGAATAAGCAGAACCAGAAGAAAACTGTTAAATGCCTGATTAGTTCATTAAAAGCGTTATGCTACAATGAGTAACAAGACTGTGTGTGTGTGAATCTACCTGAAACTGGCAGATAAAGCTAAAGGTCTTGGGAAGAAAAAAAAATTGATTAAGCCCCTACAGTGTGCTAAGCACTGGGAACATAAAGATGAAAGTGAAACAGTCCCTGCCATCAAGTTGGTTAACAATCTAGCCAGGGAGAAATGACATGTACATACATACACAGGGACAACCAAAGTAGATATAAAGTGATTTGTGGGGAGGGCAGTAACAGTTGGGGGGGAGGGAGGTAAAATCAGAAAGGCTTCATATGGAAAGTGCTTGTGCTGAAACCTGAAGAAATCTAAGAATTCTGAGATGGAGGTAAGGAGGAGGCAAATTATAGACATGGAGGACAGACAATGCAAAGGCATAGAAGCAACAGATGGTAGGACAATGTATGAGAACAGCAAAAAGGTCAGTTTGGCTAGACCACAAGAATCCGGGATACGAGTAATGTTTAATAAGGAAAGGTAAGGTTGGATCTGTCCTCGAAGGTCTTTAAATGCCATACAGAGGAGTTTATATAAGATCATGGAGATTTTACTGAGTAGAGCAGTGACATAGTCAGACTTACACTTCAGGAAAAATCATTTTCACAGTTATGTGAAGAACGGGCTAAAAAAAAGGAAACACCTGGGGCAGTGAAACCAAAAAAGAGGCTACTGAAATAGTTCAGGAGAAAGGCAATAAGGTCCTGAACTACAGGGAATGATATGTGAATGGAGGACAGATGCAAGAGATGTTATGGAGACTGAATTAACAAGACTTAACAAATGACTAAGGAGTTGAGGATGACACTAAGATACTGAACTTTCGTAAACAGAAAAGTGGATGAATGGACAGATACATATTAAGTACTTATTATGAGGCAGGCACTGTGCTAAGCAAAGAATGGTAGCACCCTCAAAACAAATAGGGAAACTGAGAAACAGAAGTTAGTTGATATTAAAAATAATTAATTCTGTTTTGGACATGTTAATGTGAGATGTCTATATGACATCCAGCTCAAAATCACCAGTAGGCCAGCTGGTGATGAGGGATTAGAGCTCAAGGGAAAAACTGGAACTGGAGATTTGTGAGTTATCACTGTAAAAATAATTAAATTCTAAAGACATCATCAAGAGAACATCAGACAACCAGGCCAAGGACAAAGCTGTGCCCACAGTTAGGGGGCAGGAGATAAAGAACCACCAAAAACTGAGAAGGAGCAATCAAACAGGCAGGAGAAGAGCCAAAAAAGAGAGCAGTGTCATGAAAACCCAGAAAAGAAAGAGTATTCAGAAGGAAAGCAGTTATCAGTGGTGTTAAATGCCACAAGAAGATCAAGAAGGATGAAAACTGAGAAAAGGCTATCAGGAGCTTTGGCAATTAAGAAACTTTTGGTCACTTTTGGAGAAGGCAGTTTCGACTGACTCATGAGGTTGGAATCCAGATTGTACAGGATCAAGAAGTATGTAAAAAGGGAGGAAGAGGAGGCAATAAGGGTAGACAGATTTTTCTAGGTATCCAGCTAAGAAAAATAAGAATAGGAACTATACCTGTGATTTCACTAGCATAGGATAGTCCTGGATGAAAGACAGTGTATGTTAGAGAGGGAGAACTGAAATTCAGGTTTGTCTGGCTTCAGTGCCAGTTCTCTATGCACTGCACCCCACTGCCTTTCAGTCTAAAGAAGCCTTTTTTTTTTAAGGATCAGAGATTCTTCAAGTAGTACTCAACAAAACCAGAGGGCCTAAATAATCCTATTCTGAAAGAAAATAGCTCACTATGCAAATTGTGACACAGACAAGGACCTTGAGTGAAAAAGTCTAATACCTAGATACCTTGTACAAGATGATGCTGTCTTGAAAAAAAAAAACACAAGAGCAATGCAATGGACTGTACTGAGAGTTCTGAATTTGCTCTGTCATTTATTTGCTATATGGCTATGGGCAAATTAGCATCTTACTCTATTGATTTCTTTAAGGATAAAATGGGGAGAATACCTAATAAATCTGAGTTTTACTCAAGTATCAAAACTCTAGCTTTATAATGTGAATATTCAACTGGAGAGAACTGGAGCATGACAAAAATGAGACTAACTCAAAAGTCCTTAAGATAGTTTTTCTCAATCCATTTTTAAAAGCTATAAGCCTCAGCACTAAATTTCACCCAGACCAATGAGATACTTTGTCACTTCTCTGGGTACTGTATTCACAGAGAACCAAAAAGAAGCCAAAAACTGACAATGCTTCCTTTCTGGTAGGCTGTGGGACAATTCTTGGCAGGGGCTAAAACAACCACCATATAATAACAAATGTTGATGGACAGAGAGATGCTTGCCTCTAAACATATTTATAACTCAATTTAAACTTGCAAACCATCAAAGCAAATCTGGATATTTAATAAGCATACAAAAGTTAAAGAAAAAACAAAGCCAAAAGCACCTCTTAGAAGACTTTTCAAGAACTATTTTAGGCATACTTGTAATAGTCATAGATGTGTATTAAGTCTTAAGCTCAATCAGGCTATGGGAAATGAGAAAATCAAGGCCTTTAACCTGAATTCTACTATACCAAAACTTGACAGCACATGCCTCCTTAACCATCTCTGTCACCAGCCTTTTTCATTCCAATTTAATCTGTACAGAAACTGCCAAAATCTCAAAAGGCTTTTTTGTATCATACTATCCTAATCCAGAACCTATGGTTATATCCAATCACCTATTAATATTAAAATCTAAATTTCCCAGTTCACCTCCCCCTACATACACACAACCTTGCCACCTCCTGCTGACACACACCTATAACATCTGCAACTGAGGCTGGAGGTCATAGTTCTACTGAAGTGGTACTTCTGAGCTCAGGCTCAGCAGGTCTGAGCAGCAAACAGACTGACTAAAGCCAAGTAAGCATCTGCACAAAGTCTGACACTGATATGACGAACCTCTGAATGGGTAAAATGGAGGCTGGGCTAAGCTGCCCAAGATAGGGTGAACCAGCCCAGGTCAGGAATAGCAGGGGACAAAGGTTCCCCATGCCCAATCAGCACAGGGCTGGGATCATGAGTGGCTACTACACTCCCAAGCTGGGTGATATAGGAAAAATTAGTCTCAAAAAGAAAATAAAATTAGGAATGGAATTTACATTCCACCAATTATGTGCACCAAGACTTGAGTCAAGCACCTTCTCCTCCAATAAGCCTTTCTTGAAGACTACACATGACCTTGGCCAAGTCACTGTTCTTTCTCTAAGACCAGTTTCTTCATCTATAAATGAAAACATTAAAATCAGATCTTCTCTAAGGTCCTTCCCAACACCAATATTCCATGACTCTATTACTTTTATCATTTTAGAATTACTCATACAGTATTCCTTAGCACTTATAAAGTAGTTATATATTATCTTTTAAATGAAATTTATAATTAAAAGGTGAAAGTTTTATCTGTTGTTACTGCTTTCAAACAATTACGTGTTTTTAAATGGTAAATATCTAGTCTGAAAAGTTTTCAAGTTGGCATTTTGATTGACTGAATCAAATGGGTTTTTATAGTTTTTTTAAAAAACAGTTAAATATAGTGGTATCTTGTATTTTCTGTACCTAACTGTTTACTCTGCTTAATTGTAAAGATGAAATGGGCTATAAAATATCAGTTGCAAAAACATACCTAAAAAGCTGAACTATCAGTACACACACACATACATACACACACACACCCCCGCACATCCCATATAAACATACATACACTACATTTTGTGTGTGTTTGTGTGTGTGTGTGTGTGTGCGTGTGTGTAAAATTTGGATGCTCTCAATAAAAAATGAAGAGAGCTCAGAAATGAAAAAAGAAAGAAAACAGGCTAGATTGCATTTGTAAAATTGTGCAGTATTTTTAATAACTTTAAGCTTCTCCCTGAAACAAAGCATCATCTTTTTAATACCAATACTCTCCCAGTGATGCTATGCAGGTAAATAACATACAATGCCATATTCTCTAAAGAATCAAAGTTGCAAGCTACCTAAAAGGCAACAGAGGGATACACAGTGGGTGTGAATACTCTATGATATATTGCCAAAGAACTGCACAGAAGAAGCAACACAAAAGATATTATCTGGGAAATATATAACTAGAAAAAGAGATGCACCAGTCAAGTAAGAAAAACGGTTCATGATCAATTCAGAGGCTGTTTGCTCCACTGGTACCTACACAATGGAAAGAAATTTAAAGGAAAGCTCCCAACATGCCGGTTGTAGCCTTTGTGGAGGACCTACAGGAAGGGAAGTACAAGAGTTGTACAAGAAT
Organism: Pseudochirops cupreus; assembly: GCA_028627135.1. Lineage (NCBI taxonomy): Eukaryota > Metazoa > Chordata > Mammalia > Diprotodontia > Pseudocheiridae > Pseudochirops > Pseudochirops cupreus. Next base: position 189,662,620 of record CM053581.1, on the reverse strand, counting down.
GAAAAGACATGGATGGGTTCTAATTTACACCACTGGAGGGAGCACTTACAATAAGATCAAAGAACCACTGAAGAAGTAGCCATAAAAATAACAATAAAATTATAAGATCATTATGTATTTTTAAGGAGCTCTAAAAGGAAACCAGGAAGATCATTCATAGTAATAGGAAACCATAAGTTAAACAGTCAGTGATGAGGCAACTCCTTAGAAAGAGATAAAGAGAAGTCCTTGGCAATCAATCACTTTCAAGTCAAGGAGTATTTCTACTACTCCAACAAAAATGCCAAGCCTACCCCTGGCCTATGGGGGCTGAGAAAAAAAAGGACTAAGATCTCAAGTACACACTAAGAAAAGTGATAATGAAGGTGAATCTGAATAAGAACCAAGCAGACCAATAAAAAGAAAGGTACAGAGATCTACATTTGTCTTTGAAATCAAAAGAGATTCACATAAAAAAGAAAGCATACCAGGATATACGACTTCTTCCTTTCCTATAATGCCACAGCTAAGATATAGCCAGTATGCTTTCTACATGGTGGTTTCTGCTTTATTCACTTAAAGAGAAAACCAATTGCCTGCAGACTCCAAAAATGGAAACCTTTATAACTAGTTTGGATCACCCAGAAAAGTACGAGGACTTTAAAAAACATTACATAATAGTAACTACGTACACTATATGTTTGAATTGCAGCGGTTGCACTAGTATACTACATATCACAAGGAAAAGTAAAAACTTAAGCAAGAAAAAATCAGAGAGCTTATTAAGGATAATGCTGGCTTCAAAAAAACAGAACTGGGAGTTCTGATTCTGGCTTCAATACTGATTTAGCATACAGTCATCAGCAAATTCCTATGCCACTCTACAAATCGGAGAAAAAATAAGGAGGAAAAAAGTTCACTATCTTTTATACAACCCAGTGTAGAACATCTAAAGCACCGCACTGCATTATGAAAATGTGTTGTGCTTAATAAACAAAAGGACAGAAAAGCATGCCTATCATGTGAAACCCCATTTGAGCTAAACCCAACTGCCAATGTGGAAAAGAAGCTGCAAAACTCAAATCCTTACTTGGGAAGTGCTGGTGGTTCAACTGGAACATCAGCAACAGCTATTGCTGGAGGTTCTGCCTCTGCAGAGCTGTGACCTGCCTCCTGCTCAGCCCCTGGAGGTGCCTGGGGCTTCACCCTCTTTGTTTCCTGAGGCCCAGGAGCCCCTGCAGCAGGGCCACATTCTGCACCAGAGTCTATCTCCACCTCCTGGGCTGGGGCTGGCACTTTTTCAGCATTTGTTGATGCTGCTGCAGCCTCCTCCTCTTCTTTTCTTCTCATTTTCTCTTCAAGCTCCTTTCTTCTTCTCTCATCATCTTGCCGAGCCATGCACTCAAAGTTTTTGAACACCTAAAGTAAAAAGAATAATATGATCAATCTAACTGTCTAGTACAATACCATACATGCTCTGTCATGGATTAGAATCTGTTAAGTTCAGTATCAAAATGCAACAGAGACAACAAAAGTCACAAGTACCACCTTTAATTTACTCTGTGTTCTAAAGTCAGTCTTTTCTCTTCACCCTATGCCAAGGCTTCCTTTTCTGCTAAATGGGAGATGTACTTCAATTTCACCAAGTTACAGTACAAACCAACACAAACAACATCAGCACCAAGTCTTAAATTTACCAAGCACTGAGTGCTTCTCACTTCTTCAGCAAGAGAAGAAAAAGGACACATGGGGTCCTGCCCTGAGAGGACTTATCTCATTGGGATGTAAGGTGATATAGCCTGGCTGTACAAGTAACTACAGTACCAGGTAGTGTATAGTAAAGCAAAAGAAGATACTCAAAGTACTCTAAGAAGTTAAGGAAGGACAAATGGATCACTTTCAAATGACGTAAGCATCAGAGAAAGCTATATGGCTGAAGAGACCTAAGCTAGGTCTTGTAAATAAGATTTCAACAGATAATACAAAAAGAATACATTTCTACCCCCCACCAAAAGTCACCCAAAACTCAGTATGTCATCATCCTTTTAAATGACTAGTATTCCATCAATACATCTTTCTTTTTATAGAATGCTAAGAAAAAAAAAACATCATATTACCATCTCTTACTAAACAAATACATATAATATAAAAAATCTAAAGCAGCAATCAATGTCTACATTTTAGAGACACTTATCAATTTAGTTCAGATTAAATGCCAAATGGGAAATCAGTTGAATTTTAATCTCCAAGGGATACTGTTCAGTTTACAATGCTGCTGCTCACAGATAAAAGTATATCTTACAGTTTTCTTGGACATATGGGGGCAGGGGGGAAGACAAAAACTAACTTCAGATGAGCTGTATAAATTAGCCAGTCTAAAGGAACACAGGAGCGCAGGAGAGAAGTAGAAATTATCTAACCAACAAAAAAAAAGAATTCATCAAAGTAAAGAGAAAAGGAATAACAGTAGCAAAAGGGCTAAGTAGAAATATGAGCCAAAAAAACCATCGTAGGCAGAGAAATAAAGGCCTTAAATTTTAAAACTAGAAACCACAAATAGCTTCATTTCTACATTCCTAGATAACTTGGGTAACTTACTGGCCTTCACCTCCATTTCTACTATACATCAAGAGAGCAAGAACATCATGAGACCCTGGACCAGATACTTTTCACCTTCTCTCCAATCTGTCATCATTCATACATCCCATCACATGTGGGATACCTCCACTATTTCAGTACCTATTCCAGCCTCAATAATAATAACATCTTATATCTGTATAGCACTTTATAGTATACCAAGCATTTTCACATTACTTTATTTAACATTAAGGGTCAATTGGTCTCCTACCTTACAATTCTTGTAAAACTCTCTACAAGGTCACTAATAATTTGCATTGATTACTTTTATTTTTACATCAGTCATTTCCAGATATATCCTTCTCTTCACCCTTCTCACATCAGCAGCCTTCCTTAGGGAAAAATTAGCAAAGGAAAATGTCAGTCTAACAGCTTCTGCAACATTCCATACCAATAGTGTGCCCCTTCTCCAAAGAAAAGAAGGAGGTACATGTCCTCATCTTTTTGCTGGGGCCAAGATCAGTCATAATTACATGGCATTCAAATTCATTTTAACTAGTGATTTCTTAATAACCAAATTCAAAGCCACTTTGCCCTCAGCACTGTTACATTACAACCACTCCCCACTTCTTCCTTTGGCTTCCAAGACACTGTACATTCCTGGTTCTTCTATAACTTGACTTCTTAATTTCCACTGTTGACTCTTCCTCATTCTCCTGACCCCTAACTATGGTTGCTCCCCAAGAGTCTGTCATTCTCCTCTTTCTACATATACTCCCACTGAAGTAAGTTTCATGCAGGCATTATCTTTTTATTTTAAATCAATTACAGCACCTAGTACAGTATGATGCCTGTACACAGGAGCACGCACAGCAATACAGTTACTGAATTGAGATCACAAAGACTTATATCCATATAGAAAACTTTAAACTCCACCCTGAACTCTATTCCACCATTTCCAGCCCAGTCTGAGAATAATAATAACCCCATGGCAGCTGTGAGGGTCAATTCAGGTATTTATGAAATACTTAGCAGATGTTTATGAAATACTTAGCACAGTGCCTAACACAGAAGCATTTAATAACTTTTTTTCCTGTCTTCCTTCCTTCTAAATCATCCACCAAGTCACAACTTCCATCAAATCTAGCTAGTCACACAATCATAGATTTAGAACTAGAAAGGATCACAGAGATCACTGAGTCCAATGATTACTTCTCATACATGAGGAAATCAATGTCCAAAGGTGGAGTAGTAACTATCAGAGATGGAATCTGATCTCACTCCTACAGTCTGTCCTCCTATTCTTTACAAACTTAAATACTCCCCAGCATAGTAAGAAAGCATCAGTCTTATAGTCAGAAAGCTTTGCTTAGGTCCTGACTCTCAGCGGTCTTCATGAGTCATTTTACTTCAGTTTTCTCATGTGTAAACTGCAAACCTGGTCTAGACTCAGATCCCTTTTTAGCTCTAGAGCTAGGATTCTGTTGTTACTCTCTGTATGACTATCATTACTACAAAGTGAGCCTCAGCATCTCACACCTAAAAACCTATCTAGAAAACAGCCCTGCTCTTCTTCCTGACATGTTCTCTACTCTTTGCAATCCATCCTGCATACCAGATTATTCCTCCTAAAATCGTGCTTTAATCACAGATAACTTCCCTAATCAAAGTCCTTAAATGGCTCCCCGTTATAAAGTTCAAACTCTTTACTTGGTATTGAAGGCCTCCCACAACTTGGTCTAAAGCCACTCTGCTTTCTAGCTTTACCTTTCAAAAAATTCAATAAACAATTATTAAGTACCTGTTGCATACAGAATATTTTGCTAGGTTGCTTACCTGTTGCTGCGGGTCCAATGGCAAGATATAGATAAGACAACTGGAGATGGCCCAGGATGTAGTGGGGGAACCCTGGTCTTTTCAAGGTAAGGTTTTTAAGAGGTCTCAGTTTGAGTAAGAAATTAGGCAAAGTATGGCTTCTTAAAAAAAAAAAAAAGATCTGGGAGGGGAAGACCCTCAGGGTTTCTGGCCAAAACAGAAACAACTGCTATTTACATTCATTCTGAGCCAATCAGGGCCCACTGACCAAGTAGGGTTTGGCCTGGGACCTTCCTTCCCTCCTTCTTTTCATTCTTTCTTTCTCTCTTTCTTTTTTCCCTAGGTTCACTTAGGGTACCACACACTTACTTGCAGGTGCTCTGCCCAAAGGGAATGTAAATTTTTAATCTCTGAAACTTTTTCCCCCTTTTCTCTTAAAGACCAGCCTTAACCCCAAATCAATGGACCTCCAAATCACCCTAGCTCTTGTTGACTGGTCAATAATAGGTTCCACTGCTCAATTTCTTATTACTTCTTAATCAGTGAATAGGCATTGCTTTAGTCAAACTAAGGCTTGTTAAAAACCTTAGCTTGAGGGGTGGAGTCAAGATGGCAGCATAGAAGCAGGAAAACTCCATGGGCTCCCCCCATAACCACCTCACATACCTATAAAATATGACTCTAAACAAATTTTAGAGCTACAGAACCCACAAAGTGACAGAGAGAAACAAATCTCCCACTGAAGGCAGCCTGGCAGGCCAGCAAAAAGGGTCTATCACAGTGTGCTAGGAGCAGAGCCCATGGCTTTAGCCCCAGGGCAGCCTGGACCATCCTCAGCTGAAACATTTGGGAGAGTGGATCACTAGCAGCTGTGGCAGGTTCGAGAATGATCAACCCATAAATGCCAAAGGCAAAGTAAAAGGTCAGTGGAACTCTGCTGGATCTGGGGAGTACAGAGTGAGGACCGGCCTCTTCCCCCAGAGCCAGAAGCAGTGGAAGCAGCAGCCCTGCAGCTGCCTCCATGTGGCTGCTTCAGAGTTCCTGGCCTATAGAGTGCAGGGGGGCCAAGCAACAATTCAGAGGCTCAGCTCTCTTGCTTTAACCTGCCTGGATCTGGATCATGGTCTTGGGTGGTGGTCCTGAGGTGTGTGACCAGTGAGCCAAAGCTGGTGGGGACTGTAGAGACAGCGCCCTCCTAATAACTCCACCAGCTGTGAAAACCCCAACAATTTGGGACAAGGCTTTCTCTTCTGGAATCAGAGTTCTACTGTGGCAAAGAACTCAAAAGTCAAGTAACTGACTGGCAACATGAGCAAGCAAAGGAAGGAAAGCAAGCATAGCCATTCAACTTTAGAGTTCTTTTTGGGGGACAAAAAGGATCAAGGCACGGAACGGGAGGAAGACAACCCAGTCAGAACTCCTGCACCAAAAGCTTCCAAGAAAAATATGAACTGGTTACAGGCCATGGAGGAGTTCAAGAAGGATTTTAAAAATCAAGTAAGAGAAATAGAGAAAAAATTTGGAAGAAAAATGAGAATCAGGCAAGAAAATCATGAAAAGAGAATCAACAACCTAACTGAAGAAAATAATACCTTAAAAAATAGACTAACTCAAAAGGCAAAAGTCCAAAAAGCCAATGAGGAGAAGAATGCTTTAAGAAGCTGAATTTGCCCGATGCAAAAAGAATTTCAAAAGCTCACTGAAGAGAATAATTCCTTCAGAATTAGATTAGAGCAAATGGAAGCAAATGACTTTATGAGAAATCAAGATACTGTCAAACAGATCCAAATAAATGAAAAAATAGAAGGCAATGTAAAATATCTCACTGGAAAAATTACTGACCTGGAAAATAGATCCAGGAGCGATAATTTAAAAATTACTGGACCTCCTCAAAGCCATGATCAAAAAAAGAACCTAGAAATCATCCTTCAAGAAATTCTCAAGAAAAATTGCCCTGATATTTTAGAACCAGAGGGCAAAATAGAAACTGAAAGAATTCACCGATCACCTCTTGAAAAAGATCCCAAAAAGAAAACTCTTAGGACTATTATAGCCAGGTTCCAGACCCAGATCAAGGAGAAAATATTACAAGCAGCCAAGTAAAAAACAATTCATATATTGTGGAAACACAATCTGGACAACACAGGATCTAGCAGCTTCTACATTAAGGGATCAAAAGGCTTGGAATGATATTCCAGAGATCAAAGGAGCTAGGATTAAAACCAAGAATCACCTACCCAGCAAAACTGAGTATAATGTTTCAGGGGAAAATATGGTCATTCAATGAAATAGAGGACTTTCAAGCATTCTTGATGAAAAACCAGAGCTGAATAGAAAATTTGATATTCAAATACAAGAAGCAAGAGAAGCTTGAGAAGGTAAACAGCAAAAAGAAATCATAAGGAATTTATCAAAGGTGAACTATTAACATGCCTACATGGAAAAACAATAATTGTAACTTATGAAAATTTTCTCAGTATGAGGATAGTTGAAGGGAATATAAATGTATATATACATATATATGAATATGTATATATATATGTCTATATAGGAGGGTATATGTGCATATGAATACATATGTGAGTGTGTCTGTATATATATGTACAGGTATACAAAGACAGAGGGCACAGGATCAATTGAATAGGAAGGGATGATATTTAAAAGGTGAAATTGAGAGGTGAGAGAGGAATATAATGAGAGGAGATGGAGAGAGACAGAATGGGGTAAATTATCTCATATAGAAGAGGCAAAGGATAACTGTTACAATGGAGGGGAAGAACAGGAAGGCAAAAGGGAATAAGTCAACCTTACTGTCACTGAATTTGGCTTAGGGGGGAATGACATACACTCTAAATTGGGTAGGGGGGAAGGGGATGAGAGGGGGAATGATGGAGTAGAGGGCAGGCTGGGGGGGAGGGTAGTGAGAAGCACACACTTTTGTAAAGGAACAGGGACAAAGTAGAGAATAGAACAAGGGGGGCAGGATAGGATGGAGGGAAATATAATCAGTCTTTCACAATATGTCCACTATGGAAATGTTCTGCATACCTACACATGTACAATCCATATTGAATTGCTTATCTTCCCAGTAAGGGTGGCTGATGAGGGAGGAAGGGAAAGAATCTGAAATTCAAAGTTTTAAAATCAAATGCTTTTTAAAATATTATTATTATTATTATTATTATTATTATTTATATGTAACTGGGAAATAAGATATACATGCACTGGGATATGAAGATCCATCATGCCCTACCGGAAAGTCAGAGGGGGATGAGGGAGGATATACGAGACAGGAGATTGGGGGAGGGGGTATACAGTGGGATCACTGTTTTGGGGTGGTGGGTAAGGGAAAGACAGGGAGAAAATTTGTAACTCAAAATCTCATGGAAATGAATGATGTAAACTAAAAATAAACATAAAAGTTAATTTAAAAAAAACAAACCTTAGCTTGAAAAGGCCAAGGCTCCCCACTGCATCTTGGGCCATCTCCAGTTGTCCTGATCTATATCTGGCTACTGAGCCCAAGTGGCTTCAGAGGCGAAAATGAGGCTGGTGATCCTGCACTGACCTCCTTCACTTAAATCCAATTCACCTTCATGCCATAGCATTACCTAACTCAAACACCAGTTCCCACAGGAAAGCTTTTTTGATTCTCTCTCTCACCTTACCATCACCTTCCTCCTTCTTTCAGATCTTTTCCCCCTTGTATCTCACACAGCACTCTGCATTTATAACGTAAACACGACACAAACAACTATAATACAGAATACATTATAAGCTAGCTAGCCTAAAAGAACAGCAAAAGCCCAAGGCACAGGAAATGATCTAGCCAGCAATAAAGAACTTACTGAAAGGAAAAGAATAAAAGTAATAAAAGCAGAAAAAAAGTGTAAAAATTATAAGCAGATTATAATCTAGTAAAAGAACATACCACAAACAACTATAAAGTATATTATAAATGCAAAGTGCTATGTGTGACCCAAGGGGAAAAAGGTAAGGAGAGGGAACTGATGGAGAGAATTAGAAAATGGTTCCCTAACTTTAAAAGATTAGTAGGAATTCAACAAATGGAGTGAACATTTCAGGCATAAGGAACAGAGTGAGCGAAGACACACACAAGGAATACCTACAGATGGTATCCCTTACATATATAGAAGTTATAGGATACCTACAGATGAATAGTATATATTTGTCTGAATAGTATCCTTTGCCTGAAGCATAGAAAAAAATGAAAAGGAGACAAGCTGGTAAGCTAGAAGGGCATCTGTGCAGGATCTTACTGCCAAGGTAAAGAGTGTGAACTTTACTTGGGATGCAAAGAGGAGACATTACAGAGTTTGAGGCAGAAAGATTATGTAGCACCTATCAGTGGTATGAAGGGATGGTTGAAACGAAGAGTAAAGTAGAGGCAAGAAGACCTGTTAGGAGGTTATTATAATAATCCATGCAGGTGGTAACAAGGACCAGGTTAGGACAGTGGCAGTGAGGATAGAAGAAATGGAATTTATAGAACTTGGTACTTGACTGGATATGAAAAAGAAATGGGAAGGAAGAATTAAATATAATACCAAAGTATTAAAAATGGGAGACTACACACCTTTATGTTCTCCCTCTCTCTCTCTCCTCAGTACAACTAGTCTACTTAATTCCAAATCTTGATATTCTAGCTCCACATCTTTTGGGGTTCTTCCCGTATTTTTTTTTCAATCTGTTCTTCATACTACTCTCCTCCTCCACTGAGTAAATTTTAAAAATACAAACCCAAAAATTAATCACATAATACATATCTACATAGCCCAGGGGAAAAAAAATTCCCACATTGGTCATGTTCAATAATTTCTGTCTCTACATTCTAAGTTCATCATATCTCTGTCAGAACGCAAGTGGCATATTTAATCCATATTCTTTTGGACTTGGAATTCACCCATCTTTCAAAGCTGTTTTTCTCTATAATACCATTATCATTGTATAAATTGCTCCTAGTTCTGTTTACTTTGTGCTACTTAAGTTCATAAAGGTCCTTCAGAGTTTCTTTTGAAACTATTTTATCATTTCTCATGGAAAAATAATATTACATCATACTACTATAACATTTGTTTAGCCTTTTCCCAATGGGAGAACAACCCTTAGCTTCCAAAGTCTGCCTACCAAGAAAAGAATTACTATAAATATTTTTGTACAGAAAAAAAATCCTTTTCCCTTTTCTTTGATTGCTTTGATTTACTGGTGGAAAAGCTGGAACGAAGCACATTTACAGTTCTGTTAACTTTCTGCATATAGTTCCAAATTATTTTTCAGAATGCTTGTTAGATCAATCCATAGCTCTACCAAAAGCACTAGTGTACCTGTTTTCCCAAAGCCCCTCCAATATGTCATTTTCCTCTTTTGTCATCTTTACCAGTCTGATAGGTGAAACTTCTCTCTGAGTAGCAGAATCAGTCTCTGAGGGAGAGCCTCAAAGTTGCTTTAAAATTATTAGTGATTTAGAGAATTTTTCATCAGATTTTTGATAGCTTGGATTTCTTCTTTTAAAAACTGACTGCCAATTCATGTTCTTTGACACTTAAGTTATTAGGGAATGACTCTTAGGTCCTATAAATCTGAATCAGTTCCTTATATATCCTGGATATGAGACATTTAGCAGAGAAATTTTTTGCAAAGATTTTTTTCCCAGTTACCTGTTCCTTCTGAATTTTTGTTAGTTGTTGTAGAGGCAACCACACTGGCATAACCAGGATGACTGCTAGCACAGGTTCTTAGATCTGCTTTACTAGGAAAGATCGCTGTTCAAAGGGATCAACAATCTTGTAATTAAAAAATTACATTAATTAGTTCAGGGGAAAATTCAGCTCCTTGAATTTCAGAGAAAATACAAGCAGAGAAATAAAGACCAACAGAAAGGGCTTCTCTCTGAGAAATTAGCACAGATCAACAGACAGATCCAATTGTCTGACCAAGCAATACATACACAGCTACCAGAGACAGAAGCACCAAGATCTGGGCTTTTCAAAAGGGGGGGGGAAGAGGGGGTTGCCTTAATGGCTACCCAGAGTCTCATCTGGTCAAATCACAAGAACACTCTTCCAAAGAGCAAGCCCCAAAGCAAAATACTAACCTCAGAGTATATATACCCTTTTTAGAGCCAGAGGGTATCACAACCCTCCTGACTCAGTGCCTAATTAGAAATTAACAAAATGTGTGAAAGCTTTCTTACAAGAAAGCCTCCCCTAAGCAAGCTTCCTTTAATGGGCTCCACACCAGGCCCATGTGAGGCCTATTAATGGGCAGGGAAGATCTTATATCCCACTAACAGTACAGTTATTTTGCAAAAAGTTTTTATTTTTGTGTAAAATTATCCATTTTATCATGTATAATCATCTCTTTATCACTTGGATCCCAAGATCTATCCATAGACCCAAAAGGTCAATTTCTTCCTTGTACTTCTATTTTGTTTATAATGTAACATTTTATATCTAGGTCATATATCCATCTGGAGTTTATCTTGGGGTATAGTATGAAATATTTTTCTAAAACTAATATCTTCTACACTGTTGCCGAGTTTCCCCACCAGGTTTTGTCAAATAGTAGAGTTGTTCCCCAGTAACTGGGGATTTTAGGCTTATCAAATACTATGCTACTGTATTTTTTGGCTTCTATATATTGTGTACATTGATTGGATTATCTTTTTCAACCACTTCCAAATCATCTTAATAATTACTGCTTTGTAGTAGTATAGTTTGAGATCTTGTACTGATGAAGTCCTTCCTTCCCACTTTTTTCATTATTACGCTTGAGATTCTTGACCATTTATTCTATATTAATTTCATTACTATTTTTTCTAGCTCTATAAAATATTCTTTTGGAAGTTTGATTTGTACAGCACTAAATAAGTAATTTAGATAGTATTGTCATTTTTATTATATTAGCTCAACCTACCCCAAGAGCAATTAATGCTTGTCCAATTATTTATGTCTTTATTTTTGCAATAAAGTATGTTTTAAAGTCAGATTCACACAGTCACTGGGTGAACCTTAGAAGATACACTTCAAAGTATTTTATAGTTTCTATGGTTATTCTAAACAGAATTTCTCCTTCTAGCTCTTCTTGTTGGGTTTTGTTAGATATAGTACGTAGAAGATTGGTGATATATATGGATTTATCTGATATCTATGCTAAAGTTACTACTTCAATTAAATTTTAGTTGACTTTCTAGGGTTCTCTAAGTATACCACCATTATCATATGCAAGAGGCGGTAATTTTGTTATCTCTTTGCCTATGTTTACTGACACTTTGTTTACACTGTTTCTTTCTCCTGTTGTATTTTCACCACCTCCACCATCTGGAATCTTACCCAAACTTCAAGGTGTAATTTAAATGGCAGCTCCTCCATATAGTCTTCCAGGATCATCCTGGTCAACAATGACCTTTCCTTCCTCTCATACTCTGTGGCACTTTCTTTATATTATTCATGTGGCACTGATTTTATATTGCCTTGCATGGTAGTCATTTTTATGTTTTATCTCCCTCATTAGACCATAAACTCCTTAAGGGCAGAAACTAGGTTTCACACATCTCTGTATCCCCCATAGTCCCTCTGACAAGTGTAGCTTACAATATAATGGGTGTTCAATGAATATTTGATAAATGAATGACCCAAGGCAGAGCCAAGGTGGTGGAGCAGAAGCACAAACTTGGCATAGGCTCTGGCTCCAAACAATTCCAATACCTGTAAAAATAAATGACTCTAAACAAATTTTAAAGCTACAGAACCCACAAAGTGACAGAGAGAAACAAATATCCTGCTGAAGACAGCCGGCAGGCCAACAGGAAAGGTCTATCGCAGCTCGCTGGGAACTGAGAGTGCCCCAGGGCAGCCCCGAGCAGCAGAGGCCAGAGCAGACTTCAAGAGAGTGAATAACCAGCCGCTGTGGTGGCTTCCAGACTTCTCAACTCATAAACGCCAAAGACAAAGTAAAAGGTCAGTGTGGAACTTTGTTGGAATGGGGCGGGGGGGGAAAAAGAAGAGTACAGTATGGCTGCTGCCCCCAGAATTCAAAGTGGATGGAGGAGCAGCAGTTGCTGTGTGGCTGCCTCAGGAGCTCCTGGCCTGCAGATTGAAGGGAGGCCAAACAACCATTCAGAGGGTAATCACTCTTGCTTTAACCTACTTGGATCTGGATCACAGTCTTGGGTGGTGGTCCTGCGGTGTGTGACCTGTGAGCCAGAGATTTTGGGAGCTGTAGAGACGGCACCCTCCTAATAGCTCCAGTAGCTGTGAAAACCCCAGCCATTTAGGACAAAGTTCTCTCCATTCTGGAAGCAGAGTTCTACCGTGGCAAAGAGCTCAAGGGTCAAGTAGTTGGCTGGCAATATAAGCAAGCACAGGAAGCACAAACAGATGACAGAATCCTTTTTCAGGAACAAAAAGGATCAAGGCATGGAGCGGGAGGAAGACACCGAAGTCAGAACTTCTGGATCAAAAGTCTCATAGAAAAATATGAACTGGTTACAGGCCATGGAGGAGCTCAAGAAGGATTCTGACAATCAAGTAAAAGAAGTAAAGGAAAAATTGGAAAGAGAAATGAGAAAAATGCAAGAAAATCATGAAAAGCTAGTCAACAGCCTGCTAAAGAAGACCCAAAAATACACTGAAGAAAATAATACCTTAAAAAATAGACTAACTCATGTGGCAAAAGAGGCCCAAAAAGCCAATGAGGAGAATGCCTTAAAAAGCCGAATTTGCCAGAAAAGGAATTTCAAAATTTCACTGAAGAGAGTAACTCCTTCAAAATTAGACTGGAGCAACTGGAAGCTAACGACTTTGTGAGAAATCAAGATACTAAAAAACAGATTCAAACAAATGAAAAAATAGAAGGCAATGTGAAATATCTCACTGGAAAAATCACTGACCTAGAAAATAGATCTTGGAGAGATCAGTTAAAAATTATTGGACTACTTGAAAGCCATGATCAAAAAAAAAGAACATAGACACCATCTTTCAAGAAATTATCAAGTGGATGGCGGCACAGGAGCAGCAAGGTACGGCAGCCCCCACACAGTCACATCAAATACCCAAAAAATATGACTCTAAACAAATTCTAGGGCTCTAAAACGCACACAGATATATCTCCAGCTGAAGGCAGCTCGGCTCAAAGGGACCATCTCAGCTCTGGAAGCTGAAACCAGCCCAGCCTGAAACCGCAGCTTTGCCCCGGGGGCAGCCGGACGAGCCAAGCAAAGCCGAGCAAAGCCGAGCCGCAGCTGGAGCTTTGGGAGAGCAGATCTGCAGCAGATGTGGCAGTTTCCAGAATTATCAAGCCAAAAGAAAACAGGACTAAGTGAAATGTCAGTGGAACTCGGCTAAAATTGGGGGAGAAAAGCGGGTCTGGCCAAACTGCCTCCAGGGCAAGGAAATGGCAGAAGCGGTGGCCCTGCAGCTGCCTCCACATTGCTGCTTCAGAGCTCCCGGCCTGCAGACTGCAAGGGGGCCAAGAGATCGTTAAGAGGCCAAGTGCTCTTGCGTTGAGCGGCCTGGATCCAGATCGTGGTCCTGGGTGGTGGAGCTGGGGTACGTTTTCAGTGAGCCAAAGCTGGTGGGGGCTGTAGTAGCCTCCTAAAAGCTCCGGCAGCTGGGAAAACCCCAGCGATTTGGGACAGAGCTTTCCCCTCTGGAAGCAGAGTTCCACAGAGCTAAAAAATCATTGACTGGCTACCATGAACAGGCAAAAGAAGCAAAGTAAGAATAGCAACCAAACTCTAGAATCCTTCTTTGGGAACAAGAAGGATCAAAGCAGGGAACAGGAGGAAGACAACACAGTCAGAACTCCCATACCAAAAGCTTCCAAGAAACATGAAGAGTGTCTAAAAGCTAGAGATCAGCTGAAGAAGGATTTTGAAAATGAAATGAGAGAAGTGGAGGAAAAATTGGAAAGAGAAATAAGAATGATGCAAGAAAATCATGAAAAGAGAGTCAACAACCTGACTGAAGAAATTAACACCTTAAAAAAATAGATTAACTCAAATGGCAAAAGAGGCCCAAAAAGCCAATGAGGAGAAGAATGCCTTAAAAAGTCGACTTTGCC
>CM053581.1:189568739-189647666 GCA_028627135.1 Pseudochirops cupreus | reverse complement strand
TTTAAAGTTCTATAATCAAATGTTAAAAACATATATGTATATATGTATACAATTATTATTATTATTATTATTATTATTATTATTACCTACATCCAACTGGGACTTAAGATACACAGGCATTGTGGAAGGGAGATCCATCCTGCCCTACTGGAAAGTCAGAGGGGCGAGGGGGAGGACATAGGAGATAATAGATTGGGGGAGGGGTTATACAATGGGATGGCTGTTTTGCGGTGGTGGGTACAGGAAAGATGGGGAGAAAATTTGTAACTCAAAATCTCGTGGAAATGGATGATGTAAACTAAAATTAATTTTAAAAATATATAAAATAAAATAAAAATTGCTTGAAAAAAAAAAGAAATTATCAAGTAAAATTGCCCTGATATTCTAGAACCAGAAGGCAAAATAGAAATTGCAAGAATTCACCAATCCCCTCTTGAAAAAGATTCCAAAAAGATTTATTAGGAATATTATAGCCAAGTTCCAGAGTTCCTAGGTCAAGGAGAAAATACTGCAAGCAGTCCAGAAGAAACAATTTGAGTATTGTAGAAACACAAACAGGATAATACAAGATCTATCAGCTTCTACATTAAGGGATCAATGGGGTTGGAATATGACATTCCAGAGGTCAAAGGAGCTAGGACTAAAACCAAGAATGACCTATCCAGCAAAACTGAGTATAATGCTTCAGGGAAAAATATGGTCATTCAATGAAATAGAGGATTTTCAAGCATTCTTGATGAAAAAACCAGAGCTGAACAGAAATTCTGACTTTCAAGTATAAGAAGCAAGAGAAGCATGAGAAGGTAAACAGGAAAAAGAAATCATATGGAACTTATTAAAGTTGAACTATTTACATTCCTACACGGAAAAACAGTAATCATAACTCATAAGACTTTTCTCAGTATGAGGACAGTTGAAGGGAATATGTGTGTGTGTGTATGTATACATACACATGCACATATATATATATACATATACACACATACATACATACATACATATATGTATGTATGTATAGGAAGGTGTATGAGTATATAAATATATATGTGAGTGTGGGCATATGTATGTTCATGTATACACAGAGGGCACAGGATGAGTTGAATATGAAGAGATGATATCTAAAAAATAAAATTAAGAGGTGAGAGAGGAATTTATTGGGAGAAGGAGAAAGGGAGAGATAGATTAAGGTAAAATATCTCACATAAAAGAGGCAAGAGAAAACTGTTACAATGGAGGGGAAGAGCAAGAAGGTGAAAGGGAATGGGACAACCTTACTCTCATTGAATTTGGCTTAAGGAGGGAATAACATACATGCTCAATTGGGTATCTTATCCTACAGGAAAATAGGGTGTTAGGGTATAAGAGATGAGATGACAGAAGGGAGGGCAGATTGGGGGAGAGGGTAGTTAGAAGCAAACATTTTTGAAAACAGATGGGGTCAAAGGAAAAAATTAGAGTAAGTGGGGGGCAGGTCAGGATGGAGGGAAATATAGTTGAGTCTTTCACAATATAACAACTATGGAAATGATTTGGGTAACTACACATGTACAACCTATATTGAATTGCTTATTTTCCCAGTGGGAGCAAGTGAGGAGGGAAGAAGGGAAGAAATCCGGAACTCAAAGTTTTAAAAACAAATGTTTTTTAAAAAAATTTGTCTTTTACATGCAACTGGGAAATAAGATATACAGGCACTGGAGTACAGAAATCCATCTTGCCCTACTAGAAAGTTAGGGGGAATAATGGGGGAGGATATAAGAGAGAACAGACTGAGGGAAGGGGTATTCAGTAGGCTTGCTATTTTTGGGTGGGGAGGTTGGGGAAAGATGGGGAGAAAAAACTGACTCAAATTTTTGTGGAAATGCATGTTGAAAACTAAAATTAATTAATTAAAATCTTTAAAAAAAATGACCCACCAAATCTACTCTCACTACGTGTCATATTTCTCTCAGTTCATTAGAATGTTCTGGTTACAGCAAACACTTTTCATCCCAGACTCTAGTCAAATATTTCAGCACTCTGCGCTTCCTTATTCTTTAACTAGTTCCTTTAATTAGTCTTACTGTGCCCACCCTTAACCCTAGGTCACTCACACTGTTTGCTTTGGTTTGGGGGTTTTTTTTTCTGTTTTAAAACTACAAAGTACAAAAACTCTGACTCAAGCAATGACAGGTTCCCTGCACTGGTCTAGAAAAATTACTGTGGGGAATATGGTAGGTAAAAATAAGATTAATAAAGAAATTGAACAGCAATAAGGACCGGCAATAAGAACGTGTCATTACTTCAGTTAAACCCTCCATTCTTTACTATTTCTTTACAGAATTATATTTACAATTTGGGTTACAGATTAGAGCTGGAAGGAATCTTATTTTTACCAACCTCCTCATTTTACAGATGAGGA
The DNA here is from genome assembly GCA_028627135.1 of Pseudochirops cupreus. Classification (NCBI taxonomy): domain Eukaryota; kingdom Metazoa; phylum Chordata; class Mammalia; order Diprotodontia; family Pseudocheiridae; genus Pseudochirops; species Pseudochirops cupreus. Next base: position 189,645,265 of record CM053581.1, on the reverse strand, counting down.
AACTGACCCCTCCCCCCCCAAAAGGTTAAGTGACGCTCAGGTCACATTTATGTAATTATCTATAAGTGACGCCTCTCTTGCATCCTCTCCTTCAGTTATCTTTCCCCATAAGCTCTTTCAGTTGTCTGCAAACATACTCATATCTCCCCTATCTTAAGAAGATAATTAAGGAAGAACCTGCCGTTCACTCCCCCTAAATGAGCAATTTCTTTCCAATTTTTCACTTTTCAATTTCATGAACTGGAGCTCTACATCCAAAGCCTCCAGTCCTAGCTACCCACTTACCTTCCTAATCCCTGCAATGTAACTTCTTATCACACAACTCCACTGATACCATTTTCTCTAAGGCAAAGATTTTTTAACATTTTTTGTGTCATGGATCCTTTGGCAACCTGGTTAAGTCTATGGACCCCTTCTCAGATTAATCCTTTTCAATGAATAAAATAAAATCATAAAGGAAGCCAATTATATTGCAATAGTTACAAAAATATTTTTGCTCTAAGGCTCTAAATGACATCTTCCTTACCAATTCTACCTGAGACATCTAACCATTTATTCCTTATAAGAATGGCTATATGGTAAAAAGGAAAGAGCACCGGACTTGGATTCAGAAGATTCGGGTTTGAGTACTGGCTCTGTCATTTCCTCCCTGTATATGCTGGGCAAGTCACTTGATCTAAGCTTCAGTTTCCTTATGCAAAAGCAAGGATAATGATACTTGGTGCTGTGAGGAAAGCATTCTGCAAACTATAAAGCATTATATACATGTGAACTTCATTATTGTTGAAATTTTCCTGTTTCTCGGAAACTGTACTTTCCCGGTTTTTTACTGGCATTCTTCCCACCTCTCACTTCTAGATATTCACTTAAGGTTCTGACCTTAGGTCACCATTCTCTCTATATACCCACTTATTTGTAAACTTCACCCATTCTTAGCATGTCAACTACGTTCCTAAAATGTTTCTATGCTTGCAATTCTGTCACGTAATCCTCTTTTACCATAAGCTGCCTGAGGGCAGGACAGGCACTTCAATTTATACTTCTGTACCTTTCTTATAACACTTACAGAAAATAAGCTGCAGGGTACAAAAACACTATAATTTTGAATATAGAATCCATGATTTTGTTATTTGGGAAATTCCCCTTCACAATTCAGAAAGCCATCTATCTCTTCTAGACTGACTTAGTAGAGAGTTGCCTAAGGTATACACAGAGGCTGAATGACTTGCCCAGAGTGACACAGCTAGTGTCAGGCAGATATAAAACCAGGTCTTTGTGTCTCCAAACCTAACACTATCTCCTACACCAACCTTCCTCTATATGGCATTCACTCTATTAGTTATTTGCATACTTGCCTTATCCCCCTAGAATATAGATAATTTTGTATACTCTACACACTCACCTCAACTCCCAGTCTTTGGAAGATAAATATATGATAAATATGTGAGCTCAATTATGTCCCAGGTAGATTTGGCAAGAAGGAAGTCATCTATAATCATAGAAAAAGTAATTTCGGTAGAATTGTGTGAATAAATGCTATTTTGCAGGGATTAAGAAAGGAATAGGTAGACAGGAAGTAAATATTTTGCATATACAGCCCAAATGGAATGAGATTCCACATCCAAAAGAGATAACAGAGAAATTACAACAGCCCTGCTACTATTACCTCCATTTTACTGAAGAAGAAACCATGTCTCGGAGTCTAAGTGACTAACTCATGATCACTAAACTATTAAGTACCTGAAGCAAGATCCTAACCCTAGATCTCCAGAATTCCAAGTACAGTACAACACTGTACCCACTAGGCCAAAATGACTCTCAATAATTGAGCAAAATAAGCAATCAAATATTAGTTGACTAATTCAAGCAGAATACTATAATACAACTACCAAGACCTCGGTTTAATTATGAAATGCAAAATAGATTATTTTAATTACATTAAATTGAAAAGTTTTTGCACAAAGCCAATACAACCAAGATTAGAAGGCAAGCAGGAAGCTGGGAAACAATTTTTATAGCCAGTGTCTCTGAGAAAGACCTCATTTCTAAAATACATAGAGAACTGAGTCAAATTTATAAAAATACAAATCATTCTCCAATTGATAAATGGTCAAAGGATATGAACAGGCAGTTTTCAGAGGAAGAAATTAAAGCTATCTATACCCATATGAAAAAAATGCTCTAAATCACTACTGATTAGAGAAAGGCAAATCAAAACAGCTCTGAGCCACCATATCACACCTGCCAGACTGGCTAACATGACAAAACAGGAAAATGATAAATGCTGGAAAAGATGGGGGAAAATTGGAATTTTAATGTATTGTTGGTAGAGTTGTGAACTGATCCAACCATTCTGGAGAGCAATTTGGAACTATGACCAAAGGGTTATAAAACTTCAACCCAGCAATACCACTTTCAGGTCTATATTCCAAAGAGATCATAAAAACGGGAAAAAGATCCACATGTGCAAAAATATTTATAGCACTTCTTTTTGTGGTGGCAAAGAATTGGAAATTGAGGGGATGTCCATCAATTGGGGAATGGGTGAACAAGTTGTGGTATACAAATGTAATGGAATACTATTGTGCTCTAAGAAATGAGGAACAGGAAGACTTTGGAAAAACCTGGAAAGACTTAGATGAATTGATGCTAAGTGAAATAAGGAAAACCAAGAGAACCCTGTACACAGTAATAGCCACGCTGTGTAATGACTTGACTTTGATAGATTTAGTTTCTTCTCAGCAACGCAACGATCTTGGATAACTCCAAAATACTCACAATGCTACCCAAATTCCGAAAAACAACTCTGGATTCTGAATGCAGATGGAAGCATACTATTTGCTCTCCTTTTCTTTTGTTGTTTTGCTTTGTTTCTTCTTTCTATTAAAATAAAAGCTCCTTACAAGAAGGGATTGTTTTGTTCTTTGTATTCACATTTGCAGCGTCTTGCACCATGTTTGGCTTAATTTAATTTATTTTGGGGATGGCTAGGTGGCGCAGTAAGTAGAGCACTGGCCCTGGAGTCAGTTAGACCTGAGTTCAAATCCAGCCTCAGACACCTAACACTTACTAGCTGTGTGACTTTGGGCAAGTCATTCAACCCCAATTGTCCTGCCCTCCCTCCTCCAAAAAGCAATAATTTATTTTGAAATTTTTATTTTACATGTTTATTAAATTCTTTTTTTAAAATGTAAAAAGAAAAAAAACCTGGGTTCAAATTCGGCATCAGTGAGGCAGAGTCAAAACGGCAAAGCAATAAGAAATACTGCAGCAAGCTTCACTGCAAAAAATTCCTCCAGACAGACTGTAATGGGAATTGGAATTTGAAGACATTCCTGCTTTGAAAGTAAACTCTGCCCCCAATAGGCTAAATGTGGTCACATGGAGCCTGTGGTGGGAAGAGTTTGCTGAAGGGAAGCAGAGCCCACAGGAAAATGGGAATCAGAGCTAGCTAGATGATGGGAGAGACAAGAACTCAGGCAAGTAGACAGAGAGGTTTGTGAGTAAATATTGAACTAATACTGGACTGTGGGAACGCTAAAGGATACTGTGGCTCTCAGTGTTATTATGGCTTCTGAATATCTTTGGTACTATGATGGATTCGGCTTACTGGTTTGGGGATTCGGTTTTCTGGTGTCTAAATAATTGTTTCAGTTCTGTCCTCTATATGGAGAGTTTGGTATATTTTGCAATTGACTGTCATGCGATATTTATAGTCATGGTCCTTATCATGATCATGGGCACTGTAAATATTGTATTGGTGCTACCAAGATCCAGAAAATGCACCAGACTAAATACACCAAATCCTGCTGGGGAACTCCAGAAGTCACAGTGAGTCATTTGTTCAGCACATTTCAGCTCAGGGAGGCAGACAAGAAAGTCTATGGATACTGGGTAGGAGTCTGGCCTGAATCACAAAGCATATAAAGCCCAGAGAGAGGTTGTGTAGTAGGGCAGGAAAGGATCCCAGACTCTTACAGGGCACTCCCAAACTCACACCAGGGCATCAGAACAGGGACAGGTACCAACTGACAACTTGTCACTCATATTCAGTTTCAGGTCACAGATACAATGAGGAATGCAAAAAGGACTTACAGGAGAGGGACATACCCACACAGAAAATTCTGGAGTTGTATACAGAAAAAGCAGGAAGTTCAGAACTCACTTTCAGATCAGGGTCTCACTTCTAGTCTCTAGCCGAGTCTACAAAGGAATAACCAAGGAAGAAATCCTAGGAGAGAAGGAAGGCTTCACTCCTGTCACTTTGAACCAACATAGCTTTCACTTGGATGATAGAATGAGTCCAGCAATAGTCTACTCTTGTTCAGACACAAACCTAGGTGAGGAACTTACAGAGTTCAGAGCAGGAGGACAACTTCCAGATCTTGCCCTGATCAGACCACTCTGGGACCACTGAAAGCTTGCAGGTCCCTCATCTGTGACGGAGATCCTGAGAGACACAAAACTCAATACTCCGAGAAAGCAGCAACAGGAACCCACAACTTCCCTCCAGAAGTGTGGCAGAGCCCAGCTCTAACGTCAAATCCAAAGTCATTAAGTAGGTGAAAGAATGGGCAGAAGAACCCCATCATAATACGTTATCATGACGGCAGAGAAACTCAAGACCCAAACACAGATAAGGAAAATTACTCCAAAACATCTCCAAGAAATGCCTCAAAGAAAAACAGTTTGGGCTCAAACTAAACTAGAATTCCTGGAAGAATGAAACAAGAGTTTAATTTATTTTTTTATAAATGGAATGAAAGTGCATAAGGAAAAAATTGGAAAAGAAATGAAAGCTATAGAAAAAGAATTGTAAAGGAAATTAACATATTGGCACTAGAGGTATGAAACCATGCCCAAGCAAGGTTTGAATGGCTGAAATCAAAACCAATGACTTCATGAGGCAACAAGAAATATTAAGACAAAGTCAAAAGATAAAAAAAATAGAAGAAAATGCTAAGTTCTCTCATAGCAAAAACAACTGACTTGGAAAAAGAATGAGGTGAAAAAATTTAAAAATCACTGGTCTATCCGAACACCATGACCAAGAAAAATATGTGTATTATACACACACACACACATATACATATAGACACATACGAGTGTCTATATATCTATATATGTATATATGTGTGTCTATATGTACATATGTATACGTGTATACACACACACACACACAAAATGTTACAAGAAATCTTAAAAGAAAATAGCCCAGACCTCTTAGAACCAAAGAGCAAAGTAGAAACAGAAAGAATCCAGTGGTTACCTCATGAAAGACACCCCAAAATGAAAACTCTTGGGAATATCACAGCCAAAACCTAAAACTTCCAAAACAAAGAAAAAATACTGCAAATAGCCAGAAAGAAAGAATTCAAATACCAAAGAGTCACAGGACCACATGCAATTTAGCTGCCACCATCACAAAGAAATGGAGAAGATGGAATATAATATTCCAGAAGGCAAAGGCTATATGGACTTATAATCAAGAATAACTTACCCAGCAAAACTGAATGTAATGCTATGGGAGAAAAAAAAATGGATGGATCTTTAAAGAAATATAGAACTTTTAAACATTCCTGATTAAAAAGGAAAAGGAAGGTTTGGAAAAATTACCTTACTTAATCATGATGAATGAGTAGAGGGGTTGTGGGAGAGGGGAATGCAGAGAGACATCTGAGTCCCTCTCATCCAAAATAGTTAAAAGAAGGGAGAATACACACGTACAGATGAAGACAGAAATACATTTCATTCAACAGGGAAACAGGGGAGAAAAGGGATAAGGGGAAGCGAGTCTTAGAGGAAGGGTAAATCAAGGGAGGGATTAATTCTAAGCAGAACAAACTCTAAAGATGTACAAAAACATTCATAGCTTCTTCTGAAGGGGCAAGGAATGGGAACTTGAGGGGGGGGGTCCATAAATTGAATAACAGATGTACAAACTATAGTATATAAGGGGAATAGAATACTACTGTGCTAAACTCTTATCAGGATAATGACCAACCGGGATTCTGGAAAATTAATAATGAAACATGCTATCCACCTCCTGGGAAGTAAAGTATTCAAATTTTTTTTGGACATGGCCAGTGAGGAAATTTGCTTTGATTGACTATACATGTTTGTATGAGGTTTTGTTTTTCTTGTGCTTGGGTAGGGGTTTGGGATAGGAAGATGAGAAGACAGATCTTGGATGACTAAAATAAACAAAAATTTTCTTAAAAGCCAAAAGTAAAATAAATAATTCTGCCTCACACACATGCTAGCTGTATAACACCCAGGCAAGTCACTTAACATCTCTGAACCTATTCTCTCTTTTTTAAAATGGGGACAACAGCATCTATAACAGCTGTCATAAGTATAAAATTAAATAACATGTAAAGCACTATATAAATGTGATCTATATCATCAATATCATTATTATTATTTGTACAGAACTGTTAGATGAAATTTCTGGTTATAGGAAAGGTTAGAAGAGACACAAGACTGGCCCTCAAGTAATTCACAGTTCATGGTACAATGGAAAAAGCACTTGATTTCAATTCAAGTAATTCACAGTTCATGGTACAATGGAAAAAGCACTTGATTTCAATTCAAAGGACCTAAATTCAAATCTCACCTCTGATACTTACTATCTGTGTCACCTTGGGCAAATCACTTAGCCTCTCTGGGCCTCAATTTTCTCATCTGTAAATGAGGGGGTTGGACTGGATGTCCTCTAATGTCACTTTCAGCTTTAAATTTATAATCCTAGTGAGGGATAAGACACCAATACAGACAAATATAGGAAATTTCTTTCTACCTCACATGCAGATTAGTATTTTTACTTCTGGATTTAAATATAGACACTTTAAAATTTATCACACTTTGAACTAAAAAAATCTGCACTCATTCCACAACCTGACATCATTATCATCCTGGTTCCCTTCAACCTCTTGGTCAATTATTCTATTTTAACATAGCTCTAGTTCTGTTGAGGTTATTCGTGTTTTCCTCTCAGGAAGCTGGAGTTCTCTAAGTGTTGCTTCCAAGCTGCCAGTGGTGTCCTGGCCACCATAAAAATAAGTAATATTTATATTCCTCTTTAAGATCTGCAAAGTCGTTTTACATACAATACCTCAATTGAGCCTCCAAATATCCATGAGGCAGATGCTACTTGTATTCACCGTTTTACAGATAAGGAAACTAAAATCCAGAGAGACAAACTATCCTGTCCAAGATCACAGTAAAGAGGCACTGTGTTAGTATGCAAAGAGCTAGATTCGGAGTGAAATGATATGGGTTCAAAAGCCAGTTCTTCACTACCACTCCTTAACCGTGGGCAAATCACTTAAGCTCTCTTACCCGGTTTTCGCACCTGTAAAATGAGATGGGTGGCAGTAAGATGGGTTATCTGTAGGAGCAGTGTGAATGCAGGACTTAAAACCCAAGTCTTCCAAACTGATTCTAATTCCACTGCGCCTCCCCCCCTCCCATAGGAAGAGTTCTGTCACGCCCTTTCAGAAAAGACAGCTCACCAAGAGGCCTCGGACAGAAAGGGAGAGACCTTTAAAAGGGCTTAAATCCCTCCAAACTCAGACTTCTGAGGAGGAAGAGGTCTTAGAGATCTTAGAGGTCATCCGGTCTAACTCTGTCACTTTACTGAGAAGGAAGCTGCAGGCCAGAAGGGGGAAGGGACCAGTCCCAATCACCCAGAGGAGACCGAGCTCTCCTCTCCCGTTCCCCCACCCCTATACCCCAGGGCACCAGAACAGAGGTGGCAGCGAAGGGGCGGCTCCCCGAACCCCGGTAACAAGGGGATGCAGCCCTCGGGTGGGGTGGCGCCGAGTGGCCCCCCGCGAGTTACCTGCAGCACCATGGCTTGGGCCGCCCCGGGGGGGAAGCCCATGCGATCCGCCGAGTGGCGCAGCAAGCGGTAGAAGTCCGTCTTGCGGTAAAGGAAACCGAACAACACCCGCAGAAAGTCCTGGACGTTGCCCACGTGCTGCAGGATGCCCAGCAGCGCCTGGTCGTACAGCTCCGCCGCCCCGGGCTCCATGGCGACCGGCCCGGTCGGCCCCGCGGCGGGAGGGACACTGACACTCGGGGACAGGGGGCGCCGCGGCCTGCCTCAGTCTCAGCGTCAGCTGCCGCCTCCGCCTCTGACCAGCGGCTTCCGGTGTCTGTGTGAGTGTACGTGCGCGTGTGGATGTGAGGGAGTGTGAGTGTGTGAGTCTGTGTGTGTACACCGTCAACGGCTCCACCACCCAGCCGCCGAGACCGAGGCACTTCCGGTCTACCCTGCTTGCCTCCGGAGACAACGTCCCTCGCTCACCGCCGAGGCCGCTGCCGCCGTTGGGATTTCCGGCGTGGGTGCCCTTGCTAAAAAGGCTCGATGCAGGGAGGGAACCAAAAGAGAGCCCAGACGAGAAAGTCTGGGGCTGGAGAGCACGTGACACCCAACGACCCTGTAGGAAGCGGGCAGAGGAAGTTTTCTTCGCCTTTTAACGTTCACGTGACGTATGCGCGTCACACACAAAACACCCCGCCTCCTACGCGCGCGCGTGGGTCCCGAGCATCACGTGCCCCCGAGTTTCGGGCGCCTTTTTGTGAGAAGTTTCTTTCCTTAGGCTGAATCCTGGGAACTGTCAGGCTATGTTAGTATCCTAAGAGCTGGAGTAAATACGGGTCTGGGATCCCACGCCCCGAGGGCGTCAGCTAGTGTAGAAGTTAAACTTCTTCCGTTTCCACCATCCTGTTTTGGACACCAGGGAAAGGAGGCTCGGAGAGATTAGGTGATTTACCCGAGGTCCCACAGAACCCAAGTCTTGTCAAGTGCAATGCTTGCTCTACTAGGCCCCAAGGAGTGCCCCGTCTCCTCAGCGAAACCGCTGGTTCATGCTGCTCTCTGATTGCCCATTCTTCCGATTGGGTTCAATGTGCTGGTCTAGTTTTACTAAACCGATTTTTCTTTTCTCTTTATAATTCTGTAAATGAGATAACGCCTAGAGCACTCTACTCTGGAAGCCCTGAAAACTTTGAAGCGCTATTTATATGATAGCTACCTTTTTTTCTCTCTCTGTCGGGGAGAATATAAAATTTTAAAGGTAATGTAAAAATTCAAGTTATTTTAAAGGACGTAAAGAAATTTAAGAAAAGAAAAAACTTGTTTTAAGAGAAAATTGGAAAGTTTTTAAAAACTATTTTGAGCAGATGGAAGGGGTGTTTTTTTATCCAGTACTTACTCTAGTCAGGCCAAGTTTGCAGTGCTAAATTCAATCTGGGGTATACTTGGGTGACATTAATAGGCTAGGTGGATAGAGCTGTGGGCCAGGAGTCAGGAAAACCTGAGTTCAAATCCAGCCTCAGACACTTACTAGCTTTGTGACCCTGGCCAAGTCACTTAACCGCGTTTACCTCTCCATTTTCTGGTCTGTGAAGTGAGTTGAAGAAGGAAATAGTAAATCACGTTGTATCTTTGCCAAGAAAACAGGGATCTTGGAGAGTTGGGCTAGACTAAGACAAAACAATAAAAAACTGATGGGTGTGACCCAAAAAGTGACTAGATCTTAAGAAGATTTAAATGTGAAAAGGACCTTTGAAGGTTATCTAATCCAGCCTCTCATTTTGCATTTATAGGAAACTGAGGTCCAGAGAGTTTAAGTGAGAGACCCAAGATTAACAGCTGATAGAATTCAAACCCAGGTCCTCTCCCAGGTCCAAGGCTTTTTTGTGCCAACAGATTGTGTAATAGGAAGATTAGTTGATGACACTGAAGCAGTAATTTCAAACTCAAATAGAAACTGGAGCCACTATTGAGTTATTGAAAACCACATGTTAACCAGGAGCATTTGGTGAATTGAAGGGGAAAGGGAGCACAGTGAAATGGCACCAAGATGTCTGAGAAAAAAACCATTTTGATCCATCAAAAATCCCCTAAACTCAAGCTGCTCAAAGATCACCCCATTCAACATGAGATATAAGACATGTAGTGAGTATATTTATGAAAGCAAGAAATTTAATTCCTGGAAGGAAACAATGCCGAATAAGCTATATCTAGCACTTTTCATTTCTATATCAAATATGCCTGTTGTCTAGCTGAAATTACTTTCAAAACAGACCCAGAAAAACTCCTGGAAGTTGAAGAGAAAAGGGTACAGAAGGAAAGAGAAGATGAAGAATTAAATAATCCCATGAAGGGGCTGGAGAATCAGATGCAGGACTCTAAGCTGGAGATGGAGATACTGGAAAATCTGCAGGAGCTGATGGTGCTTAACCAGTGCTAGGTTAATATCAACTTTGAAGCAATGCTACAGCAGTACCAGGTGTCTGAGGAGGAGAAACTCCAGTGAGTTTATCAAAGCACGGGAAGGGAGGGTAGGGGGGAAGGTCAGTGACACAAAAATAGCTTAAGAACTCCTGCCCTAGAAAGATAATTAGAAATAAAGGGTGGAATTGCAAAAAAAACAAAACAAAAAACAAACCACATATTTCTCCTCAGTGTAAAGATTAACTTCCCAATACTCCCCCACTAGATTGTAAACTGCTTTAGAATAGGGATTGCCTTTTTTTTTGTATTGGAATCCCCAGCACTTAGCACAGTGCCTAGCACATAGCAGGCACTTAATAAATGTCTGTTGACTATGGCTAGAACTAGAATGGGCCTCTGAAATCTTCTAGTTCAACCATCTCATATTGTAGATGATGAAAAAGACCAGAGGTTAAAAGATTTGCCCGAGTAGTTAAGTGGCAGAGCTGGGGTTCAAACTTAGATCTTCTGATTCCAAATCTAGTGCCCTTTTCCACTATACTTCACTATTTTAGAGAAGATTCTTGTTCATGTATGTGTAGTGCTAATTGACCTCAGAGGTCCCTTTCAACTCTGAAGTATTCAATCAGGTTTGGAGAGTTAGGGGAATGTCTAACTCAAGCATGTGAAGACTTTACCTGGTGGGATGAACAGATGAGAACAATTTGTTTCAAAGGCCATGAAGATGGCTAAAGCAGGCACAGTAGTGTTCTTAGAGCTTGGTAAGACATCAAAGAAGCCTAGGATATCCCCTCATCCCCAGCCATAGCCAGTCTTCTTGACTTTTGTCCTGCCACTGGACTTCAGTGATTCAGGAAGAGAGAATGAGGCTGATGACTTTGTTCATCTCTACCTCACTTAAATCCAATTCAGACACTAGTCAAGATACCATCCATGATGTCATTGAGCCTCTTTTAAAACAAAGGATAAACAACTGTCCTTCATCCACTCTCAGCTGTTTTATTCATCTTTATAACTCCCACAGCACCTAACAGAACTTTGCAGGTTGTAGATGTTCAATAAATGTATGTTGAATTCTTTGCTATCTTTATTGAATTATATTTATCATTTTTATAAGGTTTATAAAATCCTCCATGTAGGGACAAGAAATCTTGTTATTAAATTGTAAGTTATGTTTAATTGTATTAATGATAAATTGTGAAACTTAAGTTGTTATATTTGGTTCCTGTTCTTTTACTAATTACTTATGCAGACTCTTGATTGATCTTTGTAAGAGAGAAGGATTAGGGAGGAGTAGGATGAATGATCTTCACCGTGTGATCTACATAGAAAAGACTACTGGTTGAATGTTGGGCTTTTCAAGCTTATCCTCAAACATATATACAGTGACCTCCATCAGGAAACATCTCGGGAAGTAAAGGAAGATGGTAAACTATGTGTCTTGCCCAATGTGGTATTTGTCACTTTTGAAGGAAGCTCCCCAGACAGAGGGCTTGAATTGTCTAGAGGTCTCCATAATTTCCTTTGAAAATTAAAGTATGTGAGAGAATTGAGTTAAATCTATAAAAATACAAATCATTCCCCAATTGATAAATGGTCAAAGGAGATGAACAGGCAATTTTCAGAGGTAGAAATTAAAGATATCTATAAGCATATGAAAAAATGCTCTAAATCACTATTGATTAGAGAAATACAAATAAAAACAACTCTGAGATACCACATCTCACCAGTCAGATTGGCTAAAATGACAAAACAGGAAAATGACAAATGCTGGAGAAGATATGGAAAAATTGGAACACTGATGCATTGTTGGTAGAGTTGCAAACTGATTCAACCATTCTGGAGAACAATCTGCAACTATGCCCAAAGGGCTATAAATAATTGCATGCCCTTTGACCCACTTCTAGGGTTGTATCCCAAAGAGATCAGAGAAGTGGGAGGAGGACCCATATGTACAAAAATATTTATTGCAGCTCTTTTTGTGGTGGCAAAGAACTGGAAATTAAGGGGATGCCCATCAGTTGGGGAATGGCTAAACAAGGGGTGTATGAATGTAATGGAATACTATTGTGCTATAAGAAATGAGGAGCAGACAGACTTCATATTTACCTGGAGAGGCATATACAAACTGATGCTGAGTGAGAAGAGCAGAACCAGGAGAAATTTGTACACAGTTACAGACATGATGTATGTGTGATGACCAGCTTTGATAGACTGGACTCTTCTCAGCAATACAATAGACAACTCCAAAAGATTCATGATGGAAGGAGATGTCTACATTCAGAGAAAGAACAGAGTTTGAATGCAGACTGAAGCAAACTAGCTGCTCTCTTTCTTTTTCTTGTTTGGTTTTGTTTCCTCTTTCCCATTGTTCATTCCATTGATTGCAATCCTTTACAACCTGACTAATGCCTAATGTGAAAGTATTTACAGATCCTATACCTGATTTCATGCCACAAGGAGGGGGGAGAAAGAAAGGGGGAAAAATTTGAAACTCAAGGGGTTGTGGACCTATGTCTTGATAGAAAAAAAACCCAAAAACCTCTAGACTTGGAATCCAGAGAGACCCGAGTTTGAATCTCACCTCTAATACTTCATAACCATGTACAAGTAACCTCCACTCTCTGAGCTTTAGTTTTCTCATCTCTACAATGTTGAGGGGTGGGGGTGGGAAAGAATAACCTATAGGAAGAGAGACTACCTGGCATAGTTCCTAGAGACCTATCTTCATTGTCAGGAAGACCTGGATTTAAGTCCTACTTCTGACACCTAGTGGTGTGACCCTCAACAAGTGGCAACTTCTTATGGTCCAGAAAATCACAATACTGGTCTGTCTTGGAAGAGGAAGTTTCTATACTAAAATTCCCTCCACCAATGAAATCACAGATCTGGACTAAAAAAAAGATTCTTGTAGCATTTACTTCAGTGGTCATGCCCACTGTGAAATTAAACCTTATGCAACATGGAGCAAAAGCCACATGTGAAATCTTATTCTCATTCCTAACCTTTTAGCAAGAAAACTGGGGTTTTTTTGCATCTTGTTATTTCTTTGCTTTAGTGCTCAGAGGTTGTTCCAGGTATCATATCTGTGTTGCACCACATGTATTATTTGAGCCACTGCAGTACTGGAACCCATACAATTCAGTTTGTGTGCTGCCTTCCTTTAGCCTACAAGAAGATAGCATGCATACCACAATTATCTGGCTAAGGAGTGTAATACTTAAATTGTCCATGCTAGGTACCAGAGGAGACTTAGCATACAAATACCTAGGCTATGGCTGCTATGCATGGCCACTTTAAAATTTTGGCTAGAGGATTATAATGGAATATTACTCAGAACATCAAAAATATTAAATCTATAGCTATAGATCTCCCATACAATATCTGAATATTCCTCTCAATAGTCACGACACCCAACATTCATAGGACTCCAATATTCCATCTACTGTGGAAGCAGTTGGTTGAATAGTAGATGGAGCACTGGACCTGAAATCAGGAAGATCTGAGTTCAAATTCAGCCTCAGATATTTACTAGCTCTATGACCCTGAGCAAGTAATTTAACTCCAGTTTTCTCAACTGTAAAATTGGGATCATAACAGCACCTACCTCTCAAGGTTGTTAAGAGGATCAAATGAGATATTTATAAAAGCACTTAGCACAGTGCCTGGCACATAGTACACAATATCATTCCCTCTCCCTCCTTACTGTAGCCACTGTTTATTGAGCATAATGAAAATAACAGGAAAGGGGATGAGAATCTACATGGAACCAACCATGTTAAGGCGTTTTCTAAAAACTCCCCCAGCTGACCTCTCAATTCTTCAGGTGTATCCTTTATATTTTTGGAATGTTGCCTGCAGCACTAAGGGGTTAAATGGCTTGCTGATATATCAGAAGGGGCCTTACACCTGGCTCTTCCTTCTTCCAAAGGCAGTTTTCCAAGTCTTGTCAGAGATGTAATAAGGATAAAAGGTCGACTTTGTGTTGGGTAGTGGTAAGAGCACTTATCATAGAGCAAGGACACCTGGATTAAAGTCTCTACTTTGTCACTTACTATGTGGCTCTTGGCATGTTTCAGTTTTTATCATATTAATACCTCTCTCGGTTATAATAAGGAAAGTACTTTGTAAACCTTAAAGTCAATGATGGGAGTCTGGTTGTACCCATTTTGCAGATAAGAAAACAGACTAAAAGAAGTTGTACTTATACAACCATGTCTCAGACTCAATTATTCTTATCTCTGCTAGTCACTGAATCCTGACTTTATTGTTATTTTTACAAATGACACTGCAGGAAACCACTGAAAATATTTGTGAAGGACAGAGCCTACCAAAACTATTGAGACAACAGATATTTATTTAACATCTACTAAGGGGAAGAGACTTGTTCTCAGTATCATTCCTAGAAAGCCTTTTCACATTGACTTTAGCTGGTACATTTTGGAAACAGGATCATGACCAAAAGTCTTTCTGACTTACAGGATAAATTTTGTTTATTCCCAGCTTTTCATAACTTGACTAACTCCCTGATCCATGAATCACGTTGTTCTGTTTGGCTCCAAAAGGCAGAACCAGGAGTAATGAGTAGAGGTTGCAATGGCCAGTTCGAACTTGATGTCAGGAAAAAGTTCCAAACGATTAGAGGCCTTCTAAAGTAGACTGAATGGTCTCAAGAGTAGGTGAATTCTCCCAACCTGATGGGTATATTAACGTGTAGATTCTTTGCATGTATAAGTTGGACTAGATGGCCACTCTCTAAGGCAAATTCTTTGATTTGAGCTCTCTCCTTACTCTGAATTCTCCTACCAGTTTGTATATGTCTTTTTTTTTTATATTTAACACATTCTGCCTTGTGTTATAATTATTTATGGTCAACTAGATGGCACAGAGTCAGGAAGACTCAACTTCCAGGGTTCAAATACAGCCTCAGACACTACCCTGGGCAAATCGCTTAATCCTGTTTGCCTCAGTTCCCCGTCTATAAAATGAGTTGGAGAAGGAATTGGCAAATCATTCCAGTATCTTTGCCAAGAAAACCCCAAGGGAGGTCTTGCAGAGTCAGACATGACTGAAAGCAACAGAACAAGCTTCAGGTTATAATTATTTATAGAGGTATGAAGAGGCAGGAGTTTGGGGGAAGGTGGCTCCAGGAGGAAGCAGGAGAGCAGGGTCATTAGTGGCAAAGACAAGAGTAAAGAGTGGGAGGCAGGCCACTCCTCATCATCCCAAAATTGTACCTGCTCCTTTGTCCAGAGTTTACCTGTCTTGTAGGGATACAGACCAGGCTCTTCAGGGAATGATGCCATTCTACTCATTTTTGCCACAGGTGACAAAATGCCTAGTTAGAATCCTACTTATCTATATAATTATCTCATCTCCCCTTTTTGTATAGGTCCTACATTGTTCCAAGCCTGCAAAGCTGTGCTTTTAGTAAGGGTTCCAGACTTCTTTTTTCATATTATTGGAAAAACATTAAATAACTGGGAGAATCGTATTCCTGTTGCTGTGGAGAACTTCAAACTTTCAGAATTTAGAGCATTTTTACATTTTCATTGGAAGGTAAGTAAGTCTGTAAAGTATATCAAGCTCTCCAAGGGAAACCCAGTACAGTATACAATTTGCCAAACAATTCCAATACCTATCAAAATAAATGCAGATTATTAAACATACTTGAGGAGTGTGTCTGAATCAGGAAAAGGCTTAAAAGGGTTGTATATTCATCAAAACTATGAAGAAATCCTAAGAAAAAAGGTGCATGGGGACAGATTACAGCAGGAAACCCTGAGTGCTGATGTAAATTCTAGAAGAGGAGGAGAGTATGCTGAAAGTTATGGATGGTTGGCTACTTCCCAAAGTAGTTTGACAAAGTTTCAAGATGTAAGTTTGGTTGGCTCTTCTCTTCCTGAATGTGAAGTTCCAGATGAAACCAGTGATAATGGGGAAAACTTAGATTTTCTAGGAGGGACTTTTTAGTGGATTATTGATGCCCGCTCTGAAGGGGCACAGGCCCAAACACAAGGATGTGGCAATGAATGGATGACATGCAAGCCAGGCGGGAACTATTAGTCCATTTATTTATTCTGGGGCAAGGGTTTTTATAATAGAGACAGTTGCATCTGGTTTTCTCAGAAAAAATGATTAACCAACTTGTATTTAATTATTGGCGGCTGTGCAATCTTTGGAGGTCACCTCTCGGTAACCATGCCCCATTTCCTTGCTAGTCATGGAAAGATAGTGAGCCAACACCCTGAACCATAATCAGCCCACATGGAGAGTGAGGTCTAGGGAAATCCTGATCCAGACTCTACCCAAGACTGGACTGGCTCATATTGGCCCTCAACATCTCCCCGTTTCTTAGCAAGTAACTTGGGTCTGTGAATTTCTGTCCCCAGAGCCAAGAGTGACACACCAACAGAGATACAACAAAGCACAGACCTCCTAGTATACACACTAATGAGACAAAGTGGAGGATTATGGAAGTAAAGTTATTCAGTGGGTTAGTTCTGCTTACCTAATCAAGTATCTTATTTGCAATATTATCAGGATCAGTTCCTGTTATATGGCTTACAGAAATTTGGTTTGTATTAATTCTTGTAAGGCAAGGGTGGATATAATGAAAGACATGATTATAGCCCTGACAACCAAAATACCTACAATAAACATTCCCACAAATCTTTTTCTTCTATCCTTTTGAAATTTCCCCAGTTTTCTTAATCCTAATTTCCATTCCCCCCTTTAAATAAGATGGACAACATACAAGGGGGCAGAGTATATTTTCAAATCAGAGAAGGTTTTCAGATTTACTTAAACCTATTAAGGGGTCAAAGGGCAGGAAAGATCTTCAGATTCCCATTATCATTACATTTGGGCCCCAAGATCTTTCATGCCCATTACATAGGCAACTTATTTCTGAATTAGCATTAGCCTCTCTTAAGTATAACATAATCTCCACAAAATGAATACATCACATTTGCAAGATATATAACATAAAAACTCATTACCAGAGTGACCACACAGCCTTAAACAAACACAAAGTATATAGCCTTATAATCCCCTCAATCCAAAACAAAAATGCCCAAATAAAATTCTCTTGGGGGGTGTTTCCTTCCCCCCACACTGCCTTTGCAGGCTTCCTCCTGGCACTTTCAGTTGCAGGCTCTAATGAGCCAAGTCCCAATCTTAACACTGCTCCATCTCCTGCTTCTTTTTAGGAAATCAGAAATCATATGTAATGCATATCTCCCTGACATTTGATACTAAGCATGAGTTAAATTAGTTTGAAAAATGCAAATGAAGGTTGTTCAACAATTACTACAACAGAATCCCTACTAGATATACATTGTTTAAGAGTACCGTTAAAGCAGGTTATATGCCAATAAAATGTAGTATTGACTTACATCATCTGTAAATGATTTACATTAGTAGAAGTAAGGAAGGCTTGAGGCAGTCAAATACATGTAGCTATAGGTTATAACTGATGTGATTAGGGGTATGTATCTCAGGACTTAAATCAGGATGTCATCAGTTCAGTTTGTATTGAAATCAGAGTGATCATAGCAAGAAACACAAATCCTGGGGTAACAGGTTTCGGTTCTTTGGCTTGTTATAATAAATGTTCGATCTTTCCCCATGTGGGTGAAGCTTTTTGTGTAGTGGCTGCATTAGGAGACCTCTTCTTCTTTATTCCCATGTTCCATCTCTGTGATTTCTTCTTCTGCTGCTGCTACGGGAGCTCTTTCATCTTCTGGGTAAGTTGGAGTACATGCCCTGACATTTCTGTTCTGGAACCCTCACTGGTTGTTCAGCAGCTTCTGGAAAAACATAAGCACAGCCTTGCCCCCACATAGTAAATCCCCACATTACCTTCATTTCA
The DNA here is from genome assembly GCA_028627135.1 of Pseudochirops cupreus. Taxonomy (NCBI): domain Eukaryota; kingdom Metazoa; phylum Chordata; class Mammalia; order Diprotodontia; family Pseudocheiridae; genus Pseudochirops; species Pseudochirops cupreus. The sequence continues at coordinate 189,627,146 of CM053581.1, read as the reverse complement.
GGGAGTACTTTTTCAAATTGTTTTTCTGCTGGTGTATACTCATTTTTAATGATGTATAAAAAAAATTTTCTGGGTATATAAAGCAGTAGCTAATTGCCTTTATGGCATATTGGGACAAGTCAATAAAGTATGTATGACTTTCTTCCCACAGGATCTCTGGCCCCTAAAAGATAGTTGCAATTGTCCTTTTGCTCACGATGTATCTGTGTGCCTTCTCCCTGTCCCTATCTACTGATCAGTTTTCCGCCCTCCCATGAGATATGATTAGCATCAGAGGGCACCTCTCCCTATCACATGTAGTCCCCTAGAAAAGCTGGGTTTCAGAATATACTGTGAAGTCTGAATCCAATCAAAACCATAGTTCATAAGACTCTACCACAGTGTTTAATCTTCCTAGTCAGCAAGAATACACAACTAGTTTAAAACAAAAGCATTTCATGATTACTTACTAAGAAAAGTAATAATGAAATTTCTCTCACCTCCTCAAACCTGGAGCATACTCTGCCACAAATACATACATCATCACTGAGAGGAGTGAACAGACATAGGGATGTCTTAAGATTACACAAATAGGATCAGAGGATCAGAGATTTTGAGTTGAAATATAAACTTGGGAGTCATTCAGTCCAACTCTCTCATTTTCCAGATGAAGAAACTAAAGATCAGAACTGGTAAGTAACTTTCTTAGGGTCACACAAATAGTAAAAATCTGAGACTGTATTTAAACCTAGCTCTTCCTGACTACAAGTTGAATACCCTATCCATTATACCATGCTGCCCCTCAGTATAGAAACTGTCAGCCAGCCAGCCAAGCATTGTTTGTCTTTTAATTCACTTAGTAGGAACAATTACCTGATTGATGCAAAATTCAATTCAACGTTCATTCATTAGACATCTACTATGTGCTAGGCATTTTGCTAGAAAGGGGAGATAGAAAGCTAAAAACAAGCAGTCCCTCCCCTTAAGGAGCTTACATTCTACTGGACTAGACTGATGAGGACCATTCTGTCTTTCAGATATTCACTGAGCATGGATGGTGTGCACTGCACAGTAATCTGCTTCTATTTTACATAATTTTCATTTTCTAACAAGTTCTTCTTAAATGTAAAATATAGTCGAGTTGGGCAAACTTTTAATGAGAACCTACTTTGTGCAGAGTATCACACTGAACTCTGGAGATACAAACACAAAGATGAAACAGTTTTTGCCCTCAAGGACTTTATAGTGTACTGAGGACCTTACAGTCTACTGATTCAATGGGAAGTTAACATATTTCAGTGGAAACACATCAGGCAACATCCTATGGGGAACATAAGAGCACCCTGTTGTTCCACATAGTGTATTGAATCCTCAGAAAGGAAATGCCCACGGTCATCACATCGTCACCATAATCCTTCTTGTGGCTGAAATAGTAAGGATTTCGGTGGGAGGAGTCAGTGGTCTTCCAGGGCTGGCAAGCAGAGCTGGTTCATAGAGAAGTGACAAGTGAATTGAGAGCTAAACAGGAGATGGGCATGTACTCTTTTAAACCAGGTGAACAGCAACAATGGAATAAGTGATACAAAATACAATTCAACAAACATTTGACAGACAGCTACCATGTGCCAACCATTTTGCTGGAGATGAAAAGATAAAAATGAGTAGTCTTTACACTTAAAGAGATTACATTCTACTAGAATGAACTGATTAGGGCCATTCTCTTTTTCAGGCATTCATTAAACACTGATAGTATGCACAGAATGGTACTAGATCCATTTCTAATTTATATAATTTTAACTATTATCAAGTTCTTCCTAGGATATCCAAAGAGTTTTGCTTAGAACTAAGGCTACAGCCAGAAGAAAGTCTACTGTTCAGCACTCAGTGATTTAGGGGGACATTCTTAACACACAGGAAAAGACAAAGGCCATTTTTCCCAGAGGACGTATCCATAGGCCCACATGCCACAAATAATCATAAGAGTATTTTAGTGTTAAATGCTGGTCTAAATGTGAAGAGATAAAATTCAAAAAAGATAAATGAAAAGTCTTACATGGGTCCAAGAAATCAGTTTCACAAGTATAGAATCAGGGATGCACGGTTAGGTAGAAATTTGTCCAAATATGATCTGAGGATCGTAGTGGAATTCAGACTCAGTTGATAACTTGATATGGTAGCCAAAAAAAACTAAGATAATCTTTGATTACATTTTTTCTTATTTAATATTTTATTTTTTCACAATTACATGTAAAAACAATTTTAACATACTTTTTTTCCCAAATTTTGAGTTCCAAATTCTCTCCTTCCATTCCCTTCCTCTCCCCTCACTGAAAATGCAAGCAATTTGAATAGGTTATACATATGTAGTCATACAAAACACATTTCCATGTAAGTCATTCTGTGAAAGAAAATACAGGCAAAAAAACCCCAAGAAAAATAAAGAAAAAGTATCTTTGATCTGCATTCAGGCTCTACCAGTTCTTTCTCTTGAAATGGACAGCACCTTTCATCATAAATCCTATAACCGTCTTGGCTCATTGTAGAACTGAAAATAGTTAAGTTATTCATAGCAGATCATTATACCATATTACTGTGTACAATATCCTCCTGGTTCTTCTCATTTTGCTTTGCATCAGTTCATGTAAATCTTTCCATGTTTTTCTGAGAGCACCCTCCTAATCATTTCTTAAAACACAACAGTATTCCATCACAATCATATACAACAACTTGTTCAGCCATTCATCAATTAATGGACATCACCTCAATTTCCAAATCTTTGTTGCCACTGAAAACTGCTATAGATATTTTTCTATGCATAGGTCCTTTTCCTTTTTGTTTGTTTGTTTGTTTGTTTGTTTCTTTGGGATACAAACCTAGTAGTGGTATCACTTGGTCAAAGGGGATGCATGGTTTTATAGCCTTTTGGGCATAGTACCAAACTGCTCTTCAGAATGGTTAAATCAGTATACAACTTCACCAAATGTACATTAGTGTTTTAATTTTCCCACACTCCCTCCAACATTTGTCATTTTCCTTTTCTGTCATATTAGCCAATCTGACAGGTATGAGGTAGTAGCTCAAAGTTGTTTTAATTTGCATTTCTCTCATCAATAGTGATTTAGAGAATTTTTTCATATGACTGTAGATAGCTTTGATTACTTTGTCTGAAAACTGTCTGTTCTTCTCCTTTGACCATTTATCAACTGAGGAATGGCTCTTATTTCTATAAATTTGACTCCATTTTCCATATGTTTAAGAAATGAAGTCTTTATCAGAGAAAATCACTAACAAATTTTTTTTCACAGTAATGATTATCAACTATGTATTTCCCTCCATACTAGTTTCCCCATTTATCCAACTCTCTCTCTTCTTTTACCCTGTCCATTCTGAAAAGTGTTTTCCTTCTGACTTTTACATCCCCCAAACTGCCCTCCCTTCTATCAGGTCCCCCTCCCCCATCCCTTTCTCTTCTTACTTTCCTGTATGGTAGGTTAGATTTCTACACGAGTATGTATATTACCTCTTTGAGCCAATTCTGATGAGAGTAAGGGTCATGTGCTCCCCAACCCACTTCCTTGTAAAATCTTTTTCAGGCCTCTTTTATGTCAGATATTTATCCCATTCTACCTCTCCCTTTCCCCTTCTCCCAATATATTCTTTTACATCACTTAATTTTATTTTTTAAGATAATCATACCATTCAACTCAACTCACACTTCTGCTTTCTGTCTATGTGTACTCTTTCTAATTGCCCTAATAATGAGAAAGTTCTTATGAGTTATAAATATCATTTTTCCAATGTAGGAATATAAACAATTTAACCTTATCAAATCTCTTATGATTTCTCTTTCCTGTTTACCTTTTTATGCTTCTTTTGCATCTTGTATTTGAAGATTAAGTTTTCTATTCAGCTCTGGTCTTTTTATCAGGATTGTTTGAAAGTCCTTTATTTCATTGAATGTTCATTTTCCCCCCTGAATGATTATACTCAGTTTTGCTTGGTAGGTGATTGTTGTAATTCTAACTCTTTTACCTTCTGAAATATCATATTCCAAGTCCTCCAATCCTTTAATGTAGAAACTGCTTTCTTATGTTATCCTGACTGTGGCTCGATGATATTTTAATTGTTTCCTTTTGGCTACTTGCATTATTTTCTCCTTAATCTCAGAAGTCTGGAATTTGGCTATAATATTCATGGGGATTTTCATTTTGAGATCTCTTTCTGGAAGTTATTGATGAATTCTTTCAATTTCTGTTTTATCCTCTGGTTCTAGAATATCAGGACAGTTTTCCTTGATAATTTCTTGAAAGACAATGTCTAGGCTTTTTTTTTATCTTCACTTTTAGGTAGTTCAATAATTCTTAAATTATCTCTCTTTGATCTATTTTCCAGGTCAGTTGTTTTTCCAATGAAATATTTTACATTTTATTATATGTTTTCATTCTTTTGATTTTGTTTGTTTCTTGATGTTTCATAAAGTCATTAGCTTCTACTTGCCCAATTCTAACTTTTAAGAAATTATTTTTTTCAATGAAATTTTGTACCTCCTTTTTCATTAAATTTGCTTTTCAGTGAATTTTTGTATATCTTTTTCCATTTGGCCAATTCTACTTTTCAAAGCATTCTTTTCTTCACTGGATTTTTTTTTTGCCTCTTTTGCCATTTGGCCAATTATGTTTTTTAAGGTGTTATTTTCTTCAGTATTTTTTTGTGTCTCCTTTTCCATGTTTCTTACTTGGTTTTCAAAATCCTTTTTGAGCTCTTCTGTCACCTGAGATTGAATTATATTTTTCTTTAAGGCTTTGCATGTAGGAGTTTTGACTTTGTTGTTTTCTGAGCATGTGTTTTGATCTTCCTTGTCACCATAGTAATTTTCTGTGGTAAGAAATTTTTCTGATGTTTGCCCATTTTCCTGTCTATTTCTTGACTTTTAACTCTATGCTAAAGTGGGACTCTGCTTCCTAAGTGGACAAGTAGAAGCAGCACTGTCCCAAGCTTCATGTTTTTTATGCAACTGTTCTCAGAGGTAACTCTAGGGACCTATAAGTTTTTGGCTCTTCCAAGGTGGTATTATCTAGGGAGAGATTTGTTTACTATTCCTCTGTACTAGTTTGTGAGCAACTACAAGCACCCTTTTTAACCCTGGAACTGTTACCAGTTCCCTGCTCCCCTGCAGCCATGAGCTATGTTATGCTAGAGCTCCTCTTTGCACTGGGACTAAGATCCAGGACTGTGATGCAGATCCACATATAGGCAATGCAACAGAGTCCTGCCCCTGATGCCATCAAAGGGACTCCTGTAAATCTCCTGACCAATTGTCTGATTCCATTCCTCTCTGTGGGCTGAGAAGTCTGGAAACCATTACTGCTGCCACCGATTCAGTGGCATCCTGAGGCCTGCTCCTGGTTTGCTGAGCCTTGGTCTGCTCTGGCACTGCCTCACTGAAGTTTTCAGGAAAAGAGAGACTAGATGACAATTTATTAGGTATATTGTAGAGAAGATTCCTTTTTCTGATATAGGTTTGACTCTATGTCTGCCAAATTCCTTTTTAGCTCGAGATTCTACAGTTTTATGATTCTGTGAGTTGGAAACCAAGTTAAAATCCAGTGTCCAAGTTGAGGATTCATTAAATGATTACTTCTTTGGAATATTTGCTCTGCAACCTGATAACTTTTTTTCTTCTTCTCTGATCCTGGATCTGTGATCCTCTGATCATTTCTGCTTCAATCTTCCCTTCTCCCTAGATGTTATTTCTTTTGTTTCGTTGTTGAAAATGTACATTAGCACATGATTAGTCTAATTATACTTATCAGAACCTCTCTCCCTGATAGAATGTGAATAATTGAATGTGTCATTGTAATAGAAGAACACTGTATCTAGAATAAGAGGACTTGGGTTTGAATTGAAGCTTTCTTACTAGCTATGTGACCTTGGAAAAATCACTCACTTCTCTGGGTCCCAGTTTCCTAATGTATAAAAATAAGGGAAAATAAAGGGTTGTACTTTCCTGCCTCTATGATAAAATTACATTGGTCTTGCCTGTCAATCAAAGGAGAGGAGCCCTAAAAAAGGAACTATGAAACTCATTCAACAAACATTTATGAATCACCTACTCTGTAGTAAGTAATGAGGATATAAAGACAAAACCAAAAATAGTTCATACTGACTGGAAATAAAAATATAAAAATAAAGGGTTGACTTCCATGTTTAATCTTATGATCCAAATAATGGAGAATATGTACTGAACCATGAAAGATACCCAACAAGAACATTTGGAAACTTGTTATTACAGGAGAACCTGCCCAAATAGAGCCCCATGACCATAGGACAATTCACATGGAATGAAACTTAACCCATTAACAGCCTCTTATGAGCATTTTGATAAAGAAAAGCACTCTCTAAGAACCTAGAACCTTCCCTTGGACCAGGAAATCACATCAGGTAGAGACCATGTCCTTAGAAATGCTCTACATGTAGGTTCAAAAAAATCAACTATGCAAATACAGAATGGGAGGAAACATCCCTAGGCAACAATTCCTGTGAAAAAGATCTGGGGGTTTTAGTAGACTACAAGCTCAATATGAGTCAATCATAGGCATTGAAGAAAAAAAAAGTTAACGTGATATTTGGCTGCCTTAGGAAAAATGTAGAAAGGAAGGTGGTTCCATTGTATTCCTTCCAGAATTTATCTGTATTGTGTTCAGCCCTGAGCACCAACTTTTAGGAAGGACATTAACAAGCTATGCTGTACCTTGAGAAATATGAGCAAAGGCATAAAGGAACTGGAGACCATTCCCTATGGGGTTCAGCTGAAGGGACCGAGGAAACTTCAAAGTTGTATGATAGCTGTCTCCCAATATTTGAAGGGCCATAATGTTGAAACGAGATTAAACTTGTTTTCTGGTTACTGAAAAATGGAAAAACTAGGAGTAGTGAGTGAAAGATGCAGCAGGGCAGGTATTGGAAAGAAATAAGTAAAACACCTCCTAAGAATTAGCTCAATGGAAAAGTGCAAAGCTATGTTTCCTGAGGTAACAGGTTCTCTCTCTTTGGTATTCTTCAAGTCAAGAATAGAGTGGATGACCACCTGTTGAAGTTGTAGTCTGGATTCCTACCCAGATACTGCTTAGACTCATTGGACCCTGAAGTCCTTCCAACTGAAATTCTGTGATTCTATGATTTGATGAGATGCCTCAGTTCTGAATGACAGAGCCATGGACTAGACAACTCTTGGTGCCATCAAAGAGATGTTGGCTCATGTACTTTGGTGCCCCTGGGAAATTCAGTCACATTGGCATCAAAATTCCAATTAGTATGGGAGTTCAAGTCAGGATAGAACGAAGAAGGAGATTTTGAGCAAGAAGCTGCCTTGGCAGTGTTTGCTGTGCTTGCTGTGGTCTTCTCTTTTGTTTGCTGTTGTGCCTGGACCAGAATTGGTTTGACATCTGGCCCTAAGAGAGACAGTGAGAATGTAAGAAGAAACAGTCAATTTGCAAATATAATAGAATATTACTATATTGTAAGAATATCACTGTGTTGTAAGAAATGAATACAATTGGATCTCCACAGGAATCAAGGGGGAGATAGTTATATCTGGGTGCTCGAAATTCTAGACTCATCCTGAGCCTAAGAGTGCCCATCAGTTCTGCTTAGGCCCCTGGCTACATGCTCCAGCTTTCAGAAGTTTACACATCACCTTGGGTTTCCCTCTAGACTTGTAACCTCCCTATCCTTCCTCCCCCAAAGTCTGGTCCAGCCTAGTTCAAAAGGAAGAAAAATAGCAATTTCAGGCTCCTCCATGGTTTCAGTCACTTCTGAAGAGTTTCCCTGGGAGACTTGGTAGGAATTTCCCCAAAGTAAGCAAAATATTTGGATTTTTTGTTCATCTCTAAGCTGACAGATGGACCAGACTCTTAGTCTTTCTCCTATTTTCAATCAACCCCAAGTCAGTTTGGGCAGCTGGGTGGCATAGAGTGTTATACTTGAAGTCAAGAAGAATCCATTTCAAGTTATAACTCAGACATTTTTTGTTGAGCAGTCATCTCGGTCATGTCCAGCTCTTTGTGACCCATTTGAGGCTTTCTTGGCAAAAATTACAGGCAGCTAGGAAACCCCAAATGGGGTCACGAAGAGTCAGACACAACTGAAATGATTCAACAAAAAAGGGGGTAAAATGTCAAAGATACTGGAGTGGTCTGCCATGTCCTTCTCCAGCTCGTTTTATAGAGGAGGAAACTGAGGCAGACAGGGTTAAGTGACTTGCCCAGGGTCACACAGCTAGTAAGTATCTGAGGCCAGATTTGAACTCAGGAAGATGAATCTTCTTTATCCCAGGCTCTGCAGTCTATCCACTGAACCACCTAACTGCCCCACTCCGACAATTAATTACTAGCTGTGTGACCCTGGGCAAGTCTCTTGACCTCTCTCAGGCTCAGTTTCCTCATCTGTAAGATGAGGATCAAAATAACACCTACCTCACAGGGTTGTTATACGGATAAATGAGATAACATGTAAATCTTTGCAAATCTTAAAGTGCTACATAAATACTATGATCAGTATTATTATATGGCTAGTGAATTTGGGGGAGCCTTGGGAATCACACATATTTGGGTAACTTTTTCAGTTTAATCAGGGACTGACAATGAGTCTTGCCCTATAATCTTATCGGGATCATTGAGTAACTCTTCAGTTTTGGTCAGAGATTTACATTACATTAACCATTCCCTTTATGCATGCATGCACACACACACACACACACACACACACACACACTTCAATGTTGTAATTATATAAAATGTGCCAATTGGAAATATGCAGTACAGAGCTGAATAATGCAACTCCTTTAGGTAGACTTATTATTCACACTAATTGGGACTTAGTTATTATACATACATAGGTATAAGTCTGGACTGTGTGTGTATGTGTGTATGTTTGTGTGTGTGTGTGTGTGTGTGTGTGTGTGTGTGCATGAGCTGCCTCATGCTCCCAAAGCAAATACAAGTGTTGCCCAAATCTGTGACCTCATGTGGTAAGTCTACGTGAATAAATAAATAAGAGCCCCTTCCACCAATTCAGACCAATACCACCTGTAACTTAGGGTCTTAGAGAGTGGTCTGGACCAAGGAAAGGTTAAAGGACTTGCCACCCAACTACTATATATCAGAGGCAGAACTTGAACACAGGCCAGCTCTCTATCACATATTAATGGAAATAATCACCACCATCATCATCATTATCATCAAAAGAAATCACATTAAGGGCTGCAAAGCACTTTCACCACAATACCTCCATGTGGGGTCGTTAGCTGGAGTATTACTAACTCTATTGAGAAGTTTATAAGCACAGACCAATCTAGGGGTGTTCTGCTTACAATAATATACATCACTGTTCTTCCAAGAAGTACTTTGTCCATCTCCTTCTAGCCCATATCTCAGTCTGCCCCATGCTTCTTTCCTTCCTTTAGAAGAGTCAAGGAAAGAATCTAATGGAGGCTAGCGTAAGTGACCTCTTTGGTGAGCCGCCCCTCACTGGCAGCACGTGCATATGTACTCTCTCTGGGGCACACATTCTGAAACTCTAGAAAGACAAGCTGCAGGGGCCTTTGAGAAGTACAGTCTCTGAGACATTACCAAAATAGCTGAGGAGCACAGGCAGAAAGATGAGACCATGTAGCATGCCAAAGATGGTGATGAGGAAGTTGAGACGAAAAAAGAAGATCTGGATGAGTTGGGACTTGGCAAGGGCCAGAATGATGATGCCAGGGAGATTGGTCATAGCCACTCCAGCAAAGACCTACAAAATCACAAAGACACTACAGTCAGAGCTGGGGAAAGGACACTTTGATAGGGCTAACTGGGTCCACTGAGAAAATGCTAAGGGGCCCACACCTAGCCTGGGCTTTAACTTACCGCACTGCCCATAATGACAGTGGCTTCTTTGGCCCTCTCCAGCCGAGTGGGCTTCGTACTGATGGCAAAGGATCGGGTAGTGTGGGAAACAAACTCCACTGAGATACCCACAGCCTAAAGTGGATAAGGAAGAGCAGTTAATCTAGGGGAACATATATGGGAAATAGGAGAAAGAAAAAAACTGGAAACAAAGTAGGTATCTATCGATCAGGGGATGACAAAATAAACTGTGATATATGAAAGTAGTGGAATGTTATTGTGCTGTAAAAAGCACAATAGCAATCAAGAGTTCAGAAACTTGAGAAAACTTGTTTGAATTGATACAGAATGAAGCAGACAGAGCCAAGAGAATGGCTGTGGTAATTTAAAGGAAAGCAACATTGAAAGATATCAGAATTCCAGGTACTAGACTTGGAGTCAGAAAGACCTGAATTCAAATCCCATCTCAGTCACTTACTAACTGTGTGACCTGGGGTAACTTCTCTATGACTCAGTTTCCCCATCTCTAAAAAGAGACAGTTGGACTTGATAACCTCTTAGTTTCCTTCTAGCTCTAAATCTATAATCCTGTTATCCAATGCATGACCCATCTTGATTCCACAGGATTGACTGAGGTGATGGACTATAGGTGAAAAATGAGGTATTTATTTTCATATATGGCCAATGTGTTTATTTTACCTAATTACACTTATTTGTCAAGAAGGAGAGTTCACTGGTGGGAGCAGAGTGGGGGGTGGAGGACAGACAGATGGAAGATTATAAGAAAGTGACAACATTTTTTAAAAGCATCAGTTAAAATGTACTTAAAAGAAAATGGTGGCATGTGCTCATGGGTACCTGCTCATGATAGGAAAACTGAGATCCCACAGAGAGATAATTCCCCAAAGTCCCCTAACTGCCCTCCAGCCAGAAGAATAAAAGAGGTAAGCACTTTGAAGAGCTAAAGAATTTTCATAACTACAACACAAAATAAAGAGCACCTTCAAGCTAAGTTTGGGAATAACTATTACCAACCTGGATCTAATAGGAGGGGCCAGTCTCAGTACCTAGGAAATTTTCCAGTGTAAAAGACAGCATTATGGAGAAACATAGTCTTTGGGGCTCTACGGAACTTGAGTACCATTTTCCACACCCCAACCCCACTAACACTTTTCTAGAGTTGAATTCATAAGTTCTTCCACTAACTATGTTTCCTCCTCTTGACTACAACTTGTTTTTTTGTCATTTTTATTTGTTTCTCTTTCTCTAAGTCTGATTTATCCTAAATGGGTAATTGGGGGAATGGAAGGAATGGGTGTTAAGATAATAGAAATGGAAGCCACAGAGCCTCCATCTTTCTAAATAGCTAGATGAAAATTATATAGACTATGGACATGTCATTTAAAGTCATGGATTGAGAAAGCAGTTAGGAACTAGGGGGTTCTGCTTAAACCAGGCTGTGATGAACATTGTGTTGTGTTCAAGAGACCTGCCCTGCCCTTCTCTTCTTGTTTCCTATATTAAGACTAACCAGTGGCTAAAAGGAATTGCTGTGATACAGACACTAATTCTATGTTTCTCTCAATAAGTCATTGCAATGGTCTTTATAAACTAGTTATTTAATAAAATAACAAGCTATTTAAAAAATAACCTGGACACCAGATTTCAAGAAAATGCAGATTAATATTGACCAGATCAATTAGAACCAAAGAATAATATTAAAATAAAAAGAATTCACTCGTCATATCCTGAAAGAAACCCCCAAAGGAAAAGTCCAAGGAATACCATAGCTAAAATAAAGAACTTCTGCATTAAAGAAAATATACTATAAGCAGCCAGAAAAGGTACTAAGGAATCACAAACAGAATCTTACCTAAAGTTTTTTATTGAGATTTGGCAATTGCTATTATGAAAAAAGAAGAGATCTTGGAATATAATATTCTAAAAGGCAAAAAACATAGGATTACAAGATAGGGTAATTTTTCCTAAAAAGCTTAGTATAATGCTAAAGAGAGGAAAAAAACCTTTAATGGAATAGAAGACTTTCAAGCTGATTGAAAAAAAGATACTCAGAAATACTAACACAACACTATAGAGAAAAACTAAAAAGGTACCTTTATTTGAACAGTTAGATGAAGTTATAAGATGATGAAGTGCTAACATTATAATAGCAGGAGAAAAAATAAAAGTCCTCTCAAATCCTTAATGTCTTCAAAATTAATTCACTGAGTTAAATAAGAAAAACAGAGTATCTGGAGGTGGATCAGTTCTATTCTAAGTATTTTTGAGAGGAGAAAGGAAAGAGAGGGTAAAAGAAATATATTCTAGTATAGAAAGGAAGAAATGGGGTGGAACTTACTATTTTTCACTATTGGGCTACATGAGAAGAAGAGTATAATGCATGCAGGATGATAGGTAGTGGACATCAGGTGAACCTCACTTTTACCTAAATCAGAAAAGGAGAGTGAAATACACATACGAAGAAAGCTAGGTATGGAAAAATGCAAACTCAATAGGGATAGTCAGGGATGAGAAGTGGAGATATAGTTATAATGCAGGATAATAGTTGAAGTCAAATCTAACTTCCTGACCCTGAAGGAAGGATTAAATAGAAAGAATAGAAAAGATCTGGAAATTAAAGGGGTACCCATCAAATGGAGAAAAATTGAACAAATTATGATATATGAATATAACAAAATGAAAATATGACCTAAAAAAATGAAAATGGCAAGAAAACAGAGAGAGAAAAGCAAAGTCACATTTTAAAAGGAACAAAGAAACCTTGAAAAATTTGAAGAAAGCCAAGATGCTCAATTCCCCCAGTTCCCCTTGTAGAAACTGTAAATTCCCCCCAACAACACCCTGCATTTTGTTCAGAGAATTACCGTGACCAGATTGATGAGGGAAACAGCATTGTAGCTTATGCCCCACAATGTCATGAAGCCGGCAGTATCCACAAGGATCATGATGATGGAGAAGAGATTGAGTAAGCCAGAGCGGAGGTCCATCCCAAGCAGAAGGTAGCAGACAGCAAATGTGGGTATGAGGCAGAGGAACAGAATGAATAGCCCCTCTGGGACGATGGTCAGATACTGTTCATAGTACACATAGGTGATTCTGCCACAGAGGAAAAAATGTCAATTGAGGCTAATGTTGATCCTTTCAAAACTCTACCTTCTCTCTAGGGCCCTGAGGATGGAAAAGTCAGAAGGAGTAGCTTTCTATCACCTCCTTACCCCCAGTAACTTTCTCCTAACACCCTAAATACCTCTACATCCCCACATTTCCCTCAATCCTCTTTCTTCAATAACAGATAACATTTATATAGCACTTTTTAAGGTTTACAAAGCACTTTTGGCATAGGTAGGTGGTACAGTGCCTGGAATCAGAAAGATTCATTAGACATTTACTAGCTGTGTGACCCTGGGCAAGTCAACTTCACTCTGTTCACCTCAGTTTTCTCATCTATAAAATGAGCTGGAGAAGACAATGGCAAATCACTCCAGTGTCTTTGCCAAGAGAAGCCCAAATGGAGTCATGAAGAGTCTGATACAGCTGAAAAACAACTGAATAATAATATGACAAAGCACTTCACATAGATTATGTCATTTGATCCTTCCATGAATCCTGTGAGAGAGGTATGACTATTATCCCAATTTTCCAGATGAGCAAACCGAAGCTAAGGGCAACTAAATGATTTCCCTTGGGTCACACACTTGGTAAGTATCCAGATACAAGATTCTATCTCCTATCTTACTTACTCCAAGTCCAGCTCTCTGTGCTATACTTCTTTGCCTTTCCCACATCCCTAATCCCTGCCCAAATTCCATACCCTTTTCTCCATTGGACTAGATCAGTGGTTCTCAACCTGTGGGTCGTGACCCCTTTGGGGGTTGAATGGAGTCGCCTATGGCCATCTGAAAACACATATTTCCGATGGTCTTAGGAACCAAGACACAGCTCTTCTATTGGTCTCCAGGCAGGTCCACCCACATGCAGATACGCCCACATATGAATATTAAAGGATTGTGGCATTAGAAAGGTTGAGAACCATTGGACTAGATGGTGTATTAGCCAACAGCATTGATTAGGTGGTTCCTTTACTGAAAATATTGCCTGTACCCCATCTTTGTCCACTGCCCGCACCCTGGCTCTCACGTGTAGGGGAAGACTTCAAAGTTAGGATCAGTCCCTGGAACTTTCCGCAAGTCAGCTGTGATGTTTTTTGCCAGCTCCCGGGCAGCCTGAAGAGCTCCTGTGTATTCTTGAGAATTCTTGAGGGCTGTATGGTAAGCCATAAACCTAGTGGCTGGACAAAGGCCAAAGAGATCCAAGGGCAAGGGATGAGCAGGATGGAAGGAAGACATCAGTATTTCACTGATCAGTATTTATTAAGCATTCGAAATAGGCCAAATATCACGCAGAACAGTAAGGAAATAGCTTCTGGGAGTTTACATTCATGGGATCATAGATTGACAACTGGAAGGGACTTTAGAGGTCATATGGTCCAATCACTTCATTTTACAGATGAGAAACTAAAAGGTTAATGAATGTCACTAACGTCCCATTGGTGGCAAATGGCAGAGAAAAAATTTGAACTCAGATTCTCTGACTCCATTAACTCTAAAGCAGTGGTTCTCAACCTGTGGATCATTGACCCCTTTGGGGGTTGAATGACCCTTTCACAGAGGTCAGAGGGGTCACCTAAGACACCTCTCCTCTATCTGTCTCCAGGTGGTCTGCCCACATGCAGATACGCCCACATATGAGTATTGAAGTATCACGGCATTAGGAAGGTTGAGAACCACTGCTCTAAAGTAATGACCCAAACGAGCAAAAGTTAATGTTGTGGAAAGAGAATTAAACTCAAATTCAAGAGACCTGGGGCCTAGTTCCACCTTTGCTTGTAGGTGTGACTTTAGGAGGATCCCTTCACTTCTCTCTGGAAATCAGTTTCCTCATTAATAAAACGAGGTTTTCCCGAAGGACCTCAAAGATCCTCCCAGTTCTAACATTCTGCAAGTCTATGTTATTCCCTGGGTAAGTGTTTAAAATATCATTAATTCGTGGCAATAAAGATGGGAGGGTAGCTGAGAACTCTCTAGAGGAATGAACTTTGATGGAAGTTTTCTGGATAGGGGAAGAAAAGTTGGTCTTAAGGAGAAGAAGGTCATTCCAAGGGCAGTGGACAGGCTAAATGAAGAATAAAAGGCTTATGAGAAGACTGAAAGGAAGCGAGTAAAAGGAAAGGGCTCAGCCTGAAAGAAGGGCAAGGGAAAGAGGACATGGGACACTTCACAAAATACTATATATGACATCAGAAACTGGCCCCCAGAAAGGCATCAGGGAGTAATTTTTTTTTTCAGTAGGAAGCAGGTAAGGGCAGAAAAGACTCTAAGCACTGCTTAGAGAGAAGGATCAAAACAATAATAGCTGGCATTTATAGAGATATAAGGATTGTAAAACTCTTTATACACACTATATCATTTGATCCTCACAACAACCTTATGAGGTAGGTGCTATTATTCTCCCCATTTTATAGATGAAGAAACTGAGACTAAGAGAAGTTTGGTGACTCAGCCAGGGTCACACATCCAATAAGTGTTTTAGACAATAAGTTCCTTGAGGTCACGGACTGTGACTTTTGTCTCTTTTCATTCCTCCAGCATTCAGCACAGTACCTGGCACGTAGTTGGCACTTAATAAATATTGATTGATTAATTGATTGAAGCATTTGAGGCAAAATTTGAACTCAGATCTTCCTGTCTCCAAGTCCAGCGCTCTATCCATAGGCTTCTTGAGAGCAGGGACTGTTTTTTGCGTCTTTTTGTACCCTCAGCATTTAACACAGTGTCTGGTATAAAACAGGTACTTAATAAATACTTGTTGGTTGTTGACTGATTCTACCCATAGCTGCATAGATTTAGAGCTGGAAGAGACTTTTGAGGTCCAACCCCTTTAATTTTGCAGGTATGAAACCTAAGGTCCTAATGGGGAAGTGACTTCCCTAAGGTCAAACAAGTAGTAAGGGGCAGAGCTAGGATTTGAACCCAGGATTTCTGACTCTCAATCCAGCACCCTTCCATTACATTGAGAAAGACCACTTCACACTCTAAACCTCTGATTTCTGAGCTGTAAAAATAGGTGGGGATAAACTCTAGAGATTCTAAAGTCCCCATTAACCCTAACAGATGGTTATGCTTCTATAATAGGAGTCCAAGTAGACTTTGGTAAGGAATTTGATCGTGGAAAGAGAGAAGAAAAGGCAGGTCATGGACGAGTTGTAAAGGCTGGAACAGCAGGCCTGAGAAACAGAATCAGTGTGGGAAAGGAATGGCAGTGAACAGTTGTAAACAGCTTCCCTAAGGATGTGGAGAAGGAAGAAATGATGCATGGTAGTGTGGTACAAAAAAGCTCACAACTTGGAGTTACAGTGCAGTCCTGCCACTTATAGGACATGTGACCTCTCTGAGCCTTAATGTCCTTATCAGTAAAATGTCAGGATTGGACTAGATGACCTCTGAGGGTGCCTTCCAGTTCAAGATCTAGGATAAAAATACACAAGAAGCAAAGGGAGCTAAGGGGTATATGTTACTCACACAACAGTTAACCCTTCCAACAGCACAACTTTACCCATTGCAGTTTTGATATATCAGGGGTTGGAATAGGAAATTAAGTGGGAATGTTTTGGAGTTTTACAGAAGCTGCAGATGGCACACAAAGGCCAATAGATGACACAGAAAAATTTTTAAAACTCAGAAATGCATAAAATATATGTATAGTATTGTATGATATCAACAAATTTTATCTTTGTGATACCATAATAGTTCAGACTTCTCTGGTACGAAAGGAGAAGCCAAAAAATAACACACATGATGCATGATTTTCCAGCTTGCAGGAGCACTGTGCCCCTAACCACCATGATATGGAAGTGTAGTCTTTTTTGAGACTCAAAGCTCCCATAGGCCCTATGACTTCCAGTCACCTTAAGGACCAGTTCCCATTTGTAGCAGCTTTATTCTTTGCAGAGATTCTCCAAAATTCTTACCTAGGATCTCACCATCTGCACTAATGTTCACAGAACCATCATAAGCTCCCAGGCCCCTGCAGAGAGAAAATCACCATGAGAGTTTCCCACAGGAACTAATCTCCTTCCCACTGATCCCCTAGCCTTTGAACATGAATCAATGTCCCACCTCTCCCCTATCAATTGACCTCACCCCAGTGCTCCAGGCCAATTTATACCTCCTCCCCAACTCAGGTTCCCAGGCCCCACCTCCAGCCCCAAATCCACTACTAAAGCCATACCCTTTGGGGCACTTGACATTGGCTCTGTCTTGCAAAAACCAAGGCAGGTACTTGTGGAACTGCTCTTCTGTGGGCCTCGAAGTGCTTACACACCTCAGTAAGCAGGTAAAGGTACCTGGGGGGAGATAGGACTTTTCTTAGTTCTTATCCTTCCTAATGTCTTTGCTGCATCAGACATTGACAAATTACTGTTTCCTCCTCCCACAGAATCAGAATCACAGAAATGTTATCTGAGAATTACAAAGGACTTTCCAACCCATAACCAAAAAGAAACTCCACTATAACATACATTGGGACAGACCATTCCTCTTTTAGATAGTTCTAATTGCTAAGTGTTTCCTGACATCAAGATTAAATTCACCTCTTTACAGCTTTCATACATAACTCCTGGTTCTGCCCTCTGGAGCAACATAGCAGCCCTTCAAATATTAGAACAGAGCTAGAACATTCCCTTCTCCTTCCTTCCATCTTCTCTTTGTCAGGCTATGTCCAAATCTTTCAACAATTCTTGTATATCATGATGTCCAGGCCCTCCACTCTTCTAGCTGCCTTCCTATGCTTTCTCCTGGGCCTCCTCCTCCTCCCCATCTTATCATTCCTTAGTCTCATTAACTGGACCATCATCCATATCACACCCCCTATACCCCTATGCATGAATGTACCCCAGGGTTTGGTCATGGGCCCTTTTCTCCTCTCTTTACCTCCATACAAATAACTCCCAGATCTCTATAACCGACCCAGCCTGTCCCATTAACCTCAGCACTACATTATCAGCTGCTATAAGAAATCCCCAACTGGATGTCCCTTAGATATCTCAAACTCAACATGTCCAAAATCATTATTTTGCCCCCTCTCCCAAACAAACCCTCCCCTTATCCTAACTTCGTTATTCCTATTGAGGTCACCACAGTCCTTCCAATCGCCCAGTATCACAGCCTCAAAGTCATCTTCAACTCTCCCCCATCAAATCAAACCACCCCATCAAATCAATTGCCAAGTCTTATTGTCTGGTGTTGATATGGCTACCACCCTAAATACCTTATCACCTCCTTGCAATAGGTTACTAATTTGTCTCCCTGCCTCGGCTCTCTTCTTTCCACTCCATCCTCCATGAAATTGTCAAATTGATATTCCTAAAGCCTAGATCTGACTATATCACTCCTTTGCTCAAGAAATTCCAGTGGCTCCCTCTTTCCTTAAGGGTAAAATACAAACTCTTCTCTTTGGTTTTTAAAGGCCTTCATCATACAACTTCAACCTCTTTTTCCAGGATTTTTCATATAACTCCTCTTCACACATTCTACATTTGAGCCAAGCTAACCTACTTAGTATTTCTCATATTTAACATTCCATCTTGTCTCTTAATGCTTTTGAACAGGCTGTTTTCTATGGCCAAAATGTATCCTCTCCTTTCTTTGTCCACATAGCAATCCAAGCTGCCTTCAACCACATAAATCACCAACATTTCTATATACTCCCAACAAAACCCAGTAGAAAGAGATAGAAAGAGAAAATCCACTTTAAAATAACTGCAGATAACATAAAATACTTGGGAGTCTACCTGCTAAGATAAAAGCAGGAACTGTATGAAAACAATTACAAAACATTCTTCATACAAATAAAGGCAGATCTAAACAACGGGGAGAAATATTAATTGCTCATGGATAGTTTGAACCAATATAATAAAAATGAGAATTCTACCTAAATTAATTTACTTATTCAGTCCCATACCAAACTACCAAATAATTATTTTGTAGACCTAGAAAAAATAATAACAAAATTCATCTGGAAGAACAAAAGAATATCAAAAGAATAAAAGAATATCAATGGAACCAATTAAAAAATGTGAAGGAAGGCAACCTAGCGGTACCAGAATTCAAACTATAGTACAAAGTGGTAATCATCAAAACAATCTGGTACTGGCTAAGAAATAGACTGGTGGGTCAGTGTCAGAGATCAGGTACACATTCACAGTAGTAAATGACCATAGTAATCTAGAGTCTGATAAACCCAAAGATCCAAACTTTGAGGTAAGAACTCAACATTTGGCCAAAACTGCCAGGAAAGCTGGAAAGCAGTTTGGCAGAAAGTAGATAGAGACCAACATTTTCACTTATATCAAGATAAGGTTAAAATGGATAAATGATTTAGACATAAAAGGAAATAACAAATTAGGAGAACATGAAAAAATATACCTGTCAAATCTATGGATAAGGGAAGAGTTCGTTACCAAACAATGGACAGAGAGGATCACGGGAAGTATAATGGAATAATTTTGATTACATGAAATTTATAAGGTTTACCACAAACACCACAAACAAAACCAATGCAGGCAAAATTAGAAGATAAGCAGGAAACTGAGAGAAAAAATTTATCATGAATTTCTCTGATAAACGCCTCATTTCTCAAATACGTAGAGAACTGAGCCAGACTTATATGAGCCATTGCACAATTGATAAATCATCAAGGGGTAGCTAGGTGGTGCAGTGAATAGAGCACCAGCCCTGGAGTCAGGAGGACCTGAGTTCAAATCTGACCTCAGACACTTAACACAAAAGCTAGCCATGTAACCTTGGGCAAGCCACTTAACCCCAATCACCCTACCCTCCCCCCTCTAAAAAAAAGCAAAAAAAAGTAAAAAAAAATCATCAAAAGGTTATGAAGAGGCAGTTTTCAGAAGAAGAAATCAAGCTAGCCATAGTTATATGAAAAAAATGCTCTAAATCACTACTGATTAGAGAAATACAAATTTAAAAAAACTTTAAAGTAACACCTCACAACTATCAGATTTGTTAACATGACAGAAAGAGAAAGTGACAAATGCTGGAGACGTAGTAAAATTGAGACACTAATGCACTGTTGGTAGAGTTGTGAAGTAGCTCGACCATTTTGGAGAATAATTTGGAGCCATGCCCAAAGGGTTATACAATTCTGTATACCCTTTGACCCAGCAATATCACCTCTAGGTTTGTATCCTTAAAAGATCAAAGAAAAGGAAAAATGACCTATATGTACAAAAATATTTATAGCAGCTCTTTTTGTAGCAGCAAAGAATTAAAAATGATGGAGTGCCCATCAGTTGGAACATGGCTGAACAAGTTGTGGTATATAATTGTTATAGAATACTATTATGCTGTAAGAAATGACAGACAGGATAGTTTTAGAACAACCTGAGAAGACCCATATGAGCCGATGCAAAATAAAGTGAGCAGAACCAGAAGAACATTGTAACAGCAATATTGTAATTATGATCAATTGTAAAAGGCTTTGTTACTCTGATGAAGACAATGATCCAAGATAATTCTGAAGGACCCATGACTAAAAATGCTCTTCACCTTCAGAGAGAGTTGATAAACTCTAAGTGCAATTTCACTTTCTTTATTTTTCTTGTGTTTTTATATATGGCTAATATGGAAATACATTTTTTCATTTCATATATTATGAGTATCACATTGCTTGCTTTCTCCATGGGTGAGGGAGGGAAAGAATTTGAAACTCAATTAAAAAAAAAATTCTAGGGGCAGCAAGGTGGCACAGTGATTAGAGAACTGGCCTTGGAGTCAAGAGGACCTGAATTCAAATGTGGCCTTAGACACTTAACACTTACTGGCCGTGTGACCTTGGGCAAGTCACTTAACCCCAATTGCCCCTCCAAAAAAAAGGCAAAAAAAATTTCTAATAAATAAATAATGAATTTGAAGGGAAAAAAAGTTCAATCCAAACGGCACCTCCTATAGAAAGCCTATCTAGATTCCCCCAAAGCAAGTGCCCCCCAAATTACTTTGAATCTACTTTATGTTTTGTATATAATTTTCTGTGTATATGTACCTATTATTTCCCTAGAATTAGAGTGTAATCTCTTTGAGGGTTTTGCCTTCTATCCCCGTAGTCTAGCACAGTGCCTATCACATGGTTGGTATTTAATAAATGTTTGTTGAATGAACTAATTTTAATCCCTTGAAGGAGATAAATACCATCTCCTAGACCTCCCCAAAAATAGTAGAACTCACCTTCAGTAGAAGGACAAAAGGAGGAATTTCTGTAAAGACGACAGCAATCAGAGAGGGGTGACAGCCAGTCAATGAAGTCATCCACCCAGGAGGAAGCTGGGATAGCTAGATACGACCTTTGGAGCAAATGTGTTAGAGCAGAAGAGGAAGAGAGGACAGTGAGCTAGCAAGTAGTGGTATGCTGGTAAATATTTAGCAACCTTCTCTCCAGGTCACAGCAGTTCTCAACCTGTGGGTCGCGACCCCTTTGGTCAAACGACCCTTTCACAGGGGTCACAGGAGTCGCCTAAGACCATCGGAAAACACATATTTCCAATGATCTTAGGAACCAACCATTCCTCTATCCATCTCCAGGCAGGTCTCCCACATACAAATATTAAAGGGTCGGGGCATTAGGAAGGTTGAGAACCACTGCTCCAGGAGACAAAAATGTACATACAATACACTCAAGTTCAATCTGCATTACTAACATTTTCTCCATCACTTTCCTAAGTTTAGACAATCAATGAAACAATAAATAAAACCCTGATTTGTAGCAGCTGCCAGTTTCCAAGGTGTAAATACCCACAGGGAAATTTTAACAGTTGGCTCTCAAAAACCAGTTGGAGTTGGCTGCAGCGTACTCATGCCTGCAAAACAGGTGAAGTTTCTCTGCACTGTTTCCCCATTCCTCCCTTTTGACACCCTATATTCTCCAGTTATCTAATGCCTTCATGCTATCTCTCCCTCCCTTCCCACTTGTGGTGACCCACCCAAGCCTGCCTTTTCATACTCCATGTTGTAGACCTAACACTTCACCCATCAATATGGATCTCCAATTACTTCAGCACATTGCTTAGTGCCTGGCTAATTATTCTGAGCAAAGGAATTAATGACTTATGTTGGTTTCTATGTTATCCCTCTACAATAAAATTTAAGGTTTAACAGGACTATTGTATCTTAACCCAAATGAATGAATCATGAGAGAATTCCAGGAACCATGACAAGCTAGAGAGTAAAGGTGGGTAGGTATAGTAGAACAAGGAGGCCTTTGAGTTCCCTTCCAATCAGAGCACAAAGGCAGCCCCTTCCTCCTAGAGCAGAGGAAGTGGAGATATGAAGAGGGACTAACTCACAGAATTTCTGAAGTAGAAGGAGTTTTGGTGGTAATTGAATCCTACTCATCCCTAAAAAAAATGTCCCCACTATATCATACTTGATAAGTGATCATTGAGACTCTGCTCCAATGCAGGAGTCATTACTACCTGAGGCAGCCCTTACTGCTCTGGGACAGTTCTAACTGATAAGAAGTTTCTTCTGACATCATACCTAAATTTGCCTCTTTGAAATTTCCACCAATTGCTCTAAATTCTGCCCTCTGAGTGTAAAAAAAATAGAGATATTGCACCCCCTTGCATAGTAGGTGCTTAATAAATGCTTATTGATTGATTAATGTCTAATCCCCCTTCTATGGGGCATCTGTTTGAGTACTTGAAGGTAGTTGTCATGTTCCCCCTGAGTCTTCTCTTCTCTAGGTTATGCATCTTCTCCAATTCTTTCAAATTATCTTCATTCAGCATGGACTCAAGGCCTTTCACCATTCCACTTGCTCTGTTCTAAATGTTCTTCAGTTATCAATGTTCTCCCTAAACCATGTTACCTAGAACTGAGTGCACCATTCCAAATAAGGTCTAAACAGGCAAGAGTATAGACAGGAAAATCTGAAATAAAAGAGGAGCAAGTTGGGGAGTTGGGGTCAAAAGGAAGCCTAGAGTAAGGGATGATGGTGTGAATACTCACTCTTCAGGGAACTCTGTGGCATATTGGATCTTCTGGGTAAGGGAGTAAGAATCGCAACCTGAGCTGGAGCATATAGCATTCATGCCATCCGGGCTTGAAAAGTTATAGCCAGAAGTGGTCACAAAGTAAACAGGCGTACCAACTTCAAAGTAACGGTTCAGGAACAGAAAGTAATCCAGAAGGTATGAATCCTGGGAAGAGTGCAAATTCAGCTGAGTGATTCCTTCATAGCTCAAACTCCATCTTGGAGAGATCCCTTCAAACCAAATTTGCACACATACACAAAAATGTACCCATTCTGATACAGACATTTAAATAAGCATACACTTATGCATGCACATGTACACACATAACCACACTCAGATTCACAACTAGGATCAGTCTTTCTCTGCTAGTTTATTCCCCTCCACTTTCAAATACAGGATCATAGAATTAGTCCTTCCCCTTCATTTTACAGTTAGAACACCGAAGGTCAGAAAGATTGAGTTAACCAAGGTCACACTGGTAGTAAGTAGCAAAGCCAGAATTTGAACTCCTGTCCTCAACAACAAATCTATTACTCTTTCTACTGTACCATGCTACCTCCCTTTATATGCTCAGGTCCCCAATAAGAATGTAAACTTCTTGAAAGAAGGAGCTATTTCGTTTTTGTCTTTGCACCCCCAACACCTTACATATAATAGTTACTTGATAGGCATTTGTGGAATTGAAATGAATTAGATCTTCTTTATATTGTAAAAATAAAAAATTTCCTTGATCCTAGATCTAACCCCTATTATCCTGTTTTTAATCTCCTTTTTAAAAAAATAATTTCTAGAGCTTCTATAATTAGTGGGCCACATTCATTGCCTCTACTTCTTCACCAAAAATTCTTTCCTTAATCCTCTTGAATCTAGGATTCCACATTTGCACCATTCCACTGAAACTACTAAGTCAAAGATTACCATTGACCTCTTAATAGATTCAATGACATTTTCTCAGTCCACATCTTCCTTGATCTCTCTGTAGTTTTAGACACCTCTGACCAAACCTCTTGGCTTCCATAATGCTATATTATCCTTATTCTCTTCCTTCCTCTGTTCCTTTTCTGTTTCTTTTCCTATCTTGTCTTCCCCATTTTGGTCCATAACTATGGACAGTCCCCAAAGGTTCAGTCTTCAGTCCTTTAACTCTTTTTTTCTATACTTCTTCTCTGTATTCCCTTTCCCTTTTCCCCCTCCAATATCTCATGTCTCCCCATTACTCCCAGTAGTAGAAAACTCCCAGTTTTCACTCTATGCTAGACTGTTCTGTAGCTCTAGGCATGCATTTCAAACTATCTTCTGGATATGTCCACCTCCTGTAACCTCAAATTCAACATGTAAAATCCTGAACTTGTCTTTCCCCAAAACCCTGTTCTCCCTCCTTCTCTATTTCCATCAATGGCACCACCAGTTAAGTACTTTCAAAACCTTGGGATCATCTTTTATTTCTTCCTTTCTTTGTCATATTCAATCAGTTTCTAAGTTCCTCTTGTTCTACCTTCACAATGTATCTTGAATCCATTCTCTCCTTTCTATTCCCATTTTTATCACCTTAGATCCACACTGCCTCCAGTATTTCGCCACTAACTCACTGCTGCCATGTTAATATTCCTAAAACACTGTTTTTATCATTTTTCTTCCCTGCTCAAAAACCTTTAGCAGTTCCCCTATTAATTACAGGATAAAATTTAAATTCCTTAGGCTGGCATTCAAGGCCCTAAACTACCTGCCTCTTTGGTTTGATCGCCTCAATCTTCTAAATGAACCCTCTAATCTAGCTAATCTTTGGGATAGCTCCTTCTTGTCTTCCATGAAGCTTTCTCAGACTACAGTGATATCTCTGTCTTCTGACTCCATTCTTTTTGGCAATGATCATGTCTAAGATGCAGTTAGAAAGTCATGACATTGATTTCCTAGACTTAGACCTAGAAATGACCTTAGAGGTCATCTAGTCCAACTCTTTTGTTTTATAGCTGAGGAAACTAAGGCCACAAACGGCAGAAGCGGTGATCAAAATCCAGGTCTTCAGACTCCAAATCGAGTGTATTTTCCACTGCAGTTCCTATCAGTTCCTCACTTCCAAGAGCTACATTCAAAAATCAGTGTCATTTCTTATAGTTAATCACACTTTAACACTGAAATATGCTACAGCAGAGAGCGCTAGATTCAGAATCAGAGGACCTTGGTTCAAGTCCTTCAGCTCTCTGGGCCTCAATTTCCTTGTCTGTAAAATGAAGGAATTAGACTGGACAAATCCTCAGAGTCTGAAGTCCCCTATAGTCTTGAATCTAATTTCAACCTGTAGTCAGTAGGGAGCCAATAAGACAGGAACATGGTCAGTTCTGTGCTTTAGGAAAGACATTTTGATCACCGTGTGGAGAATAAAATGGAGAGGGAAGGGGCTTGAGGTAGAAAAACCATTAGCAGGTTATTGCAATAATCCAGGTGAGAGAAGATCATACTTGTGTTACAGACAAGCCTCATAATTGTCTTTTGTGAGAAAGGAACGATTAGACCCATCTTTCTATCCTCCTATTTCCTGTTTACACATTTCTCAGGATGGGGTCAGTGATTCCACTTTGGAAACCAAATGGCTAGAGGATGTTAAATGGAAATCTAGAAGGAAGGAGTGGTATAGGCAATGCCAGGATGACCAACTCACCTTGGGTACTGACAGCTCCTGGTCCAACCCCACCTCGATGTTGCACATGTAATAGAGGCTCATACCAAACAAGGCTACAAAGAACCCAAACTAAAGGAAAGAAAAGCTGATAAGGATGGCAAGAACTTTTCTGCTTAGAGACAATAGAAAAACTATTGGGAGTCCCTTGGACACAGTGTCCAGAATAGTGAGGAAATGTCTCCTCCTGGGCACTGGAAGATTTCCTTCAGGGAACTTAAACACTTTGAGAAGTAGCTTAAAACCACCTCCACAAAGGGCGGGGAGGGAATTTACTTTCTGGCTATGATAGCCATGGAGACCATGGTGACCCTCTCTGAGCAGAGAAATAGCTAACATGGGACAAAAAGAGCTTTGCAACAGGGTGCCAATATGGGAGGAGAATACTGTCTCTCTATGAGGCACACTTTCTTCCCAGAGCCAGTGCCTTGATCCTTCACTGGTCCATACCACTGTGCAGAACAATACTCTCAGGGTACCTTCACAACAATGCCCCTTTCCCAAGATCCAGCTTCCCCTTAACCTCAACTCCTTGACCTATTTTTACCCCAAATTAAAAAAAAATCAGGGCAGCTAGGTGGTACAGTGAATAGAGCACCAGCTCTAGAATCAGGAGGACCCAAGTTAAAATCCGGCCTCAGACACTTGACACATTTACTAGCCGTGTGACTTTGGGCAAGTCACTGAACCCCAACTGCCCTCCAAAAAGCAAAAAAAAAAAATCCTAGTGTATCTCATCTGAGTTGCTAAGTACAGAAGCAAAACAGTTATTGAAAACAGACACTATGGGTGAAAGAATGACAAATACAGTTGCTGATTATACTGAGGTATTGCCCAAGGATCTCTCTTGTATCCACAAGTTTTTATGAGTCTCAGTGGACAATGTACACAAGGAGGCTAATAAAGCCATAAAATAAATGAACACAGCATTTTTGCCATCCCCTCTGGTCTAGTCTCCAAGGTGACATGGGCATGACAGATATGACAAATGAAATGTACAGAAAGAAGACTTTTTCTTGCGTTTTGAGCTGAGATTCTAGGATTCCCAATTGGGGCAGATCTAGGGAGTTCCCAAAATCTGGTCTCAAGCTCTACTGTCACTTGAAACCTAGCATCCCTTTGTCCCTCTGGAACTAGAGCCTACACCAGACCAACTGCTCACAGTTCCTCCCCTTCGAGCTCACCACAACGACCCGGGTGAATCCATGCAGCAAGAAGGGAACATAAAACTTTCGGAAGAAGCGAAGTAGGAGACTTTCACCCTCCTGAGAGGGAGGCAATTTACTGGGCTGAGCACAGCAGCAAACATCCTTGCGGCCAGCCTAGGAAGGTTAGGGAAGGATCCTCATTAACACAGGGGGAACAACAGATCTTCAAGGAAACAAGTTCAGTTCAATCAACATGTCCAAAATAGAACTCATTGTCTTCCCCCCCTTAAACCCACCCCTGTCCAAAACTTTCCCATTTCTTTCCCATTCTTTCAAATCAACCAGGTTTCAAATCTCAGAATCATCCTCGATTCTTCCCTTTCCCTCACAGCCCCACCTCCCATACACAGTCAGTTGGAGAGTCTGGTAGATTGTACCTCCACAACCTCTGTCCCATCAGTCTTCTTATTACTACTCATACAACTTCCACCCTGATTCAAGACTTCATCCCTTTTCTGTTGGTCTATTGCAACAGTCTACCAATTGGACTCCCAATTTCCTGTCTCTCCCCTCTTCAATCCTCCCTTCACGCAGCTGCCAAAATAACCTTCCTAAAAAACAAATCTGACTGTGCCAGGCACCTCCTTTCTCAAGAAACTTCATTAATTCCTATTCCCTTCTAAGATAAAATACAAACTTCTCAATTTGTCATTTAAAGCTCTTCACAAAAGGGCTCCAGGTTGTCTTTCCTGGCTTGTTACACATTACCCCCTCTTGGTTCAATGTACTATCCAACCTAGATGGCCAGCTTGCCAGTCCCTGAACTCACTGTGTCTTCTACCACTGCGCCTGAAATGCGCTCCCTTCTCTCCTCTGCCAGCTAGAATTCCTAGCTTCCTTCAAAGCTTAGATGATGTGTCACTCCCAATAGGAAGGCTATTCTAATGTATTAGTTATTAGGGTTCACCTCTTCCTCAGATTATCATAGATCTACTTATCTCTTTAGAATGTATGCTCCTTGGGGGCTTTAGAGTGAAAAGGAAAGAGAATTTATAAATCATCCAACCCAACCCCTTCATTTTATAGATAAGGAAATTAAGGCTCAGAGAGATTAAGTGCCTTGCCCAGGTTTGCAGCAGTGGGTGGGATTTCAGAGGTTGGATTTCAACCAGGTCTACCCAATTCCAAGTCTGCTAAGTCATGCTGCCCCTGTTCTGTCTTGCAGACCCAGCACTTAGCACAAAGGTGATTGGATTGGATTGAATTTCCTGGAGTCTCCAGAGTAAAGAATTTTATTTTACTTTGGTCTTTGTATCTCCCCAGCTTCTGGTGTGGTGTCTGGTACCTAGTAAGTGCTTAATAAAAGGCTTGTCAACTGAATGATTCTCACCCTTTCTATCACAATCCTGCCCTTGCCCCCAGAGGCCTTCCTCCTTTTCTCTGCTGCTCTGGGAGATGAGGCCACCTCTTAACTCCACCCCGAAGTCACTCCCACCCCCACCTCCAAGAGTTCCCTACCTCTTGTCTTTTGCTGTCCAGGGAGAGCAAGGCAACAAAAGCTGACATCTGCAGCAGGAAATTAAAGATAATCGCCACACCAGCTGTCAGAGCAAAAGTGCGCACAGCTGGCATCTGGGTCAGGGCACCTTGTGGGGGAACAAGTGGAAAGTGAGAAAACAGCGCCATTGAGAGGAGATGAGGGAGCAGTGCTGGGAACGGGGCCAGAACAAAACCAAGGGACTGAGCCAAGGGCTAGACGACAGGATGAGACAGTAAGTAACTGTGCTCAAAGTTACAATAAAGAATTGACTGGCATTTAGCACTGTGCTTTGCACTAACTTTCCAGGCCTTCTCAGGGTGTTCTAGCATGGATCTGGTGACCTCAGGGGCTTCACAGAACTAGAGAAAAATAATAGAAATAACTCCCATTCACATACCACATAATAGACTTTTAAACTCCCATTTACATACCACTCTAAGGATGTTTCTAACCCACAGTTTGAGGTACATAATACAAACATTATTGTTAACATAGTATGGTAGAAAGAATATTGAATTTGGAGCAGCTAGGTGGCACAGTGAATAGAGCACTGGTTCTGGAATCAGGACGACCTGAGTTCAAATGTGACCTCAGACACTTAACACTTACTAGCAGTGTGACCTTGGGCAAGTCACTTACCCCAATTGTCCTGCCCTCCAAAAAGCAAAAAAAAAAATTGTATTTGGAATTGTAGAGTTAGGTTCAAATCCTCACTCTGTGACTTACTAATCTGTTTGACTTCAAGTGAGTCATTTCCCTTCCCTGAGCCTCAGTTTCCTCACTGTAAGGTGAACATTAAGGTCACTTCCAAGGCTAAATTATGTCTCTGTGATCTCTACATTTCAGATGAGGAAATGAAGACACATTGTTAGCAGTTGTTAAAGGTGGGATAGGAATCTATGTCTCTACAACATTCCAAAATTTGTGGAATGCAGCTAAAGAAGTACTTAGGGGGAAATTTATATCTTTAAACATGTACATCAATAAAAGAGAGAAGTAGTGAATCAATTAATTGAGCATATAACTAACAACTAGAAAAAGAAAATGTAATTAAACACCAAAATGGAGATCCAGAAAGTCAAAAAGGATTTAACAAAATTGAAAGTTAAAAAAATGAACTAATAAATAATACTAAGAGCTGGTTTTATGAAAAAACCAATAAAACAAATAAACCATTGGTTAATTGGAGGAGGAGGAAGAGGAGGAGGAGGAGGAGGAGGAGGAGAAGACAACCAAATTACTAGCATCAAAAATGGAAAGGGTGAATGAACCATCCTTGATGAAATTAATGCAATTATTAGGAGTTATTTTGGCCCATTATGTGCCAGTAAAACTTACAATCTAAGTGAAATAGATGAATATTTACAAAAATATAAACTGCCCAGATTAACAAGTGAAGAAATGAAATACTTTAATAGTCCTCTCTTAGAAAAAAGAAATTGAACAAACCTTCAGTGAGCTCCCTAAGGAAAAATCCCTGGGATCAGATGGATTCATAAGTGAATTCTATTAAACATTTAAGGAACAATTAATCCCAATATTATATAAACTATCAGAAGAAATAAGTAAAGAAGGAATCCTACCAAATTCCTTTTATGACACAAATGTGATTTTGATGGCTAAACCAGGGAGAGCAAAAACAAAGAAAGAAAATTATAGACCAATTTCTTTCATGAATATCAATGCAAAAAAATTAAAATACTAACAAAGAGACTACAGCAATATATCACAAAGTTCATACACTATGATTAGGTGGGATTTATTCCCTGATTTAATATTAGGGCTGATTTAATATTAGGAAAACTTTCAATGTAATTGACTATATCAGTAACAAAAACAACAAAAATTATATGATTATATCAGTAGATGCATAAAAACCTTTTGACAAAATATAAAGCCCATTCCATTTTACAAACCACTACAAAGCATAGGAATCAATGGAGCCTTTTTAAAAAGACAAGTAGTAGCTATCTAAAATCAAGAGTAAGCAGTATCTATAACAGGATAACCTTGAAACCTTCCCAATAAGATCAGCAGTGATGTACATTATCACCAATACTATTCAACATTTTACTAGAAATGCTAGCTATAGCAATAAGACAAGAAAAAGAAATTGAAGGAATAAAAATAGGCAATGAGGAAACAAAACTATCACTCTATGCAGATGATATTATGATATACTTAGAGAACCCTAGAGAATCAATTTTCTAAGCTGAAGAAAATCAACTTTAGAAAAGTTGAAGGACATAAAATAAACCCATATAAATAAACAGCATTTCTCTGTACTACCAGCAAAACCCAACAGTAAGTGATAGAAAGAGAAATTCCATTTAAAATAACTGCAGACAATATAAAATACTTGGGAGTCTACCTGCCAAGACAAACCCAGGGATTCTATGAACACAACTATGAAACACTATATAAATACAGGTTTAAATAATTGGAGAAATATTAATTGCTCATGGGTAGGCTGAGCCAATATAATAAAAACAACAATCTTACCTAAGTTAATTTACTTATTCAGTATCACACCAATCAAACTACCAAAGAAATATTTTATAGATCTAGGAAAAAAAGTAGCAAACTTCGTTTGGAAGAATAACAGGTCAAGAATATCAAGAGAATCAATAAAAAAAAATGTGAAGGAAGAGGCCTAGCAGTACCAGATTTCAAACTATATTACGAAGTGGTCCTCAGTGGTACAGTGTATAGAGTGCTGGGCTTGGAGTCAGGAAGACTCATCTACCCGAGGTCAAATCTGGCCTCAGATGCTTACTAGCTGTGCTACCCTGGGCAAATCACTTAACCCTATTTTCCTGAATTTCCTCATCTGTAAAATGAGCTGAAGAAGGAAATGGCAAACCACTCCAGTGTCTTTGCCAAGAAAACCCCAAATGAATTCATGAAGACTGGGACATAACTGGAAATGACTAAACAGGTCAAAATCATCAAAATAATCTGATACTGACTGAGAAATAGACTGGCAGATCAGTGGAATAGATTATGTACACAACTCATAGTAACAAATGACCATAGTAATCTAGTGTTTGATAAACCCAAAGATCCAAGCTTTTAAGGTAAGAACTCAATATCTGACCAAAAATGCTGGGAATACTAGAAAGCTGTTGGGCAAAAATAAGGCAGAGATCAACGTCTTGCACTATATGCCAAGATAAAGTCAAAATGGATAAAATGGGTTAGACAAAAAGGGTGGTATCATCAGCAAACTAGGGAAGCATGGAAAAACATACCTGTCAAATCTATGGATAAAGGAAGAATTTATTACCAAACAAGAAATAGAGAAGATCACGGGAAGTAAAATAGATGATTTTGGTCACATGAAATTAAAAAGGTCTTACACAAACAAAACTAATGCAACCAAAATTAGAAGGAAAACAGAAAACTGGAGGGGGGGAACTATCAGCAAGTTTTTCTGATAAAGGCCTCATTTCTCAAATATATAGGGAACTGAGCCAAATTTATAAAAAAAATCAGTCATTTTCTAGTTAATAAATGATCAAGTAACATAAACAATCCGTTTTCAGAAGAAGAAATCAAAGCTGTCAATAGTCACATTAAAATGCTCTAAGTCATTGCTGATTAGAGAAATGCAAATTAAAACGACTCTGAGACACCACCTCACACATGTCAGACAGAAAAGGAAAGTTACAAGTGCTGGGGTGGATGTGGAAAAAACAGGACACTCATTACGAACTGGTCTAACTATTCTGGAGAACAGTTTGGAACTACACCCAAAGATGTAAACTGTATACCTTTGACACAGCCATACCACCACTAGGTCTATATCCCAAAGAGATCATTAAAAAAGGAAAAAGGTCTATATGTACAAAAATATTTACAGCCACTCTTTTTGTGGTGGCAAAGAATTGGAAATGAAGCGATGCCCATCGATTGGGGAATGACAGAACAAAGTGTGGTGTATGGTCGTGATGGAATACTATTGTGCTATAAGAAATGTTCAGTAGGATGCTTTCAGAAAAATCTGGAAAGACTTACATGAACTAATGCAAAGTGAAATAAACTGAACCAGTAGAGCATTGTACACAGTAATAGCAATCTTATAAGAATGATCAACTGTGAATAATTAGTTTTTCTCAGCAATACAATAATCTAAGACAATTCTGAAGGACTCAGGATAGAAAATGCTATCTACCTCCGCAGAAAGAACTGATAGAGTCTAAATGTAGATCGAAGCACACTTTTTTAAAACTTTATTTTTCTTGGAGTTTTTTTAATCTGTATTTTCTTTCACAGCCTGACTAATATGGAAATATATTTTGTATGACTGCACTTGTATAACCTATATCAAATTGTTTGCCTTCTCAGGTTGGGGGTGGTAGCGGAGGAAAGAATTTAAAACTCAAACTTTTTAAAAAAAGAATGTTTTTGCCTTTACATTTTTACATGTAATTGGAAAAAAATTTTTTTTTAAATTTCTTTAAAAAAAAGAAATGATTAGGGGGATAGTTTTAGGAAAAACCTGGGAAGACCCCAATGGGTCATTTCAAAGTGAGCAGAATCAGAACATCGTACAGTAACAGCAATATTATAAGGATGATCAACTCTGAAAGATTTAGCTACAACAATCAAGACAATGATCCAAGACAATTTCAAAGGATCCATGATGAAAAATGCCATCCGTCTCCAAAGAGAGAGCTGGTGAACTCTGAATGCAGACTGAACCATTCTCTTTTTTTAACTTTCTCTATTTGTACTGAATTTGTTTGGGTTTCTTTTTTGTAACATGGTTAATATGGAAATATGTTTTTCATGACCTCATATATACAATTGATATAAAATTTTTTGCCTTCTCAAGAAAGACAGAGGGCTGGGAGGAAAGGAGAGAATTTGGAACTCAAAAACTTTAAAAATGATTGTTCAGAATTTGATTACATGTAATTGGGAAATATTTAACAAAATAAAAATAAATTTAAAAAATAAAATGCAGAATTTATGTCTCTGGGCTCCAAATCCAGGACTCTTTTACAGTATATCTCGCTGCCTTTCCCAAGAAAGGGAAAGTATTCTATTAGTCTTTTTTCTTTCTCTTCTACCTGCAGATTCCCTAAACATAACCTCATATTTGTTGGCAGGAATACCAGAGACATAGAAAGATCTGTGGATAAAAAGGAGGAAGTGAAAGGAAAAGAAATAAGCATTTATAAAGTGCCTACTATGTGCCAGGCATTGTGCTAAGCACTTTACAGATCAGATCTTCAGGGATCATTTCATCCAATCCCTTCATCTGACAGATGGAGAAACAAACCATGAAATGGGAAACTGATTTTTCCAAAGCTTTGCAGTTAATGAGTAGAAGAGCCTCACCTAAGAAGAAACAGATGGCCTCAGAGAGACTGCAGAGGAGCATGCTGGGAGCTACACCGCCCAGGACTCTTCCAATATGCATCTCCCTATGTTCCCCTGGGAGACGTGGCAGCCTCTGAAAGGAAAAAAAAGAACAGAATAATCTTTTTTTTTAAATGCATAGATCTTGTCATGTCATACCTCTGTTCTAAAATCATCAGTGGCTCCCTCTTGAAGACCAAGTAAATTTGCTTACCATTCCAGGCCTTTTATAATTCAGCCTTATCTCAGATTACTTTCTTCAGTGCTCTCTGCTCCAGCTAAGCTGCATTGTTGTCTGTCCTGTTAGGACACATACAGTGCTCCCTACTCATGTTGTACCTCATATACCTGATGTGCCCTCCCACTTCCTCTTTGCCTGTTGAATTTTTCTCCATCCTTTAAAACCTAATTCAAATACCACCTATGCCATGAAGCCATCCCTGACCTTTCCCCTCCTCTAATTGGTTGTGATTTTCCCCTCAGACTTCATATAGCCAATTGAGTCTCTCAGTTCCACACATCACTTTGTTTTACATCCTTCAGGGTACTTATATTATAGATGTACCTTTTTGTGCTTATGTCTTAAGTGTCTCTTATGCCATAAGCCCCATGAGAGTAAAAGCTATACTTAATTTAAACTTTGTAACTACCCACTACCAAACTCTACTGTGCTACCATCCACAATATACTGCTCCCAGAAGGTGCTTGATAAACACTTATGAATGAATGAATGGGATCCCTAAGGCCACTAGCCTCCCAACAACTAGAAATGTTCTACCTGTCTCTTCTCCCTAACACATATGTAATAGATTAACGAGCTCCTTTGCCTACATCATCAGCATCTTCAAACCATGGATCAACTCCCACCATTGGCAGTCCAACACTTTCAGAGCTACCAAAGCATGGGCCAGCTTTTAACAGAGTTTCAAATCTCCCTGAAGCCTTGCCTGCTTCTGAACAAGGGACAGCAAGGATAGAAAGGATACCCTCCAAAACACATCTCAGCTTTCCCAACCCTGGCCTACACAAACCCTCCCCAATCCTTTTTCATACCTGATATTCAAGAACAAAGATGAAGATGTTGTCAGCTCCAACAGCAAGCACAAGGAAGGGAACAACTTGGATGATCACCATAGAAGTGGGGACACCCAAGTAGGAGAAGAAGCCCATTGAGGAAAGGACAGATCCCAGCACCACCAGGATGCCGCCTAGGCCCAAAGTTACCTTGGAGTCCACCTGCAACAGAACCTAGTGCCTTAAGCTCCACACAAAACAAAAGAGTATGGAGAAGAGAACAAGCAAGACCCAAGGGAAAAACTCACTCCTACCTGCCTCCCTCCCACTGCTTCCTTCTCTTCATTCCTGAAGCCTAAGTTAATGCAAGGTGAGCTTGCATGCCCCCTCCTTCCAGAAGAGAAAAGGGAGATCCAACAGTCCCCAGTCAACCCCTGAGCCCCCACCTCTCTATAGGCTCCTCACCAGTATACGGGACCAGCTGGAGTATCTCCCCAAGGCCAGAGAAATGTACAGGAAGACGATGAAGTAGCTGCTCGCAAAGACAGGCACGTC
This sequence comes from Pseudochirops cupreus, assembly GCA_028627135.1. Taxonomy (NCBI): domain Eukaryota; kingdom Metazoa; phylum Chordata; class Mammalia; order Diprotodontia; family Pseudocheiridae; genus Pseudochirops; species Pseudochirops cupreus. The sequence continues at coordinate 189,591,856 of CM053581.1, read as the reverse complement.
TTCAACTATGGTGCGGCTAATCTCATCTTCCAGAGAACGCTGTGGGTTATCAAGTTTGATGGAATTGAGGAAGGAACAGAAAGGGTTGGGGATTATGGGGAAGAAAAAGGATATCTCTGGTTAGGAAGACAGGTACACTCAGAAGGAATGGGGAGAAGTCACCTAGTTTGTGTCCTATACCTCTGCCATGAAAGCAACTTCAAAGGTGCCTGCTGTACGCTCCTGGAAGTCTTTCATCACCTCCAGAAAGCGGCTCTCCCAGAGCTGAGCTTGTGTCAGGCGGGGATCGCCAGCAGGGTAGTTGTTCAGGGAGAAAGTCAGGAGGAGAGCATCAGCATTAGAATAATCCTGCCCTATGAAAAAGAGGAGGTGGAACCATGGGGACCCTTGGCCCCTCTTTTCTCAGCTTCCACAAGCTTCCTTCCTTCATTGGGGAGCTTAGTCTGTCACAAACACTGACTCATCATCTCCCATCTCTCCCTCCCTATCCCTCACCTCCAGCTTATGAAATCTGTCTCATCAAAGCCACCCCATTTCCTCCCATGCCTCTAGACCCTACACTTTACCCTACTGCAACTAGAGAAGAAGGTTTGTCTAGCTTTCTCCAGGCCCAGGCACAAAGAGAGGGCCATCTATGTGTGTCAGAGAAGGCAGCAGTGAGAGGTGGTACTCTGATGGTTTCAAGCCATAGTTTCTCCTCCCCCATCTCAATATGATGAATAGCAAGATCACAGAATTACAGAATTGTACAGCTAGAAGGGGCCTCAGTGACCATCTAGTCCTGGGGTGGGGAACCTGCAGCCGCTAGGCCACAGGTGGTCCTCTAGGTTGTCAAGTTCAGCTCTTTGACTGAATCCAAACTTCAGAGAACAAATCCCCTTAGAAAAAGGATTTGTTCTGGAAAACTTGGACTCAGTCAAAATGCCATACCCAAGGACCCAGAAGGCCATGTGTGGCCTCAAGGCTGCAGGTTCCCTACCCCTGTTCTAGTCCAACCCATATCCAAAAAGGGATCTCTACTCTGACACACCCAACAAATCATCATCTAGCCTCTGTCTGAAGACCCTGGGTAAAAGAGAAATCCATTATCTCTTAAGAAAGTTCATTCCCTTTTGGGAAACCTCTAGTTGATAGGAAATTTTTCTGGACACCAAGCCTCAATTTGCCTCTTTCTAACTTTCCCCCTTTGTTCTTGGTTCTGGCCTGTGGGGCCAAATAGAACAATAGTAATCCAGCTCTCCCATGAAGCCCTGCACATACTTGAAGATGACTAACACAATCTCCCATAACCTTTCCATTCGGTTCCTGTGGGGAAAACTAAGACCATTTCTTGGTGTTTACTAAGAAATTTCACGCACTCCTTACTTCAGGTTCCCTCTCACTGATCACCCTAAAATGCCCTGCCATTCTTCACTGTGTCTTATGTGCCTCACTCATTTCCCCTTCTCTGGTCAGGGAGACGGCTTGTTCCTTTTACCTGAGTAACCTCCCACAGCGAGAAAGGGAAAGACAGGAGCCCCATAATCAGCAATGCAGCTCAGAGCCAAGGACGTGCCATCCTTGAATGTGAGTGGGGAACTGAAAGGAGGGAAATGGAAAGAGAATTTAGAGACTGGCAACCAACATCTGATACTGCCATCCAACTTCCCCGACCCCTTCCTTCCACTCTACTACGGTTATACAGGTTCCCACCTGCCATTACATCTTTCAGCCCAGTCCACCCCCATTCCCACTTCTCCAGCTGCCACTCCCACACCATCTCATAGAATCTGAGAATTTTTGGAGTAGAGATGGATCTCCAAGATGATTGAGTCTAACTTCCTCATTTTTGCATATATTGCTCCCCCATACCTGGAATGGACTCCCTCCTCCCTTCTATCTTTTAAAATCCCTACTTTGCTTCAAAACTCAGGTTGAACTCTACCTTCCATATAAGAATTTTCTTGATCTTCCCCAACTGTTAGTACCCTTCCCTGTCCCTCCTTTATCTTTATCTCATCCTTATGTGTTTATTTTGCATATATTGTGTGTGTATTTCACAATACATCCATGTTGCTTTCCCCCAATTGAAACAGAAGCTCTTATAGGGCAGAGTCTTATTTTTGTCCTGGTGTCTATCACAGTGCCTGGCTCCTAAGAAGACTTATATGCTTATTGATAGACTCATTGAGTTTGCAAATCAGCTACCTGAGGACCAGAGTCTCAATAAGTTGCCCAAGATCACATGGCTCATAGTGGCAGAGGCAAGACTAGGACCAGGGTGATTTTAACTCCAGGGTGTCTCCATGTACCTCATTCCTCCTCTTCATCAGGAAGGAGGCACTCGTTGGAGGACTTGGGCAAAGACAACCAAAGGAGATGCTTGTGCTCAAAGAGTGCCTTCTTGTTCCTGACATTCTCCTTCAGCTCTTAATCCTAATAATATTTTCATTCTCATTTTGAAGCTCGAAAATATGTGTAAAGATGAAAGAGAAAAGGAGAGAAAAAGGAAAAAGCTTTTATATAGCAGCTACTTTGTGCCAAGTATTGTGGGAAAACACTTTACAAATATCTCACTTTAGAGGATCTCATTGGATACTTACAACAACCCTGTGATGTAAAAGCTTTTATTATCCCCATTTTCCACCTGAGGGAACTGAGGTGAAGCAGCTCACCCAGGGTCACACAGCTAGTAAGCATCTGAAGTTGAATCTGAGATCTTCCTCACTCTGCACCCAGCACTTTACTGAGCCTCTTGCTACAGGTGTTGAGAGATAGGTTCTTTAGGACACTTAGGAATAGAAACCAACAAGTTCCAAAAAATCAGAGTCCAAATGTGATCAAGGTCCTAGGAAAAGCATGGCTGTTGTCTGGGCCTCCTTAAAGGAAAGGACTTCTATCTTCTTAGGGGTCTTTATGGGCCCCAGTCTTCTCCAAGTTAATTTATGCAGAAGAGGTTAAGTTAGTTAAAAAAAAAAAGTGGTGTAGAAAAAACCAAATAGATTAGTGAGGGGGAAAAAAACTGGAATCAGACCCATCTTGGACTGGTGGGCAGAGTTGCCAAACCTAGAGATTTGGGCTGCAGTTTCCCAAAATTCCCCTCATCATCTTTCAGTGGTATAGACACAAGAAGTATAGACATACATAGCACACAGCCAAGTCTAAAGGGTGGGTGTGAGCCAGAAGGGCCTAATGAGGTAATAAGAATAAGACTCTGGGGTAGAATTTTTTGGCTCCTGCCCCTCTGAAGGCGTTAGCTCCATCTTTATGGGGCCACACCATATAGACTCCCAGAGGCCTGGGATGTATTTTTCCAGGGCTCAGGTTTCCATCTGCTAGACCTAGCCTCTGTGAAGATGACCAACAAGAGTGGAGAGGTAATGGGAAGTCTTGACAGTATCCGAAATAGGCTGCCCTGATAGCCTAGGAGACGACATACCTAGACACCACATTTTCTCATTTGCATGGTTCCCTGGCCCTCTTACTGTAGCCAAGGAAGCAACATGAGCTTGAATCAGGGCAGGGAAAAGGGAGTTGGGAGGCCCTGCTGTGCAGAGAGCAAAGGAAGACCTTATCTTTGTCATCAGGAGGCTCCCAAGGTCAGAGCCTCTGGTTCTGTTGGCAGCCAGGTCAGAGTGTGAACTTTTCAAGCCTGAACTTTGAAAGATTTCTTTGCCAGAGTGTGAAAAAAGAGGAACATTAGAATTTTTTTCAAAAAATAGTTTCGCTTTTCAATTCTATATGTCCTTTTTGGTGTTTCTGAACAGTAAAGAAGGGATGAAGGGGCGGCTAGGTGGCACAGTGAATAGAGCACCAGCCCTGGAGTCAGGAGAACCTGAGTTCAAATCTGGCCTCGGACACTTAACTAGCTGTGTGACCTTGGGCAAGTCATTTAACCCCAATTGCCCTCCAAAAAGAAAAAAAGGGGAGGGTAAATGAAGATTCCAGGGAAAAAGTAGAGTGAGCAGAGGGTTAAAAGTTTGGCCTGGGGTAAAAAGACTGAAGAAGACAATTAGAAAGGCAGCTTGGCATAGTGCTCAGCACACAGTAGGTGCTTAACAAATGTTTGTTGATTGATTGACAGCTGGCCTCTCAAAATCGGGCTGAGGAAAGTCACTTCTCAATAGTCCTGGGAAATGTGCTAAGATTATAACTACTGATATGCATTAGGAGAGAGGGCTCTTCCTCACCAAGAATTCCATACACCATTGAAATTATGGATCTGGGGACACACAAACAAAGAAGATCACTTCCTTGATTTTGGGGTGACCTTGGACAAGAAGTTGCTTCCCCTCTCGACTTCAGTTCCCTCTTCTGTAAAATGAAAGAGTTGGAGCAGATGACCTCCAATGCCCCTTCCAGCTCAGATATTCTATGAGGTTGCTGCCTTCTTGGTGGTTCCTTGGCAATGCCACCTAGTACTCGGCTATCTTCTCCTCAACACTGTTGCTGGAATCACAGACCATGCCTTGGAAGACTTAACTCTCCGGTAAAAGCTCTGGCACTCCCAACCCTAGGGCTTTCATTGTCCTGATTGTCCTGATAGCTGGTCCTGCTTGTGGTTCACTCTATATCCCATCCTACCTGGATGCTGCTTGTAAAACCTGCTCCCCCTGCCAGCTCTGGAATCAAAATCAAAACATGCTCCTAGAAAGGGTATGTCAATCAATCCGTTCCCATATTGCTCCACTCACCATCTCTATGACTTTGTGAATGAAACATCCCTCCCTGACCGTCATTCTCTTACATGTACTATCTCCCCATGTTACAATGGAAAATCCCTCAGTGCAGAGACTATTTCATTTTTGTAGTTTTATCCCCAGAACTTTGCATGGCACATAGCATTAATAAGTGCTTTTATAGCCATCGATAAAATGCTGAACTTGAAGTCAGGGAGCCCTGGGTTCAAATCCTGATTCTGACACTATCTGACATGACCGAGGGCAAGTCACTTCACGTCTCTGATTCCTCTCAAGTTCCTCATTTGTTACAACAGTAGAGTGACTTATAGGACCTACCTCACAAGGTTGTTGTGAGTCTTAAATCAGAGGATGTCTGCCAAGGGCTTTGCAATCTCTAAAGCCCAATAAAGTAACCAACTGTTGTTGTCATTGTTTATTGCCCCATGTGCTAGTGATTTTGAGAAAGGTGCCTCACCTTGGACTGAAATGGGTGGCAGTGGGCAAATCAGTGGGGCTTTCTGAGTCCTATTCTCCTTGTTGGCCCTCCCTCCTCCTGCCCCCCAACCCCAGAAGATCTCACTTGGCACAGTAGAGAAAGTGGTCTCTCCAGTTCACCTCATCTGTGCGCCCCGTCAGGGTCTGGTTGGCAGTGAGTAGGAAGTTGGTGCGGTCACTCTGGAAGTACTGCAAGAAACTGTTAATGCAGCAGTCCTCCAGGCTGGGATTGTTGGGGTTGAGAGGTGCATAACAGAAGTCCTTTAGGGAGATGTTCCGTTGCTCTTCCTCTGACCAGACTTCCATATGCCTCAGCTCTTCTTGCAACTCTAGCAGCTGAAGGATCAAGGGCTCTTGCAAAATGCCACCGAAGATCTTGGGTCCAAGAAGCAGGGAATCATAGGTGTAGCTAAGGTGGCTAGGAGCTGTCAAGATCACTTGGTTGGTGCGGAAGAAAGGCCCAAAATAGCTGTCATGGAATTCCTTCTCCTTCCTGGCCTGGCTATTGGGATTTGACCACAGCTCCACTGGATCCGTGGTCAGCTCCAGGAAGACCATACCACACGTCAGTCCTATTACCAGTGCTGCAGAGAGACACAAAACTACCTTTGGCCATGAGGCCACCCATGTGCCCCAGCTCTGGAAGAGATTGCCAAGGATGATGTGGGAAAAGTAGCTAACCCTGTTCAAGCAGCCTATGTCCTTCTTGGGCATCCTGTCCTTTTTTTTGTAGCAACGATGAACCACGAGGAAAGTGAAGAATGAGACAAAGACAAGAGAGAGGAGGATTGCCAGGACCAGCCCACCATCCATCCTCCCTATGCGGAAGGTTGAATCCAGCTTGGGAGGGCGAGCAATGGCAGGACAGGACAAGGCACAGTCCTGGCAAGAGCACGGCTCAGAATCATTGCTCCGAGTCTCATTGCAGCCCCATATTTCTGCATCCAGGGCCTCTATCCCATCCCCTGGAACTTCGCCAGGCTGCAAGAGATGAAAGCCAACTTCCACAGGAGCAAAGCCATTCCCTGTGTTACCCTGGTAGTCAAGCCAACGCTGGGCATTACAAAGATCAGAGCCATAGACTCCACACATGGTACCGATCGCCAAGCTGCCGGATGAAGGGATTTGCACCTTGCTGCAGGAATTGTAGGCCCTCTCTGCAAAACCGTGTGTGTAGAAAGCATCATATGCCACCACCTTGGAGAGGTTAGTCCCTGCGACGTCCAAGATGCGGGTCACGTTGATGAAAAGACTCTGGTTGGCGCTACAGGTGTTCTGGCAGTGCAAGCTGGCAAAGTTCTCAGCACAGGTCGGACAGCGGTTGAGAAGGGCCTTGGTCACCACCATGCTACTCTGCAGGGCCACAAGCTGGCTGATGGAGCAGCAGGCGTAAGTAGAGTCAGGGCCTTCATACAGCCGGGGGCAGATCTGACTCAAGAGCTGCAAGTGGTACCCACTGAGCCTGCGAGCCGGAGTGTTGGATAGACAGGACACGTTGGCCAGGGGGACGAGGCTGCCGGACAGTTCAGGGTTTTCCCCACAGTCGTCATAGAAGGCGCACACGCCGGGTCCGCGCTCAGGAGTGTAGCTCTCTGCATGGACCTGAGGAAGGGACCTGTTAGAAGCAGCCTCCTGTGCCCACATCCCCTGGCAGGCACAGACATTCTAATCTTGTTCCCAAGCCTAAAGCTTGCGTTCCCTTATTTTTGCCCCCTTTGGGGTGGTTCTGTCTCTGTTTTATGGCAGGCCTTGTCCTTCTACCTCAGCAAAGTGGTTCTAGGAACTGAGTCTTAGACCAAGTGAGAGTAAATGTCACAGACAGTGTCAGTGCTGAGGGGTTGATGGTGAATCCAAGGACTGACACATGCCCCTGCTGCCTCCTCCTCCTTCTCCCAATTTCCTGGACATTTTTTCCAGTCTTTCTGGTTCTTTGAACTTGTGAGTTTCACCAAAATTATGGAAAGACAAAAGAATGGGAACTATCTTGAAAACCTTAGAGTCAATAGCCTCTCCTCCCAACAAAAGAGAATTTCCATTTCAGATGGGAATTGTCTACCTAGCAGGTTATGATATCCTCTAGAAAACTGGTCTGAGAACTTCCAGCCTTCTAATCCCTTGAATATGGCTAAACAATGCGGTAAGCCTAGCACAGGGGAAAGAGTAGTGGGTCAAGTCAAAGAACCTAGGCCCAGATGCTAACTCTTCCTTTCACTCCTTGTGTCAGTCACATTGCCTCTTTCAACCTCAGTTCCCTCATTGCAAAATGAGAAGGTTGGGCTTTTATTGACCTCCTCAACCACTTCTAGGTCTAAATCTATGGTCCAAAGCCCAAAGACAAAAACCAGGCAGTCCCAGGGCCTGAATACCCCTATGATTGTACATTTTAGCCCTGTGCCTCTTACTCCCCCTTCCCTCCCTTTAAGGAGCTCTAGTGCCTTCTTGAGTAACATGGAGGGAGACATAGAAACCAGGAACTCACCAAATGCAGGAGGACCACCAATAGCAGCAGCCCCCTCAGCCCAGGCTCCATCATCTCAGTGCCAAGTAAGGGACCAAGTAAAGAGAGCAGTGAGGTAGCTCAGGGAAGCTGACATACCAGTCCTTGATTAGGAGAGGAATAAATTAGCGGTATAATTCCTGCTGGTATTAAATCTGACCTGACTTGGTCAGAAACTAATGGGATGGGCCTGAGTTAATAATCCACTATATCCGGGTATCCTCATCCAAGTATCAGGAGCCCTCCCCCTTCACCAATAAAGGATCTAGGATTCAGAAGAAACCTTTGCATAGGAAGGAGAATTTGGGAATTGGCACCCCTGGGGGTACATTTCTAGCTTTCCTACCCTCTATCCTTTTCCTGCCCTCTTTCTTCTCCTCTAACTCTGCCTCTGTGCCCCCTTCTCCTTGCCTCCCTCTGTAACACCTCAGTCTGATTTCCTCACTCTGGGATCAAGGTGAGGTCTCATTCTGGGCTCTGAACACACCCAGTGTACTGTCATCCTTAGTAACAACAATAAGAGTACTGTTGATATTGGGCGAGGGCTGGGAATAAATGGCTCAAGACATTCAGTACTCCCTTCCTAAAGAGATGGGGAAAGGAAGAATGGTTAAATTCAATTCAACAAGCATTAATTAAGGATCTACTATATGCTAGGCATTCAGAATACAGATAGCAATGAAAACAGCACCTATCTTCCAGGAGCTTCCATCTGACACAGAAATACAATATATGCAAAATAAATAAAGTGGGTGCTAGAGAAGGAAAGATTAATATCTGGGAGCATCAGAAACGTCTTGATAAATGAGGTGGTGTGCAAGCTGAGCCTTGACCAGAGTCAGAGAGTCTGACAGGAGATGAGGAGGGAGAGCATTCCAGATACAAAGGGCAATCTTCACAAAGGCACATGGGAGAGGGAAGGGGGAAAAAAGGGGAAAAAAAAGAAGAAATTGACATGATAACTTTATTATATATTTAAGAAGAATAGCAAGTTGTACATAATAGATTTGCAGTTTCATGTACAATTATCTTTTTTATTATGTTATGTTGTAGAAATGTTTGTTTTATTCCATAAAGTAAAAAGAAAAGAAATTAAAAAGAAAAAGAAAGTCATCGAGGTTAGAAACTTACAGGGAACAGCAAATCATTGAGTTTGGCTCAAAAATAGAGTGGAGAGAGGGTAGAGGAGATTGGCGTGTATAAATGAAAGGGTAGCATTAGGAAGTTAGTCTGCAAAAAACAAGCTGGAACCAGACTCAGAAAGGCTTTAAACAATCACAGGTGCAACCTTCTGAACTACAGGTGAAAGAACCTGGAATCAGTAAGTAATTCTTAAATTCCCTTTCCTGTGTTTCTCTTTTCTCTTTCCCATACAATTCCTAGTTGGGCTAAGAAGAGAAAGGAGGAAATATAAGATTGGCTAGGGAGCCCCCTCGGTGGTTTGCCTCTCCCCTAACTAGCAGCAGGTGTATCCCTGCCCTCTGTTCCCCATGCTTGATAGGGATCTCTTTGGTTTTCTTTGACTTTCCCTATCAATCAGAATGGGGCCTTGGCCTTGACTCTCCTTAAAGACCAGATAATGGTGATTTGCGAGTGTTGGAGAATATTTTCCACCTGGTTCTTTCAAACCTTTCTGCATCATTCTTAGAACACAATTTCCCACAAAGCAGAAATGTGGATGACCTAAGCTATACCTCCAAAGACACCAAAGAAAGAAGAAAAAGACCCATAGGAACAAAAAAATTTATAGCAGCTCAGTGTCAAAGAAATGGAAACTAAGGGGATGCCTATTAATCCATGAATAGCTGAACAAATTATGCTGCAGGAATAAGGATACTGTTGTACTTAAAAAAAGTGACAAAAAGCATAGTTCCAGAGAAAACTGGAAAGATCTGTATGAATGGATGTAAATAGTGAGTAGAACTGGGAGACAATTTATACAATAACAACACTGTGAAGACAAATAAGTGAAAGAATTAAGAATTCTAACAATACAATGACCAACCATGATTCCAGAGGGATGGTGAGGTAGCATGCTACCCAATTCCTGCCAGAGAGGTGATGAGACATACATTTTAGGACATGGTCAATATGGGAATTTACTATGTTTAACTACGCAAATCTATTATGTACAACTTGCTATTCCTCTTAAATATATAATAAAGTTATCATGTCAATTTCTTCTTTTTTTCCTTTAACTACAAAGGATTTCTTTTTATTTTAATTGGGGGATAAGGAAGGAGGCGAAAAAAATTAATGCTTGTTAACTGAAAAAATAAAATAAAATGTTACATAAAAATAAAGTGAAAAAATTAAAAAATATATATATTAATGATCTAATTCATCACCACACCCTAAATAGGTGTGGTGATTTATGGAGAGCTACTTACAGATGGCCATTGTTGTTCAGTCCTGTTCTACTCTATGTGACCCCATTTGGGGTTTTCTTGGCAAAGATATTCTCCATAAATAAAAAGTTAAAGATAGTAAATTCTCAGACCCCATTTTCCCCACCTACATCTTTGACTTCTTTATTCAGCGCCATACATACATATGTATATGTGTGTGTGTGTATTTTTTTTTAAACCATCCCCTTCTTTTCCTCTGGCCGTTCTCTCCATTTGCTTGAAATGCCCAACCTTCTCCTAAGCACAATCCACCTCCTCCAAATCCGCCACAGTCTATCATCATACTTCTCAAAGAGCAAACCAGGAAAGCACCATGGGGTGCAGACTTTCTTTGGCAGCATGAGGCACCTTCTATAATTCCCATGGCCTCAAGTAAGATAGAAGGAACTCAAGCTCCATAGCTGGGAGGATACAATGGGGTTCAGGCTCGTTTGCACAAGAAATGTGAGAGACAGGTGAGCTCTAAAGGAGATGCAAGGCACAAACTGAACTCTGAAGAAGTGAGCTATAGGCTGACCTTCTAGGCTGCCCTGGTCAGATTACATCTGGAGCGGTGTTCAGTTGTGACTATCACATTTTATGAAATACATTGATAAGCTGGAGCAAATAGAGGAGGGCAACTAGAATGGTTAAGGACCTCGAAATCATGTCACAGGAAGATTGTCTAAAAGGACTGAGGATGCTTACCCTAGAGAAGGGAAGACTAGTCGTGGGGCAGGGAGACAGAGATAGAAGTGCTGATGATAACTTTCTTCATGTATTTGAAGAATTGTCTCCCAGAGGAAAGATTGAACTTGTTCTGTTTGGTTCCAAATAATTAACACAAGGGCAATGAATAGAAGTTACAGAAAAGCAGAGTAGCAAAAAGCAGCACTGCTGAGCTCCACTCCCTTCCTGACCCCAAAATTCCTCTAAATAGATCTAGAAAATGCACCAGAGCAAATCCTACTGGGGAAATCCAGAAGAAAGTCACAATGAGTCATTTTTCCAGGCAAGGCCGGTATGAGAAAACAGAGAGGGACGTGTGTGATCATTAACAATGGAATCTGGCCAGAACACACTATGTGTGAAACTTAGTTCATCCTCCATTCAGCCACCAAAGTGATTTTCCTAAAATGCAGGTTTGACCATGTCACCTCTATACTCATTAACTCCACTGGTTCCTTATCCCCTCTTGGATCAAATATAAAATGCCCTTCAAAGCTCTTTATAACCTAGCCCCCTTTCACCTTTCCAGTCTTCATACACCTTGATCTCTGACACATTCTCTTCAATTCAGTGACACAAGATGACTCACAATTATGCAAGTCAGGCAGAATACTGGTACCTTTGTTTTAGAAAGAAATTTGGGATCATTAAAGAACCTTTGCTGTTTCCTGGAGGCACTCAAACCCATTCTCTTGCTGACTCTGGGCTGGATTTGTCTCTTTCTATTGTCTGTCTTGGAATATGATGGATAAGTTAGAGAGGCTGGCCACCAAACTGCAGGTCACAATCTGGACATTCTTTATCCATTTGGTTTTGTCTGTGTGGATGGTTAAACTAAACTCTTAGACAGTTACAGATCCCTTCCAGAGACTTCTGTGATGTGCTGGGGCTAGATACAACTAGCATGTCATTCACAGAAAGGAGTATCTGAAGGACCTTACCATCCAAAGGAAATCCCTCTTCAACTTGGGTTCTGTGTTGGAATTTCTCAATGACAGTGGAAGACAACTTTGGCAAACATGTATCTTCCCATTTCGTGCCTTGCAAAATATTTATAATCAGAGTGTTATTGAACAATGTTATATCTCTGTGGTCAATATCTTTTGAGGAATCTCATGTAATTTTGATGTATGGAAACATTTTGTTGGAAGAGTGTTTGAGTCAACATTTTACCCTACCAAATCAAACGCCTTTAAAAAAATCAACGTGGAAAAGAAATCATAAGGAACTTATCAAAGATTAACTATTTACATGCCAACATGGAAAAACGATAATTGTAACTTATGAAACTTTTCTCAGTATGAGGATAGTTGAAGGGAATATAAATGTATATATATGTATACATACACATATGTCTATGTAGGATCCTGGGTATATATACATATGAATACATACGTGAGTGTGTGTATATATGTGTACAAGTATACATTGACAGAGGGCACAGGATCAATTGAATAGGAAGGGATGATACTTTAAAAGGTGAAATTGAGAGGTGGGAAAGAAATAGAATGAGAGGAGACAGGGAGAGACAGAATGGAGTAAATTATCTCATATAGAAGAGACAAGGGATAACTGTTACAATGGAGGGGAAGAACAGGAAGGCAAAAGGAAATGGGTCAACCTTACTGTCATTGAATTTGGCTTAGGGAAAGAATGACATACACTCTAAATTGAGTATCTTGCCCTACAGGAAAGTAAGGGGGATGGGCATGACAGGGGGGATGATGGAGGGGAGGGCAAGGGAGGGCGGGAAGGGTTGTTAGAAGCACACACTTCTGTAAAGGGAGAGGGACAAAGTAGAGAATAGAACAAGTGGAGGGCAGGATAGGAAGGAGGGAAATATAGTCAGACTTTCACAATATGTCCATTGTGGAGATGTTCTTCATAACCACACATGTACAGCCTGTATTGAATTGCTTGTCTTTCCAGTGGGGGTGGTGACGAGAGAGGAAGGGAAAGAAGCTAGAATTTAAAGTTCTATAATCAAACGTTAAATATATGTGTAAAAATATTATTATTATTATCGTTATTATTTACATGCAACTGGGAAATAAGATATACAGGCACTGGGATAGGGAGATCCATCTTGCCCTACCAGAAAGTCAGAGGGGTGATGGGGGAGGATATAGAAGAGAGCAGATTGGGGGAGGAGGTATACAGTGGGATGGCTGTTTTGGGGTGGTGGGTAGGGGAAAGATGGGGAGAAAATTTGTAACTCAAAATCTTGTGGAAATGAATGATGTAAACTAAAAATAAACAAAAGTTAATTTTAAAAAAATCGACAAGTATCAAGCACAAACGGATCTTATATTCTTTATATCTATTAGTTGTGTGGTGGTAAAGATGTGATCTACCGCCAAATACAACTTATAAAAGCTTCCCTGTTCCTTGCTAATATCCTCATCCAGCACATCCTTGAAATATATGTAATTGAGTTTTATAGAAATTTTACACACATGGCAAAGTAATCCTATACATAAGTAGATGTTGATGTTCTCTTAGTCACTTTTTTAAAGTATAATTAAAATTTGATTTTTTCCATACCTTTCATATCTTCCTTTCCTTGATGTATCTTGTGAATTGACCCCTTAATACCATCACAATTGTGTCAACTGTAGCATGGAAAATCTCAATGAATATTTCAGCTGATCCAAATGCTTTTCTCAGCTTTATTATCTTTCGTGCCATTTTTGATGTTCAATCACGTCCAACCCTTCATGACCCCATTTGGGGGTTTCTTGACGAAGACACTGGAGTTGTTTGCCATTTCCTTCTCTGGCGTATTTTACAGGTGAAGAAACTGAGGCAAACAGGTTAAGCAGGGTCACACAGCTAGTGTTTGAGATTGGATTTGAACTCAGGAAGATGTCTTCCTGACTTGAGGGCCAGTGTTCTACCCACTGGACCACACAACTGAACTCATACTTCACCTAAAAACACATGCATGACTGAAAAATTAAAGTCTAAGCGTGGTAGCTCTACTACCTTTGAAAGCAAAAATAAGATTTGTTATAAAAACTTTTATAGACATTTTACCAGCTTTCTTTTATTTGTTGCTCTTCTATTTTCTTTTTTTAAAGTTTTTTCTTTTAAAAATCTTATTTTTGTTTATATCTTTTACATTTACATCATCTTGATTTTTCAATATATCCCTGCCCTACTCAGTGAGTCAGACCTTTGTAACAAGTTAAAAGAAAAAGACAAAAAGCAACTCAGAAGAATCATCCAACATGTCAACCGTATCTGAGTATATAAAATATTCCCCATCTTTAGTCTCTTACCATAGCAAGGAGAGAATTTCTCAACTCTTCTCCAGGGTCAAGCTCGGCAATTGGAATTAGATGATGTTTGGTTTTAGGGTTTTTTGTTTTTTCTATTTATATTTCTAGTCATGCTATATATTGGTTTCCTGGTACCGTTTCCTTCAGTCTATATCAGTTCATATAAGTCTTCCCACATATCTCTGAATTCTTACTATTGATCATTTCTTACAGAACAATATTATATTACATTCATGTACCAAAATTTCTTTAGGTATTCCCCAACAGATAAGACCTACTTTATTTCTAGCCATTTGCTGCCATAAAAAGGCCCACTTCTAATATTTTCTCCAGTATGAGACTTTTCTGTCCTTGAACTCTGTGAACCATGTGCCTGGCAGGGGGATTTCTGGGTCAAAAGGTATGGACACTTTAGTCATTTTTTTAGCACACATCCAAATTGTCTTCCCGAATAGTTGGACCAATTCACAACTTCACCAATAATTTATTTATTTGCCTGTCTTCCCCCAGGTCCTCCAACATTCCATTTTTTGTCACCTTGTCAGTTTGTTGAGTGTGAGACAAAGGCTTAGAATTACTTTGGTTTACATTTCTTTTATTAGTGATTCGTTGTAATCTTTCATCTGTTTATCAATATTTTTCAATTCTTCTTGTGAGAATTTTTTGTTCATCCTCCTATTTTTATCCATAAATATTCTTGAGTTTCCTTGGTTGTTATGTTACATGTAATTTACGTTGATTTAATTTGAAGAGTTTTATTGAATTTTTTGTAACATTTGTCTGTTTCATATTCTGCAACAAATATTGGTACATAAACTGCACATGTCTTAGGGTGGTCTTTCTAAAAATACTTCTTATCAGAACTGCAATTAGAAATTACCAAAATATCCCTTGAAATTATTTTTTCTGTGGCCTTTGGATGCATGATAAACTAGCTTCTCTAGTTCCTTTATTTGCCTCTCCAATGAGTCCCTGTGATTGATCATTCCATTTAGCTGAAACCTTCCTTCATTCTTTTTTTTTATTCTGGGTTTCATTCTGGGTTTGTTTGTTTGTTTTATAGCAACAATGTAAGTGGCTGCTACAGTAGGTCCATTCAGTGGTCATCAGACAAGGATCTCATATGTAGAATGTCATTATCTGATTAAACATTTAGAGTACTGAAATGTGGAACAAATACATATGCTCATATTTACCTTTTCTGGTGGGTTATATAGAGAATGTATAAATATTTCCTGTGGGATTCCAATCTATCATGTGGTCTTTGGGATTCTATTTCCAAGCATGCATGGTTGAGAGGCTTGTACTATGCGATGACAAAAGTGTTGTCTAATTGACTGCAGAGCTAGTAAAACTGATGACACTGGGGGGGTCTGATGAACCAGAACTCAGTGGAAAAGAAAAACAAAAGGGAGGGGAGACCCAGTCCTCCATCTATTTTCTTTACAATTTTGAGGCAGAACCACTTAGAGGGGCTCTCAAACTGAGTAGGGGAAAATATGGCTTCCTTGTGTCCCACCAGAACAAGGCAGCTGTGATCATATAGCCACTTCTCTCTCTTTGTGCTTGTTCTTTCCTGATCTTAGTTGAATAAATATCTTTTAATGGAATTATTCAGATAGTAACCTTGTGAATTTCAAAAGGTCTGGAGGTCTGCAACTGTGGTGTCAGTAGCACTATCTGCTTGGAGGTCAATGGCAGTGGAAGCAATTACATTGGGGTCATACCAACTTACTATACCTTCTTAGTAAATATCTTTCAGAAAAGCTAGTTTAGGCTATTGTCTGGTTATTAATGGGGAGCATACTTGGTAGGGGCTCAGGAGTTACAGTACTGAAAGCATAGTCCTTTAAGGTTATCCTATTAAGGTTATCCCTAGAACCAAGAGAGTAGTAAGTAGCAGTCACCCTAAACCAACAAGGGACCCTAAACCAACAAGCCCAAGTGAAAGTTGGAGGAATAATCCAGATAAGATTATTACATGTGATTTTTCACACCAATCCTATGAAGGAGGTGCTAGTTTTATTTTTTAATTTTTTTTTAGTTTTATTTCCTTATCCATATTTGACAGGTAAGGAAGGAAACTAAAATGAAGCGGTTTAAATTATTTGTTCAACCACACAGTTCCTAAGTGTCTGAGGCATGATTAGAACTTAGATCTTTCTGACTCTGAGTCCAGTAACCCCTGCTCATTGTGAGAAAGTCTCAGTTACTCCCTATTTCAGAAAGCTATGCATGAGCCTAGAACATAGAAACACTACCCAGTCAGTTTAAAGGAGGTTGAGTGAATCTCACAAAGATGGAAATATGAGTAAGCCTACTAGCTAGATGGTGCCATGGATAGAGCACTAAGCCTTGAGTCAGGAAGACCTGAATTCAGATCCAACCACAGATACTTATTAACTATGTGGACCTAGCCAAAGCATTTAACCTCAGTTTCCTCAACTATAAAATATGAATCATAACAGCACCTACCTCCCAGGGTTGTTGTGAGGATCAAATGAGATAATATTTGTAAAGCAAATGTGCCTGGCACATGGGTTTTGTTGTTCAATCACGTCCAACTCTTCCTGACTGCTTTTGGGGCTTTCTTGACAAAGATACTGGAGTGGTTTGCCATTTCTTTCTCCAGCTCATTTTATGGATGAGGAACTGAGGCAAACAGGGTGAAGTGACTTGCCCAGGGTCACATAGCTAGTAAGTGTCTGAGGCCAGATTTGAACTCAGGAAGATGAGTCATCCTACCTACAGGACCAGCACTGTTCACTTTGACACCTAGCTGCACATAGTAGGGCTTAGTAAATATTGATTGATTGATTGATTGATTGGGCAAAGTAGATGAGGAGCAAATAGGACAATAGAAAGGCAAGGCAAGCAAAGGCTGGAGTTTGAACAGTGGAGCAAATGGAGGGTAAAGAGAAGACCATAACATAAAGAAATGCCAGAGAAAGTGAGTATCAACCAGGAACATTTAAGAGCAGGAATGGGCTGTAGGTCAGTGTTTCTGAGTATGGAAAAGCCTTGGCATGACAACATGTCACTGATTAATGCCAGGCCTATTTAATATACCAAAAGGGCTTTAAAAGTGTACATAGCTTTTGACCCAGCAACACCACTACTAAACCATGACCAGGTTTATTTATAGTCTTTAGGAGGAATGGGAAGGGAGGTTACATCTGTAGTTGATGGCAGCCCATTGGAGCTCATGTAAAATGTACTCTGCATATCACCCTGACAAGTGATACTCTAGATGAGCGGTTCTCAATCTGTGGGTCTCGACCCCTTTGGCGGTCAAACGACCCTTTCACAGGGGTCGCCTAAGACCATCGGAAAACACATATTTCCGATGATCTTAGGAACTGAGACACTGCTCCTCTATCCATTTCCAGGCAGGTCCACCCACATGCAGATATGCCCACATATGAGTATTAAAGGATCACAACATTAGGAAGGTTGAGAACCACTGCTCTAGGTGAAGAAATGCTGGTGCTTCCTGTACTGTGCACCCTGCCACTATTTTGACTTCTCCTCTTCCTTCTAGGTTGAGGACCAGTTGGGAAGCAATAAGAGAGGATGGACATTTAGTGTGTCCACTTAGAATACTTGCTTTGCTGTCTGGTTCTCCTATCTTTCCTGCTTTGATTAAATGTCATAGGATCATGTATTATAGGTTTAACACTGGAAAGTATATTGGAGGCTATCTAGTCCAACTCCCCCATTTTCCAGATGAGAAAACTGGGCCCTAGAAAGGTAAAGTGCCTGACCCAAGGTTCTCAGTGGCAGAGGCAGGATCCTTTAATTCCAAGTCCAGTTCTTTCTATAGCACTATGTTGTCTCTCTTCTGCTTTGAATTTACATGCCATTTGGCTTGCCTGGTAAAATTGGTTGTAAGGACTCAGAGTAGGAGATGGAATAAATGATGGACCCTAAAAGAGCCATGAGTTTTCATGGAGCAACATTAGGAGAGTGAAGATGGGGGATAGGCTTTGCTGCCTTGTTAAATGCTTATATTATATAAGGGATTTCCCTCCACATTTAGTTTATTCAATTACTTGTTTTGTTGATGGTTGTATAAAACAAAGACTGTTTGTTAAAGTTTTACTTGTGATAGCTAGTAGGGTGGAGTATATATTACTCACCTGAATTTGTCTCCCACAATATCCCAGTCACAGTGGAATGGAATCTTCTGGCTCACCACATCACCAAGTAATTGATTAAGCAGATCACCAGACAGATTCAAGGTCGAGAGATTGCTTCTCTTCTCCAATAGACCATCATTTGCTATCTCTACCAGAATCTCCAATAGGCAACCTTCCTTATTTCCTATTTGAGGATGCAATGTGGTATGATGGAAAGAGACCAGGCTCTGGGGTCAGAGGACCAGGGTTCAGATCTTGCCCCTGATACTTAATCACTGCTATGACTTGGGGTAAAAGTCATTTCATCTCCCTGGACCCTAGTTTCTTCATTTGTAAACTAGGGGGCAAGGTTGGACTTAGCTAGTCTGTGAGGCCTCTTATAGCTCTGGTTCTCTAAGATATTCTGTTCTGACTTTCTAGCATCATCTTGGCAGCTGCAAGCCTCTGACCCCTGAATGCCAAAGAGAGACAGTGTTATGCGAATGGGAATCTGAAGATCTTCCCTGCCCCTTGGCCCTTTGATAGGCTTAAGTGACTCTGAGAACCTTCTCTGATTTGAAAATATACTCTGCCCCCTAATAGGCTGAATGTGGTAACATGGACCCTGTGGCAGGAGGCTTGTTTTTCAGGAATGCCCACATCTTATTACTTTGTGATTGGTCAAGAGGGTTGTGACATTCTCTGACCCAGGAGAAGGCTATATATACCCTGATGTGGAGTTTTGCTTTGAGGCTCACTTTGCGAAGAGTTGTGTGATTTGTCCAGATGAGACTCTGGACAGCCATTGAGCACCCCCCCTCACACACAGCTTTGAAAACCCAGATGTTGGTGTTTCCCTCTCTGGTAACTAACTAGGTATGGATGTAATGGTCAGACAGCTGGAAGCCCTGTCTGCTGATCTGTTTCTCTGTTTCTCTGCCTGCTTGTAACTTCTGTTTGTATTCTCTGAAGTTCAGGGTGTTGCATCGTATGTGTGATGACCAACCTTGACAAACTGGAGTCTTCTCAGCAACGCACAGCTATAAGACAACTCTACAAGTCTCAGGAGGGAAAGAGATACCTACATGCAGAGAAAGATCTAGAAAGAACAGAGTTTAAATGCAGACTGAAGCAACCTACATGCTATCGCTCTTTTCCATGTTTGGTTTTGTTTCCTTTTTCCCATTGCTCACTCCATTGGTTACAACTCTTCTATACAACCAGACTAATGTCCAACGTGAAAGTATTTGCAGATTCTGTACTTGACTGCATGCTGCCATGGGTGGAAGTGGAGGGAGAGGGAGGGGAGAAAATTTGAAACTCAAGGAACTCTAGAACCAAATCTTGTAAACTAAAAGTAAATAAACAAATCAAGTTAATAAGAAAAAAAAAGTTCAGGGTGTTGACTTTTTCCCTGAACTAGGTAAATGATATATGTTTGATTAAAGTAAGATTATTAACCCATTTTGAGTTGCTTTCCTTTAGAAAAGCAGATCTAAGAACCTATGCTAGCAGCCATCCTGGGTATGCTAGGATGTTTGCTGCTACAGACAGAAGCTTCTGGCCATCCAATAGGCAGCTCCCTCCATGCTTCTTTCCTACACATGGTGCTCTTTAATGTGGTGTGGTATGAAACAGTCTATTGCTGAGCAGTCTAGTCAGGGTTTTTAAAAACACACACAGAATTTGACAATTCACAACATTCCATCTTCTCTATCATCGTGACTACTCCTAATCCCACTGCTTCTGTTCCCTTAGTGTTCAGTTCGTATGGAGTAGAAACCAGAGAAAAGTGAAAGATCTAGCTACAACCACTGGGGTTATGTTCAGTTTTAAGAAAAAAAGCAATTTTAAAAGAAAAAAAGAAAGAAAGAGAAAAAGAACCAAAGAATGACCTGTCCTATGCCAATAAACAGAAAGTTTTTGTCAGCTCAGACTGCTGAAAGAACATGGAGAATTCTCCCACTCTACCTGACAGTATCAGCTGAGGACTCGAGAAAATAAAATGGATCTGCTGACTCCTTGATAAAGTAGGAAGTACATCAGGTTGAGAGCCAGAGGACCCAGGTTCAAATCCTAGCTCTGCCACTTTTAACCTACATGATGCTAGTCAATTTAGTTACCCTCTCTGGGCCTTAGTTTCCTCATGTGTAAAATGAGGGGGCTGGACAGGATCCCCCCAAAAGACCCCTCCAACTCTAAATCTTCAATGCTCTGGTTTGGGCCGATTTTTGTAGGAAAGAGCTAGAAAACTTAGAAGTAGTTCTGAAGGTAGAAGAAAAGCTTGAGACTATCACTTTAAGCCCTTACAAATGGGAGGGGGAGGCAATCGATATACTTGAATATAGGACTGCTGGGTAAGATGGAAAGAGAACCAAGTATTTTCCCAAATAATTCTTTCCTGAATGGGAACAGAGAAAACAGACCCAGACCCAAAGATCAAGAGAGGATAAGACTCTTCAGCAGAAGAGCCTAATTGGCTGCACCCACCTGGCCAACCCTAGAAAGGCCCCTCTAGACTCAGACTGGAGAAATGGCAGCCCGGATAGAGGCAACAGCAAAGAACAAAGTACAAGGCCCCCAGCCTTGTGATGACAGCTGGGGAGCCTCCCAGGGGAACACCAGGGCCAAAGGGCCTCCCTCCTCCCAATCCTGGAGCCAGCTCAGTGTTCAAGGATCTAGCCTGGGGAGGGAGAGGGCTGAATGACAAATGTCTGCATTAGCAGCAAAAACCTATCGATTCTTGTCTTTTTCTTTCATTATCAAAGGAAAAGTATAGTCGTGTAGACAAGGAAGAGGGTGTTATAAGGCAAAAAGGGAACCCGAAGCAGAGATTGGAGAGGGCATAATTAGATGAAACTTCACCTGGGGAAATTTAGCTGTGTGTGTGTGTCTATGTGTGGCTGTGTACATGCATGCGTGTGTGTGTGCGTGTGCATGTGCATGTGTGTGTGTGTGTGTGTGTGTGAAGTGTAGGGGTGGGAACAGAGGTGTAGATAACAATTTTTCAGAGGTGAGAAGGACAGATTTGGCAGTGAAGGGGGCTATTCCTCAGTGGGTGCAATCACACAAAGAACGGATGGCCTGTCTCCCAAAGATCCTTTGGGTGTTCTGACCTATGCCTCTGAATGACTGTGAGTCCAGATGTGGGGACAGCATTGTCAGAAAAGGAAGCAAGGAAGTGCCCTCTCCTAGAAGAAAGATGCCCTCACATCAGTTCTCCCACATAGAATCCTGCCGATCTTTGTCATTTATGTCTCTGGTCAGAGAGAAGAACTATCCCCACAAAGGCTGGGCTCTGGAGGCAAGCATTTACCAGAGACAAGGGTAAACTTAGCTTCTTATCTTGATCACTTTGATAATTGTAAAAATAATAATAATAACAATAGTTAACATTTATATAGTGCTTACTACGTGCCAGGCACTAACCTAAGCATTTTATATTTATTATCCCCTATGATCCTCACAGCCACCCCAGGAGGTGGGTGCTATTATTACCTCCATTTTACATTTGAGGAAACTGAGGCAGATTAGAGGTCATTTGACTTGCCCAGGGTCTTGTTGTTGTTCAATCAGGTTTGAATCTTCTTGACACTATTTGGGGTTTTCTTGACAGAGATACTAGAGTATCTGCCATTTCCTTCTCCAGCTCATTTTATAGATGATGAAACTGAGGCAAACAGTGTTGAGTGACTTACCCAGGGTCACACAGATAGTAAGTATCTGAGGCCAGATTTTACTCTGGTTTTCCTGACTCCAGCCCCAACACCTCTTGGGTCAGAGAGTCAAAGAGTCTTCATAGGGAGGAAGATGATAAACCTTTAACCCTCTTAGAGAGCAACCCAGGCTGAAGATGAAATATCAAGAAAAGGGGACCTTAGGGCAGCTAAGTGGGGCAGTGAATAGAGCACTGGCCCTGGAGTCAGGAAGACCTGAGTTCAAATCCGACCTCAGACACTTAACACCTACTAGCCGAGTAACCTTGGACAAGTCACTTAACCCCAATTTTCCTGCCTTCCCCCCTGAAGGAAAGAAAGAAAGAAAGAAACAAAGAAAGAAAGAAAGAAAGAAAGAATGAAAGAAGGAAAGAAAGAAAGAAAGAAAGAAAGAAACAAAGAAACAAAGAAAGAAAGAAAGAAAGAAAGAAAGAAAGAAAGAAAGAAAGAAAGAAGGAAAGATGGACCTTATTGGGAGATATGAGGCTTCAGGCTCAAGGGATCCTAGGTCCCATTCTGTTCCACTCATAATCACTGAATTTCAGTTGGAAGGAACTTTATGAGGGCACATAGCCTACTCCAAACCTTAACTAGAAAAGAATATACGTCATTACATACAGGACAAATGGTCATGCAGAATCTGTTCCTGACTTCAGGCTGCCTCCCACTTATTGCTCTTCCTTCTGTCCTAGGAGTCCAAGTAAAACAAATCTCATGTGATGGCATTTTCAGGACTTGAAGGCACCTATCATGTTCATTTGGAGGAATTCCTTCAACAGGCATTTAATAAGAGCCACTTTGGTTCCAGGCAGTCATTGCTGTTTTCCTGTCAGGTGCTGGGGTTACAAAAACAAAAATGAAACGTATCTACCAAAAGAATGCCCCTCATAGGGAAGTGGAAAATTGGGAAAGAATTTTTACAACCAGTGTCTCTGATAAAGGCCTCATTTCTAAAATATACAGGGAATTAAGTAAAATCTATAAGAATACAAGTCATTCCCCAATTGATAAAATGGTTAAGGGATATGAACAGACAATTTTCAGAGGCAGAAATTAAAGATATCTATAAGCATATGAAAAAATGCTCTAAATCACTATTGATTAGAAAAATGCAAATCAAAACAATTTTGAGGTACCACATCTCTCCAGCCAGATTGGCTAAGATGACAAAACAGGAAAATAACAAATGCTGGAGAAGATGTGGAAAAATTGGAACAGTAATGCATTGTTGGT
>CM053581.1:189522548-189568239 GCA_028627135.1 Pseudochirops cupreus | reverse complement strand
AAGGAGGGACATTTAATCAGTCTCTCACAATATGCCCACTGTGGAGAGGTTCTGAGTAATTACACATGTACAGCCTGTATTTAATTGCTTGTCCTTCCAGTGGGGGTGGGTGACGAGGGAGGAAGAGAAAGAATCTAGAATTTGAAGTTCTATAACCAAATGTTAAAAATATATATGTATATATGTATACAATTATTATTATCATTATTATTAACTACATCCAACTGGGACTTAAGATACACAGGCATTGTGGTTGGGAGATCCATCCTGTCCTACCGGAAAGTCAGAGGGGTGATGGGGGAGGACATAGGAGAGAATAGATTGGGGGAGGGGTTATGCAATGGGATCACTGTTTCGGGGTGGTGGGTAGGGGAAAGATGGGGAGAAAATTTGTAACTCAAAATCTTGTGGAAATGGATGATGTAAACTAAAATTAATTTTAAAATAAATAAAATTAATAATAAATATATAAAAATATAAAAAAAGAAAACATAAGAATAACGAGACTACCTGAAAGCTATGATCAAAAAAAGAATCTTAATATAATAATATAAGAAATAATTAAAGAAAATTGTCCTGAAGCATTGCAACAAGATGTGAAAGTAGAAATAGGAAAAAATCCACCAATCATTACCTGAGAGAGATCCTACAAAGAAAAACTACAGGAATATTATAGTCAAATTCTGAAACCCCCAGTTCAAGGATAAGATATTATGAGCAACAAGAAAAAAACAAATATGGTAGTGCCACAATTAGAATAACACAAAACTTAGCAGTGGAGACATTGAAAGCTGCAGGTCTTGGAACACCATACATCAAAGATCAAAAGAACTGGGGTTCCAGCTGAAAATATCACACTTAGCAAAGCTAAGCATAATCTTGAATAAAAAAAGGGAACATGTAATTAATTATCAGACTTTCAGGACTTTGTTTAAAAAACCCCCCAACGACCTGAACTTAGTATTAGATTTGACATAAAAGAACCAGGAGAAATATAAGGTACGTAGCAAATACTAATTATAAGGGACTCAATAAAGACAGACTGTTCACCTTTTATGTTTGCTAAATGTATATCTAAAATTGTTATTTATAATTGGGCAGTTTGTATGAAAAATTGGGGTAGCCCTGAACATGATGACTTTAAAAAAATAAAACCACTCAGGAACAACTAAAATGAATAATTATCTTATACAAATGAGGTTTAAGAGGAAGAACTTGACACAGAAGAATTAGATGGGGGAGGAGAGCTGTTAGTTCTGGTAACCTACTTTCATCAAGAATGGGTTCAACAGGGAGCAACACATATACATCTAGAAGCATATAAAAGTCTTCTAAATTCAGAAAGAATAAAACACTAGGGGATAGGGAGGGGGGAAGAGGATAAGGGAGGGATCTCTAGAGGGGAGGGTGAGGGAATAGGTTAAGGAAGGGTATAGAGGGGTGTTTAGATTAATGGGAATGGGAGGATAAGGGAGGGATCCTTGGGGGAGGGGTTAGATTAAATAATAGGGCAAGGAAGCAGTTAGAAGTAGAGGAATCAGGAGGGATAGGAAATAAGACACACACACACACACACACACACACACACACACACACAGAAACAAAGATCAGGAGTAGAATTTGTTACAGAAAGTTTATGTTTATGTATGGATGTATGTGTATATGTATATGTCTATGTATATGTACATATATATATATATATATATATATATATATATATATATATATATATATATATATATAAATATTTCCACACTTGATTGTAGCCTTCTGAGGGGCAGGGAGGAGGGAAAGGAAGGCAAGGAAAAGAACAAAGTAAAAAATCCGGAGGAAAGAACAAAAGAAAACTTACAAGGAAGCAAGGATGGACAACTCTCATAGTATTTAATACATAGGCTTTCTTGAAATAGAAATTTGTTGCTATATATTTTGAATCCTCTCTTACGTTCTGCTGCGCACATTTTTAAAATTTTGTATTTAAATTTTAATATTTGTCTTTCCTTTATTATTGTCTAAGTTTTAGTATTTAAGTCTATAATAAAAAAGAAATATTTATTAACTGTAAACAAGTAAAAAGTTATGTACTGCAAGCGGTTAGAGCGGGCCTGCATAACATATAGTCCATGGGCCACTTGCGCCAAAGGATTTCCAATAAATGTAGGATTTAAAAGAAAGTAAAGTACTTTGTCTATTCCACCCCTCCCCCCCCCCAGCCTCCTGCTTAATCTGTGTTTTACAGATAACACATGGGAAGCACTGGAGGTCTTCGGACTCCAGCCTCTAGCAGGTTCACTCTTGTTCTGGTCAGAAAAGTAGACACCTTTGGAGGGGTTAATAATCAGCTTTATTCTAGTCTAGTCTTCTCAAAGGGTTGCTGATAATGGGAGCATCAACTCCTACAGTATTTCCTAATCATCCTTCTCTCAGGGGCCCACAAGAAGGGGGGGCAACTACCCTTACATCTCTACAGGGTCAACTGAAACAGGCACAGCTTGTGTGTGCACTCTCCTAAGTCCCTTCAAGCCTTGATGGGAACCGGTCAAAGCACACAGATTCCCCTATGGGTTTCCTGTAGTTACCCCCCACTCACTGACCAGTACCCACTTTCTTTATAGGGCAACAGACAAAGAAGGCATCTTGCCAACATTAAGCTCACAAGTTAACTTCAGCAATACCATCATTCTTAGCAAGCATAGTGAATATCAATTATGTCACCCCTGTATCTCATGGCACAGCCTGAGTAGGACTGCCTATCACTATGATTCTAAAAATTACTATCTGGTATCCTCGGGGCTATTCTGGGAGTTATATTTAACACCTGAAAACTAGACATTGCCATGGCCATGGATCCTGAGAAACTGAACTCTAAAAAGGATGACAAAATCCTCCTTAGGTACAATCTGCTTTCCACAAGTCACTATTGTGCCCATATATAACTTAGCAGGTGGGTTGCTACTGTGCACTCACTCTCCTGTTTGTCACGTGAGCCACAGCAAACAGCCATTGTCAGTCTGCCTCTAGTCTGAGAGGAGGGAGAGTTCTGTCTTTTCACTGTTTTTGGTCATTACTGGTTTGAACAGGGACAAAGTGAGTACAGCGATGTACCAATGTAGCTGACGCCAGCTATGTAATGAGCAGCAACAACTCAGAAGCTTCTTTCCCTCCTTCACCACACAGCCAACCTCCAAGTTACATGAGTATCTGGCGCTCTCTCCAAGGTCACACATTCAGTTCAATATTTCTTTATATGTGAGCAGTTACAGTGGAGATTGTTTGGTTCCAACATTAAAGTTTTGAGGTCACTTTGTAAAATGGGTGATAAAAAGAAATGGAAAAGCAAATCAGAACATAGAGTGTTTTAAGCCAGAGTAGACAAATAGATACTTGTTTATCTATGCAAGGGACAAAATATTGTGCCTTATTTGCCAAGAAGTAACAGCTATTCTGAAGGAATACAATCTTTGTTGCCATTTTGAATCAGAACATCCTGACTTAAGCAAACTGGACGCCAATGAAAAACAAATTAAAGCATCCAAATTGTTGAAAAATTTCAGTGGGGAACAATGGTTTGTCAAGAAAGTAAACTCAAAAAATGAGGCAGCTACTAAAATTTCCCTTTCAAAAAATGGTTTATTTGCAAAATAGTTTAATCATTAATTTTACCTTTACTTGGAAAGTAAGCTGCTAAAAACCTATTTGCGGCCTGAAAAAGTTTGGCCTATTTTAATTTTGGCCCCTACCTTCGTTGTACAAGTGTAGAAAGCACCACCTAAGCTTAACTGAAATGTACTCTAAGTAGCTCTAAGTACTCTAATACTCTTAGTATGAAGAATGAGGATGTATTTCATTCCATTTATTACAGTGTCCCATCAGATTTCTAAAGAAATTTCTGCTCCTGGGAAGTCTTTTACTGAAGGTGACTTCATAAAGAAGTGTTTGCTGATTACAATTTCTGGTTTATATCCTAATAAAAAAAATTGTTGTTGAGAATAGGATGGTACAAGGAAGAGAGGTTGATGCTAACCTGACTCCTGACAAGAAGTGTTATATGTCTCATTAACTAAATGTAAACAATAAGAAAACCTGGAAAATGTATTAAAACTTGTACTGCTTAGCAAAATAATTTTTTTAACATTAATGTGATTTCATGATAAAAATCTCAAGTATAATTAATTGATATTAATTAAAATTTCCCTTTTGAAAAATGGTTTATTTGCAAAATAGTTTAATCATTAATTTTACCTTTACTTGGAAGGTAAGCTGCTAAAAACCTATTTGCGGCTGACCCATTTTAATTTTGGCCCCTACCTTTGTTGTACAAGTGTAGAAAGTACCACCTAAGCTTAACTGAGTAAGAAAAAAACTGAATAGCTTGAAGGAACAGTAGGATTGAATGCTTAGTTGTTTTTGTTTTTTTCAGATATGATAGGTCTCTAAAATCAGCAATGAAGTGGGCCCCAAGGATAAGGAGAGGTTGCCCCTAGTAGCTGCCACTTAATGCTTGCTGATTCACTCTTGGGGAAGAAATGGGGTGATTTTAGAGTTAAGTGCCCTGGGGATGGGATCAAGGGCATGGAGGGGTTGGCCTAGGCAAGGGTCACTTTTTCCTTGGGGATTCATTTTTTTAAACACTTTTTTTGGGCTATACTCAACATCAGATTTGGTTTCATTATCCTTTCCATTCACATTGCTGTGATCACTGTGTACATCTAGTTTTCCTGCTGATTACATTTTGTGTCAGTTTATGGATATCTTCACATGCTTCTCTGAAATAGTCATGCTTGTTTCTTAAGGAACAGAAACATCCTAGTACATTCATACACCACGATTTGTTAAGCCATTTCCCAATCTCTAGGCACTTATTTTGTTTTGGGTTCTTTGTTACCAAAACAAATCATGCAATGGATATTTCAGCATACACATATATTTTTGTCTTTGATGTTGTTGAGGTATAGTCCTAGTAGTGGGCTCTCTGGGTTAAAGGGTAGCCTCCTTTGTTTTCAACAGCAACCTCCACTACATTCTTACCACCTAAAGTCTGAAAGCAACATACTATTCCTTACACCCAACTCCTCTCCTCTGTCCATCCTGCACCTCCTACCCTCTTGGAATCCCTAGGTCTGTCCAAAGTGAACTCAGGGGACACCATCTGGAAAAGGTGATCTCTCTCCCTTAGCCCCTCAGTACTTTTCCCCACTGGAAATCACTCTGCATACACTTATCTGTGAGGGTGCTATAGACCTCCAGTAGAATCTAAGTTCCTTGAGAGCAAGGGCTCATTTCTGTCTGTACTTCAATCATCCAAGCTATGCCTGTCAAAATGCCATATTAAAATCCATGCCCTAAGCGCCTTGGAAATTCACAAAGGGCTAATGCAGGCACTTAACTTGTTGAATTAAAATAATTTAATTGTGTCAACTCACTATGATAGATTGGGTCTTTTATCTCTTCTATCACATGACTATACTTTCCCAACATTTGGGTAACACCACTGCTCTGTCCCTGGCTGCCTTTTCTATTCTTCCCTCACAAGAAATATCGGTCCTATTCAGTCACCATTTGGACCCCAGGCATCTCTTTCTATTCCCCTCCAAGTCAGTGTTAATAGAAGATTCACCTAGAGGCAGGGCACTCTGACAACAGCAGTAGACCAAAGGCTTTAAAATGATCTCTCTTATCTGCCAAGTTTGATGATTCTAGAATTTATCTTTAAATCTGTTCTTTCTTCTAGGTCATTGTCCCCATCAGCCCACACTTTTCTCATGTTCCCACCTTCCCAGAGTTAACTTTATGGCTACTACCTAGCATTGTAATAATTAATGAGTAGGTGGCTGACTAAATGGCTATGCTGAGTCATCACTGGGACACACCCTATATGGCAGAGTAATCCTCCTTCTTTCTTCCAAAGCTGGTTCTCCCCCAAAGCTGACATCCATTCTAAGTTTGTCAGAGAGGGAGAACTAGAAGGTTCACAGTTACTGGAGGCACAACCAGGGGACCTTTTATCTACTTTGAAAAACAATGTCTCACAGATTCATAAATTTTAGGGATAGAAGGGATCTTGGAGACCATCTGGTCCAATTTTATCATCTTAGAGATAAAGGAACTAAAGCCAGAGAAGTTATATTACTTGCCCGAGGTCACATCCTTATAAAATGGCATTATAAAATGGGATTTGAGCTTAGATCCTGACTCCAAATCTAGCATCCTATTTTTCCACAAGAACAATTTTTTTCCTTCACAAATGGGTAAAAGAAAGCTCAAATAAGAATGAGAAGGCTACACTCCAGGTACCAGTAGAAACTTCTCCATGGTTAGCAAAAGGCAGAGTGTGGAGTTAATCATAGGAAGAAACAAACATAATTCTTGGAAACCAGCTTCCTCATCATGTGTGTGAGTGAAAACCAGGGCCTGAAAATGGGTAAGAAACATGTGCACACACAGACGACCATGGCTCCAGACCTGAGAAGGGGACCTGTGGTTTTGGGCAGTTAAGTCTGCGGCCTCTAAGAGGGGGGAGGAGCATGGCAAATCAAGGTCCATCTAGGGAGCAGAGATGTTAAAGGTATGAGTAGGATTCAATGTGGCATACTGAGTATGAAGAATGAGGATGTATTTCATTCCATTTATTACAGTGTCCCATCAATCACTCCAGCTCTATGAGCCTATGCATGATGACCCCTGCTGGTAGAGGAGAGACAGAGCATGCTGAAGGCCAGGAGCAGTACCTTCCATCTCAACAGGTGAGACCAACACTAGAGAAAGGCTGCTAACCTTCTCTAGCTGAACCTTGGGAGTCCAGTCTCTTAAGCAGTTCCCACACTGAGTCCAACAGTCACTTTACAGCACAGGGCCAGCCAGCCTTCTATGCAGGGTGACAAAGAAGTGGCTGGCCAGCTCCCAAGGGAAGGGAGGAAGGTCTGACAGGCCCAGGGCTGGGTGTGCAACCTCAGGGGTGCTTAGATGATGAGGCAGATGTCCTTGGCTTCTTCTTGGTGTATTTGAAACTTCGAAGAGGGTTCTGTGTCTTTGGAGCCTATGGGAGTACGAAGGTATTAAGGACAAGCATTCACTGTCTGACAGAAGAGTGATAAGTCTCTCTGCTAGGAATCAGAAAAGCCACAATGGTCCAAAGAACACAAGGCAAGAGAAGCAATTCATTGCCACAGAGTATCAGAGGCTATCTGAGCCGGGGAGACCTTAGAGATCATTTAGCTTGACTTCCTTGTTTTACAAATGAGGAAAGAGAGGCCCAGAGAGGAAAAAGAGCCCTTGTGCCTTCTTTCTTACCCCACCCCATCCCCCACATAAACTATAACCCCATTTTACTTTTCCTCTTACCCTCCCTCTTTCCTCTCCCCTATTCCTGCCATTGCCTTCACTAATCCCTACTGAGGAAACAATGAAAAAAAGCAAAAATGGAGGAGGGGATTTTTTTTTAAGTTCCAAGATCCTTTTCTCTGGTACCCTGACAACAATCTAGTCACAACTTCATAGTCCACAAACCAAGCCCTTATGCTTCCTTGGGGCTTCTGACCAGAGGCAAAGATAAGGTCTATTCTCTGTTCTCTCGAAGGGCTTCTTAAACTGTGGGTTTAATATAACTGAAGGGGTCTTGAGTGGAAAAAATTTAAGCCCTGCTCTAAGGGATAGGGTCTGACACCATTTCCTGCAGTGAAGGCAGCAAGGAGGGGGAAAGGGTCAACATTTTAGGATCCTGTTCCCTAACCAGAGCCCACAAAGGGAAGGTACCTTAAATTTCCTGTGAGAAGTGAAGGGTCTGTTCCGCTTCCGCCTGCTGTGAGGTCGGGCAATGCCACGAAGCGTGGGGGGTACTAGGGAACAAAGAAAACAGACCTTTGGCAATCTGCACCCATGACTGATACAACTGGAGCCCTCATGCCCTCCAGGACTTTGGAACTTGGCCACCCTCAGATGCGACCCTAGTAGATCTCTTCCCAACACTGAATTCATCCTTCCTGATATTCTCCTCCTGGACCTTTCTGTGCATTTGACTCTGAACACCCACTCCTGCTTGAAGCTCTATCACCTCTTACTTTCCATGCTACTGTTCTTAAATTGGTTCTCATTTCATCTCTCTGCCTGTTTCTATTCTCTCCAGTCTGATGGTTCCTCTTCACTAACCTTCCCATGCTGCTCCTTCCTCTTACCTCCCCCCAAGCTATGATCTTCCCAAATTTCTGTCCTCAGGTATTTGTCTAGTCTTTATTTACGCTCAGTCCCTCAGTAAGCAAATCCGTTCCTGCAGCCTCAACTACTGCCTCTCTTTGGATGGTTCTTTACCTAGTCTCTTCATTTCCCACGTCAGCAATTATCTACAGCTAACTTTTATATAGTGCTTTAAGATTTATATTCACAATACTACAAGGCAGGCACTCTTCTTACACCCACTTCAGAGAAGAGAAAACTGAGGCTTAGAGAGGTTTAATGAGTTGCCCAAGGTCACAGAGCTATTAAGTGTCTGAGATGGGATTCCAACCCAAGTCTGACAAGTGCACCACATAACAGTACACGTTTATTACAATGCGACAATTCCAGGACATGAACCATCATATTTTCCCTTAGGTGGATTTCCAGTTCTTCCTTCCCACACCATCTCTGATAATCCTTTTCAATGACTTCCTTATCTCTACTGGTAACTTCCAACTGGTAACTCCAACTTCCTCTCAATTCACACACCTGTAAGGTCATACCCTAAACCTCTACATCATATGGCACCGTGTCCATTCCCGAAATCTCAAACTTGGTAGTCTCCACTTCCACAGTGCCATATGTAGCTTTTGCCAGTTCCCTCTCTATATATACCCAATGAACCAGAAATCTCATCTCATTAGAAGTAACAATTGCTGAACAATTTCCCATTTACTAAATTCCCAACTTGCAGGGGAGAAGGCCACCCCCTCTTCTGGCCACACTCAACTTTTCATCCATCCCACATTTAACAACTGACCACTGATCATTGCCCTAATTCTCTTCTACCTTCCTTAACTTCTACTTTCTTCATTCCTGTTCCCAAATCACAAAACATAGTTGGAAAAAGATCATAGAACCATCCTGACCAAGCTCACAATTCTTGCTCATTTGGCAACACATTTTAGTGGAAAGAGAGCACTGGGGCTGGGAATCACCAGAGACAGCAAAAGTCATCAGGGACAACCTGTAACTGAACAAGGATCCCTCCTACAATATTAATCAATAAGTACTTATTAAGTTCCTATTATGTGCCAGGTACAGGAGATATAGAAAGCAAAACAGTCCCTGCCCTCTCAAGGAAGTTACTTTTTTACAAATCTAATCAATGAAATGATAAGGCTGAATGAACTCTGACACTTACGTTCTCCAGTCCTTCTAATGAGATGGCAGAGGACATGGGAGAGCCCCTCCCAGATCTTCCATTTAAGGAAGGGACCCAGTTTAGCCACCTCATCACCCCCCATTCAACTGCAGGATCTTATGTCCCTGGGCCAGGTACCATACACATACCCCTTGTCAGCTTCTTTTTATGTGCTGGCTTTTCCCCAATATGTTGAGAGCTCCTTGAAGGCATGGACTGTCTTTTGCCTTCCTTTGTAACCCCAGCCCTTAACATAATACCTGGCACATATCAAGTGCTTAATAAATGTTTATTGAATGATTGGGTATCGAAGGGAAGGGAAGCAATTACTTACTGAAACAGTTCATTCCTTATGGAAGTTTCTCTTATGTCTACCCGCAGATCTTATTTACTTCCCTTTTTTATATTATGTTCTAGAATTCTGCCAAGAATCTAAGTCAAATTTGCTGACCTACATAGTTTACAGATTCCATTCTCTTGACTTTTTTGAAAATCAGAACACGATCTGCCTTTCTCCCATCCTACGGCACACGTCTCATTCTCCAAGGTCTTTCAAAGGTCACTGACAGTGCTACAGCAATAACATTTGCCAGTTCTTTCAGCTTCTGGGCCTGCTGACCAGAATTCATCAAGGGCACTGATGTACACTCTCACAATCTCCCTATTTATCTTGAGTATCAAGACTCTATCAGTTATTTTTGCTCTGTCCTTCCCAGTCCAAAGATCATTTTCCTTGGCAAAGAACCCAGAAAGAAAATAAGAGGCAAGAAGATCCACCACCAGTCAGCATTGCCACATCCGCCCCCTGCAGGTCCCACTGCATCTTTGATTCTCTTCTTTTCCTCCACGTGGGGAGATGGGGAGAAGGCTGGCAGATGAGGATGGGAGGACAGCAAGAGTCCTAGATGACCATTTGAGATCTACCAATGATAAGTCAATTAGTTTCTCTCAGTTTTCTCATTTGTCAGAAAGAACAAATGGGCTTCCCTCTTTACTCTCTTTTTTTATACTCTCTCATTTAGTGAACTCTTAAGCTCTCATATATTTAACTGTCATCTCTACGTAGACAACTCCCAAATCTAAAGATGCAACACTCCCTGCTCTCTTCCTGAGCTCCTCCCTCACCTATTTGGAAATTTAAAATTGAGTATCCAGTAGGCATCTCAAATGCAACATGTCCAAAAACGGAATTCGTTGTTTTTATTTTGATTTGGTTTATTAATTTTTTTAACTAACAAAAATCTCTCTCTGAAATAGGTGATTAATAAATGTCTACTGACACTGACTACTGACTCCCAAATCTCTATCTTTAGGTCTGATCTCATGAAGTCAAGCTTCAAATTTCCCACTGCTTGCTGAACACAGATTTATAGGTTTCAGAGCTGGGAGAGCCCTCCGAGGTTATCTAGTACAACATCCTCATGCTACTGATGAGGAAATTGTGGCTCACGGTGAAAAGGTGACTTGTCCAAGACCACTTGGTTATTAAGCTTAGAGCTGGGCTTAGAACCCACATTCTTGGACCCAGAAACAAGAACTTTTTTCTTTACACAATTTTTAATCTTTTAAAAAATCTTTTTGGAGGGGGGAGGCAGGGCAATTGGGGTTAAGTGACTTACTTGCCCAAGGTCACACAGCTAATAAGTGTTATGTGTCTGAGGCCAAATTTGAACTCGGGTCCTCCTGACTCCAGGGCCCGTGCTGTATTCACTGTGCCACCTAGCCGCCCCCCTTTTTTTTCCCCAGAGTGCGTAAAGAAATGTGTTTATTTATGCTTCCAACAAGGAAGCAGGTGTGGTGCTCATTAGGGATGCACCCACCTCCTACAAGTTTTGAAGCAGTATCTCACACTACTCTCCTATGGGAATCTTCCACTCAAGCAAAACTAGCTTATTCACTATCCTCTGAACTCCAGTCCTACTCCTTGGAACACCTTTGCTATGGCCACTCTTCCTGACTAGAACTCTTTTCAACTTATGCAAATTCTACTTTCCTGCCAAGTCCCAACTCAAGTCCTACCTTCTTTCTTTTTCAAACCATACAATTATAGTTCTAATGGAAACATCTGAACATAATTGTTTCCTAAAAAACCCAATTCCACTCTAGTGAAATTTCACATAAAAAACAGTTCTACCAAACCGTATTAACATAGCAACTGGATCTGACAGCACATGGGAGGACTGAGATCAAAGAATCAGAGATATAAAAGACCTAAGTAATCACCCAGTCTAACCTCACTTTACAGAAGAGGAAACCGAAGAACAGTGCCAGTTAGTGATGGAGGTAGGATTCCCAATTCAGAACTCTTTCTACTACATCACTTCCCACCTTCTCCAGGAACCCTCCCTCACATTACTCCAGCTCCACTGAGCTCTCCCTTCCTGGAGATCCTACTGTGGTTTTAGTCGATACTAAAGTTTCACAAGTGTTAGCTCTCTTTCCCTAGCTAAATCCTATGAATCTTGAGAGCACGGAGCATGTCTTGTCCTTTTTTTTTTTTAAATATCCTCCCATAAGGAATATAGGGCATTTGACAAATACTTGTTGGCTGGCTGACTGCCCCAAAGTCCTCTCCCTGGCTAGCTGTCAGGGACCCTACTCTCCCAAGAGTTCTCCATCCTTCACTTTATTAGCACATGCCCTGCACTGGCAGAATCAACAATATAAGGCCACAGGAATCTTACCCAAGTAGTCAGGAACATGGCCAAGATGGGGCTTCACCACTGCAGGATGCAGGGGCCGATCATGTCGCAAGAGCTGTAAGTCTCTAGGGTTGTCCTCAAAGTAGGTCTGGAAGAAAGAGAAGAGGGATTACTGTGGAAGCCTTTTTTTTTTAAATTTCTCTTTTATATAAACTCAAGCAATAGCAACAAGCATTTCAAAATGTAAAGAATAAGTGAGTTATGTAAGAAACTTAAACTTAAGTACAGCTTAAGTATATAAATGTTACATTTACCAAGGCAGCAACAAAACTGCTCCATTTGGGTGTCTTTTTCTGTCATTTCTTAAATGGAAGGTCCTCCTTCCATTTTTAAAAAATGTTTTACTCATGTTCTGTTGGAGTGGAGGTTATCATTACCCAATTACCAACCAACCAGTTCTCCTCCCCTCCTTATAACAAATACCTACAGTTTAATAACTAAAGTCTAATTCTTCTAACCTGTCTTACCCTCCATGGGCTGTCACATTACTCTCCAAATGTCCCTGACTCAAAAGGCGCCATTAAGCCAACAACACCAAGAGCCCACTCTGCAGCAGAGATGTCCACTCCTTACTACAAGAACACTGCCAGACCTCCCCTCCTTTCCCATGCTCTCCACCCTCAAATGTGACCCGTCCTTCCTCACCTTAAGCTTCTCTGAGTGTAGAAGCTCCTCTTTGATCTCCTTCAGTCTTGCTTCCCGAATGGCTTGTTTTGTCACAGAACGCATGGCATCCTGGGCAAGTGAGGAGGATCATACTGGTCAGGGAAGTGCGTAAGGCAAGTGGCCCAGTACTGAACCCATTACTATCCCTTGTATCTAAGCCTGGCACCCCCAGCCCACAGAGGCACAGAATGCATGCCCCCAGCTCACCCGGCAGCGGTATCTGAAACCCTCAATCTCCTCCATTCTAAACTGGTAGGGAAGAAACATGGACTCTGCACTCTCTGTGGAAAGAAGAACATGTGAGGAACTAACGCTGAAAGGCTTTAGCATCTAATGAAGCAGGGCAGACAATTCAGGAATGAGTCCAAAGAAAGGAAGAGAATGAAAAGGCATTTTCCATAGCTTAGCTCTACCCCATCCAATCTCTTAGACCAGTCAAGTAGGACAATGTCCTACCCTGTTTTTTGGTGCTACCTACTTTCCCCCAAATCCTTAGCCCTCCTCTTAACTCCAACAGCACTTATGTGTATCCACTCATCAGGGTACTTTCACATACACCAGGTAGTACTATGCTTAACTTTTGCTAAATTCATAGTTGTCTCATCTATCCAACTAGATCCTTGAGGAAAGGGTCATTGTCTCATACCTCTCTGTAATGCCAACACTTGGTCCAATGTGCTGTATACAACTAATGTCCCACAAATTGTGTTGCTGATAACACACTTATCAATACTTCTTAGATATGAAACACCAGGAAGAGATTATGCATTCTTGGAGCTCAACATTTCCTGAAACCAACTGCTTTCTCAAAATCTGCCCAGCCCTTTCTGAGGTTTCTCAGAAAAAATACTCAGCGTGTTCCTCCTGTAGAGAGGCACCATGCTATAGTATAAGCAAAACTAGCTTCAGATTCAGGAAAACTTGAGTTCAAGCCTCACCTCTGATACATATTGGTTGCGTCTCTAGTCAAATCACTTAACCAATGAAGGGAACAGTTTGTTTGGGTTGGCTAGTTAAGGTCTTTGGATATATTATTACAAGCAAGACCAGTGGTGGAACACACTGTTTGAGGCCTTGGCCTTGTCCCCACCAAGGAGTTGGCATAGCAGCCACAGACCATGATCTATCAGCTGACAGATTCTATGTCTGGGATGTTTGGCACAGACAAATCTGTAAGCCCAAGTTAGAGAAGGGTTGTCCACTGCACTGGCAGATGGAGTTTCTCACTATGGAGCTTCTTAAAGCATTAAAATCATAGGTCTAAAGAGACAAACACACACACACACACACACACACACACACACACACACACACACACACTACCCTTTTCCATACTTCATTCCTCTTCTCCAGGCTATCTCTCAGCACTGCAATTCCATTCCAAGTGTCCCAGTAGCCTCTCTGATCACATTACCCCAAACTTTTTAATTATGGCTATGCTTGCTTCTCTATACATTTCCTTCTCTTTCACTATGGCAGTAATCCAGACTGGGATGGTTCCACTTCTTTCAAGGTAAGGACAAGGGAACCAAAAGTTGCCCCACAAGAAATCCCAGCTTTTACCTCCCCCAAGGGCCTCCTCAATTTCTTTTAGCTGGGGACGTTCTGTGGGCAGGACAAAGGTCAGGGCTGTTCCTGGATTGTTGGCACGTGCAGTCCTATGAAGAGAAGATGCATTTAGACCACAATCCTCTTCACCTTGAGGCTTCTGCACACACCCTGGCACCACACCTACCTGCCAGCTCGATGAATATAGGCCTCAGGGGAAGGTGGGAGATCAAAATTGAGCACAGCTGTAACATTGTGGAAGTCAATGCCACGTGCCACACCTGATTCTGTATCAGAGGCCCTGTAGAGAAAAATCTTTAAAAGCAAACTGCTCCTTTTCCTTTAGAAGAAGCACCACGCTAGTCCACTGTGTCTGAATGTCACCCCCGAGAGTGGGTGACACTCTTTAGTAACCAGTTGCCTCAAATCTAGTTCAGATTTTTCATTTTCTTTTCCATTTTTTTCTCAAGCTGACAATCTAATTTATGTCACTTCCTCCTCACCCTAGAACCAAAGACCAAAAGACCATTCACATATCCATAGCAAAGTTTAATACTTGGAAATCCTAGGAACCAAATCCTCAACCTCATTCCACACTAATATTTTAGAGTTTAGCATCCTTCCAAAAGACAGAAAAGATAGGACTGTGAGAGTGAAGAACTAAGGAAGTTGAGGGAGCGCTATATCACCTCTCTCCTTTGGGTCCTTGGCCTCGACGCTTGCCCTTAACAGGGGCCCCCAGCACTTCCTCATCAGTTGCAATGACACAGTCATAGAAGCCTTGGTTGAACTGTGAGATGATGTGACACCTACAGCCAAAGAGAGGATGTTAGGTTGGCTCTGTAATAGCTGCCAGTTGGCTCTTCATCAACCCCAAGCCTTTGGCTATAGCCTCCTGTTATTCTGGTTCTTGAACAGCGCCAGCTGTATAACTCCACTCCCTCAAGCTCTTTCTATCACCTTACACCAAACCACAAGGACTCTAAACCTGGAACGCAGAGGCAGCTCTCCATTGAGCACACAGGCAGGAATGCTGAACTGCTCCAGGAAAAGTCGAAGGCGGTAACCTCGGTCTAAGGTGTTAACGAAGAGTAGGGACTTGCCCCGCAACAAAGACAGCTTTAGCAGGGCATAGAGTAACAGGAATTTGTCCTCCTCTGTCTCACAGACCACTTGAAACTGCTGCAGCTGATCTGGCCCTGGAAGCTGGGATTCTTGCAACTTCAGGGTTACCTAGAGAGAAGGTAAAGCAAGGGTCAAACGAGTCATGTAAAAAAAAGAGACAAATACTAACAAAGAAATTTTCCAGTCAACATGCAGAAACCATGTTCAATATACAGACATAATATTGAAATTCTGCCTCTCCTGGCCAGTTTTTAACGATGATAGATATTTACAGAGTACTTTGTAAGTACTTTCAAAGTACAGAAAACTTTGAGGTTTGCAAAGCATTTTTACATACACCAATCAATCACCACAAACATTCATTAAGCACCAAATATGCACCAGTCACAGCGCTAAGTACTAGGAATACAGATAGTTCTTGCTTTACATAAATTTGCATTACAAAAATGTGACCCCAGAAGCTGGAAGCAATGGCCGCATGACTGCAGTCATGTGCCAGGGGTCCTCCCCTCCAGACACTGTAGCTGCTCTGCCACTCAGGCTGCAGGGTAAAGAGTCACAGAAGGGAGCTCTGTGAGGTGAGGGAGAGGTCTGTAGAACAGTCCATGTTCCTTAAGCATGAACTGGCTGTACCAAGAAGCAAAACACAATACCCACCCTCAAGGAGCTTACAATCTAATGGGGAAGACAACAGGCAAACAAATATAGAAAAGGCAAGCTATGTATAGGAGAAACAGGAAATAATTAATAGAGGGAAGGCTCTGGAATTGAGAGGGGTTGGGGAAGGCTCCCTGTAGAATAGCGGTTCTCAACCTGTGGGTGGATCACCTAAGACGATCAGAAAACACATATTTCTGATGGTCTTAGGAACCCAGCCACCGCTCCTCTATCCATCTCCAGGAGAGTCCACTCACATATGTATAGGGTTGTGGCATTAGGAAGGTTGAGAACCACTGCTGTAGAAGATGGGATTGTATATGGGACTTAATGGAAGCCAGGGAAGTCGGTAGACAGAAGTTGAGGAGGGAGAACATTCTAAACAGAGGGAACAGTCAGAAAAAATGCCCAGAACCACAGATGTCTTGTTTGTGAAACAGCCAGGAGGCCAGTGTCACTTGACTGAAGAGTATATGTCAGGGAGTAAGGTGTAAGAAGACTGGAAAGGCAGGAGAAGGTTAGGTTATGAAGAGCTCTGAATGCCAAACAGAACAATTTTTATTTCCTCCTGGAGACACAGGAGTTTACTGGGGTAGGAGAGGTTGACATGATCAGATCTGCACCTTAGCAAAATCACTTTGGTGGCTGTATTGGAGTAGGGAGAGAGACATGAGGCAGACAGATCCACCAGTAAAGCTATTGCAATAATCTAAATGTGATGTGATGAGGACCAATACTAGAGTGGTAACAAGGAGAGGAGGGGGCACATTCAAGAGATGGTGAAAAGGTGGAATCAATAGGCCTCAACAACAAATTGGACTGGAAAGTGGGGATGGGGGATAGGGAAAGACAGTGAGGAATACAGGAGGACTCCTAGATGGTAGGCCTGAGGGACTGAAAGGATGGTGTTTCCCTCTACAGTAATAAGGAAGATAGAAGGGAGGGAAAGATTTAAGGGAAAAGATAAATAAATTCCATTTTAGATATATCAAGTTTAAGATGTCTACTGGAAAACCAGTCTGAGACATCTGAAAGGCAGTTGGAGATCCAAGGTGAGCAGAGAGATTGGGGCAGAATTGGTAGATTTGAGAGTCATCAGCATAGAGATGGTAATTAAATCCATGGGAGCTGATGAAATCACCAACTGGTGATTTATTATCACTATGTAGTGAAAGAGTATTTAAGCCTTGAAACCACAGTGTAGGAGGTCCAAACCATTCATGGTATTATGCCGGTTTCATAGATGAAGAAATTGAAACTCAAAGAGGTTAACTGGCTTGCCTACAGGCACACTGTTAGAAGAGAGAGCAATATGGTATATAACTATATTTACAATGTAGCTAAGGTAGAGCCGAACTAGTATTGACTGCTGGTTATTGTGACAGAGGAGGCCCCAGGCTGAAAAAAGATGAGAATTACTACCATAGGCTTTATATGAGAACCCTTTCAGCACTGGGGTAAGGAGATCCATCTTGTCCTACTGGAAAGTCATAGCAGCGATGGGGAAGGATATAGGAGAGAGCAGACTGAGGGAGGGGGTAAACATGGGATCGCTGTTTTGGGATGGTGGGTAGGGGAAAGAGGGGGAGAAAACTGTAACTCAAAATCTTGTGGAAATGAATGATGTAAACTAAAAATAAACAAAAGTTAATTATAAGAACCCTTTCTCCTTGAAAGAAATGGTCAGGATGGCAGGTGAGGGACTTTGGGAGAACTCTCACTGTCTTCTCCAATTCCAAATCCTCCCCCTATTATGCCTTACTGGATTATGCAATACAAGCTCCTTGAGGGCCTGGACATCTTCATTAAAAGTAGCTGACATGAGGAAGGCCTGGTATATCCGAGGCAGGTGGCTGCAAAAGATCACAGAACAGCCAGGTTCCATCCTGGGCATTCAAAC
Source organism: Pseudochirops cupreus (assembly GCA_028627135.1). NCBI lineage: Eukaryota > Metazoa > Chordata > Mammalia > Diprotodontia > Pseudocheiridae > Pseudochirops > Pseudochirops cupreus. Next base: position 189,550,286 of record CM053581.1, on the reverse strand, counting down.
AGCTAGAGTTCTCAGTCACCCCCACATCCACACTGCAGCTTCCAGGCCACTCAGCAAAGCAATCTCATCCCTACTCTCCACCCAAAGCCCTTCTTCCCAAGATACAACAATCCCCTCCTCCTACCAAAGTAGAGTCTTAAGCTCTTCTTCAAAACCAAAGGAAAAAAGCAAGTCAGCTTCATCCATTACAAGCAGCTCCAAGGAGTCACGCAAATTCAAATTTCCCTGCAGTAGATGACTTAGCACTCGTGATGGTGTGCCTACTACCACATCTGGCTTTTCCATTAGCAAAGGCCTACAGGAAGGTAAAAAATTAGTATCAGGGCAGAAATATGCAAAATAAACAAAGCCAAAGGGAATTAAAGAAATATAACTAGAAAGCAAGCATTCCATCACTATCCTTAATCCTTTATCTCTAGGTGACTTTTTTCTAATTTCATTCCTTTCACTCACCTTTGAAAAGCAAAGTCCTCTGAAGCTGATACATCAACCACACGAACATCCCGGGCACAATATGCTGTCAGCTGACGGATCATGGTCTGTGCCTGCCTTGCCAACTCTTTGGTCGGTACAAGAACAAGGCCTCGAACAGCCTGTTCCACCACTGGTCCTGTCTGTAACAGCACATGTTAAGGACCTTAACCAGCCAACCCACACCATACTGTTCACTTCATCTCTTCTTTGCACTACCTTCAGTCAGCAGTGGCCTACTCCCTATAAAAAACGGAAACTTATATGTCCTCTCCAAAAGCAAACTGATCTCCCCATCACAACCAACATAGGTCATACGGAACCTGGCTTTCTTCAGTCACTGTTATGTGATTGGGTTACCCTAGCCTTGGCTTAATTCTATTCGATATTTAAAAGACATTTATAAGGACAACTAAAAAGTAACGTGATCTTTCCTTCACAAATCAACATAGATCATACAGAACTTCTTTCGTTTCGCTGTTACGTGATTACCCTAGCCTTAGTTTAATTCTATTCCATATCTAAAAGAGAAGATGACCTCATGCCTCTCAAAGAGTCCTTATGCATCTTTTGACACAGAGCTCCAAGCAAGAGATTTGCCAAGGATCTGTTGGAGGCAGTTTAAACTTGTAGAGCTAATAGTTAAATTTCCAACCTGAGCATTTACACCTCTGAAATCCACAAGCTACAGATCAAGTCTTGATTTGTTTTTGTTAACTGCCTAACCTGAGAAAATACTAAAAATCCAGGTTAAACTTAAAAGCGGGTCCTGGATTTTCAGACGTTTACCAACACACGCTTGCAGCTAGGGTACCAAGTGAGCCCCAGATTACTTGCTGTGAGTCTTTAGGGTCACAGATTTGGAGCTGGAAAGGGCTCTAAGAAGGGTAGGTAGCTCACCCCACCTCGTTTCACAAATGAGGAAACTGAGGCACAGTGGGGATTTAGTAACATACCCAGGGTCACACCCGCAGTAAGAAATGGGACTTAGGGAGCACGGGGAGGACACTACTGTTAACAACACCTCACCGGAGAATTTCTTTCCTCCGTCCTCCTCACCCCAGGGGGCCCAGGTTGTCATACCGCCTTCCTATGAAGCAGACGCTGCAGCAGGGGGATGGCATAAGCAGCTGTCTTTCCCGAACCCGTGCGGGCACGGGCCAACAGGTCCTTCCCCTCCAGCGCCAGTGGAATGGCCTTCTCTTGGATGAGCGTGGGCCGAGACCAGCCCTGCTCTGCGATGGCCTAGGAGAGGACAGAAGCAGAGAACATGGGGAAAAGCGGAAAGAGAAGAGGGCCCCGGCACGAATGGGTACAGAAGACCGTGCCGGGTCGGGTCAGCGCCCGGGCCGGGCCTCCTCAGATGGGGCGGTTCGAGGAGCCGCGTCTTCGGGGAGGGGTTCCAGGAGCTAAGGAAAGAGACGACCAACGCTTGTCCCCCGATCTTGCCCTTACGCCCGCCCTCTTGCACCCCAGTACCTGCAGGAGCCGAGGGTCCACACCCATGTGCTCAAAGCCCAAATATTCGGGATCCGCCATACTTCCGCGAAGTAACAATACGCATGCGCGGCAGGAAGTCTGTGCCAGACTACGCAGCGGCAGAGAGCCGGGAGGCGGGGTCAGAGCACCGTCCAATCAGATTGGGCACAGTAGCCTCATTCCCGGAAGAACACTATGCAGTAGGGGTCCGACTGGATTCTATTGCCAGCTGGGTCTGGTCGATCTTGGTTCCGAGTGAGTGAGGGCTCCTTCACCTTGTTTCCTATGGAAGAAGGCGATTTGAGCTGGGCTTTTGGCAATGGTTAAGTATAAGTCCCCTCAGCTCAGAAAGGGATGTCAGATCCGAATTTTTATCTGCGCTCAGATGCGTACTAGATGTGTTACTCAAGGGTAAGTCATTTAACTGCTGTTTGCCTCAGTTTCCTTATCTGTAAAATAATAATGGCTCACATTTATATAGTACTTACTGTGTGACAGGCACTGTGCTAAGTGCTTTACAATTCTCATTTCATCCTCACAACAACCCTAGGAGGTAAGTGCTATTATCATCTCCATTTTACAGATGAGGAAACTGAGTCTAATTGCCTTTACCAGGGTCACAGAGCTGGTAAGTATCTAAGGCTGGATCTGAACTCAGGTCTAACTTAGTCCAGACTCAGCGTTCTATCCACTATGCTACCCTGGGAATAATAATAGCACCTACCTCCCAGAATTGTGAGGATAAAATGAGCTATTTGTAAAGCACTCTGCAAACCCTTAAAGCAGTATATAATAATTTCATCTACAAGTGAAAGGGAACTCAGAAGCCATCTAGTCCATCCCTCCATTTTTCCAATCATACAGCAGCTAGGAAACCCAAGATTGCATACACTTAAATCCAGGTCTTCTGACACCAAGTCCAGAGCTTTTCCCACACTGCCATGATGTTTCTCACCAAAAGTCTGTTCCCAATACATTACTGATTTTCTGGATTTTGATAAGAAACTGAGGCCCAAAGAGGTTAAATGACTTGCCCAAGGATTCAGAAGTAATAAGTGGCAGTCAGAATTTGACCTGAAGTCCTGACTGCAGAGCCCGGGTTCTTCACATTACTCAAACTACCACACTGACCTCCAAACCCCTGTACAGCTGCTCTTACTTGGCTCCTTCACCCTTCCTAAAATGTCTCCTGACTGTAGTGCAAAAACTAGAAACAGATACCATAACTCCCTCACCCAACTGCAACAACTCAGCCTCCACTTTTTTTTTACTTTAATTTTATTTTTTTCAATTAACAAAACCCCAGCTTTTCTCCTTACCCACTTCCCATCCCCATTGATAAAGGCAGAAAAACAAACCCTTGTAACAAATACGCATAGCCAAGCAAAACAAATTTCTGCTTTGGTCGTGTACAAAACAATAGGGCTCAAAATGCACCCCGAGTACAGAACCTTTCTGTCAGGTGAGAGGCAACGTGGAATCGTGAATGGTCATTGCACTGATTAGAGTTGAGTCTTTCAAAGTTGTTTGTCTTTACAGTGTTGTTGTGAATGCAAAAATTGTTCTGGTTCTGCTCATTTCACTGTGCACCATTTCATACAAAGTCTTCCCAGGTTTCTTTGAAACTGTTTCCTTCCTTTCTTACAGCACAATAGTATTGATTAGTCATATACCACAATTCATTAGCCATTTCCCAATTGATGGGCACCCTTTCAGTTTCCAATTATTTGCCACCATAAAAAGAACTGTTATGCCTTTTATACAGGGGTCCTTTTCCTCTTTTTAAAAATTTATTTTTAGTTTTCAGCATTCACTTCCATAAGTTTTAAACCATTTCCTCTTTCATTGATCTCTTTGGGGTATAGACCTAATAGCAGTAGGGTATGCAGTTTGATGGCTTTGGGGGTATAGTTCCAAATAGCTTTCCAGAGTGGCCTGACCAGTTTACAGTTACACCAACAACGTAATGACGTACCTATATTTCTATAGCTCCTCCGGCAAATGTCATTTCCTTTTTTTCTCTTCTAGGCTTATCTGCTGGGTGGGAGCTGGAACCTTAAGAGCTGCTTTAACTTGCACTTAGTTGTTAGTGTTTTGGAACATTTTCTTCACATGGCTATTGGTAATTTGAATTTCTTCCCCTGAAAAACTACATGTTGATATTCTGTGATCATTTATCAATTGGGGAGTGGTAGTCGTTCTTAAAAATTTAAAGCAGTTCCCTATATATCTTGGAAATGAGATCTTTAATAGAGAAACTTACTGTAAAAGTTTTGTGTTACATTTTCCTTCTAATTTTAACTACATTGGTTTTGTGTAAAAATGTTTAAATTTTCTGTCTTCAAAACTGTTTCGTTCACAATCCCCTATCCAGATATGAAAGGTATTTTCATCCTTATACCTCTAATATGTTGTCCTCCATTTTTTTCCACTCAACTGTCCCGAAGGGCAAGCAATGCACTTTCCTCTACCTATCTGCAATTTTTAGAGAGCAAATGTGTCTTGTGAGTTTTCTGACACTTCCATGGGAAAGAAGGAAAAAAGCATTTACTAAGCACCTTCTGTGTGCCAGGCACTGTGCCAACCTGCACTTTACAAATACTATTTCATTTGATCTTCACAACAATCCTTCAGGGTAGGTGCTTTTATTATCATTTTATAGTTGAGGAATCTGAGGTTAAGTAACTTCCCCAGGGTCAGACAGCGATTGTCTAAGGATGAATTTGAACTCAGGTCTTCCCGATGCCAGCATCCTCTCACCAGCTACCAATGAAACACATCCCTTGCCAGTTCTCCTGAGATGATCTTGTCAAATATTTTGTCAAACCTAAATACCATTCACATTATCTGTCATTACACTGGTGTCCCAGAACTGTAAGGCTATGGGGATGATGGGAATATGGAGATGGGTTGTGGCACTGACTTCTGACAGCACTAGACAGCACATCAAAGCAGACTGGGCAGGGCCAGCCTCAGGCAGCTGGATTTCGAGATGAGGGAGCTGAATGAATGGAAATAACTACCTGGGTAAGATGGAAGAATACAGCTTAGGCCTCAGCCACCTTTCCTAAATTAGGCTCAGAATGCAGAGCTAGCAAGATAAAATAATTGCAGTGAATAGGGAGTCCAAGGGGAATCTAGAGGTGAAGGGCAGATAGTGTAAGCCACAGTAGAGACAACTGAACTAGACTCGGGACAAAGTAACTGCTGGACCACGAAAAGAATGTGATTTAGAGGTGTATGAACAACACAGCTAGATTAAAGGAGCAAAAAGATCAGGGTGGAGGAGCTGCTGTTGGGACAGCTATGCTGGCCAAGCTCCTGGGAAAATATCAGAATGTTCAATAGGATATTGTTTTCCAATCTTTGACAGTCTAGGACATAACTATAAACTACATGGAAACACATCAGGACAGAGGTCTCTCTTTCTCCTCCCTAATGAGTTAGCCCTCTAAACCCCAAATTTACTACTAAAGCACATGTAAACATTCACAAGCTTATTCTTAAAAGTTACATGCCTGGGGCAGCTAGGCGGCACAGGGAACAGAGCACCAGCCATGAAGTCAGGAGGACCCGAGTTCAAATTCAGCCTTAGACACTTGACACTTAACTAGCTGTGTGACCTTAGGAGAGTCATTTAACCCCAATTGCCTTGCCTTCCCCCCTCCAAAAAAAAAAAGTTACATGCTAATACCTTAGTAGTATAGCAGTCACCCTAGCTTTTCAAAGCACATGCCACATGGGTTCTGACAGACCCTATTAAGCTATAAAGGTCAGTACCAGTACAGTATTAGACTAGCATGAAATGTCCAACCTAGTTAAGTTTTGAGAGGATCAGTGCCATACATTTGACCACCAAGGTATAACTATTTTTTGTCACAGCACTTCATAAAATCATCTACTGTGGTACCTACAAGTGCCTATATTGGTGAAAGCCCCTTACAAAATCATGGCTTTTCTTAAGTATATACCATCTCAGCCTCACTCTATCACCTTCTGGTCAAAAATTAGCAAAGAAAGGATACCCAGGACATGGTGAATCATCAGCCTGTCAGAGATTTATCACAGCATCCCAACTTGCTGCTTTCGAAACTAGTCTAACCCTGCCTCTACCATTTAACTGGTAATTCTACCACTTTCCAAAAAGTCAGGATAAGGACAAGTATTCTAGGATGAAGGAAGTTTGGTAAATTCTAAGAATGATTCCTAAAGGCGGAGACTGCCTCTTGGATGCTGTCCTAATTCTAATTGAGCCCTTAGGTATGTTTGTTCTAAACTGGGAGGGTCTCAAGATATTTAAGATCAGCTCCAAGTCATATCAGGTTTCCTATACTCTACTATTCTGCTTGGTTTCTGATCTGGTAAGAATATTTATTTCACCTCAAACATCACAAGTTACCAGAACAGGTTTTATTTCACTGGAAAATCCATACAAAGAACTGAACTTAGGACCCATGGAGAAAATATTTACTGCATCTTAAATAAAATTTAGCAGTTAGCAGCTCTGTGGGGGAAGAGAAAAGGGAAGAAAATGGACTGCCTTCAACTGCTCACTCTGCAGCTTCCTACCTTAACTTCACATCCCCTTGATATCCATAAGGGGCTCAAAATGTCCAGAGAGGCCTGTACATGACTTACAGGTAAGACCTTAGTAGCAATAGGCTGAAATGTCTGCTTGGGTCCCTACCTTCTAGAACTTTCATTGAAGAGACTGACAGTTGCCACAGTAGTTATTTTAAAAAAAATGTACACATAGACAGTGCCAAAGACTATCAGTTCTGCACTGATCTTTTCAACCATTCTTACACACAGGCAGTGACATTTCAGATTTGAAGGATAAAATACACATATCAAAAAATATTTGTTATATTTAAAAAAATCTCATTCCCCTGGTATCTAAGCCCTGCTACCTTGTTTACAGTTACAAATCATCTCAGTGAAGCCAGGACTAACTGGACAGCAGTGAGGCTAGGGTTTCCTATTCGTGGCACTTCAGTTGCACACGACATAGGCATGGTAAAAGAAAATCAGAAATTAAGGGAGCAGGTGAGTGGCCTTGGCTTATTAATCAGTGGGCTAGGAGAGATGACTGGATATGAAAAAAGGAAGGCCATGAAATCAAGGCTGTGTCCTGATTAGCTGAAGCTGTTCCCCAGAGTACAGAAGGAACATTGTGTTGGCTTTGACCGAGACCTTTGTTGGGGGAGATGGGGTTTGTTTCTGTGTAGTCCAGTGGCTACTAAACTCAGCCTGATTGATGTGGCTGCCATGGAACTAAAGGAGCATATATTCTCAGTTTTTTTTCATCCAAAATCCAAGTAGCCAGGGTGCGATAGAGGGAAAGTACCAAGTAAGTGGGATGAAAGGAAAGGGGTTGTACAGAAAAGAACTTTACACCAGCTTTTTGGCCTCAAAGAAACTCTTGAGGTGTCGCATCTGCCAGATGCCAGTGAGGATGAGGATAACAGTCTGAGCAATGGACCACCATAGTACTCTCTGGTTGGTGCTCTCACTAGTCATACGGAAGCGTTCTTCACGATACTGTAGGAGACACAAGAGATACATATGTAGCCACAGGGAATGAACACTTCTGATTTATAAGATTAAGACAACATGGCTCCTCCCTCCTATATTATAATTCTATTCCAGGAATGAATAGAATTATTCCTGCCCTGTAGAATACTAGAATCCTGGAGATTTTCTGTTTGTTTTTTAAAGCTGAAAGTCACGTGTGGCCTTGAGGCCATAGGTTCTGCACCCCTGATTCTTGATCAATCTCCTCATTTGGAAAATGAGGAAAATGGGGCCAGAGGGATAATATGACTTGCCAGAGGTGACACAGCTAGTTAGGGTCTGTTAGAACTAGAAATTGAGCACTCTAGAATCCTAATTTGGTGCTCTTCTCACCATATCACACTAACTTTTACTGCCTTTGGTTAACAGAGGTTCACCTCCTCCCCACTGCAGTTTCCTGCTATAATATTCCTGCACTGTAGCTCCAAACATTTCTAGTTGCAATGCCAAGATCTGAAAAGAAAGCAGACCCAAGGAGGACCCACAAAGTTACTGTTCTTATCAGGTTTCACGTGGCCTCTTTGTTGGAAGCCTGAATTTCCACAATAGTAATAATAAAAATAATCTCACTTATATAACACTTTATAGTCTAAAAGCACTTTCCTCACAAAAATCCCTTGAGATAAGTAGTGGAAATACTATTATCCTCATTGTACAGATGAGGAAACTGAGGCCCAAAGTGACTTCTGCCAGTCACAGAGCTAGGAAATGTAAAAACTTGACCTCAAATTCAGGTCTTCTGACACCAAGTCTAGTACTCTTCCCACTATGCCATGTTATTTCTCACAACAGTTTTCTTTCCAACATGTTACAAACTTCCCAGAATCTGGGAAGAAACTACACATCAGCTTTCAGATTCAGCTTCCAAGCAGGACAAGAAGGCACCGCCCTTACCCGCTGGTAGTTCTGTTCCTTTTGGATCTGTTCCACCTGATCAAGCAACTGTCGGGCACGGAGTTGTAGTTCTGTTAATTTATCCTTGGCAGCAATTTCAGGGTAGTTGTTGGTATGCTCACCAACCTGAATATCCAGATGTACCCTCTAGGGAAAAAACAAACATACACAAGGTCAGGACTAGAAGTCTAGGCAGACCACACCACTCCGATCTCTGAGTGATAAAGCCTCAGAGAATGTATGTATAGTCTCTAAATATTTGCTAACCTAGGCATTTAAACCGTCCCAGTGAGTACATTAAAAACATCATTACCGGGGTGGCTAGGTGATGCAGTGAATAGACCACCAGCCCTGGAGTCAGAAGGACCTGAGTTGAAATCCAGCCTCAGACACTTAACACTTACTAGCCATGTGACCTTGGGCAAGTCACTTAACCCCAATTGCCCTGCCTTCCCCCCTCCAAAAAAAAATTTTTTTTTTAAACCACCATTACCCTTTGTATCAGGAACTAGTTCCTGGATAAGAAGTTTCTCAACATTCTTAATGCCTCTCTCCTTAGCAATATATCACATGTGGAGATAAAAGCAGCCCCCATCTTCCACTCAGAACATGGAACAGATCTGGGGGAAGCAGTAATTCTTCAAAGGGGCAGATTCCCTTACTAGTTTGCCGCCTGCAAAGATGGTCATTCGAGTAGAATTGGAGTGCAGGCAGATCTGGTGGTCACCTGGGGTATGGGAAGTGAAAGTGAATCGGCCTTCTGAACCATACTGCCGTGATAACACCACCTGCAAAAGAGTGACAATGAAAACCTAACCCAACCAGCCTCTACCATCCTGATTCCCTCCCATAAGCCTAATCATTTCACACCCTTGGTTCAAATGGGTTCAAACCTTAAATTGCTCCCCAATACTGATTTAATAAAGTCCAAATATCCAAGGCCCTCTTCAACTTGATCCCAACCTACCTTTCAGAATTTATGTCCCACTACTCTTCCTACAATCTAACCAAACTGGACTGTCTGCTCTTCTTGGAAAAAGTCTTGTTCTTTGCTTAATGCCTTTACTCCTGGTCTATTTTCCATCTGAAACGTCTCTCTTTCTATGTAGAACTATGAAAATTCAAGCTATCCTTTAAGGCTCATTGCAAATTTTATGTCCTAACGGTAGCCTCTTCTATACCTCTCACAAGATATAATCTCTCCCTCCTCTGAATGTCATAGCATTTCATTTGTCTCTCACTTATAGCAGGTAACATTCTTAAATTACAGTTGTGTATTTATCCTATCCTTCCCAAGCAGTTTTAAGTTCCTGGTAAGCAGGGGCCATGTCTTACTCATCTTTGCAACTCCCACTGTGGAACTGCATGTAGCAAATAGTAAAAAAAATTTTCAGATCAAACAGAACCAACCCCAAAATTCTGAGGTCAACAGTGACCCCAGGCCAACTGTTAATGCCTGCTCTCTGCCACACAAATGTTCAGTTTAGACTATGGAGAGCCCTACATGGAGGCTATCCTTGATCTGAATCAAAGACCAGTTCAGTGCACTAAGCACTTGTTAAGTGCCTATTATATACCAGACACAGAAGATATTAAGGACTCAAAAACAAAATCAAAATAGTCCCTGCCCTCAAAACGTTCAATTTTTCTTGAGAAGGGGTCTAAGTACATGTAATTGTAAAGTACAAGCGATATCAGAGACTAACAAATGGGAAAATCAATAAAAATCTCGTAGGAAAATTGTAAAAAGCACTTAATCTAGGGAATAATCTTAACAGGAGATCTAGGACCTTATTTTTTAAAAATGTTCTGATAACTGTTATTTCAATATAATTTATTCCCTTTTTGACCCTACATATTCTATTTAAAAACATTATTCTGATAAGGGGTCCTTTGACAGGCTGCCTGCCAAAGAGGTCTATGACAGAAAAAAGGTTAGATCCACTGACTTAAACTGAGGCTTGTAAGGAGCACTAAAGCTGAGCCTTGAAGGGAGCTAGGGCATCCAAGAGGCTGAGGTAAAGAAATGCATTTCAGATACTGGGGGCAGACTGCAAAGTCAGCGAAGCAGGCGATAAAAATGCCCTGCAAGAGGACCAGCAAGTGGGTCTCACCTTTCCATCTGGATCCTTTACTTCCACATGCATCCCCAGCCCTGGGGTAGAAGGCAGGAACGTCTCTGTCTGCTTATCCCATAACTGGGTGCGGTAATTCCCTGCAGGGCAGATGAGTTCTCCGTAACACACCTAGCAATGGCAAGTCCCCTAGGACTCCTGTCCCACAGGGGCTATACGCTATCGGGTGGGTGGGAGTGGGAAGGGACCTGAGTTTCAACGGATTATGGGTGAGCCTAGAGAAGGGTCCCCTTCTGGGGACAAGTTAACACTTCTGGGCCTCCCCAAGGAGGCGAATTTGGGGACCAGAGGGTGGCTGCACCCAGCCCGATTTTGGGCTGGAGTCAGGGCATAGGGGAAGATGAAGAAGGAGATCCGGTCCGGGATAAGGGCCAGTGCCAAGGGTTGGTTTCTTTCTGAGGCGGAAGGTCAGAGGTCAGAGTCGGGGTCAGAGTCTGGGCCGGCGCTGGGGTAGAAAGTGAGGGACTGCCCCCCACCCCAGTGCTAACCGATAACCATGGTCTCGTCGGGGATTTCCTCGATGAAGCAGCGTTTCTCCGTCTCTCCGATGTGGAAGTAAAGCCCCTGCACTGAAGCCAAGGCCAGCCAGAGCAGCAGCAGTACTCGCTGCCACATCGCAGCCCGCAGTCTCCTGGCCCAAACACCTGCCATAGCTGACGGCCCAGCCCCCAGCGCGCCTGCGCGACGAACCATCGCGCAGGCGTTTTCCGCCCAGGACCGCTCCAAGGCAACTCGGCACACAGCTACAGCCAGAGAAAACACGACATGCGCACTGTTGCTCTGCCTCCTCACCCTTCCCAGCCGATTTTCTCAGAAACAACTGAGCCTGCGCAGAATCCTCCGCCCTCCACATCAGGGAAGAAAGTTTACGTGCACGTAGACAATAGAGTGGGCCGTTCTCATTGCTGCCTCAAAGCGCAGTATTGAATAATCGTGGCGTTAGAATTGGTTGGGCAACCTGACCTGAGCAACGCAGATAGGACAACGGGCGGACAGTGAGAGAGGGGGCTTTAAAGGTGCTGTAGTAAATCAATAAGCACTTAATAAGTTTGTTATATGCCGGGCACATAGGAGGCAGCTAGGTAGCGTGCAGTGGATAGAGCACTGCAGGGCCTGGAGTCTGGAAGACATGAGTTCAGATCCAGCTTCAGACACTTAATAGCTGTGTGATACCGGGCAAGTGAGTCAATTGTTAAACATTTACCAGCACACAAATTGCTAAGGTCACATATCAGTTAAATTTCATAGGATCATAGGGTTAGAGTTAGAAAGAAAATCAGAGACCAACTAGTCCAAGTCCCTCATTTTGCAGATAAAAAAGCTGAAATCAAATGCTGTCAATTGGAGCTGGAAGAAATCAGGAAAAGTGCTGACAGAATCTACAACAAATCTGTGTTGTCTGGTCTCCAATCCTACTCCTTCCCAATTGATTCTCTACACCACAGTAGTTCAAACCTTACCTCTTCTCAAATCTCCCACTGTACTTGCCCAGTGCTCTCTGCTGAGGACCTGTTCTCCTACTTTGCCTATGCTCTTATTGATGATATTGAATACTCTACCTTTGGTGACAGACATAAGGGAATAGGAGATTGGGCAGAACCTCCAGGTTCAGTCCGTGGCCAGTCTGCCCTTCCAGAGGGAAGATGAATGATGCCAAACCCAAGTTACTGAAGACAAAGACTCTGGGAAGACATGATAAGAGCCAACAGTCTCCATCACATCCCTGTCTCTAGTTTACTAGAGACTTCGGTGGGAATTTTCTCATGGGTGAGATCCAGAACTTTCTCTCTGGGTTGAGGTGAGAGGGGCAGTTAAGTGGTTCAGTAGATAGAACACCAGCCCCAAAGTCAGGAGGATCTGAATTAAAATTCAACCTCAGATACTTAACAAGCTATGTGACCCCGGGCAAGTCACTTAACCCTGATTGCTTCAAAAAAAAAGTCACTAGTGAAATTTTATGTTTTAGCTGAAGTGAAAAAAGGAGGGGTAGCAACCCTGATCTCAGATGAAGCAAAAGCAAAAATAGATCTAATTAAAAGAGATGCGGAAGGAAACTACAACTTGCCATAGGGACCATAGACAATGAAGTAATAATATCAATACTAAACAACTGCACCAAGTAGTATAGCATCCAGATTTTTAGAGAAGTTAAGTGAATTACAGGAAGAAATAGCAAAACTATACTAGTAGGGGACCTCAACCTCCCCCTCTCAAAACTAGATAAATCTAACCATAAAATAAACAAGAAAGAAGTTAAGGAGGTCAACAGAATTTTAGAAAAATTAGATACAATACATCTCTGGAGAAAACTGAATGGGGATATAAAAGAATATCTTCTTCTTAAGAGTACATGACACACAAAAACTGACTATGTATTAAGGCATAAAAAACCTCACAATCCAATGGAGAAAGGCAGAAATATTAAATGCATCCTTTTTAGATCATGATGCAATGAAAATTACATGTAATAAAGGGCCATGGAAAGATAGACAAAAAATTCATTGGAAACTAAATAATCTAATCCTAAAGAATGAGTGGGTTAAACAACAAATCATAGAAACAATCAGTAATTTCATCAAAGAGAACAACAATAATGAAACAACATACCGAAACTTGTGGAATGTAGCCAAAGCAAGTCTTAGGGGAAATTTTATGTCTCTACATGCTTACGTGAATAAAATATAGAAAGAGGAGATCAATGAATTGGGCACTCTAAAAAAGCTAGAAAAAGAACAAATTTAAAATCCCTAACTAAATACCAAATTAGAAATTCTGAAAATCAAAGGAGAGATTAATAAAATTGAAATTAAGAAAACTATTGATAGAATTCACTACTAAATCCATTTGGCCCTGGAGATTTTTTTCCTAGGGAGTTCCCTGATAGCTTGTTCAATTTCTTCTTCTGAGATGGGGTTATTTAAGTAATTTACTTCCTCTTCAGTTAGTCTGGGCAACTTATATTTTTGTAAATATTCATCCATTTCGCTAAGATTGTCAAATTTATGTGCATATAAATGGGCAAAGTAATTCCTAATTATTGTTTTTATTTCCTCTTCATTGGAGGCGGAGTCACCCTTTTCATTTTTGATACTTGAAATTTGGTTTTCTTTTTTTTTTATCATATTGACTAAGGGTCTATCAATTTTATTGGTTTTTTTCATAAAACCAACTCTTAGTTTTATTTATAAGTTCAATAGTTTTCTTAATTTCAATTTTATTAATCTCTACGCTCTCTTTGTGGTGGCAAAAAACTGGAAATTAAGGGGATGCGTATCAATTGGGGAATGGCTAAACAAGTTATGGTATATGAATGTAATGGAATATTATTGTGCTATAAGAAATGGGGAGGAGACGGTCTTCATATTTACCTAGAGAGGCTTATACAAACTGATGCTAAGTGAGAAGAGCAAAACCAGGAAAAATTTGTACATAATCACAGACACATCATATGATGACCAACTTTGATAAACTGGACTCTTCTCAGCAACACACAGTTATAAGACAACTCTACAAGTCTCATATCTACATTCAGAGAAAGATCTAGAAAGAACAGAGTTTAAATGGAGATTGAAGGAACCTACATGCTATCGCTCTTCTCCGTGTTTGGTTTTCTTTCTTTTTTCCCATTGTTCACTCCATTGGTTACAACCCTCCTATACAACCAGAATAACGTCCAATGTGAAAGGATTTGCAGATCCTACACTTGATTTGATGCCACCATGGGGCAGGGGGAGGGGAGAAAATTTGAAACTCAAGGGATTGTGGAACTGAATTTTGTAAACTAAAAGTAAATAAACAAATCAATTTTAAAAAAAGAAAAGAAAACTATTGAAATAATAAACAAAAACTAAGAACTGGTTCTATGAAAAAAAAACCCCCAATAAAATAGATAAACCTTAGTTAATTTGATTCAGAAAAAGAAAACCAAATTACCAGTATCAAAAAATGAAAAAGGTGAATTGACCACCAATGAAGAGAAAATGTAAACAATAATTGGGAATTATTTTGCCCAACTATATGCCAATAAACCTGACAATCTGAGTGAAATGGATGAATATTTACAAAAATATAAATTGCCTAAATTAACAGAAGAGGAAATAAAACACTTAACCCCATTTCAGAAAAAGAAATTGAACAAGCCATTAATGAACTCCGTAAGAAAAAAATCTCCAGGGTCAGATGGCTTGAGTTGAGTTATCTCACTCCTATTGGGATAGCTCCTTCACTCTGTATTGTCTGATACATATTCTCCTATGTATACTTTCGCTACTTTCTGTTTTACTGTGATCTGGATAAAAGGATTTCTTTGTTATTCACTATGTGTTCATTGTGAAACTGGTATTTGGTGGGAAAGGGATCAAGCATTGGATATAAAGCTTGGGGGTTCTTTTTCCCCAATAATAATGAGACAGTGTGATTAGAAGTTAGAATGAACCTATTCATATTCTTTAGACTAATGATATTTAAAGAAGAATATAGATATAATTCTAACCAGGTACTCCCTGTTTCTGAGGAGAGCACAGTGGTGGTCTCTGGCTCCAACTCCCTACTTCCTTTCCTGGCAAAAATGAAAGTCTCCCTTGGAAAAGGGTGGAAGGAAAAGAGCCTACAGATGCCTATTCTGCCTCTTTTGGACCTGCACAATAGACCATAAACTATATGAAGGATCTTACAATCTAGTTAGGGGAGACAATATGTACCTGGACAGGTATAGAAAACAGATGCAGTCTCTGCTTTCTAGAGTCCAGCCAAGCTACCCTTACAATTGGGACTCCATCTTTGGCCTTTTCCCTGGCTATCTGCCATGCTTTGAATGCTCTCCTGTGATCCTCAGAATCCCTCACTTCTATCAACACTCAGTTTATGTGCTGTCTTCTGCAAGAGGCTTTTCCCAGTTTCCCCATCTGCTAGTGCCTTCCTCCCTAAGGCTACCTTTTATCTACTTTCTACGTATCTAACTTATTTACAGATGATGCCCCACCTCCCACCCCTTTAGAATGTAAGCTCCTCTAGGGAAGGGTATATTTTCAATTTTTCTTTCAATATCCAACTCTTAGTAGCCTAGCACATAGGAAGTGCTTTATAAAAGTTCAGCAATTTGCCCAAGGTCCCACAAGTAGGAAGAATCACAGCTAAGGGGCCACTAGGTGGCACAGTGAATAGACCACCGGCCCTGGAGTCAGGAGGACCTGAGTTCAAACGTGGCCTCAGACACTTAACATTTACTAGCCATGTGACCTTGGAGAAGTCACTTAACCCCAATTGCCCTGCCTTCCCCTCTCCAAAAAGCAAAACAAAACAAAATCCAACTTCTCTAACTCCAAAACTAATGTTCTTTCCACCAAGCTGCCTTACCTTGCTGGCTTTTCTTCAATAGTAAGCTTCTTGAGTTCAAGGCCTGTTTTATTTTGGCTTTCGTATCCTCAGTGCCTAGTTTGGAGCTTAGCATGGAGTAGACAGCTTATTGGGTTTTATTGCTTTTTGGAGGAGGGAAGGTAAGGCAATTGGGGTTAAATGACTTGACCAAGGTCACATGGCTAGTTTTTTTTGTATTAAGTATCTGAGTCCACATTTGAACTCAGGTCCTCCTGACTCCAGGGCCAGCACTCTATTCACTGCACCACCTAGCCACTCCAAAATTATTGTTTATTGATTAATTAGGTTGATTCACCTTGGAACAGGTTGCTGAATGGGTAGTGTTTTCCAGAATCCAGATAATATTTGCAACTGAGAGGAACTCTTTAAGTCATGATGTTGCACTATGCTTTTCTTGGAGAGGAAAAATTAAAAACACTATGAGAATATCTTTCTTAATCAGCCATATCCTGCCCTCAAATGGGGGGGTGTTCCTCAAAGTTCTGACTTGGGCCTCTCCTCCTCCCCTCTCTCAGTGATTTCATCAGTTCCCATAGGTTCAAATATCATCTCTATGAAGATTTCACTAAAAAAAATACACACACATATCTGTCCATAATCTCTTTCCTGAGAGTGCCAACTGCCTTTAAGCCAGAATAGGCTGTTCTATAGGCAACTCAAACTCTACTTGTCCAAACAAAACTCATCTTTTCCCCCAATCCTATGCCTCTTCTGACTAGAATGTACTCTTTTCACATCCACCCCTTTAAAAACCTAGTTTTTCCCAAAACTCAGCTCAAAGGCCACCCTTCTACCTAGAGTTTTCCCTAATCCCTCCTTCTATTAGTACCTTCTTCCTTCAAAATAACCTTGCATTTATATTAAACATTTCTTATATGTACTTTTATATCTACACTTTTTCTCTCCTAATGGAATGTAAACTCTTAAGCGCAAGGATTGTTTCATTTTTGTTCCAGTACCTTTAGTGCCTAAGCATAATGACAGGCACATAATAGGTACTTAATAAATGCTTGATAACTTATTGATTTAGCATTATTCCCACCAGCCTTGTAGTAGATTCACTATTAAAAAACTATTATTGAAGTGATGAAAAACATTCATAATGTTAAAGTTTAACAGAAACATTTTCATCCAACACTGACCCAAAGTTTTCTTTAGATTCGTAATCACATTTTAAGTGACTACATAATTTGTAAATATTTTTATTCTTAAAACTATAACATGATATACCTGAAAAATATTGCTCATTTAACTTGGAATTTTATAAAAAATGTAATTACCCAGTTTGTTCAAACAATGAAAAATGAGATACAGATCTTTCTCTTCATTAGTGTCCTAGAAATGGAAGGTTCCACTTAAGGCTTTCTCCTAATATTGCAAGATCCTACTGCACTGGGCCAGAACAAAATTTTTTTGGCAAACAACTCAATACTGAACTGGTTTCACTGACTTCTTATGCTCAACATACATATATATATATATATGTATATAGTGCTATAACATCATGAAGAAGCCTTGGGGGAAAATGACTGATGTTCAAGTCATACTCTACTTTAAGCACCAGAAGCATACTCAATTCTTCTGATGCCTCTAAAGTAATTTAGATGCTTGTTACTCTGACCATGCCACTCATTCCTTTAAACTTTTAAGATATATTTTCTCCGGGTCCAAGTTCACAATAGTTTGTGGTAGAATTATTAGCAAAATTAGTAAATTAGTAAAATTAGTAAAATTCTCCCAACAGGGAGAAGTGGGTGATGATATGCCAAAGTCATCTCCCATTCTTTGTAGTTCTTTGTAGGAGTTGTAGTTTAAGATGGTAGAAGAGTAGTTTATAGGCTGTTTCTGACAGAGCCTCTTGAGTTATCTTTCTGCACTTCAGTGGAGATATCAAAGGTCCAATGACTGGTTCTCAGATTTGCAGCAATAGAAACTCCATTTTATTCCTTCACTTAAGAGCTAACCAAGCTGTGGAGGACCAATACATACTAACAACTCAAGAGATTGACTAATGAAGCTAAAATGCTCATATATTAATGTACAATGAAGAAATATAATTAATGAATGGACCAAAGTATGGCTGGCAATGCCTCTTCTTCCCAATCAGAAAGTCTAATTGGAAAACACAATTTAAAAAAAAAAGTTTGTCGGTACATAGTCTGAGTAAGGAGAGTTGGATAGTAATGGATAGTATCATTAAACTTTAATAGACTGATGCAACCATCTACTTCAAAAGGTTATTGAGGATCAAATAAGATAATGTGAAAGCCTTTTGAAAACTATGAAGCAATATGCAAACATAAAACATTCTTTTGCTCTTTTAATGTTTTTAATATTCTAGACTTCAAGTAGTGGGTTAATTGGTTGTCCTTCGTTCTCAAAGAAGACCAAAATGACATCACTATGTTAGAATCAAGTTACAGTGTGTCTGACTGTGGCTGATCAGACCAATATGAGATCAGAATGCTCTATGGCTGATAAACCAATATGAGCTCAGAATGCTCCACCACAGGTCAGGCACAAATAGACCATGTGAACATTTGGAGTGGGTTCTCTAGATTTGAGCATCTCAAGACTTCAAATGGTACAATGTAGGACAATTATTCATCTGTGACTTATTAGTGAAGTGCTATAGAGTTGCTTGAGGCACAAAAATTTAGTGAGTGCTCAGGCTCAATGAACATTTATGTTTTGCAATACCAGACTGTTTCTATAATCCTTGTAGTACTCAACAAGACTATTTTATGCAAATCTGATCTAGGAACTAAGGTGCTGTGCTGTTGGCTCCAGGAGAATTACAACCTGTATGATTCCAGGACGTCTCTGGGCCATACTTCCCCCATTTGTAAAAATAAGTACATAGTTTAATGGTCTCTAAAATGCCTTTTAGTCATTCTCCAGCAGTCTCAGTGATTCTTTCATAAGACAGTAAAGCACTATGTCTTTGCTTTTATCTTTTTTTTGTAGGGGTGAGGGTCATACATAAAAATGAGAGGAAGTCTCATAGGCCCTTAAGGAACTTTCTGGTAGACAAACTCATTTGAAACAATTAGAAATAAATAGGACTGTATATTAAGAGTGGCAAAGGGACCTCAGAGATCATCTAAATATTCCTCACTCCCCTTCCAGGAGCCATTTGTTAATTGTTAAATTTTCAATTGTTAAATTGAGTCAGTCAATTGTTAAATTTTCAATCAGCAAATTCTACAAATCAGACCTTAATTTATTATTTTGTTGATTGTTTAGACTTAAGAAAGCTAAGAAGAAAATGTTAATAAGATCTTTTGGAGAGCAAGTTGTTAAACATTTATCAGCATACCTCTTTCTAGTAATTACTAGTACCCTATTCACTCTAATTGTTTATTAAACTCTTTTGTATTTATTTTTCTGGGTTGATGTTATTTACTCCCAGGTGAATGTAAGCTCCTAGAGGACAATCTTTCTTTCCTTCTTTTTCCTTCTATCTCCTGAACCTAGCACATAGTAGCTGGGTAATATATCTGTCTTGAATGAATTAATCTAGTAATTTTTCAGATGGAATTGAGGCCCAGAGAGATTATTTGACCTCCCCAAGGTCACACAAGTAAATAGTACAGTTGGAATTTGAAGCCATGTCCTTTGATTTCAGATTTTAACATGATCACAGATCTTTACACTGATGAAACAGGTCTCTTTTAGTATAAGGCAACATAGTTGCCAAAATATATAATTAAGCCAATGAGAGTGGCTGGTCTTGAAGACAGGAGATCTGAAATCAAATTCTGTCTTTCATTTATCGCTTGTGCTTATTTGTATTCCAATTAAGTTTTTTAAAAGCAGAGTTACTGATTTTCTGAGTCTTAAAAAAAATTGTCCAACTAAACCTATATACTACTCTAGTCCCTCTTTTCTGTCCCCTCCTTTTTTATTTCCTTTTACCAGTTTCCAGTCTGCTGTTTCTACTTCTACTTCTTCAAGCCTCAGATATTCAGTTCCTTATTTACAAAATATGAGGGTTAAACAAAAGACCTTTAAAGACTTTTCCACCTCTAATACTCTATGAATCTCTGGAATTTTTTTTTGACTGCACTCATTTCCAGCTTCTTTGGCTTCTCCAGCTTCACTCATTTGGGGTTTCTTTAACTTTTCCCTCCCAACACCCCTTCAACTTTTTTGTATTGTCTTCCTCATTAGTCTACAAGCTCTTTGAGAGCAGTGACTGTCTTTTTTTGTATTTGTATGCCCAGAGTTTAGCACAGCGTCTAGCATATAGTTGTAACTTAATGAATGTTTATTGACTATAGTCTGTAATACTGACTAGAATTATAGAGGTTTTGTGTAGAGGCTGTAGCTTATGATTCAAAATACACATAATGCTTCCCTGTCAGACAATATTCTTCCTTGGCTGTTTTTCCCCCCAGGGCAGCTAAGTGGCCTAGTGGCTAGAGGGCAAGTTCCAACCAGAGTCTGGATGACCTGAGTTCAAATTTGACCTCAGACACTTACTAGCTCTATTAAATCACTTAACCCTGTTTGCCTCACTTTCCTATTCTGTAAAATGAGCTCTGGAAGGAAATAGTAAACCACTTCAGTAACTTTGCCAAGAAAACCCCAAATGGGGTCAGGAAGAGTTGGACACAACTGAACAACAAAAAAGGTTTTGTTGTTGTTGTTTTTTAACCTAGCACAAACAAGTTAAATGACCTAGGGTCACACAACTAGTGAGTACCTGAAGAATAATTTGAATCCAGGACTTCCTGAGGTAAAGTCCAGCTGTCTAGCCACTATACCAGGACACCTCTATTAACAGTTGTTCTTAACTGTTTATGTCATGGATCCCTTTGGCATTAAATCGAAGCCTATAGACCGACCCCTTCTCTGAATAATGTTTTTAAATGTATCAAATAAAATACAAAGAACTGCAAAGGAAAGGGTTATATTGAAATAGTATATGCCATATTAAAAAAACTTCAGAATCCCTATGTTAAAGAGGTTGCTGCTCTATAACCTATATGTACTTATTCCTATTATGTCACGAAAAAATTAATGTTTCACTAATCCAATCAAGGGACTTGATAAATTCCTGCAGAACTGAACTTAACTGACTAAGGAATTATTCCATCTCAAATGAGGTTCCAGCCCTTGCTGTCAACTTCCAAGTAGGACCCAACTCGGCAGGGCAGGGCCGGGCACTAACAACTATGACTAAGCACCGTATGACCCGTGCGGAAAGAGTTGAGAACCCACGTGTGGGCGGGGATCCCAGCTGCCTCCTTAGTTCGCCCCATCTTTTCTATCACCCTCTCCCTGCTGCGCTCCAGAGGTTTGCGCCGAGTCTAGCACGCGCGCCCTTCCACTGTCACAACATTCCATTGGCCTTAGACGTCGCAGAGGCGCTGAACACTGTGACGTCACAGCCCGGGCACAGTCGTCTCCGTCCCTAGAGGGTGCGTCCAGGGTTAGGCCTCACAATCGACGCCGGGCCCCGGGGAAGAAGGCCCTACTGAGAGACAGCTGTCCAGTTTCATGCCCCAGGGGTCTAGAATTCGGGGGGTGGGACCAGTGGATGAACTAAAGGAGGTGGGAAATTGAGAGCCCGGGGCGGTGCTTCCACTTCTCTGGGCTCAGAGGGGGCGGGATAGGCTGCGTGGTGACGTGACACGCTGGGGCGGGAGGGGGCGGGGCGAAGGCACTGGTGTTGCCGAGAGTGGGGGAGTCGGTACCTCATTCCCGGGTGGAGCCGGAGTCGGAGACAGGTAACTCCTCTGTTCTTTCCGTTTGCCGAGGACTGGCGCTAGGGTCAGGACTCGGCATTTGCCCCGTGGGTTACAGGGGCAAGACAGCCACGCGCTAGGAGCATGGACGTCGTGTCCTTGCAGCCACCGCCCGGGTGACTTGGCCTGCCGGCTGGAGGGGGAGGGAGGTTGGAACTGGGGGGGGGGGGAAAGAGAGAACGGGGTAGGGAGGAGAGTCAGAACCAGGATGAGGCTGAGGGGAGACGGGTGGGGATGAGAAAATTCTGAAAGACTATCACTGGAGCCAATGGGCGAGGCCGGCGCGGTTTGCGGGAGAAGATTGGCGGCTGCCGGCGCGCGCTGCGGCTCCCGCGCGGGCGCGGCGAGGCTTCTTATTGGTCGCCTGGGATGATGGGGCGGGGTTACTACGGCGGGCGGATGTGAGGGAACCAGTTGCTGCTTTCTCTCCTGTGACCCACAAGGTCGAGGGGAGAGCATCACGTGGGCAGAGGAGAGAAGGTGATCTTGTCCGGACACTTCGTCCCGTTTGTCCCTTCCTTTTCTTAGCCTAGTGTCCAGGCCACTCCCACCCACACCCCTCCAATCCTGGGCACGCCCTACAGTTCCTTCCTATGTGCCGCAGCCTTGAGGATAGAACTCGCCCTCCCTTCTGCCAGAAGACCCGCCCCGTCCCGCCCGAGAGTCCCGCCCACCTGGCTGTCCACCCCGGCTGGAGAGCGGCCGGCGGAGGCTGGGCTGGGACGTTGTAGCCGCTTTCGGGTCTTGTTTGTGCTCGGGTCTGACAAAGCCGGAGAACCCTAGTGGAACCTACGTCTTGAATATGCATTTCCGCCCGGACTCTCGGTTCCTTAAATTTCGGGGCTAAGGGAGGTCTGGAGGAGATTAGAGTCCTGTTTTTACAATCACAAAGTTATTCTTTAAAATCCTTTAGTTTTCTCTAAAAATTGTGGAAGGGGCAGGGTCCTGGAAGGGGCACACTTATCAAGGACTTCATTTTTTGACCTCCCATCTCAGACCTTGCTATTGCCCATCAATTTTCTTTCCTAAAAAGGCTGTTAAGATATTATCTGCTTCTCTTTCCAAGCCTCTAGGAATGAGGAAAAATAGTAGTTACAAAGTACTTTTGAAGTAGGGTGTGAAGTTTAACAGACCTAAACTGAGTGGCACCTTTTCATAGAGCCTGCATGTTCTAGGAAGAATATCTTTGTGACAAAGTAACACTTAAAATGTTATGAGGTTGGCCAGCTGATGACTTTTAAGACCAGGCTCGTGATGCAATGGAAATACTTAGGATTTTCAAAGAAGAGGATCTAGGTTTGAATCCAGGCTCTTATTATACTTGCTGCCTATGTGTGACCGGGGGAAATAATAACTTCACTCTTCCTCATTTTATTTCTTTTTTTTTTTGATGGAGATAACATTTGCTCCTCTCCCCCAATTTTAAAAATTTTTATTTACATTTTTTAGTTCCAAAATCTATCCTTCCCTCAGTTCCTCCCCTCCACACTTCCTGAGACAGTAAGCAATCAGATATAGGTTATACACGTGCAATATGTAAAATATTTCCATATTAGTCATTTTGTACAAGAAGACTCCAATAAAAGAAAAAGATGAAAGAAAGAAAGTGAAAAGTAGCCTGTTTCAGGCTGTATTCAGTCAATATCAGTTCTTTTCTCAGGAGGCATGTGTCATCATTAGCCCTTTGGGATTGTCTTGGATCATTGTATTGCTGAGAATAGCTAAGTCACAGTTCTTCATCTAACATGTTACTGTTACTGTCTGTGTATAATGTTCTCCTGGTTCTGTTCACTATGCATCAGATGTTCATGTAAGTCTTTCCAGGTTTTTTGAAATCATCCTGCTTGTCATTTCTTAAAGCACAATAATATTCCTTTACAATCATGTACCACAGCTTATTTAACCATTCCCCAATTGATGAGCATCCTTTTGATTTTCACTTCTTAGCCACCACAAAAAGAGCTGCTATAAATATTTTTGTACAAATAGGTCCTTTTCCCTTTTTTTGGATGTCTTTGGGTCTTCCTCATTTTCTTGAAAGTTTAGATAGTGGACTAAATGGCCTCAAAAGTAGCTTCCAACCCTGCATCTCTGATCCTAAAGGAGGAAGGGAATTTGTAGATTCTCTAATCCATGACCTTTGACAATTCTCCTAAGTCCCTATTCTTCACTTATGAATCCTTTTAATTCCCACTTTTCAGAAGTTTAGTAAAGTGTTTTGAAATAAGTAATAAGGAAGTAAAGTGAATTGTCAAAGGTCACAATTAGAGAATCTACAGGATGGCTAACCAAGGCCTCAAGGTCTTATTAATGAAACTTTTTTTTCTTTTATAGGAAATCAGTTTTGCCAGACTCATTTACTTGCTACTCCAGTCCATCTTTTCTGACCCCACTTTCTCTCCATTACCTTTTGCCAGCTTCCTATCTAGAACTGAGAAAGGGAGAGGTGGCAAACTTCTTCTACTGCACTAGGCCACAAGAGGTGATATCTCAGGAAGGAACTTCCTTGGTGCTGGTCTCATCTATACCTTCAGTAATTGTGGCCACTTTTCCAATTCACTGAATAGGTTTTCTTTGACCTCAGCAGCCAGAGTAGCCTTAAGTAAAAGTGAGTATCTTGGTCTCAGGCCATATTTGTCTATTCAGAGTTGCTTGATCTCTGAAAATCAGCTGGAAACTGCAGAGAACTTCTTTAGCTTCTCCAAAATCACAGACTATCTTCCCAGTGTTGGGGTTATGCCTTTTGCCTTTTCTCAACCCAATTGATTGTCCGGTTGCTAGGATCCTATTTTAGGTACCTATTTTGATTTATCAGACAACTGTCACATTGCTTATATTTGTTCTTTTACTTTTTAAATTTTTCTGAACTTAAGAAACACCTCTGCAAAATGAACATTACCATATATGAAGTGGAACAGAAAAAAAGAATTATATGTGAAACCAAAAATCTCCACTACATAAATTTCAAAGTTTCTATTCGACTCTAGTATTTTCATCAGGAATACTTGGAAGTACTTTATTTCAAAAATCCATATTTTCTCTTGTAGCTTAATTTTTTATTTTTCAAATTAATTTTTAAATCAGTGAAAATCCACCTCCTCTTCCTCACACATCTCAGTCTCCATTGGAAAAAAAAAGCAAACAAAACCCCAGTTAAAAACATTATTTATATTCATTTAGTGCTTTCCTAGCTGGAGGTAGCTAGATGGCTAGGCCCAGAGGCAGAAATAAAAAAAAATAATAAACATTTATTAAATACCTACCATGTGGCAGGCTTTGTGCTAAGCCTGAGAAAACAGACCTAGCCCTCGAGGAGCTCACAATCTAATGAGGAATACAGCAAGCAAATATATACAGACTATATACAGGATAAATGGGAAGTAATTAACAAAGCAACTGCACTGGAATTAAGAGAAGTTGGGAGAAGCTTCCTGTAGAAGGCAGGATTTTAGTTGGTCCTTAAATGAAGCTAAGAAAGATAGTAGGCTGAGAGTATTTGAAGAATTGAGTTCAACATCAGCCACCAGCAGTGTGACTCTGGGCAAATCACTTAACCTCTCTTGCTCAGTTTCCCCAAATGTAAAAAGAGAATAATAAGAGAACCTACTTTCAAGGGTTGTGGGGATCACATAAAATAATATTTGTAAAGTTCTTGACACATAATAGTTGCTTTAAAAACATGCTCATTTCTTTTTTTCCTTTATTTTCACCTTCATTCTCATGAAAGTAATTTGGTGTATCTTTGGTCATTACTTTTAAATCCTTAGCTTTTAAGAATTCAAATTGTATTTAAAAAAAGAATTTGGATTTGTATTAAAAGGTACTGTTGGTGGATCTAAATTTGGTATTTTTGTATTGACTCAGTTGCCTGTTTTCTTCTTTTGTGTCTGATGATGTAGTCTTGTCTAGATATTATATCCCTATCTTCACTGATTCTTCTGATTTTTCTTGGGCTATTCCCCATGCCTAGGATGCTCTTCTTCATTTCCACCTCCTACCTCCCTGAATTCTTTGAAGTTGCTAAAATCTCACCTTCTATAGGAAACCTTTCCTGATCCCCCTTAATTCTAGTGCCTTCTGTTGATTATTTCTTTTTTATCTTGTGTATAGCTTGCTTATATATAATTATTTGGTTGTGACCTCCATTATACTGTGAGCTCCTCAAGGACAAGGACTGTATTTTGCCTTTCTTTGTATCTCTAGTGCTTAACACAGTGCCTGGCATATAGTAGACCCTTAATAAATGTTCATTGACTGACTTTTTTTTGCTAATTCCTTTACTCCTTCCCCCAATCTTAAAGGTTCGGTATCTCACCTTGTGTTTTCTAGCTCTTTGCTAGGGATCAGTAACCTTTCAAAAGAAGTATGTCTAGACTTCAACCTCTTTTCTGCTAGCTTGCCCAGTGAGGGAGGGGAGAGTGCAGAGGATAAGATATTACAGTATGATAGTACAGAGTAGGAACAGGTCATTGATTATCTTTTCTCTTAATGTGGAGTGAGTCAGGGAGAGAAAAAAGGCAGACATTAATGGTCAGGTTTTCATGGGGAGATGGGAGTGTGCAAAAGAGATATCAGTGACTGACCTGTAGCCTATCTTTGGCATATGGGCGTAGGTTACTGACCTTTGCTCTACATCCATTTTCTTCTCCTGGAGGCCCCCCACACCCATACTTGCCTGTTGGCCTTGATGGCCCATATGAAATATTGCCTCTTTCAAGAAGGCTTTTCCGATTTTCTAGTGTGATGTAGTGGAAAATAGCACTGGATTTAAACTCATAGGACTTGGGTTCAAATCCTGGTTCTTTTACTTAAAGTTACTAGGGTAACTTTATGACTTTGTAACTGTGTGACTTTGGGTCAGTCACTTCTGAGCGAGCTGAATCTAGAGGCTCTTTATAATATTCTTCCAACTCTAAAACATAGAAGTTAGAGCACAGATTTTAGAGGCTGTTGATGGTCCAGTTGTCTCTCTTTACAGATAAGGAAGACTATGCACAGAGGATTAGCCCAATGACATCTAGCTGATGAGCAACAGGAGCAGAATTTAAACTTGCAGTCTTGTGACTCCCAACTTTGTAATATCCTGTCTCCCAGTGAACCCAGTTTGAAATGGTGGCCTCTTCCGAATTCCTAAAGCTCTTTGCATCTTAAGACACTTTTCACATACTGCATTGTATTGTAGTCTGTACCTATGTCTTATTTCTCTTTTATTAGTTTAAAAACATTTTGAGGGTAGGGAACAAATCTAATTGTTCTGTGGATCTCCAGCATTACCATACATAGTAGTTGCTCATTGAATAAGTGGACAAATGCAAATGACTCCTAGATTTATATTTCTAGTCACCAATAAGCTGCTTACTGGACATTTCCATGTGCACATTTCATTCTCTCTCTACCAGTGTCAGTATATCTGAAATAGCATTCCTTATTTTTCTCCCAATACTAGCTGTACTTCTCTATTTCTGTAAATGATGGGATCATTCTTAGAGTCACCTGGCACCAAAGCCTGAGTCATTTTGAGTCTTTCAGGAAACAGCCATATGGTATTTTGGATAGAGCTCTAAATCTAGAGTCAAGTAGCCTTGAGTTCAAATGTAGCTTTGGACATATGCTAGATGCATGATCCAGGGCAAGTCACTTCACTTCTGCTGCTTTAGTTTCCTCATCCATATGATGGGAATAATAATAACATTTATCTCCCAGAGTTGTTATGTAGATAAAATGAAGATAATAGTTGTAAAGTGCTTTTAAGTGAGCTGTTGGTCTATCTGTGCCCGCAGAATAGTCTAAGACTGTTGCATATACGCATTGGTAAAGGAAGATTTGGGGAAGCTTCCTATATTAACAAAATGGCTGGTTTTGTCAAAAGATCTACCAGACCTGTGATTTCATTGGTATCAGAAAGTCCTAGGGTATGCCCAAAGGGCTATAAATAATTGCATACCCTTTGACCCAGCAATACCACTGTTGGGATTATATCCCAAAGAGATTACAGAAGTGGGAAAAGGTCCCATATGTGCAAAAATATTTATTGCAGCTCTCTTTGTGGTTGCAAA
>CM053581.1:189493502-189522048 GCA_028627135.1 Pseudochirops cupreus | reverse complement strand
GATCCTATACATGATTGCACACCACCATGGAGGGGGGGAGGGAGGGGAGAAAATCTGAAACTCAAGTGATTGTGGAACTGAATCTTGTAAATTAAAAGTAAATAAGTAAATAAAAAAAATTAAAAAAAAAGAGTCCTAGGGGATGAAGCTCCCTACACTTATGCAAGTCAGAACCTTCTCTATGACTTTTGATTAAGTGACTTTCCCAGGGTCACAGCCAGAATGTGTTAAAGATAACACTTAAACCCAGGCCTTCTTGTTTCTGAAAACAAGTGTCTAAACTCTCAGTCCCCTACATTACAGTGATTGATACACACACACGTATGTATAGTCATATACATATACATACACACGTACACATTGCCTTTTGGCCATTTTCAGGTGTTAGTATAGGCTTATTTTAATTCAACAAATATTTGAGTGTTGACATCTGTAAGCAAACATGCCAGGTGCATCTGGGAAGAAACAAAGGTGGCGTGCATCAATAAAATACAAAGTAGCATTTGATTTGTGAGTCCTAGGGCTTCAGGGGAGGGAGAGATTCCTTCTGGCTAGATTAGCTGGTGTTTGGGCTGGGCCATAAAGGGATGGGTAGGATGGTAACAGGTGGCAGTGGGAGAGGAGGGCACAAATAGGTAAGCATAAACAAAATCAGGGAGATAGGGCATTGAGGGCCCTGTACAGGGAAGGGCAAACAATCTTGTTTAGCTAGAGTTTGGGTAACAATGGAACTAGTGTGAGGTAAGGTTGAAAAGATAGCTAGGCTGGAGTTGGCCAGCTTGCTTCCCGGTATGTCCTCTCAGAAGAGAGCAGAGACTGTGTCTCACGTTTCTTTGCTTTTACCACCGATCTCAGTGTAGGGCTTTGTGTATATTGTTGAAATCTTTCGTTTATGTAGTCCTACCTAATTATGTGTTATTTGGTGTAGCTTTTATTTAAAGCTACAGTTTACAATCTTCTACAGCATCAGTATTTTATAATGTGGTATATGGATAAGCTCAGGCTTAGTCAGGAAGGTTTTTTGATACATGTTTTCCATACCAAGGTCATGCATGGAGTACTCAGAAACAAAGTTTCTTTCTCAAGGTCAATTACAGTAAATACTTTTTTTTTCCTTTTAATAACTCTGGATTCTGCTTTCTTAGCCTTTTCTCTCTGCCTAGTTTAGTTCTGAGGTGTTGTGCTCACAGCCAGCCTAAAAAGCTGCCCCAAGTCAGATTAAAATATCTTTGGAAAATGTTTAACAAAATGAGTGAAAATACGCTATGGCAGAGATAATGATAATTTGTGGTTTTCTAAGTCAATATGCAGCCTCCAGGGATCCTTTTTTATTTGCCTCTGACACTACTGCTTTAGCACATTGGCTCAGTTTAATGCCAGATTCAAATCAGTACGTTGGAAAAAGCATACTATTTCTTAGGATCTTATAGCCGGTGAAATATAGACATTTCATCCTTATGTATCCTAAGGAGTGGTTCCCTTCCCCTCATCCCCACTCCCTTTTTCCATTTAGTGTTGACTTCTGTCATGTCTCTTCTCTGTTGAATTTAGATCTGAGAGGAAGTTTTTGGACTGCTTGCTTATTAGATTCCCATGATGAGCCATCTTAAATGGCAGATTTAGCTGGTTTGGGTTGACAGCCTATGTTTCCTGTAGGGACATGAACATCCCTAGGAAAATAAGGGCAAAATACATAACATAAACTTTTACTGCTTTTTATATTTGGCCTCACATTCTCTTTCTCTACTTCCTCCTCTTCTATAGTCAATGTTGTAATGTAATGTTGATCCAGTTTTGGGAATACTAACTACTCTTGGAAATATAGACTAGTATTTCAAGATATTCTATAGACCTTCTTAATTTTGCCATACCACATGTTATCATTGTTGACTAATTACATGCAATAGTTAATTAAAGGAATGTGGTTGGTATTAGAGACTCCTATAAGAAAACAAGAAGAACATCTGTGTTTTCTCATAACATTTCCCCCTTGTTTTAGATGGAGTTTAATACTTACAAGTATTATACTTACAATACTTACAAGCCAATTTTCCCCTTAAAATTAAAATTTTGTTTGGCAGTCTGTCTTCCCCCTCTCCTTTCTGTCTTTTTTTATGTTGTCTTTTATCACATGATAAAATCATGATTTCTCAACTCCCGAATAGCTTTCCACTAAATTTTAATGTAAACAGAACCTTCAACTCCAGAAGATGCCATGAATTTCACATATAACCGTAGTAAGAGAGTGTGAGGTTTTTTTTTAGGTTAATTATTATGTAAAAAGTAGTTTGAGATTTAATGGGCTAAAAATCATTTGATCCAACCTGCTGTTACAGTGCTAGAGTAAACATAGTTTCTAAAACGTGAGAGACTAATATCATGAGCCACATAGTATCCTTGTTAATTAGATAACTTAGAAAATCTTTGTACAATAACAACTTCATATTTTGACTACTATAAGAAATAGATGTGGTGTTTTAAGATAAGATGCAGACATCTCAAAGATGAATTGCATATAGAGCTATCTCTTCAGGCTTAATGGTTAGAAAGACAAATGGCTAATTTATTTGAATAGATGAAATATATTGGCTCATGCTCTAAAAAAAATTCTTTGTTGATATCAGAATCACCTATCAATTTAGGTTTGTAAACTATAGGATTTCTATGAAGGACTGGAGACAAAGAACTGTAATAAAATGCCACTTGGCTCAGAGTCAGTCGATTGACTCTGCCATTAATTTCGGCATTGGAAAGTCATTTTACCTTCTGGGGCTTTAGTGTTTACATCTGTAAATGGTGGGGCAGGGAGAACAGATTATCTGTAATGTCCCAAATCTTAAAACCCTGTGATCTGTGATATGAGTTTGTTTGGGTGTGGACACACAGATTTTTAGAGCCACAGGGTACCTCTCACAGTCATCTAGTCCAACCCCATCTTGTGACAGGTGAGGAAACTGAGGCTCAGAGAGGTTAAGAGACTTGCCCAGGGCCACATAGCAACTATTAGAGATGGAATTTGATCCCAGATCCTCAGACTACAGTTAGAAGTTGGAATTTCAGTTGAGAGGGTGAAACCAGGTAGTATAAACTGGGGAAACACTTGAGCTAGTGCAGAATACCTCTAAAATTACCCAAGTAAAAAATCTTTATGTGTTCAGACCTAAGAACTATAACCACAGAAAAGTTAAAACCAACTTATTATTGGAGCAAAATTTTTAAAAATCCAAATATCTTGTTCTTTTTTTCATGATTCCAGACCCAAGTGGGATTTGATAAGTTACAAAAACAAATACAAAGTCTATAAGAGAGGCGTTTCTCGCCCCACCCCTCCCCGTTTCTGTTGACATGGAGGGTCAAATTTGAATGTATATTAATCTATGTATGACCAAAGAAGGGCCAAGAAACAAACTTTTATTAAACACCTACTACTTGATAGTCACTGTGCTTAGCACTTTACAAATAGTCTCATTTAATCCTCACTGTAACAGCCCTGTCAGGTCGGTGCTAATGTTGTCATCTTCGTTTTACATTTGAGGAATCTGAGACAGACAAAAGGTTAAGTGATTTGCTCAAAAGTGTTGGAGGCCAGATTCCCAGCCCCTCCCATAGTGCCTGGCACATAATAGGCACCTAATCAATGCTGATTAACTGATTTCAGGGCTTCCAGACTATAGATCCAACCTTTATCTGTTGCACCACAGAGTTGCAGTGAAACACCAATAATAATGTAATCAATTCCATAAACATTTATTAAACATCTTTGTATAAGGAGCTGGGATTATAAAGCCAAAAATGAAATTATTCCTGCTCTTAGAAGTGGGGATGGGAGTGGTAGAGTTGGGGGAGTATAACATTTACACAGATAAGAAAATACAAGGTAATTTGAGGGCAAAAAACAGTACCTGCAAAGGGGATGGATTAGGGAACCCTTCACAGAGGAGGTGGCACCTGAGCTGAACTTTGAAAGAATATTAGGATTTGGAAGGCAGATAGTAAGGGGAAGGGAGGTGGTCCCAGGTGGTGACATTATTTGATTTCCAACTGCATATTTCCATTGGACTAGAACTGATAACCGTAATTTATATAAATTATAACTTCAAATGTTACAAATTCACATACATGCCTAGCTATACATTGAAGGTATGGAAGTTGGCCTGTGTGAAAATATAAAAGCAGGAGATGTCTCGAGTCAAGAGAGATACTGAGTTTAATTTAGGGAGTATATTGATAATTCCCCTGGACTCTAATAGCAATATGTTGTTGTAGAACTAGGGAGTCAGTCTTCAGAAACTCCTGCCTTGGTTCTGGGCTTGCTATACTCCCTGGTGCTTCCTTCAGTCTCCCATTACGTCAAGGCCAGACATATTTCACTTGATTCCCTGGCTTAACAGTCACAGAGAGAAGGCAAAACTACCCAGCTCCTGTTTTATTTCTGTTTCTCTTCCACCAAAGAAAATTACTTTGAAACTGTGACTGTAAAAACATTAGAATAATAATAACCCAGGGTTCTGGGGTGGGGGAGGGGAATGAAAATATTGCTGGAATAAAGGAGGGAGGAGAAAGATACAAGAATGCTGGAAGCAGACAAGAATTATTCAGATTTTCAAATGGGGGGGAAAGGTGGATTTCACAAATTACAGAAAGGTAAGTTAGAATGAATGACTGATGGTCTATAAAATACTTCTAGAAGCAATGTAGCAGTACTAGTTAGTGGATAGATTATTGGGTTTGGAATCATGAAAATATGAGTTCAAATGCTGCTGTCAGCACTTCCTAGTTACGTGACTCCTAACTTGTATGTGCTTTTTAGGCAATTCCTTAAGACCTTAACTGTTAGTGGAGTAAATTTCCATATAACCTGGAACATTGGAGGGAGTTTCTACTAGGACATTATAGCTTGGCTTTGTAAAACATAAGTCATGGCAAAATAACTTTCCTTTTTGGAGACTAGCAGATAGAAGATTTCAGCAAGGCAGTTGATGAAGTTTCATGATACTTCTGTGAACAAAATAGAGATATATCAGCAGGTCAGTGGTATAATTAGGTAAATTCACAGCTACTTGCATCACTATATCCTAAAATTGTTGATTAATGCATTGCTACCAATCTGCCCTGCCTTATTGTGTCCAATATTTTTATTAAGGTATTATTGGTTGAAAACATTCTAATCGTTGTAGATGCCTCATAGTTAAGCATGTCCAAAATATCGAATTTCCCCAGGGGGGGAAACTACCCAACGTGACCATATAAGTTAGAATGATGGGCCAGAGGCAACAAAACAAAATTCAGCCAGTATAAATGTAAATCCCACCTTAAGCTTAATAAATTCTTTCAGAACAAGATGAAGTAAACCTGGTTTGATAGCAGTTCTTTTGAAAAATACTTAAGGGTTTTCATTGACCGTGAGTTCATTATGACCTATTAATGAACTCTTAGGTTTCTTTCTTTTGGAAAAGACTAGTAATTTAAGAGGTAGAAAAGAAACTCCTTGAACCAATGCATATTAGCAGCTCTTCTTCAATTTATAGTCTTAGAGAGTTGCTTTTGAGTCTTGAGAGGTTTCAGTTACTTCCTCAGGATCATACAACTAGAACTTGAACTTTGAGCCTTCTGATTCCAAGGCCCTCCAACTCTTTAGTAAGTCATGTCTCCTCTCCAGGCCAAACTGCCCAAGTTTATAGACCAAGCAAAGGGAGGCTATTTCATAGTAGTTACCAAGTCACATTTATTTAACACATTAAGGTTGGCCAAGCTTCTTTATAATCACCCACAGAATAGGGCAGTGCAGAGAGTTGACTTTGGAGTCAGAGGACCTTGTGATCTAAATCCTGGTTCTACCATTTGTTCCCTCTCTGTGTGATCTTGGGTACATACTTAATTCATCTGAATTCTCTTATGTGAGGACATCGTCACTTGATGGACCTGATGACATCTGCGGTTCCTTCTAGTTCTGAATCCATGATTGTGAAAGAGAGATGTTAAGACCCCCTACCCCATTATACATGAGGAAACTAAGCTTCTGAATTTGTCTGTAGTCATACAACTAGTAAATATCTGAGGTAGGAGTCTTCTGGCTTTCCCCAAAGGTATTTTTTCCATACTGTCATGCTGCCTCTCTCACTAGGAAGTATAATGTCCAAATTGCTGGAAATAAGACTAGACTCTAGTTCTAGATACTTCACTAGTCAGACTCTGGCTGGAGAATTGTCTAATTCCGGAACTATTTAAAGTGAGACATTTTACAGACTATGTCCAAGAAGACAAGACAACTAGGATGAGGTGGGGAGAGTCCTGAAAACCTTACCATTTGAGGAATTTGGACTGTTTAACTTAGAGAAGCACTCTAAATTGGGCAAGGGGAGTGGATTGCTCTCTTAAAATATTTGCAAATGGAAGTGTACCTAGCCTTTATATCTCCAAAGGACAGAACTGGGACCAAGACTATAGGGAGGCAACACAACCATTTATAAGGAAGGTCATAAGAAATGAAGAACTAAGGCCAATAGGTGGAATTTGCAGAGAGGCAAAAGACCAACTTGGAATTAGAATGAACTTTTTGGTAACTAGAATAGGAAGAGAAAGGGTTAGACTGCCTTTCAAAGTAGTAAGTTCTCATTGATAGAGGCATTAATGGAGAGAAGCTGACTTATACCTGTTAAGAATGTGGGGTGGAGATGCACTAGGTTTGGAGTTTCACCATAAAGTCACACATTTAGAACAGAAAAGGTCCCTTAGAAGTCATCTAGTCCTGTCCCTTAGCTTTACCTGTGGGATAACACAGGGCTAGTGAAGTTGTGAATAGTGTCCATTTATGCTTAGGTAGTAAAGCTGAACTTTAAGCCAAGATCATGTGATTCAAGGTCCCACATGCCTCACTACATCATGCTTAATTAGGTTAGACAAAGATCTTTTCCAGCTCTGAGTGGATGTGATTCTTTAATGTCTTTGTAAAACATAAAGTAACTTAGGCTAAGAAATTTCCACCAACCCCAACTTTCAGCTTATATTTCTAGTATCTTTAAAGATGTCAGGTGTAGATCTTTAGGGAAGAAGTGAAGGAATATTTGCATTTTAACATCATAGAAAATTCTGTGCATTTTGCAAGAACCAGGATAACTTTTGTGGTTGCCAATCGTGTATTAAGAATTTTCTTAATGAAAGTGTTGAACTGTACAAGAGTCTCACTGATGACTACTAAATGGAAAACAAGGCTCTCCACTTTAGTAAAGTGATGTGTCAGGTGGCAGTGTAGTGATGTGCCCAACTGGTGTTTTAGAGGATATAACCTGGGTTAGTGTTTTTCTCAATGGCACATCTGCTAAGAATTCATGTTCTGAATAACTTTTGTGGACGTTCCCTGAATCATCATCTCTCAGTGCATCATTAACGTAGTGATATTTAGAAAGAATCTGGATACTTTGGGCATTCCAGGCTGCAGGTAATCAGTTGTAGGCATTTTGCATGAAAGGCACATATTTTAAAAATTCTCTGAATCTTCTGTTAGACAAATTTATAGCTAAAGGCCTACAGAGAGCAATACTAAATTTGTCTTTTCAGTCAACCTTTCCTTATTGGAGAGCATTTTAAGGAATGTAGATTTAAGGAATCAGTTGAAAACATAAGTTTGGAAAAATACTCGAGTTGTTCATGTTTGATCAAGTGCTTAGCTTTGTAACTTTTTTAAAAAGCATTTTATTGATATTTTTTGTTTCCACTTCATCTTTATTTCCTATATTCTTTCTCCCTCCTGTTCTACTCACTGAGCCATCCAGTCTAACAAAGAATAAAAACAAAAAAAAAGCACTTTAGTAAAACTAACCAATACCAGTCAAGTCTGAGAGTATCTGCTATGTATCACATTCATAGTGTTCCACCTTTCTTCAAAGAAGGAAGAGATTTTCTCTAGTGCTAAACTTGGTCATTATAATTACATATTAGCTTTGTAATTTGCATCTGAAATGAATGATTCATTAATAGTACCATTTTATAAATTAAATTGTCACCTATAAGAACTACATGTTCTATTTTGAGATTTATCATGTTTGCACACTTGCAAATAAAGTTATAACATTTGTATCTTTATGAACAACTAAGTTTCCACATAGTTTCATATAACACTAACAATTTATGATTATTCTGTATCATTGGCTCTCCAAGGTACTATCTTTCCTTCATGACTAGAACTCTGAAGCCTTCATTCCTCATAATGTGCTGTCTAGCAATTTGGAGAACATAAAGAACAGTCTTATAAATGACAGCTTGGCTAGGGTTTTAAAATAAGAGCTTACTGGCTGTAGCTATCAGTCTCCCTTGAAAAGGGTGTTTCATATCATTCAAGTGAGATGAGGAAGTAGTCATGTGCCCCGCTCTGTTTTGTATATAAGATGATGCCTGGCTTTTTATGACCCTCTTTGGGTCTCAGTTTCTTCATTCATAACATGAGAATAATAATAGCATCTACCTCTTAAGATTGTTGTGAGTTTAAAATAAGATATTTGTAAAGCACTTTGCAAACCTTGAATGCTAGCTATTATGATAATAATTACTATTATTACCACTATGTTTATCATATCATCAATTAAACTTATATTTATATAGCACTTATAAAGTTTGCAAAGTCCATTCTGTAAAAGGGTGGTGAAATAATTATAAATATTATCCCCATTTTACAGATGAGGACACTGAGGCCAAAAGACAGTAAGTACTTTAATATCACCTTACAGTTAGTAAGTGTTGTACCCTGGAGTTGAACACAGATCTGTAGACTTCCATTACAATGCCCCCCTTTACTGCAGTGATGATTCAAAACCTTTGGAATGCTATTCTTACCTGAAATGCCCTTCCCCTAATTAAACAAAGCCTAGCCACTCTAGCCAGCTGAATTTCTGTCTCTTCCATTAAGGTTTTTAAAGATTGACTCCAGCCCACAATGATTCATCTTCTAAAAGGGTAACATTTGATGTTTATTCCTTGCATTGTCACTTAGCCGTTTTCTTGAGTTTGTGTGTGTGTCTTGTTTTCTGTCTCCCTGTCTATGTCTCCTGACTTCCTTCAAGTCTTGACTCAAATCCCACCTTCCGTAAAGGGAGCCTTTCCCAATCCTTCTTAATTCTAGTGTCTTCCCTCTATTGATTATTTCCAATTTATCTTGTTTATATGTAATTGTTTTCATGTTATCTTCCCCATTAGATTATAAGCTCCTTGAGGGCAGAGACTCTGACTTTCTTTGTGTCCACAGTGTGTACACAGTACTTGGCATATAGTAGGTGCTTAATAAATGTTTATTGACCGGATGAATGACAGTCTGGGCTAACGTTCCAGAGCTGAGTAACCAAGTGGTTATCCCGTTCCTCCAGGACAGCTCTTCTTACTCCTGGAATCAAATGAGGGGACTTTCTCCTTTCCGCTGATACTTTAATCCTTTCCCAATGGAGAAGAGTGAGTGCTAGCTCACCAATCACTTCTGGTAGACCTTTTAGATGAGTCAAGAACCAAATCCCTTCATTGAGGAAGGCAATGATAGAAACAAGAGTTATTCTTTAGTGCTACCTAATTCCATTTTCCAGAGAAAAACCTTTTGATCCAATGGTCTTTTCCTAGAATTTTGAAAAGGGCTTTAGAGGGGATGGCTAGATGGCACAGTGAATAGAGTACCAGCTCTGGAGTCAGGAGGACCTGAGTTCAAATTTGGCCTCAGACACTTAATACTTACTAGCTGTGTGACCTTGGGCAAGTCACTTAATCCCTTTCCCCCTCCAAAAAGCAAAAAAGAAAAAGGAAAAAAAAGGGGGCTTTAGAGGAAAATATTCTAAAGAAACTAAAAAGGTTTTTAATATTCTCCCACATTAACCGGTGAAGTAATTGCTGCTGTAATCCCATCTACCAAGTCCTGTGTGAACTCTCTTGAGACCACTGGTGCTACCAGAACTCAGTTTTCCTCATCTGGAGCTTCTCTGCCTTTTAAACCGTATTCTGCCCTGTATGCCTCACCCAGGGACCCAAGCCCCAGATTTCCCCCTTTCCTTAGTAATTATATGTGAGACTGATCTTTTGTATATTACTGAGGACTTTGCTTCCTAAAATGTGGTGTCTGTCATCCATTTGAAATCTCCATATAAAAACATAAATTCTTTTTTATTTTTGCTAAGACAAATTTAAAAAATAAATTCAATAAAGCATTGATAAAGAACAAAGAGAAAAATATACATTCAGCTTTTCCCTTATATGAGTTTCAGTAGTACTTATCCTATTTGTGTTATATCCATTTATTAATTATATGCCACACCATGGCATCTTGAACTTTTAAATTGTTTATTGTTAATTTCCCTTAAATTGACCTCATATTTTCCCAATCATTTTGTAAGCCTCTGAGAGTAGGGATTGTCTTATTCTTTTATCTCTTCAAAAGATTAGTATGGTACTTTGTACGCAGTAGACTCTCAAAATGTGTTACTTTGATTTGACTTAATCACTTATTTTGCTCCTCATCTTGTCCAGTGTGCCAAATGCTGATTACACAATACTACTGAAGGTAATTCTGGGTTTAAGGTTTTATTTCTGTCATTTTTTATTTCAACCTTGGGTATCTATGAAACATTCAACAAAACAGGACTTTTTAAGTGATCGTATGTAAAGCAATAAATTTTAAATTATTCTTTGTCTCTTGTCTTTCCATGTTACTTTATAGTCTTCACATTTGTATTTTTTCATATACAAAAGTATTCCGTTATATTGATATACCACAATATGTTCAGCGATTTCCCAATATCACTATAAATTTGGGTTGTCCTCCCTTTTTTTGGTACCACATCTATGCAGGCAGTTTTGGTGACCATGATTTTTCTCCTGAATAATCAAAGTTATAATCAAAGGAATTGTAATTTCCTGATGACACCCCTTCTGTGGTTTAATAGATGGTTTTTGAGACTTGTGTGACTAGCCTGGTAATGGACCTTTCTGAGTTTAGCTAAGCCGGTCCTTGAATAGCAGACAAATAGTGTGTATGTCACCAGGCCCATACTCATCAGTCATCAATCAGCAAGCATTTATTAAGCCACTGATGTGTGCCAAACCCTGGGGATACAAAGACAAAAATGAAATGGTCTCTGCCCTTAAGAGATTCATTCTATGAGGTTAAGAGTTATCAGAGTTTGAGAGGTAGTATAGTAGATAGAGCACTGGATTTGGAATCAGGAAAACCTGTGTGCAGATCTGGTTGTGTCACCCAGGGCAACTTATATAACCTCTACAAACCTCAGTTTCTTCATCTTTAAAATGGGGATCCTCACAGGTTTATGAGAATCAGTTGAGAAAATATATGTATGTGAAGCTTTTTGCAAACTATAACACACTGTATAAATGTTAGCAATTAATATTGTGCACCCTTAGCATAGCCCTCGAGGACCCAGACTTACCTCTACAACTTAGGAGTGGAGATCTAGAGTAGGACCTTTGATGGAACCAAGTTAATAGAACTTAAAATCTAAAAAGATATATTTTTCCCTTTATCCCAATTGTCTTGCTTCTTAAATACTATTTTGTTTATTCCTATTTCAACAGGAGCTCGTGTGAGGCTTCAGGACAAAAATGTTTCATTTACGGACTTGTGCTGCTAAATTGAGGCCGTTGACGGCCTCACAGACTGTTAAGACACTTGGACAGAACAGGCCAGCAGCAGCTAGGACGTTTCAGCAAATTAGGTGCTATGGTACACCTGTGGCTGCTGAGCCCTTTTTGAGTGGGACTAGTTCAAATTATGTGGAGGAAATGTACTATGCTTGGTTGGAAAACCCCAAAAGTGTACATAAGGTAAGAAAGAGCTCCCCAGCATCAACGGTTCTTCGTCATTATCAGGTGTACTGATTTGAGCAAATCAGTGATCGGTTTCAGGTAAGTGCATTTATCTGACAGAATCAGCAAATAAAAGGCAGCATGGGAGGCCTGCACCATTCAGTTCTTGTACATCAGACAACAAATTTGGATCCTTCAGCATCTGGACGCACAAAAACAGCATTATCTGGAAGCCTGGCGTGAAGTCTGATAAGCTTTGGAAGCACTAAGCCCATGGAATAATCAACTTTCAAAATTCAAATTTGTCTGCGAAGAACACAAGAAAGTGCTGCCTCCACCAAGGATCTCACTCAGGATTTGCTATTGGGGTGAAGTGTGTTATAAAAAGGAGGCACATGGGGTGGGATGTTTATGGAGGCCTTTTTTTGCTAGTACCACGAACGTGTATATTTTCATGTTTTTAAGCATCTCCTCGTAATCTGTCAAATAAGTATTAAGTAATTATTTATCATGTGCTATTAGGTACACAAAG
The DNA here is from genome assembly GCA_028627135.1 of Pseudochirops cupreus. NCBI lineage: Eukaryota > Metazoa > Chordata > Mammalia > Diprotodontia > Pseudocheiridae > Pseudochirops > Pseudochirops cupreus. The sequence continues at coordinate 189,509,726 of CM053581.1, read as the reverse complement.
ACAAAAATGAATGAAACAGTTCTGTCCTTAAGGGAATTTAAGTTCTAATAGGAGACATGCATATAACTGCAAAGCAAATACAAGATAATTTCAAAAGGAAACACTAACAGGTGGGAGGATTTAATGTTTGTACATTCCAGTATGTGTTCATTATTCTAATAGAAATCTGAAGCTTCCATTTTAAGTTCCCTTCCAGAGGGTGGGGGTTTAAATTCAGATTTAACAACCATTTCTTAGGTTTTAAATGAATATAAATTTGTGGAAAAGATGATAGGGGAAAATTATGAAAGTAAGCAGTTCTCATTTATATGACTGCAATTATATATATAATTGTAATTTACAATATATATTTATATGTGTATTTTTTTTAAATGCCTATTAAAGAGACAATATTGTATAATAGATAGAGACCCTGCCTTGGGGTAAGAAAAACCTGGATTCAAATTCTGCCTCTGATATATACTATTTGTACGGCCCTAGGCAAGTTACTTAACCTCTCATAGCCTTAGGCAACTTTCTACAGTCCGCAAAGATGCTTTTCCTTCCTCAGTCTCACCTTCACAGTGGGCCAACAGCCATAGTCTATAGATTAAAGTTTTCCTGCTCTTTAAAAATGGATCTGCCAAAATGCCTAGGAAGTAGTTTAATAACTGCCATGTGATAATGTGATCTGCTCTCTTGACATTTCCATTTTTTTGATGGGACAGTGGTGGGAGTGAGAGACTTAAGTTCCATGGCAACTATCATAGAAACTATTTATACCTGGAGGTTTGAGGTCAAAGTTCCAGGATTTGGAGTGCCTTAAAATAATCTGCTCTGCTTGGGAATCTGATAAATGATTCAAATGTCCAGAAATGACATGTCACATAAATAGTACGTTCACACTCATAATGTGCTATCTAGCAATTTGGGGAACATAAAGAACAGTCTTATAAATGATAACTTGGCTAGGATTTTAAAGTAAGAGCTTTGTACTAGTGGGTAGAAAACTATAGCTATCAGTTTCCCTTGAAGAGGGGGTTTTATATCATTCAAGCGAGATGAGGAAGTAGTCATGTTGCTTTTGTGCGCTGATGTGTATATAAGATGATACCTGGCTTTTTATGACACCACACTTGGAGTTTTGTTCAGTTTATAAGTCACCTGCCCAGAAACACCTTGTACAAATAGTCTTTTATCTCAAGTTTCATTGTCTTAGAAATTAATTGTTGTCAAAAGTATATAGAGAGATTTTTATTTTCAGGAGGAGATCATTTTGAGATTCTCTCTATTATGAAAGTTGGTATAGGTATTTTAGTTGAGAGAATATCCCATTTTAGCGTCTGCGTGGTCTATTCTCATAAACGTTTTCATTGGATGAGAAGGAATGAAATTAGAACACTTTAAGACCCATGCATTAATTTTGGAGTAATTTTCAGCATAATAATGCTCTATTCATGTAAAAAAAATTTAAAACCGTAACTCATATTTTAAAAAATGTTAAATTTTTTATTGATAGCTTTTCTATATCATTTTATTTTTCAGTAATCCTCTTTTAAGAGAGCTATCCCTTATAACAAAGAATAAAAAAGAAAGGGAAAAGAATTCAGCAGAAGTCTTAATTATGTGTATCATAGAGCTTCAGTCTATGTAAATAAATGGGACAGCTGTTCTTGAAGTCTATGAAAAGCAAAACTGGGCTGTGGAAGGGGATGTATCTGGATTATTAGACAGGGAAAGGGCTGCAGTATGACGTTGCTCATAGAATCAGGTGTTCAGCAAACACTTCCTTGATATTTGGCAGCTTCTAATATTGATAAAATTTCAAGATACTTAATGTGCAGTATCTAAAGCATTACGTCTGTAAGGTACAATATGTAAAGCATTCCTGGCCTCAGCTTTAAAAGAATCAACATATGTGCTTACATGAGCGTGCACACAGATAATACTATGTAAAGCAGATAATCTGAATTTAAACTTAATGGAATTTTTTTTTCTCCACATGAGCCACAATGAGCACTTAATTGAGAGCCAGATGATATGATTAATTTATTAAATGGATTTTACTTGTGTTTTTTTTTTAAGGAAAGCAAACTACTTTATTTTGAGACTGTTTGACTGACGTTATGTCCCAGGTTTCAATGTGTCATGTTAATTTTGAAAGCACATCTCTTTATGAGCATTATAAGTTCCTGGTTCTTTTTGTAAACATGATAACCACTTAAATATGTTGATATTCTTCATGTCCATCTGACTTTTGCTAACCTGGAAATGAAAGCTGCCCAGTGAAGCTTCTTGGCTTAAAAAAAAAAAACCTACCTGGTTTGGTTGGGTTTTTCTTTTAAGAATTCCTATTTTGGGCTTGCCCTGCACTTTCAGGAAGAATTATAAGGAAGGACAGAAGTGCTATGGGATTAAATGATCCAGTGAGCCTTCTGTATTTTCTTCAAAGAAAAAAGGATATTTTAATTTCCAGGTCCAGGTTTTGTCCCATTTTTTACCTTACCTTGCCTCCCCCTGCTTCCATGCTGCAGCAAAGTTATGGGCAAATGAGACTAAAGACTCTTTTGTGAAGTAGCACCTTAAAAGCCTCAGAGATCAAAGGTGTTTAAGAGTTAGGGAATGGAGAAGGGATAGAATTGCACCAGAATAGTTGCACTGGATGATGTGGGGGGGGAGACAGATCAGTGTAATGTGAACAGTCCTAGCTCTGGAACCTGAAGCCCTGGTCTAGATCTCCCTAGGTGGCCTGAGCAGGTTACCGTACTTCCTTATTCCTCAAAAGAGGGTTGATCTAGGTCCTGTGTGGTCCCTTCCAGTTCCAGAGGGTTGGTCCTATGACTTTATAAAAAAAAAATTATAGTCAGTGCTATAATGGGGGGAAATGCTATCATTGGTGTTGTTTTAATGGAGGGAAGCCCTAACACAGAGAACTAAAAACAGAATAATTAGTCATTCATTTGATTTTGGGTCCCTGTCCTGCTCCAAATGGCAAGAAATGTAGAGGAAGTCTGCTGTGGTCTTGAGCTAACTCGACTAGCAATTCAGTAATTAAGTTCTCTTTCATGAGGCAGCGTGCTAGGTATTGGAGTTATAAAGATTAAAAAAATGACAGTCCTTACCCTCAAGCAATTTATACTGTAATAAGCAGATAAAGGTTATGCAAAATAATGTGTGATGGGAGCAAAAGAGAAAGAGATCCAGATAAAGTGCTCTAGGAAAAGTGGAGGAGAGGGAGAAGGCTTTCAGATAGGGGATTATCAGGGAAATCAGGGAAGGTTTCATAGAAAAGATGATACCTGAGCTGGAAATGAGGAAGGAGGGCATGAGAGTTAGTGGGGGTAGGACTTCTAATCGTCCAGAACTGGTAGAACACTGTATACCAGAGGAAGAGCACAGTGAGAGAACGCTGGATAGATAGAACCAAATTGTAGAGGGCCTCAAGTACCAGGAGGGGGAGTTCTTATTTTGTTTAAGATTTTTCTTCTTTGGTTGTTTATTTTTAGTTTTCAGCATTTACTTTTATAAGATTTTGAGTTCTAAATTTTTCCCCTCCCCAAGACAGCCTGCAATCTGATGTAGGCAATACATGTACAATTACATTACACTTATTTCCACATTAGTTGTGTTGAGAAAGAATCGGAACAAAAGGGAAAAACCAAGAGAAGATAAAATTTAATAAAAATAGAGAGAAAATAGTATGCTTCGATCTTCATTCAGACTCCATAGTTCTTTCTCTGGATGTGTAGAGCATTTTCCATCATGAGTCTTTTGGAATTGTCTTAGATCAGGGGGTGGAGAACCTTTGGTGTGGCCCTTTTAGTTTCTCAAGTGCAGGCTTTTGACCGAATCCAAACTTCATAGAACAAATCCCCTTAATAAAAGGATTTGTTCTGTAAAACTTAGATCATTGCATTGCTGAGAAGAGCTAAGTCTGTCAAAGTTGGTCATCACATAGTGTGGCTGTTACTATGTACGATGTTCTGGTTCTGCTCACTTCACTTATCATCAGTTCATGTAAGTTTTTTTCCAGATTTTTCTGAAATCCACCTGCTCATCATTTCTTATAGAACAATAGTATTCCATTACATTTGTGTAACACAACTTGTTCAGCCATTCCCTAATTGATGGGCATCCCCTCAATTTCCAGTTATTGGCTGCCACAAAGAGAGCTACTATAAATATTTTTGTACGTATATGTCCTTTTCCCTTTTTTTGTGATTTCTTTGGGATACAAACCTAGTATTGGTATTGTTGGATCTAAGAGTATGCACAGTTTTATAGCCCTTTGGGCATTGTTCCAAATTGCTCTCCAGAATGGTTGGATCAGTTCACTACTCCACCAACAACGCATTAGTGTTCCAGTTTTCCCTCATCTTCTGCAACATTTATCATTTTCCTGTTTTGTCATGTTAGTCAATCTGATGAGTATGATATGGTACCTCAGAGCTGTTTTAATTTGCATTTCTCTAATCAGTGATTTAGAGCATTTTTTTTATGACTATAGATAGCTTTAAGGAGTTTGTATTTAAAGGAAATAGAGTGCCATTAGAGGTGTTTGAGCTGGGAGTGAAGTCAGAGCTGGGCCTTTGTCAACTATGTGAAAGATAAACAGAAGTGTATGGGATGAGTGAAAACTTCTTAATTTGGGGTGGTTAACTTTTCAAATTGCTTCTGTCAATCACTTTTATCTTCCTTTGTCTGTTTTCTTGCCTTGGTGGGACCCTCCCCTTATCTTTCCTTGCTGTCCCAGTTGGGGAAGTATTTGGTAGAGTATGCCTCTCCACCAATGAGAGGGGAAACAGTCGGGGAGGGGTCTTGACTAAGTTAGGTTATAAATTCCAGCACTATCTTTTGTAACTGGCCTCTTCTCCATGATGAGTCATGGGGAAGACCGCCCTCTTCTCCCGGGGAAGAGAATAAAGTCCTGTTCTTATCCTAGGAGATCTCTGTGTTTATTTCTTTTCATTAAATTAAGGATGAAGGGTATTTTTCATTACAAACAGAAGAAACATATAAAATATGTGATGGAGGTAGAATGATGGGACTTGGCAACTACTTGTCCCCAGAAGTCAGAATTTCATCTCCCATAAAATAAGAGATTATAGTTTCCTTTAAGCCTCAACTCTGATGCCACCTCCTGTGATAGGCCTTTCATAATTTCTCCTCCTCACAGTTAATGCTTACACCCAAATCAGATTCCCTTGTATTATCTTTGGGCTTTTTTTTTTCTTTTTGGAGGGAGAAGGCAGGGCAATTGAGGTTGAGTGACTTGCCCAAGGTCACATGGCTAGTAAGTATTAAGTGTCTGAGGCTGGATTTGAACTCAGGTCCTCCTGATTCTAGGGCTGGTACTATATTCACTGAGCCACCTAGCCGCCCTGAGGGCAAGGACTTTTTTTGGTTTTACTTTTGAATCCATAGCACCTAATAGTGCCTTACAGTTATGTATTGTTTGAACTGAATTTAAATGTGAGGAACAGAGAAGAGTCAAGGGGAGAACGGGAAGACCAAGGTGCCTTCAGCAGGAATATGGAAGTTTGTAGAAGGGGCCGGGTTTTTTTTGCTAGGGATGATGAGCCAGCAGAGGAGTGAAAGTGATCCACCAGGTAAGAGAGCAGTGACATATCACTGAGACTGAGGTAAAAGAAAATATTGAGGATGTGGGGTGGGTGTGATGTGTGATGCTGCAATTAGAATGAAGAAATACCAATTTTAGCTATTAACTGGTCGTTGCTGATCTTTGAAAGAGCAATTTCCTTTGTGTTGGGTTTGGAAGCTAAATTGTAAGAGATGATGGCCTGAGGGGGTCGTGTGGGGTTGGGAATAAGGGCCAGCTGGAGAAGTAGATGTAGTATAGGGCAGTAGGAAATGACAGGGTTAAAGGAAGGTGGTTTTGGTTTTTTTTTAATAGGGGAGAATTTGAGCACTTGTTGGCAATTGGGAAGGAACTGGTAGATAATGAAGAAAATAAAAATGATAAAGTCTGTCAGTGAGGCAGGCTCCAGAGTTGGGGTCAGTGGTGTGTTGAGATAGAATCAAGAGGAAAAAGTAGAGGAATTAAACCAAAAAAGACCAGTCGGCAGTTTTCTGTAACTAATTTACCAGTATCTGACCCTGTAGAAGTGTTTGGGTTCCCCTTACGGTCTGATGTTTGATTTCTTTATAAATCATTAAGTTGGTTATAATTAATTATATATAATTATATAAATCATATATATCACATATATGGGGGGGGCGTGGTGTGGCAGCATTTGGAGTCTTTTAAGGCTAAGAGTAGGAGGAGATTTAGGGAAAATTCTGGAATCTCTTTCCCAGCCCATTTCACTCCTTCTAGTCAAGTCACACCTTTTTTCCCCCCTTGGCTTCTGTCTGCTTGCTTTCCTCCTTGTTTTCTTATCTTTTCCTCCCCAGTCCTCCTTTGAATTCCTAAATTCTAGCTCCTTATTATGTGACTTTTCCCTTCAGCCTTCTTGCCCTCTACTTTGCTTTGTTTCCTGCTCTTATTGAGCCAACTTACTGCTTTTCTTTTTCTGGGTTCTGACTTGTAACATTCCTTGCTTATGTTCTATAAATGTTGTAAATACTTTAATAAGCATCATTTTACTCTACAGTATGTGGATGTAGAAAAGATGTTTTAAAATCATTTTAGAAGCAGCAGGTATGAAAATAGGTCTCCATGGCCAAAGAATTCGTTGCCTATTCGTCAACTTGCTAATGACGAACCTTCCTGATCTTTAACTAGACTGGTTCTTGGACAAGCATGCAGTCATGAAGCATTCTAGAATGCTTGGTGTGGCTATTCTTGGAGCTTTTTCTCTACTGGCATTCCCTTGGAGAACCCACAGTCAACTCTAGCACATGGTAAGGCATCTAAGTAGGTGGTATAAAAAAAATTACCTTGAAAAACTAATAGAGCAAGTTTGACAGAACTGCACAATAGCTTAAGCTGTTCCAAACCTAGGCAGTTTGCCTTTCCTTTTCATGTTCATAAAACAGTTCTGTTAGTTTCTGCCCCTCCAGGTATAAAAGGGATAAAATAGGCTAGTGGGGTACCACTTAGTCAGTAAACATTTAAACACCTACTGTGAGTCAGGCCCTGTATTAACCACTGGGGATACAAATAAGAAAAAGACAGTCCCTGTCCTCAAGGAGCTTACTCTCAAGATGGGGAAGATAATACACAGAAAAGGAGCCAAAAGGGGAAAAAGTCCTAGATGGAGAGTCTAACCAAGCAGAACAACTGATGGAAGATGAACAATTGACTGGAAATTCTGAGACCTCTGTAAAGAGAGGGTTTGGGAGGAACTTTTTTGCACTGTCCTCCAGAGGGGAGAGGCAACTTGAATACTATAGCTGAAGCCGTCTCCTTGATGATGAGATTTCCGGTGATGAGTTTATTCTGGGTGAAACCTAATATTTGTGGAGTCCAAACCAAGCAAAGCAGCTGATGGGAAACTGAAGGCACCAGGTTCCCAATACAAGGAGAAGATGCTGATTTGCACTAATGTGTTTGTTAAAAGCAAGGCCGACCTATGTCTGAGTATGATTTAAAAGCAGCTGGGTGATACAGTGGGTAGAGAGCCAGGCCTGGAGTCAGGAAATTCCAATCTGGCCTCAGATAATTTTCTAGCTGTGTGACCCTGGGCAAATCACTTAATCCCTGTGCCTCAGTTTCCTTATTTGTAAAATGGGGGTAATAATAGCACACACTTTCCCAGGGTTGCTGTCACCATCAATTGAAATATTTGTAAAAGGCTTAGCACAGCACTGACAAATAATAGATGCTATATAAATGCTAGCTACTATTATTATATTCTTGAAATATGCCCCATAGGCTTGTGTCATAATCCGATCTTGTGTCAAAGTGCAGAGACTTGTTCTCAGCAGGAAAAATAAATAGATATCTGCAAAGTAGCGGGGGTTTTTAATCTACTGTTTGTGTTGTACTACTTGAGTTTGGAAGCCTATAGTAAATAAGGGTACTTTTCTTTCCACCTCCCACTGAGTACTTTTAATTGCCTTTTTGTAAATGTGTTATTTATGAGCTTCCTTTGGAATAATTTTAGATTAGAGACTTTTTTCTTGAATAGGAAATGTGGATCCTTTATGTGGGATTTCCCTTAATTACAACTCTTTTTATTATTTATTTTTATTTTATTTTGCTTTTTTTTTGGAGGGGGTAGGGCAGGGCAGTTGGGGTTAAGTGACTTGCCCAAGGTCACCAGACTAGTAAGTGTTAAGTGTCTGAGGTCGGATTTGAACTCAGGTCCCCCTGACTCCAGGGCCAGTGCTGTCTTGACTGCGCCACCTAACCTCCCCAGTTACAACTTTTACTGCAGTTTTGAAGCTATGCTTTGGCAGTCTTCATCTTTGGAAAGGGAAAAATCTGAAGAATTTTTGTTTTTAATCAATAAAATGTGTGTACAGGTACTTACCCTGTCCTCAGCACTGTGGGAAGAACTCTTTGGGGAAATGAATACCTTTGAAGAGCTTACATTGTGGCTGAAGAGGTAAATCTAACACACATTAAGAAAAGTAGGAAATTGTGGGACAATAAAAAGTTAAGTACTAGATTGTATGTTATAGTATAGCTATGTTATAGAAAAGAGAACACTGACTCATGGAGTAGGCTAAGACGGCTTCACAGAAGAGGTGTAGTTTAAGCTAGCGCAAAGATGAGCAGGATTTGAATGGGTCAAGAAGTGAGAGGAAGGAGAGAATTGAGGGCATGGCATTGGGAATGAATGGGTCATGTTTGTGGATCAGTTAGGAAATTTGACTAGAGAATAGTACTTGTGGGGAAAATTATGGGAAATCTATTGAAAAAGACAGAACCATATTGTGGAGAGCCTTGTAAGATAAGTAGAGGCATTTACATTTGATTTGGCAGGAAATAAGGGAACTACAGAAAATTTCTGTTTAAGGGAATTAAATAAGGAAAATGATGCTAAAAAAAATTAGTCTGCAGTATGGATTGGAAGAAAAAGAGCCTGGAGTCAGAGTACCCAACTAGAAGGTTGATGCAGTATTATAAGTGTAGGGAGTAAATTGGCTACTAAAATGATGACTAGAAAATATATCGAAGAGATTTTATTTAATGACTTGAAGTTTTCCAGTCTTGGTGACTAAGGTGTCATAGACAAAAGGAGACATGACATATATCTCACACATGATACTGATTTAATACTTTTTTTAAAAAAAAGAACATTTTGATTTCTTGAAATTCTCTAAAATTTGAATCTCTGTAATTAGAACCAACTTTTGATGATCTGTGATAGGGAATAAAAGCATATTGATCTAAATGGGCAAGGTATTAATTGCATGGGTGTGTGCATGGGGTGTGTGTGTGAGAGAGACAGACAGACAGACATACAGACAAAGATAAAGTGACAGACAGAAGTAGACAGCAGGTCAGGCTTTAGTAGCTTTAGTAGCATCATCTTTGAGGAAAGAGACCATAATAATGTAATTCCTTGAACTTCGTATTAACCGCTCATTTCAACCTCCTCACCTAGTAAGATCTGCTGACAGCTAAATTCTTTGATGATAAAGTATTTATCAGACACCAACATTGGAAAGAAAGTATGGCCTTTGTCCTTGAACTTAAGAGTCTAATGGAGGAGATAAAAATGTATAGAGGTGAAATAGAGAACCATGTGGTTTTTTCAAGCTTGTAAATGTTATAGGAAATGGGAAATGCTTACAGAGGTACAACTTGTCCTAGGCCTTGAATGGTACATGAATTTTGGTTAGGGAGTGTTGAAAAGAAAGCAGTTATGGCTAGCAGAATAGAATGAGCAAAAATATAGAGGAGAAACATGATGAAATGTTTGGGGGGTGACAGTGAGGAGGCCTGAGTGCAGGGAAATGCCCATGTTGGGAGTTGGTGGGAACTAAAATTGGCTGGACAGAGTAGGATTGGGACTGATTATAGAAGGCTTAAAAGCCAAGTTTAAAAGAGATTGAGTTGGGGCTCTGGAGCATGACAAAAATGAAGCATAAAGGAGGTTAATAAGGCAAAAATGTGAAGGATGAAATAGAGTTACAAAGAGTCCAGTGTTAAGGAAGCCCAGCTAGGGAATGGTTCATGTTATCTAAGTATGAGATGATAGGAAATTAGTATTGAGAATATGGAGTCAGAAAGGAATCCCAGAGACCCTTCAAAGGGGGGGAAAAAAACAGCACTTTTTGTCATAAGAAGTATTGGGGTCAACTATGAGGTTTCATATTGAACATAAATTTAGAGTTAAAAGATATTGTAAGAGACATGTCTTCCAGGAAGTTGGAGATACAGATGTGGGATTCAGGGCACACCAGGGACAGAGAAGACAGCAGAGATGATTGTTCAAGTCTTATGAGTGAACTGACTCAGTGAACTCATAAAACTGCAAAGGGTCATGAACAAAGGACATAACTTAGGGGACACCAGCAGTTTGGGAAGAGTTAATAAAGAAGAATTAGGCAGAGGAGGGTAGTTAGAGATGTTGGAGAACCACCAAGAAATTGCAGTGTCAGAGAAGGAAGGGATAAGTGTTTCAAGAAATACTCAATGATATACAGAGAATGTAGAGGATGACTGAGTAGAAACCATTATTTTGTCTTGGAGATGATTACTGGTTACTAGTCAGACCCTTTTGAGGAGAGGGGAAGGCAGAGACCAGATTGCAGGCTGTCAAGATGAGACTAGAGGCAGAGTAGAGTCCATGGGTATAGAACACTTGATCAAAGATTTTGTGAGGGGAAGCAGTAGAGAGTGGTTCTGTGGAGAGATTGCTGGATAGTTAAGACGCCTGTGTTTGAATCCTCCTCTGACAGTTACTGGCCATATAACCATGGACATATCACTTGACCTTTCTGAGCCTCAGTTTCCTTAGCTATAGGAGATGGATAATAATAGCATCTATTTCTCAGAGTTGTTATGATATCAAGTGAGGTAATGTAAAATGCTTTAAACAAACTTTAAAGTACTATATAAATGTTACCTATTGTTATTCTAGGGTCAGATAAAGTTAGATTTTGTTTATTTTGTTTTAAAGATAATGGGAGAACTGAGCATGTTTGAAAGTAGAAGAAAAGAAGTCCATGGAGGAGAGACTGAGGATGCCCATAGAGGGGGAAGAAATAATTGTGGGAGCAAGGTTCTTCAGCAAGTGGGACAGAATGATCCCAAGAACAGGTGGAAGGGTCTCTTTAACATCCTCTTGTGAAAGGGTTCATAAACATCTAAAATAGTGAGAAACAAGACAACAAGTGGAAGGAAGAGAACCAGAGGGCCTGTCCCTCTACACTGACTCATCAGATCCTGAGTAAAGATTGTATTTTCTTCCTGGTATTTGATTTGGTTTGGGGCATTTTTGGTCTGGAACTATGAATTCATCCATATAGGGAATTCCCAATGAGGAAACTCCCTTTACCAGTGTAGAGTTACAGATGATTCTTCCCCTAGGGAGTTGCCTCAGAGTCACCCAGTCAAGGGTGTATCACGCAGGCATAGGTTTTCCTGACTTGAGTCCAGCCTTCTAATTACTCTGCTACAAACCCTCTGGATCTTTATAGATACTGAAGTGACCAGGAACTAGTTAAGTAGAAACTTCATGGACTTAAGATAGGAGTCAAGAAACTGGCCTAGAATAATTTGCCTATTTTTCATTTGCTTGCTCGGTCGTCATGCCCTGTGCCCCTCCGCTTACCCTACAAACCACCCCCCTTGCTTGCACCTGTATAGTAACCTGCTTAGTAACCAATGGTATTACTTAGATACATAAACCTAAAAACTGTATAAAAGGTTCTTCACCCCCAAACTAGGTGCTGCTCCCCCCCCCTTTGAATTGGCATGGAGTAGCCCCAGCTGGTAAATTAAAGCTCCTTAAAACTTTTTATTCGGACTCTATGGTCACTTTGTTAAGACTCGTCATTTCAATACCGCATCATTTTTTAAGTTTGTAATTTAGGTAGTAAAAATTTAATTGTTTTCTTTAGTACATATGGGAGTATGAAAATAGAATGTATAAAAAGGAATTGATATAATTTAGCATAGTATAGAGCCTGTGGACAAGTATGGGGAGGGGAAGGGAACAAGCATTTATTAAGAACCTACTCTGTACCAAGCACTTTATAGATATTAGCTCATCTGATCCCCACAACCACCCCATTTTACAGTTGAAAAAACTGAGGCAGAGAGCCCAAAATACTGAACCTTGTTGCTGATTTGGGGTTGAAATGCTAGGTATTGAAATGGCTCAGAGAGGCTGACGATCGTAGTAACAACAGCTAGTAAGTCTTGCGGTTCCAAGTTCAGTTTTGCAGCCTCTCAAAGAAAATATAAATAGGCAATACCAGTTTTTTTTAAAACAGGACAGATGAAATCAATGTGGCAGTGATTTTCACAGTAGCTTTTTAACCAGTTCATAATCTTTTTATTTTTTTAAAAAACAAGTTCACGAACCCCAAGTAAAGAACTACTGCTTTAGACTTTTTACCAGATACCAGCCTTTCACCACAAACCTTATTCCCCAGGAAGCCAGAATGGCATTGGTTACCCAAGCAGATCTAATACAACTTTAGCTTTGCGGCTGATGGGAAGCATTGCTCTTTTTTGGTTGGGAGGAGTTCATCTTAAAGGTGATTGCCCTTCTTACCTGACCCTTCTTCACCAAAATATGTTTCTCCATCAGCTCTGTGTTTGATCAGAGGTTGAAACTTTTGAACCATACTTCATAGACCCTCAGGTACAGAGGTTAGGAATGAATTCAATTCAACAAATATTGATTAAGTATCTACTGTGTGCAGAGAAGAGAGGCAGTCTAACTGTAGCTAATAGAGGGCAGGCCTTGAGTCTGGAAGACTGTGTGTCCATGAGCAAGTCAATCAACTTCTCATTTCTTCAGGCAACTCTTCAAGAGCATAAATTTCAGGGAGTTTCTATACTAAGAGTTCCCTGTAAGTCATTCAACAGGCATTTATTAATCACGTCCTAGGTACCAGGCACTGTGCTAATGTGCTAACTAGTGAATCATAGTTCTAGATCTTTGATTTATATTACCTACTACAACCCCAAAAAGTGCAAGGCACACTACTAGACATTGGAGATACAAAGGAAAAAAATAAGATAATTCTTGCCCCTGAGAAATTTAGTGTTCTCCCAGTAATTAGTGTTTCAAAGGGTTCTTTAAAAAAAAAAACACACCAGTGATTGTCATAGGATCATGGATTTAGAGCTGGAAGGGACCTTAGAAGCCATGGAATTAATCTTCTCATTTTACAGATGGAAAAACCAAAGCATAGAGATTAAGTGACTTGTTCAGGGTCACACAGCTAGTATCTAGGCTTTAAGGTTGGATTTGAACTCAGGTCTTCGTGACTCTAAGCTCAGCACCATGTCCACAGCTGTGTAGAATTTTATAATTCCCACTGAAGTCACTTAGCTGTGGTGTAGAACAAATTAAAGGAACACCCCCTTCTGAAGAACAATTGTTTACATAGATTATATCTATCATTTACCATATCAGAAATTAAAATATCTTTGTATTACTATGAAATTATGAAAGGGATAGCGAGGTGGTGCAGTGGATAGAGTGCAGGGCCTGGAGTCAGGAAGACCTGAATTCAGATCCAGCCTCAGAGGCTTACTAGCTGAGGCACCCTGGGCAAATCACTTAACTCTGCCTCAGTTTTGTCATCTGGAAAAGGAAATGGCAAACCATTCCAATATGTTTGCCAAGAAAACCCCAAATGGGATCACAAAGAGTTGAACATGACTGAAACAACTGAACAACACAATTATTTTGCAAATAATTTTGACTTCCTAAAAGAGTCTTAGGGATCCTCAGGAGTCCTCAGAGCATACTTTGAGAACCACTAGAGTAGAACCAGTCTGCCTTGCTCATCTGAAAGGGGTGGAGGCATGGGGAGGAGAGCCAGATTAAATAATTTCTTGATTTCCTTTTCAACTAAATCCATAATTCCAAGACTAGGTAAAATGAATGTGGGAGGCAAGATGGAACTCGGGTGGAATACACAGAACATTATACTTGGATTGCTTGTGTTAAAGGACAGTTTGAAGAATTCATTCTGGATGTTGGCCACTATTCTTTCTGCAGTTGTAATAGTCTAATTAGAACTGTATAGTGTATTAGAGCTACCTTTGATCTAAAGCAAAGTCCCCAAGGTTTGCTATGTCTGTTTCTGAAGTCAGCACCTTTCAGAAGGTGGAGCTGGAGCAGCTTATTTTTATCTAGTATGTGCTGCTGTGTGCTTACTGACGTTTTACTTTTATCAGTATGAGGTGAGTAACTCTTCAGTTTATTTTTCAAGTACTTTTCCTGCTGGACTTTTGAAATGTGGACTAGAACATGCCCTTATAACTAAGGATGACTTTATTTTTTTTTTATTCTTCAGACCATAAACTTTGTTTTACTTAAAAATGTGTTGAATTCCTTTCTAGTGACCTAAAGCAGGTTTCTCATGTTATTAGTTTTTTATACCACCACAAAATTATCATTGTAACAAATATTGAACACTAAAGGATGCATCCTTCCTTTAGGGACTTGAAGGAAATGTACTTTTTCCTATTGGAATGTTGTAATGAGTCAGTAGGCATTTATTAAGGGCCTGTTATGTGCCAGGCACTGTGCCAGGGGCTGGAAAGTTTGAGATGAAGGATTAATGTTGTAACTTGGAAGGAGATGACTAAATAGTATGCCCTAGGAGATCAGTCAGAAAATGAAGGGCTGTCACTTATTTTGTAATAGTGAATACAAAACCTACCTGGAGCTAGGGGCTAATCTCTGTTGCTTTGTTCCAGCCCAGTAGATCTAATAAATTTTGTCATCCTGGTGTTTTTCTTAGTCTTGGAGGAAAACTGGCCATAGGCAGTGGTAGAATCAGGCCTCTTTTAGAACTGCGTTGCCTCTCCTCCATTAAATAGAAATAGGCACCCCAGGGAAACCAAAGATTCTCAGGAAACCACATTCTCTTAGCAACTTGAAACAGCCATTCCTGTGGTTTTCACAAACTGCTTTTCAAGTTTCTGTCATTAATTTGTTGGCCCTGGTTTCCTAGGGAATGGCTTAAAAACAATCGTCATAAGTATCTGAGTTTGTAAGGTATTCAAGAATATATCAGGAGTCTGCTTATACCTTGCACTGTTCTAGGAGCTGCACAGACCTAGTTCCTGTTACTGGGAGCATAATAGTGTTAGGGAAGTGCTGTGACATATAGGACCAAAAATTAAAACTTTTCTATGTAGCAGCTTAGTAAGTGACTTATATTCTTTGCTGATCAAGAGTAAGATCTCATATCTTCCTTCTTCTTTTGATTTATTGATTTGACTCTATTTGTCTTTGTATACCTAGCATCTAACACTTAGTCTGGTACACAATAGGTACTCAGTGTTTGTGGATTGATTGAACAACACAGGTAGTATGGAAAAAAATCTGGGGGGGGGGCGGAGCCAAGATGGCGGCATAGCAGCAGCAACATATCGCAGCTCTCACATAGCCACCCCAAAATACTCATAAAATAGGACTCTAAACCAATCCTAGAACTCCAAAACGCACACAAAGATACTTCCCACTAAAGTCAGCTCGGCTACGAGGAACCATATCAGCACTGTGAACCAAAACCAGCCTGGCCTGAAGCCGTGGCTGTGCCCTGGGGGCGGCTGGATGGGAGGAGCAGAGGAGCCTCTCTGGTGAGTGGATTAGCGGCAGCTGCAAGCAGCTTTCAGAACTAGCTAAGTGGGCCTTGCGAATTTAGGAGAATAAAGCAGTCTGGCCGAAAGGCCTCCAGAGCGGAAAAGCGAAAGGCAGAGGTTTTGCACCCACCTCCGCGTTGCAGCTTCCCGCCCGCAGCCTGCAGACAGCAGGGGGACTAAGCGATTGTTCTGAGGCCGGTGCTCTCGTGTTGAGTGTCCTGGATCCGGATCGCCATCTTGGGCCTCGGTCTTGGAGTCTTCATTATCCAGTCAGCCGGAAGTAAGTAGGAAGAGTCCCAGCATCTTCCTGAGAGCTACGGCAGCCGGGAGGACCCCAGCGATTAGGGACAGAGCTTTCCCTTCTGGAAGCAGAGCTCCACAGAGATTTTAAAAAAAATCACAGACTGAACAACCATGAGTAAGAATAAGCATAAGAAGCAAAGTAAGAACAGCTCCCAAACCCTAGATTCCTTCTTTGGGGAAAAGAAGGCTCATGGGAGAGAGAGGGAGGAGGAGAGCGCAGCCAGAGTACCCCCACCAGGGGCCTC